>CAMZMU010000107.1:108281466-109481466 GCA_947311845.1 Poa pratensis | reverse complement strand
ATGAAATACAATTGGCTAGAATATAGTATCGAAAAGGATGCAGCCTTTTGCTTTGTATGTTATTTGTTCAAAGGAAGATCCAATGGGGGCCCCGGGGGAGATGTCTTTGTTACAAATGGTTACAGAGATTGGAAAAGACCTGAATCATTTAAGAAACATGTGGGTGGTGTTTCTAGCATTCACAACCAATCTCAAGAGAAGTACAACTTATTTGTCACACCCAACACCAAGATTGATAATGTTATTGTGAAGGTGTGTAAGAAGGATCTACTTCTTTACAAGCAAAGGCTAAATTATTCCCTTAGATGCTTGAGGTATCTTTTAAATCAAGGATTGCCATTCCGTGGACATCATGAGAGTGAAGAATCAACCAATAGGGGTAACTTTATTGAACTTCTTAAATGGCTTGCTGAAAATAATGAAGAAGTTGATAAGGTTGTTTTGAAGAATGCTCCTGGAAATTGCATCTTGAACAGTCCTAGGATACAAAAAGACATCATTGAATGTTGTGCGGCTGAAACTACTAGACTAATTATTGAAGATATGTGCATGGACCACTTTACAATTCTAGCTGATGAGTCTAGTGATATGTCTCACAAAGAGCAACTTGCTCTTTGTGTTCGCTATGTTGATCAATTTGGAAGAGTGTGTGAGAGGTTTCTTGGAGTAGTTCATGTTTCCGATACTACTTCATTGTCACTCAAGGTTGCAATTATATCCTTGCTAAAACATTGTCATTTGACTCCCTCTCAAATTCGTGGGCAAGGATATGATGGGGCTAGCAACATGAAAGGGGAGATTAAGGGGTTGAAAACACTGATCATGCAAGACTCACCGTTTGCTTACTATATCCATTGCTTTGCTCATCAACTTCAATTGGTTCTTATTATCGTGGCAAAGGAGAATGAATCATGTGTCTGGTTTTTTGATCATGTTTCTTACTTGTTCAATATTATTGGAGTTTCTTGCAAGCGCCATGATATGCTTAAAGATGTTAGAGCTCAACAACTTTTGGAAGCACTTGAAATGGGTGAAATTGAAAGTGGAAGTGGATTGAATCAAGAAATGGGTTTATCTAGACCCGGTGATACTCGGTGGGGTTCTCATTTTAAAACCATTTGCCAGATTGTTGATATGTACCCCTGCCACATTGTTGATATGTACCCCACAATTGTTGAACTACTTATGAGGATTGGAAAAGATCCTTCACAAAAGGGTGAGTGGACAAGAATACGTGGAATGCGTCTTGCTCAATTCTACCCCAATGACATATCAAGTGTGGATTTGATAAGGCTTGAGTTCCAACTTGAAACCTTTATTGATGACATGAGAAAAGATGAGAGGTTCAAATGTGTAAATCATCTTGGTGAGCTCTCTACTTTGCTTGTTGAAACAAAAAAGCACTTTGTTTATGACTTGGTCTACTTGCTTCTCAAATTAATATTGATCTTACCGGTGGCGACGGCGAATGTTGAAAGAGTATTTTCTGCAATGAGTCTAGTGAAAAATAAGTTGAGAAATAGCATGGGTGATGAGCTCTTGAACCATTGCTTAGTGACATTTATTGAGCGAGAATTGTTCTTGAAAGTAAGTGAAGATGTCATAGTGGAAGCTTTCATGGCAATGAGAGAACGTAGAGTTACAAAGAAGTCATAGTGATGTAATTTTCTATTTATGCTATATTTTATCATGTCAGACTTTATTTATGTGTTTGAATTAGTTTGCATTGAGACCTCGCAACTCTGAGACATATGTATTGATCTACAATGTCATGATTCAGTTTGCTGTTTATGTTGTCATTTGCCCACTTTTTTTAGACTCTGCCCACCCTCCATTTTTTTCCTGCGTCCGCCACTGATTGGTTACTTATGTCTTTGCAGTACTGTACAAGAAATGGTGCGTTTTAAAAGCACACCTGTGACATCCTGAAATTTGGCCTTTTCAAAAAAATTCTTTAAAAATCTATTATTGGAATTTTTGGGAATTAATATTCCTTTTTCACTGCTATTTTAAACTCTCAAACTTTTACTAAATCTTGTCCAAGTTTGGGATCTTATGTTTTGGATTCCCTCCCACTTGGTGAACATGTTGCTGGCTCATTTCACCCAAAAATATTATTCCAATATTTTCCTTTATTTCAATAACCAAAATCCTATTATTTTGGCTTTACAAAGGAAGTACCTCAAAGATCTTTCCAAAAATTCTGCCAAAATTAGGGGATGACCCCTAGGCAATATATAGCCCAAATATGCAAAAATATTTGATACCTTGTTTACAAAATTTTGGAGTAACTCCCCAATTTAGTTTCTGCCCATTTCCTTCTTTATTATCAAAGTACAAAGCAAACTTTTTCTCCCTGGTGATCCAAGACCCTAGATACAACCACAATGGACACAGACACCTCAGGGAATTTTATGAACCCTTTTACATTTCATTTGCTTCACCAAAACAACATTTCCTCTTTTGACCAGAAGTGTTTTTCTAAAAATTCCTATAGACCAACTTTCGATTTTGGCAAAACATTATTCAGGAAAGTTGCTGCATTTTTAATTTGGCGCACGGCAAAACAAACCTCACTCGATTTGGTTCAGTGGTTCGCGAGATATGGCGCCATGCCGCTGTCGGCATGCCCCTGGCAGTGATCACCACAGGCATCGGCACGCCAGTGGCGCCGCCAGGTGTTCGACGGCGACGCCACGGCCCCCCAGCCACTCCCCAGCCGCTCCCCGGCCACCTCCACCTCCCCCAGGCCACTCCACCTCCCCCACGACGCTGGCAAGCCTCCCGCCGCAACCTTCCAAGCACTCGACGACGCGCCGCTCGCCACTGTCGCCGCCAGATGTCGAGCATCGCCGTGCCGTCCCCTGCTACCTTCCCGTGCCCCCCTTGCGCTCCACTGCCTCCTCAACACCAGCCCAGCACGCGTCGCCCTTCCTCTCCTCCCCGCGAACGGCAAAGCAGCTAGGAGACGCGCCGTCCGGAGCAGTGCCGCCACTGCCGTGCACAGCATCGACGCCACTGCTCTCCCATGCCTCCCCTCTTCCGCCTGGGTGCTCGTAAATGCCATAGGACGCCCGCAGCCGCCACCAGCGCCACGACGCGCCGCTCAACACAGCAATGGCGAGCAGTGCCGTCCACCACCGCGCACCAATAATGGCGACCACCCTCGAATCGCTATAAAAGGGCACCCCGGGGCACCGCTAGACCACCATCCCACCTCCCTCGAGCTCTCTAGCCTCCCCCACCGCAACATCGAAGCCCGTAGATCACCGGAGCGCCGGAATCAAGTCCACCACCGCCGCAAGGAATCCGCGCGATTTCTTCGCCGTAGTAGCTCCCTAGTTCAATTCCTCACACCCACAGCCTCTCTAGGCCATGGCGAATCTTTAGCCACCCTCACCGGAGTAAATGGTGGCCGGAATCGCCGTGTCCGTCCTCGACAGATCGCCGGCACCGCGGTCGATGAAGCTCCGCTCACGCTAGACCTCCCCAGCATCCGCAAGTGCGCCGACGAGCTGCGGACCGCCTCCCCTCGCCTCCCCGCACCCTCTCCCTCGCCTCCCCTGCCCCCTAGCCACCGGGAACCCTCGCCGGAGATCTCGCCGGAGCTGCACAGTACGTTTTCCTTTTGTTCCAGAGAATAACGTTTCAGCACAGTGTCACTGACTAGTGGGACCCACTGTCAGGATTTTAAACATTTCCCAAAGGTTTTTCTATTTTCTGTTTTCTGTTTAAATAAATGGCAGAAACTTTGAAAATTCATATCTCTCTCAAAAATCATCAAAAAAATATGAATCTTTTTTTGATGGCTTTGTTTTTCAAATGTCTGTCTAATGACATCAAAAGTATTTCATTTGGAGTTCATTTGCTTGGTCATTTATTCGATGCCGTAGGAAGGGTTTTTAATACAATTTCATCCTTTAAATAGATTTAAACTTCCCCAACGAAGTTGAAGTCGAACCTGAACCCTACCACTCTGCTGAAGGCAAGCCATTAACCTAATCTCAAGCTTGGTCAAACTTTAGAAAATTGCTTGATTGTTTAATTAATTGCTGTTGCATATCACATGCCATGTCACCTGAAATATCATCGCCTTGCCTTACCGTTGTTCACTTTCCATATGTTTATTTACTGCTGAGATTATTATATGGATGCCATGTGTTACTTTGTTAATGTTGATGTCTGTAATCAAACATGTGTTACTTTGTTAATGTTGATGTCTGTAATCAAACATGTGTTACTTTGTTAATGTTGATGTCTGTAATAAAACATGTGTTGCTTTGTTAATATTGATGTCTGAAATCAAACATGTGTTACTTTGTTAATGTTGATGTCTGTAATCAAACATGTGTTGCTTTGTTAATATTGATGTCTGAAATCAAAGATGTGTTACTTTGTTAATGTTGATGTCTGTAATCAAACAAAATGACTAAGAAGATAATCACCTCCCTCGACTAGATTGAGTCACATAGTGCCACTCACCAAACACAACCAGCACAACCATGCGTCGTCTGTGTGGGCGGACCATGGCCGGGTATTTTATCAGCCTCCTTTGATGCCACCCTCTTGGCAAGTTTAGTCGGTTACCATAGTTGGTCGGGGCTAGTCTTGAGAAGGTTCCGGAGCTAGGCGTCGCTCATGGGTTGGGGACGTGCCGGATTCACTTCTGCATAAGGCATAGAGTTATGTCGGTGGCTATACAGGGAGTGTCTTGGAAGAGTAAACGACTGTGGAAGTATGGGTTTGTACTGTCCGCCATGGTTGGTTCTAGTACTTCGGTACCGGCGGTACAAGCTTAGACTTCAGCGTGTGGATAAACGTTGCAACCTCTCGAGAGTGTAAATCTGGATGTCTAGCCTTGTCCCTGGGTTATGGGACGTTGTTTGGGTCAAGTCACGCTATGAGTCAGTCCTGTCGAATATGGAGAAATAATGAATGTGAAACCCAACCCTAAATCCAGAGTTGGCTGGAAATGATAGCCAGAGTTGGCTGGAATGACAGCCAGAGTTGGCTAGAGTAAAGGCCATAGTTGGCTAGAATCAAGCCAAAGTTGGCTATAGGCTTGAAAGCCTAGATGTTGTTGGATGAGAAACGTGATCCCATTCTAGCAACAACGAAACTCCCCTACAAAGGTAAGTAGGTAAGTTATGTCCAACCATTTAGCTTGGACTCGCACTCCTAAACCCAAACTGATGCCATGCTACCTTCTGAACTTATGCCATGCCATATAGGTAGACCTTGTTTGTTTTTGGGCTAATGTCTTGCGAGTACATTCCATGTACTCACCTGGCTTTTCATGTGGCCAGAACCCGCTACTCCCGTCACTGAGTACCTGCTGTACGAGAACTAGGAACCCGTATTCCAGGCAGAACCCTGTGGAATAAAGCCCGCCGTTGCCACGCTACTGTCTACGTATCCGCTGCCATCTCTACGTATCCGCTGCCACTCTCTGATCGAGGCTCATCCTTAGAAGAATAATGTACATACTGTTGTGTGCGCCTGTTGCGCGACCATCGAAGCCTCACCCTTGTTGTAGTGTTGTACCCTTTGGAACCATAATAGTATTTGGTTATGTCTTTGTGTACCAAGTTGTCATATATCCAGTGTTTCTGGGACTGGTATATGGGTAACTCGATCATCTGGATCGGGGTGCCACAAAGCATTGATAGAATACTCATATAAACAAGTTGCAACTTCTTTTCCGGAAGCTCATCTGGAAGGAACTCCGAGGTTAAGCGTGCTTGACCCGGAGCACTCCCAAGGATGGGTGACTGACCGGGAAGTACTTCCCGGGTGCGCACGAGTGAGCACAAAGTGCGCAGAAAAGACCGGTGTTGATCTGTGGGGCCAGTCTAGAGATCCTAGAGAGCTGTCAGGGGTGACAGGCCCGGCCCGGGGGTAGGCCGGGGTGTTACATTTGGTATCAGAGCCAAGTTGCCTGTAGGATACCCTAGTTCTACGGACGACTTAGTATAGAACTTTTACGTTGCCTGCTTCTTGATTGTTTCTCTACTTGTTTGTGCTTCTAACGTTAACGCTTACCCTTTTTAGCTGCTGTCCCTGATACAGATGACGACCGAGTTTTTCGCAGAAACTTCCGCCGTGATCGTTCCCGGTTTTCCGTAGTTTCTCCGTGAAGTTTGGGAACACCTCTACCCAAGCTCACCTCCTCCGGTTTACCGCGTATTCTACCACCGTCTCAACGGGTCCGCTACCGTGTTCACCGCCACTGTTCACTTGCACCCCGAGACGGAGTCCAATGAGATCTTCCACGCCATCTCTTCCGGTGTCACTACTCAGGCGACCCGAGCTATCCAGGAGGCTGCAGGAGACGCCCTCATCTTCCTCCGCACGTACGACCCCGTCATGAGGCAGTGTACCTGCTACGTCTACTTTCCGAGGTTGGACTTGGAGAATGGGGATGTTCTTTTTCCCAGCCCAGGTGACCCCCGCTCAGCTCTCACCGCTCTCCTTCAGTACGCCAACCTTCTCCACCAGTATCTCCACGTTACTCTTGCCAAGCTTGCCTCACTTCGCGCCAATGTGGCTATGGACGAGATGACCCGAGCAGCTTGAGCTAGATCCTATCGACACCTACCTCGCTCTCTCACCTTCGCCCGCAGCTCCCTTGACCAGATCCGGAGAGCACTTGTTCCCACTCCTTTCCCCCGCGCCCGCCGCCATCTTTTCGCGCTCCCAGCAGCACCCCTCGCCACTCCTCACGTTTCGTCCCCTTTCGTACCTCTGGGGCACGAACTCAGTATCGTCGCATCCGTGCCGACCCACCCCCTCACTCTGGAGACTCCGGAGATGACCGCGCTTCGCCCGACTACAGCACCGCGAGGGAAGACCTCGACACCATTCCACCAGTGACGCCCCTCGAGATGGAGTTCTAGAAGCTCAGAGATCGCATCGCCTAGTGTATCTTACCTTTCTGCTTTATCGTACGCTCGAATAATGTAGGGGTAGATTCGTATCTCGCTTTATGTATCGTGTAGCTTGTATCTTTTATCCTGCATCCAGTGTAACTTGGCGAGTAGCTAGAACCGTGTAAACTCCGCCAACCGTTGTATAACACCATGCTTGTTGTCTTTGCCAACCCTTGGTCACATTTGGTTTTTCTTGGATGCCACTCTTTTCCCATGTGTTGCCAAACCTGGTTTCCATTTGGTTTTTCTTGGATGTTACACTTCCCCAAGTGAATGCTCATGGTACCCGCCCCCACGTTCAACCGTTCAGGATGAGGCCCAATAATGATGCGAGTGATAGTCAAGGAATACCAGTTCGTCGTTCCGCACGACAAGCTGGCGAAGATCCTGCGCCACCTCAGTCACCTCCTCCACCGCCAGTTCAGGAACCAAGTCCGAGTCAAATTATGATGATGATGGATGAGCGCCATAGCCAGCACTTGACACAGATCATGAGGGAGTTTGGAACCTACATGCAAGCCCAAAATGCTCCATGCCCAGGTCACTCCAAGCTCCAAGATTTCCAGCGCACCCAGCCACCCAAGTTCTCTTTTGCTGATGACCCGCTTGAAGCCGATGATTGGCTCCGCACCATTGAAAAGAAGCTAGAGCTTGCTTGCGTTGACGAGCTGGACAAAGTACTCTTCTCCACCCACTATCTTGAAGGCCCTGCCAATGTTTGGTGGGACAACCAGAAGACTGCAAGAGGAGATGGACCCCCAACAACCTATACAGAATTTCAAGAAGCCTTCCGCAAGGCATACATACCCTCCAGTCTCATAAAGATGAAGCAACAAGAATTCTTGGCACTCACCCAAGGTACCTAGTCTATCAGCGAGTACCTCACCAAGTTCAACAATCTCGCCCGTTTTGCCCCCGACGACACCAACACTGAAGAAAAGAAGAAGGACAGATTTCTCCAGGGAATGCACCAGGCAATCAAGACCCAGCTCAGTGTACTGCAGTTCCAAGATTTCCAGGCCATGATCAACACAGCGCTGATCTCAGAGAAGGAGCACCGTACTATTTACGACTCCCACAAGAGAAAGTTTGAGCCCCGCAAGAACCACCAAGAAGGGACTTCTTCCAAGCCCCGTACCTGGCAGCCCAGCAACCCGACCCCAAACCCCCAGACCACTGGGAATCAGCCCAAGAAAGATGGATACCCTCGTGAAGGATTTTACCACCAGCGCCCCATTGCGGATGACGCAAAACGGGGGAACGCCTGCTTCAAGTGTGGCAAGGCAGGACACTATATCAGGGAGTGTCCCCTCAACAACAACCCCGGCAACAACAGCAACTTCAACAACAACCACCCTGCCGGTGCAGTCAAGGCTCCTCAAGTTGCCCGCGTCCACCACATGTCAGCCGAAGAAGCCTATGAAGCCCCAAATGCAGTGCTTGGTACGTGTACAGAACCACGCTGATTTTATCCAATTTTGGAGCTTCCCACCCGATCAACTCGAAGAATTATACCTAGTCAGCAAGCAACCCGAATCTCGGGGGCGAGATTCAATTTAAGGGGGGAAGGTCTGTGACATCTTGAAATTTGGCCTTTTCAAAAAAATTCTTTAAAAATCTAGTATTGGAATTTTTGGGAATTAATATTCCTTTTTCACTGCTATTTTAAACTCTCAAACTTTTACCAAATCTTGTCCAAGTTTGGGATCTTATGTTTTGGATTCCCTCCCACTTGGTGAACATGTTGCTGGCTCATTTCACCCAAAAATATTATTCCAATATTTTCCTTTATTTCAATAACCAAAATCCTATTATTTTGGCTTTACAAAGGAAGTACCTCAAATATCTTTCCAAAAATTCTGCCAAAATTAGGGGATGACCCCTAGGCAATATATAGCCCAAATTTGCAAAAATATTTGATACCTTGTTTACAAAATTTTGGAGTAACTCCCCACTTTAGTTTCTGCCCATTTCCTTCTTTATTTTCAAAGTACAAAGCAAACTTTTTCTCCCTGGTGATCCAAGACCCTAGATACAACCACAATGGACACACACACCTCAGGGAATTTTATGAACCCTTTTACATTTCATTTGCTTCACCAAAACAACATTTCCTCTTTTGACCAGAAGTGTTTTTCTAAAAATTCCTATAGACCAACTTTCGATTTTGGCAAAACATTATTCAGGAAAGTTGCTGCATTTTCAATTTGGCGCACGGCAAAACAAACCTCACTCGATTTGGTTCAGTGGTTCGCGAGATATGGCGCCATGCCGCTGTCGGCATGCCCCTGGCAGTGATCACCACTGGCATCGACACGCCAGTGGCGCCGCCAGGTGTTCGACGGCGACGCCACACGGCCCCCCAGCCACTCCCCAGCCGCTCCCCGGCCACCTCCACCTCCCCCAGGCCACTCCACCTCCCCACGACGCCGGCAAGCCTCCCGCTGCAACCTTCCAAGCACTCGACGACGCGCTGCTCGCCACTGTCGCCGCCAGATGTCGAGCATCGCCGTGCCGTCCCCTGCTGCCTTCCCGTGCCCCCCTTGCGCTCCACTGCCTCCTCAACACCAGCCCAGCACGCGTCGCCCTTCCTCTCCTCCCCGCAAACGGCGAAGCAGCTAGGAGACGCGCCGTCCGGAGCAGTGCCGCCACTGCCGTGCACAGCATCGACGCCACTGCCCTCCCATGCCTCCCCTCTTCCGCCTGGGTGCTCGTAAATGCCATAGGACGCCCGCAGCCGCCACCAGCGCCACGACGCGCTGCTCAACACAGCAATGGCGAGCAGTGCCGTCCACCACCGCGCACCAATAATGGCGACCACTCTCGAATCGCTATAAAAGGGCACCCCGGGGCACCGCTAGACCACCATCCCACCTCCCTCGAGCTCTCTAGCCTCCCCCACCGCAACATCGAAGCCCGTAGATCACCGGAGTGCCGGAATCAAGTCCACCACCGCCGCAAGGAATCCACGCGATTTCTTCGCCGTAGTAGCTCCCTAGTTCAATTCCTCACACCCACAGCCTCTCTAGGCCATGGCGAATCTTTAGCCACCCTCGCCGGAGTAAATGGTGGCCGGAATCGCCGTGTCCGTCCTCGACAGATCGCCGGCACCGCGGTCGATGAAGCTCCGCTCACGCTAGACCTCCCCAGCATCCGCAAGTGCGCCGACGAGCTGCGGACCGCCTCCCCGAGCCTCCCCGCACCCTCTCCCTCGCCTCCCCTTCCCCTGCCCCCTAGCCGCCGGGAACCCTCGCCGGAGATCTCGCCGGAGCTGCACAGTACGTTTTCCTTTTGTTCCAGAGAATAACGTTTCAGCACAGTGTCACTGACTAGTGGGACCCACTGTCAGGATTTTAAACATTTCCCAAAGGTTTTTCTATTTTCTGTTTTTCTGTTTAAATAAATGGCAGGAACTTTGAAAATTCATATCTCTCTCAAAAATCATCAAAAAATATGAATCTTTTTTTGATGGCTTTGTTTTGCAAATGTCTGTCTAATGACATCAAAAGTATTTCATTTGGAGTTCATTTGCTTGGTCGTTTATTCGATGCCATAGGAAGGGTTTTTAATACAATTTCATCCTTTAAATAGATTTAAACTTCCCCAACGAAGTTGAAGTTGAACCCGAACCCTACCACTCTGCTGAAGGCAAGCCATTAACCTAATCTCAAGCTTGGTCGAACTTTAGAAAATTGCTTGATTGTTTAATTAATTGTTGTTGCATATCACATGCCATGTCACCTGAAATATCATCGCCTTGCCTTACCGTTGTTCACTTTCCATATGTTTATTTACTGCTGAGATTATTATATGGATGCCATGTGTTACTTTGTTAATGTTGATGTCTGTAATCAAACATGTGTTACTTTGTTAATGTTGATGTCTGTAATAAAACATGTGTTGCTTTGTTAATATTGATGTCTGAAATCAAACATGTGTTACTTTGTTAATGTTGATGTCTGTAATCAAACATGTGTTGCTTTGTTAATATTGATGTCTGAAATCAAACATGTGTTACTTTGTTAATGTTGATGTCTGTAATCAAACAAAATGACTAAGAAGATAATCATCTCCCTCGACTAGATTGAGTCACATAGTGCCACTCACCAAACACAACCAACACAACCATGCGTCGTCTGTGTGGGCGGACCATGGCCGGGTATTTTATCAGCCTCCTTTGATGCCACCCTCTTGGCGAGTCTAGTCGGTTACCATAGTTGGTCGGGGCTAGTCTTGCGAAGGTTCCGGAGCTAGGCGTCGCTCATGGGTTGGGGACGTGCCGGATTCACTTCTGCATAAGGCATAGAGTTATGTCGGTGGCTATACAGGGAGTGTCTTGGTAGAGTAAACGACTGTGGAAGTATGGGTTTGTACTGTCCGCCATGGTTGGTTCTAGTACTTCGGTACCGGCGGTACAAGGTTAGACTTCAGCGTGTGGATAAACGTTGCAACCTCACGAGAGTGTAAATCTGGATGTCTAGCCTTGTCCCTGGGTTATGGGACGTTGTTTGGGTCAAGTCACGCTATGAGTCAGTCTTGTCGAATATGGAGAAATAATGAATGTGAAACCCAACCCTAAATCCAGAGTTGGCTGGAAATGATAGCCAGAGTTGGCTGGAATGACAGCCAGAGTTGGCTAGAGTAAAGGCCATAGTTGGCTAGAATCAAGCCAAAGTTGGCTATAGCCTTGAAAGCCTAGATGTTGTTGGATGAGAAACGTGATCCCATTCTAGCAACAACGAAACTCCCCTACAAAGGTAAATAGGTAAGTTATGTCCAACCGTTTAGTTTGGACTCGCACTCCTAAACCCAAACTGATGCCATGCTACCTTCTGAACTTATGCCATGCCATATAGGTAGACCTTGTTTGTTTTTGGGCTAATGTCTTGCGAGTACATTCCATGTACTCACCTGGCTTTTCATGTGGTCAGAACCCGCTACTCCCGTCGCTGAGTACCCGCTGTACGAGAACTAGGAACCCGTATTCCAGGCAGAACCCTGTGGAATAAAGCCCGCCGTTGCCACGCTACTGTCTACGTATCCGCTGCCATCTCTACGTATCCGCTGCCACTCTCTGATCGAGGCTCATCCTTAGAAGAATAATGTACATACTGTTGTGTGCGCCTGTTGCGCGACCATCGAAGCCTCACCCTTGTTGTACCCTTTGAAACCATAATAGTATTTGGTTATGTCTTTGTGTACCAATTTGTCATATATCCAGTGTTTCTGGGACTGGTATATGGGGTAACTCGATCATCTGGATCGGGGTGCCACAACACCGTCCGTCCGTACGACTCTGGGTTGCAGAGCTGTGTTAAAGTTCGATCAGAGCTGGGTTAAGGATGCACCTGAGCTTATTAATCCAGGTACCCGTAACTTTGTTTATCAATCAATATATCCGTAT
The DNA here is from genome assembly GCA_947311845.1 of Poa pratensis. NCBI lineage: Eukaryota > Viridiplantae > Streptophyta > Magnoliopsida > Poales > Poaceae > Poa > Poa pratensis. The sequence goes on along the minus strand of CAMZMU010000107.1, from coordinate 109,469,133 downwards.
AATATGAGAGTGTAGATGCGATGCCCGGCCCTGTCAAATAAGGAAAAACTGAAATGCTTGCATTAAATTCAGCATGGATGCATGCATTAATTACGTACGTGCCTCCGCATGCAATCTAACAAAGCCAACAGAGATCAAAGTGGCAGAAACTGAGAAAGCTGATATTGCTAAAGAAATGATGAAACTAGGTCTAAACATGATATTCAAAAAAAGTGTTGTACTACAGTGACTTAATACTCTTGTTGATTTCAGGAGCGTACATGGTCGAGTAGTAGTACCATGCATATTCAATGAACTGCTGAATATAAAGTGTTGCTGTTGCGACATTATAACACTTTAATTGTTCAACAATTCAATGAGCCGTAATCTAGGAACAGCAAGCATGCAAGTTATACATGTTTTCTTGAAGAAATGGAACAAACTACTCACCTATGCTCACAAGAGACACGGTTATATAGATCTGCATAATTCAAAAACACAACATGGAGGAGAACAAAATTTGGAGCATCAGTAATGTGAGAATGCTTGTTTTGAGCTAGCACAAGTTTTACTTAACTTCTATGGATACATAAGGATGGAAATATAGTATATAGTTGATATATGGCTCCCTAGCTAAATGAATAAACATACTACAAATTTTTGTATCCACCATTTTGTGCTCATCAAACATTTTGAAAAAGCATTTATAGAGATACTTCAAAATTAATGCATGTTGTGGACTTTGAAATTCTCAAACCCATCGTTGAAAATTTCATGAATCAACAAACAGAGAATTATATTAGGAATCATTTTCAACAACTTGAGAAGGTGAAGTCCTTGAGACGAGGTTCGCCGAGCTGATTCAATGTTGTTTACTCTATGTATACATTTTTTTAGAAGGGCGAAATAATATGCCAACAATATAAATTGCTACTTTTATATAGGTTAAGAAAAACAAAAACCATATTGGACAACTTTTGTACCCATGTAATAAGTAAATCACATAAAGGAGACACCAAGAACACAATTTACTATATATGAAACTGACATGCAAGCGTCTTTTTGTCAAGAATGAAAATCCAAGTCAAAACATCTTTTATATACATGCACATACATAGAAATGTGTAACTCAACAAACAAATCTTCTCAATTTCAAGTGCCTTCTAGCTAGCACATCGTTTACTCTCTTTCTTCCCCATTTATCTCTCTTTCCTTTTTCATGGTACTCAAGTAGCAGTAGTGTGAACATGGCTAGCATCAAAATACAGCTCCAAATTGCTACGAGACATGCGAGAACGAACAAGCATATGTAAACGGCCGTATTTTTACTCTCGCCATCTATCTGCAGGAGGGCATAAAAGATTCTGATCACAGAAACTTGATAGCACTAAGTTGCATGAGTGCCACTGCATGCGGGAATCCTATGATCGATCCTTCACAAAAAAGACAACCTCCTAAAATGCACAGAATTCAAAGATCTGATCATGCGCTCGCACATCCAGAAGAGAACCCGAATTAAAGCTCGCAAGCTAAAGCTGCTGCACATGACCAAAAGTGAGACATCCATCCATGCACTAAAAGTGAAGCAACTATAGCTCGATCGAATGCATATAGTATTCTTAATTGCACACCCATAGGGACAATATATGAAGCATCATCAAGACAACAGTGGTAGTTTTAATTTCTCATCACAATGTCATCATTGGTACAACAGAGTTTCAACAAAACAAAACCCCAAGAAAATGAAGGAAATCCACTCTAGAAGAGAGATAGAGAGCAAGGAGGAAGAAACCCTTAAAGGTCACCAATGCTTGAGAACTCAAAACCAGTTCTCTAACTAAGCTTCAAGGGGGTAGGAGAACTATTATTAACTTATACATCTAAAGAGTTCGCAATTGCAAGGTAGAGTAACCAATTGAACACACTAATTTAAGTGCCAAAGATCAGAGAGAAAGGTAGAGAGTGCTAGCTCTCAATTATCCCCCACACCTACACCATATGCCTTATATACAAAACACCCAAGGAAGGAGAAGTAGCAAATCAAGTAGTATAGCTAGGAATGCTCCGCACTTACACTTGATTGCTTGCCTCCCCAGCCTCTTCTCGTAGATCCATGCATGCCCATCGTCCTCTTGATCATTGATCGAAGGCGAGACCGGAAGAACATGGACAGGATCCATCTCTCGGCGAAAGAAGCCCTATGAATATGTTTGGATCTAACTTTCTGGCCTCCAAGATCATCTCTCTAGCTACCCAGAGTATTCTGTCTCATCTCAGCTTCCCCCCCACAAATTACATGTTATTTAGTCAAGGAAAAATTAACCGTAAAAATGAAGGAGAAAAATCAAGAAGTTAACGACCAACGAGCGAGCTAGCCATTCATCCAGGCGACGGCCGGCTAGAAGAAGGTGGCAATGGAGGATCCACAGTTGGCGATGTCCGGCCACGCCGCGGGTGAGCCGCCCATGCCCCCGTTGCCCCAGTACATGAGGGAGGAGGACGCCGGTGCCGTGGAAGTGTTGCTGGCCGCAGGGTTCATGGACGCGGCGGCGGCCATGAGCGCGTCGGACGCCATGATGTTGGCCTCAACGTTAGACGATGTCGTTGTATGTTGATCCCAGCTCTGCTCCCCGTCGTTGGCCTTCTTCTGCTGGTGGTGGTTCTGCTCGCCGGCAGTGGCCTCGGCCTTCACGTGCAGCTCCTCCAGCCCCGGCACGATGGAGCCAGACAGCAGCGGCGCGTAGAAGCCGTCGAAGAGACTGCCAGCACCGTCTTGAAGGTGCTGCTGCCACTGCTTCATCTGGATCTGCGACCCGTTACCGCCGTAGCCGAGCCCCAGCAGTTGATCCACCTGCGTCTGGTGGTGCTGCTGCATCTCGTAGGCCGTGGCGTCCGAGACCACAGACTGCATGGCATGGAAGAGGCCGAGATGGTCGCCGGCCGAGCCGCCGCTCCCGAGTAACAGCGAGGCCAACGAGCTGCTCCCTTGGCCGTGGAGGCCAAGCGCCGAGGACAGGGATCCCGGCTGCGGGAGCGACATCGACATCGACGTGGTCGATGAAGTGAGGCCACCGCCAGCCGCGTTGGAAGACGCGCCGCCGGCGGCGAGGGCGCAGGAGCCGCCCGGCCTGCCACCTCCGTTGCCGCTCCTGGAGCGCTTGTTCTTGCGGCAGCCTCCGCCGACGGGGACGTTGCGGAGCGTGCCGCCGCGCGTCCAGTAGCGCTTGCACGCCTTGCAGAAGTGCCGCGGCTGCGACAGCGAGTAATTGTTGTAGTAGCAGAACTTGGTGTTTGCCGAGTCACACCGTGGACAACGCAGCGTCTCCGCACGCGGATCAGCCACGCCGCCGCTGCCTCCTCCGGCCGACGACGTGCTACTCCTGCCCGCCCCGACCCCCGCCCCCGCCGCGGCAGGTTGCACCGCCGCAGCCCCACTACCCGCGCCGGCCATCAGTTAATCGCCTTCACCCCGTGTTAGGAGATCAACACGTACGGCGGCAGCGACTCTACCTAGAGAAGCTCGAGAGATCAAAGTGGAAATGGAACGGGATGGGATGGGGAAGAAGAGAGGAGAGAGGGGTGGGTGGGGTTTTCAGCTGGGAGGTTCGCTGACAAGAGCTACGCAACAAAGCGGGCGTGCAGGTATTATTGCGAGCTGATGGTGATACTACCACTCTTCTCTTGCAGTTCCACACAGCGCAGCACAGCACGACAACGCGACGCACTCAAAAACTAGTAGCTACTCCAGACTAGAAGAGGCGGTCGCACGCAGACTACCTCGCCTTATATAGCGCCGCAGCGAGCGACCCCGCACGTGCCGCGTCCGCATGCCAGAAAATGGTTAGGTTTCACAATCAAACATTAGAAGATGGTTTGCCTTGTTGATTTTTTCAAAAACATGTATGCACTTACATCATTATATGGTACTCCAGTATGTACATATACTAGTAGAAAAACCACCTTCGGTTCGGGGCTTCCGTCCTGGTCAATGTTTGAACCGGGACTAATGGGAGCATTAGAGCATCTCCACTCGCGGCGCCCAAATGGGCGCCCAAAGGCTGTCCGGACGTGCCATTTGGGCGCTGTCCGGACAAGGTGCGCCATTTGGGCGCCCGCGTTCCCCACTCGCGGCGCCCAAATGTGCGCCCCAAAAGGGTTTTTACATGAATTTCAATATTTTGTGAAAGAAAAATCAAACATACATAAATATGTAATAGTTCAAATACAATATTTAATAGTTCAAATATATAAAATAAAGTTCAAACGTCTTCCTCTTCCTCCTCTGCCGCTGCCATGCCCCGACGTGCCCACAAATGCTCCGCTAAATCAGGTTGGAGTGCATTATGAGTATTTTCATCACGAATTTCCAAATGCATTGAGATATAATCAGCGAAATCTGCCGGCACGTTGTGATCAACCTGTGCATGAGGACCCTCAAAGTCATATGGCATATGATCATGCACTGGATTATAGCGCTCACTCTCGATGATCATGTTGTGCAGGATGACACAACAATTTATCACCTCCCACATTTGCTCATTCGACCATGTCAGAGCAGGATACCGAACGATAGCAAACCTTTGCTGCAGCACTCCAAATGCCCGCTCGACATCCTTCCTGGCGCTCTCTTGTTCAGCGGCAAAATGACAAGCTTTGTTCCCGCGAGGGTTGGGGACGCTCTTCACAAATGTTGCCCACTTTGGATAGATGCCATCGGCTAGGTAGTACCCTTTGTTGTACTCGTGGCCATTGACCACATAGTTAACAGGTGGGGCATGACCTTCAACTAGCTTCGCGAACACAGGAGAGCGCTGCAACACATTGATGTCGTTGTGTGATCCTGCCATGCCGAAGAATGCGTGCCAAATCCATAGTTCATGATCGGCCACAGCTTTAAGAACCACACTGCAATATCCTGTGTGGCCTCCTTTGTACAATCCTTGCCAACCAAATGGACAGTTCTTCCAGCTCCAATGCATGCAGTCTATGCTTCCAAGCATCCCAGAAAATCCTCTAGCTGCATTCTGTTGCAGGATCCGAGCTGTTTCTTCTTCATTTGGTCCTCTCAAATAGTTTGGGCCAAACACACCAATCACCGCCCTGCAGAACCTGTACATCGATTTGATGATTGTGGACTCTGACATCCGTAGGTAGTCATCTACAGAATCAGCAGGTGCTCCATATGCAAGCATTCTCATGGCTGCAGTGCACTTTTGGATTGTCGAGAAACCAACAGTTCCCACGGCGTCCTTCTTCAACTAGAACCATGGATCATACACCCTCACAGCTTGCACGATCTGGTTGAACAATCCACGGTTCATCCGAAAGCGTCGACGGAAATCCTTGGCGGTGGCGACAGGAACTTCGGCAAAGTAGTCAGAGACTAACATGCAATGGCCTTCCATTCTCTGCCTCGGCTTGCTCTTCTTCCTTCCGAACGACGAGCCTCCCCGTTTTGGGGCGGCATTGGGTTCCTCGTCGGCTTGAAGTTGGAGAAGACAACTGAGAATTGCTATATTCTCATCTTCCTCCGTGGCGATGGCGTCTTCTTCTTCCAACAGCATCGCGGCCATCATCTCGTCGTTGCTATCCATCGGCAATACAACGCGGCCATTGATCAACGACCGGTCGCCGGCTAGCATCAATAATTCAGTCAAAAACCAGGAGAACCTTCCGCCGAACACCTTGCAGGCAGGGCGGTCGCGGAGAGACCGCCGGGGACGGCTGTATCGAATACAGCTGCAGAGAGATCGCCGGTGCCCAGAACCGAAGGCCGTCGAGGAGAGGAAGCAAACGGCGGCGCCGGCGTCCAGGGTTGGGTGGAGCCGACGGGCGGGGGGCGGCGGCGTCGAGCAAAGTGGGGCGACTGGGCGACGATGAAAGACGGGGGATAAAATCAGGCGAGAAAACGACGAGACATAGTCCGTGTCTCACTGCCAGGCGTGGCCCGCGCGTCGGGAGCCGACGTGGCGTCGCGTTTCCTTCCGTCTGGGGCCGCCCCAAGCCTCCCCAAGTTGAGGGCGTGGGCTGGGCGTGCCGGACACAAAACTGGGCCGCGCCGGACCCAATTCGCGTTTGGGCGCCGCGAGTGGGGACGATTTTGTGCCCGGCACGCCCCAAACGCGTTTGGGCAGCCGTTTGGGCGCCGCGAGTGGAGATGCTCTTAGTCCCGGTTCGAACGGCCACGGCGCCGGCCAGTTCCAGTCCCGGTTCGTTGGGAACCTTTAGTCCCGGTTGGTAATACCAACCGGGACTAAAGGGTCGCGGCATGCGGCCGCAGAGGTGGGGCCAGCGCGAGCACCCTTTAGTTCCGGTTCGTGATACGAACCGGGACTAAAGTGTTCCCTATATCATCTTCCACCCCGACCCAGCCATCTCCATTTTTAGCTCGAGTTCATCACCATTTTCTCCTCTGTTTCCTCTCCCGAGCTCGAGTTTATCCCCATTTTTTTCCACCATTTGTCAAGATTGGAGGCACCCCATCTATCCAAGGGTTAGCAACTTCATCCTTTCTTCCGGCGTTGCTACTTTAGCTCATTTCATTGCTAGTTTAGCTCATTTCATTTTTGTAGTGCTAGCTAGGTGTTTGATGAAATGCCTAAGTTAGGGAGTTCATTTGTTTTATATGCATTTTGAGCTCAAATTAAAGTATGATTTGTGGGTTTTAGTGTCGTCCCGTCCTCGTCCTCACCGTCGTCGATTGCCCGCGTCGTCCCGTCACCGGCACCACCTCGGTGAGCCTCTTGTTTTTATCTTTTATTTTAAAAAAATCTTACTTGTATGATTTAGATGCATAGTTATTACTTGTATAATTTTCTTATGTTTTTTATATGTATAGTGCCATGGTTTTGATATCCGTCCCCGTCGGCCCTCGTCCGGTCTATGATTCGGATGTGGTATATTTTTATAACTATTTGTTTCATTTCGTGTTTATGACAATTATGCCTACCAACTTGACATAGATTTTTTTATCTAGGAGGTAGTTGAACCGGAAATTCCAACAACATCTTGTCGATATGCTAAATTTATTTGAAAAAGAAAACAATGATTTGAAAGCAAAATTGAAAAGAAGTGAAGATCTTCGTCTCCAATGCCTAGAAGAGAAGATGAAATTGGAGTTCGATCTTGCCGACGTCGTCGATAAACACAAGATCAAGATGGATGCAATGCGCTTGAAGATTAGAAAGATTAGAAAATATGCCATTCATAAAGAGGCTTGGTATCATTATGCTGTTGGTTCAATAATTACCTTAGTTGCGATTTTGATCGCATTTGTTGTTGGATTTAAATTCTTTAGATAGTTGTATGTTAGTTTCAATGTATGTTTTATGAGAACTATGTATTACATTTGGTCACTACTCTACTTTGGTTTTAATGTGATGAACTTGTATTAATTAATTTGGTCAGTTCTCTATTCATGATGTAGTGTATTGGTTTTTGATATTTATGTAATGCAGATGAGCCGGCAATGGATGTACGGTGACCGACGCAGTCCCGAGTTCATTAGTGGCCTGCATAATTTTCTCCATGTGGCTGAGGCAAACAAGCGGTCGAATGGTTTTATTTGTTGTCCATGTAGTGTCTGTAAGAATACGCAGGATTACTCTACCTCAAAAACCCTACACTACCACCTGTTGCAGCCGGTTTCATGTCCGGCTATAATTGTTGGACCAAGCACGGAGAAAGAGGGGTTATAATGGAAGACAATGAAGAAGAAGAGGATGATGACAACTATCCTATGTTCACTGAACACGGTGGTACTACAATGGGGGAAGACGAAGCTGAAGAAGAGCCCATTGTTGATGAGCCCGATGATGATCTTCGTCGGGCCATTCTTGATGCACAGATAAACTGCGGAAGTGAAAACGAGAGGTTGAAGTTGGAGAGAAGTTAGAGGATCACAAAAAATTGTTGTACCCAAATTGCGAAGATGGCCAGAAAAAGCTGGGTACCACACTGGAATTGCTGCAATGGAAGGCAGAGAATGGTATATCTGACAAGGGATTTGAAAATTTGCTGAAAATAATAAAGAAGATGCTTCCAAGGGATAACGTATTGCCCCCAGTACGTACGAAGCAAAGAAGGTTGTCTGCCCTCTAGGATTAGAGGTGCAGAAGATACATGCATGCATCAATGACTGCATCCTCTACCGCGGTGAGGAGTACGAGAATTTGAATGCATGCCCGGTATGCGGTATAAGATCAGGCGAGATGACCCTGGTGATGTTGAGGGCGAGCCGCGCCCCAGGAAGAGGGTTCCTGCCAAGGTGATGTGGTATGCTCCTATAATACCACGGTTGAAACGTTTGTTCCAAAACAAAGAGCATGCCAAGTTGTTGCGATGGCACAAAGAAGACCGTAAGAAAGACGTGATGCTGAGACACCCCGCTGATGGGTCGCAGTGGAGAAAAATCGACTGAGAGTTCCCGACATTTGCAAGTGACGCAAGGAACTTAAGGTTTGGTCTAAGTACAGATGGCTTTAATCCTTTTGGGGAGCAGAGCTCCAGTCATAGCACCTGGCCTGTGACTCTATGTATCTATAACCTTCCTCCTTGGTTGTGCATGAAGCGGAAGTTCATTATGATGCCAGTGCTCATCCAAGGCCCGAAGCAACCCGGCAACGACATTGATGTGTACCTGAGGCCATTGGTTGAAGAACTTTTACAGTTGTGGCTTGAAGAAGGTGTACGTGTGTGGGATGAGCACAAACAGCAGAATTTGACCTACGAGCGTTGTTGTTTGTAACCATCAATGATTGGCCTGCTCTTAGTAACATTTCAGGACAGTCAAACAAGGGATACAATGCATGCACACACTGTTTAGGTGAGACTGAAAATATATATTTGGCAAACAAGAATGTGTACCCGGGGCATCGTCGATTTCTTCCAAACAAGCATCCCGTAAGAAAGAAAGGCAAGCATTTCAAAGGTGAGGCAGATCACCGGACGAAGCCTACCTGCCCTACTGGTGTTGATATATATGACATGGTCAAGGATTTAAAAGTAATCTTTGGAAAGGGTCTTGGCGGACAATCTGTTCCGAATGACGCCGACGGACACGTACCCATGTGGAAGAAGAAATCTATATTTTGGGAGCTACCCTATTGGAAAATCCTAGAGGTTGCTCTGCAATCGACGTGATGCACGTGACGAAAAATCTTTGCGTGAACCTGCTAAGCTTCTTGGGCGTGTATGGGAAGACGAAAGATACACCGGATGCACGGCTGCACCAGCAACGTATGCACGAACGAGACGACCTGAATCCAGAGAAGTATCAAGGTCCTGCCAGCTACGCTCTTACCAAAGAAGAGAAGGAGATCTTTTTTGAAGTCCTGAGCAGTATCAAGGTCCCGTCTGGCTTCTCGTCGAATATAAAGGGAATAATAAACATGGCAGAGAAAAAGTTCCAAAACCTAAAGTCTCATGACTGCCACGTGATTATGACACAATTACTTCCGGTTGCATTGAGGGGGCTTCTCACGGAAAATGTTCGAGTACCCATTGTGAAGCTATGTGCATTCCTCAATGCAATTTCTCAGAAGGTCATCGATCCAGTAACTCTACCAAGTTTACAGAAGGATGTGGTCCAATGTCTTGTCAGCTTCGAGTTGGTGTTCCCACCATCCTTCTTCAATATTATGACGCACCTCATAGTTCACCTAGTCGAAGAGATTTCCATTCTCGGTCCTGTATTTCTACACAACATGTTCCCCTTTGAGAGGTTCATGGGAGTCTTAAAGAAATACGTTCATAACCGTGCTAGGCCAGAAGGAAGCATCTCCAAGGGCTATGGAACAGAGGAGGTCATTGAGTTTTGTGTTGACTTTATTCCTGACCTTAAGCCGATCGGTGTTCCTCAATCGCGCCATGAGGGGAGACTGCGTGGAAAAGGCACGCTAGGAAAGAAAGCAATAATATGTATGGACGGGCATTCTTTCACTCAAGCACACTACACAGTTCTACATAATTCCAGCTTGGTGGCTCCGTATATCGAGGAACACATGAATATTTACGCTCCAAATACCCGGAGCAGACTGAAGATTGGATTCAAGGAGAACACGTGGAGACTTTCGGCGGTTGGTTGCAAACACGTCTCATTAATGACACCACTGTTGGAGAACAGCTATACTTGTTGGCCAAGTCACCATCTTCGACTATATTGACTTTCCAAGGGTACGAGATAAATGGGAATACATTTTACACGGCCACCAAGATAAAAAGAGCACCAACCAAAACAGTGGTGTCCGCTTTGATGCAACAAACAACAATGGGCAAAAGGACACATATTATGGTTACATAGAGCAGATATGGGAACTTGACTATGAATCTTCTTTTAAGGTCCCTTTGTTCTGGTGCAAATGGTCAACCTGACAGGTGGGGTACAGGTAGACCCACAGTACAGAATGACTACAGTGGATCTCAAGAATCTTGGGTACACACCGAACCATTCGTCCTAGCCAGTGAAGTGGCTCAGGTTTTCTATGTGAAGGACATGTCTACCAAACCAAAAAAAAGAAAAGATAAGCAAGCGAATACATCATACGATGAGCCAAAGCGCCACATAGTTCTTTCAGGGAAAAGAAACATCGTGGGAGTGGAGGACAAGACAGACATGTCTGAAGATTATAATAAGTTTGATGAAATTCCGCCCTTCACAGTGAACCCTGACACAAGCATCGTGTTAAATGATGAAGATTGTCCATGGTTACGGCGCAATCAGAAGAAAGGTACACACGAAGAAAAAGTTGTTGGTGATGTGTAATAATGTATTAAACCTTTTTATGTAACTGTGTTCTGAAAACTCTGAAGAAAACTCTAAACATTGATTTTTGGTTCTAAAAACTCCAACGGCTCACAAGCGCTCAAAAAGTTGGAACAAAACACACGTTTCCCCTGCATACAGCCCGACGGTGGCTCGTGAGTGCCCGCATATCAAATGCACCGTCGGATGTATGCAGGGAATCCGAATGATTTGTATTCGGTCGATGAACTGAACGATTTGTAGATAGAACAAAACACACGGTTTCCCCTCCATACAGCCCGACGGTGGCTCCTGAGTGCCCGCATATCAAATGTACCGTCAGATGTATACAGGGAATCTGAATGCTTTGTATACCAAATGAACTACAATGAGTACACACTGAGTGCCGAACATTTCCGAGAGGTGGGCTATATATAGGGTCGTGTGGTTCACGAAGTGGTCATGATAGTGCTGATCCAACAGCTCTCACGCCCTCAAAAGAAATACACCATTGATCCAACGGCTCACAAGCGATTGAAAGAAACACACGATCCGTGTGCTTCTTCCTGATTGGGCATACTACATGCCGCTAGGGGTAAAGACGGGAAAAGTCCCCGCCTAAGGTTTTCTTCTGTTTGCCGGGTAAAACTTTGTGCTTGGTTGTGTTAGGGTAGCCCCTAGGAACACCCAAAACAAAGTTATAACACAACTCTTCACAAGATTCCCTCCGGTTCGTCCGAAGTGGGAGTTTCTGGCTATAAGTCCAGAAACTCACTAGAGACAAACTGATGACGGTAAACCCGCTGACACCCCGGAGTGGAATCTTGGACATCTACAACCCCCAAAACACTTGTACATATATGGTATGGCACCAAGTTGGTTTTGGTGGGATTCAGACGCTCCGGAGCCCCTCTCGACGAAACCCTAGACCCGCTAGAGAAAAGCCAGACTTATACGTCTACACCCGGTGCATGCATCAAAAGGGAGTAAATTCATATTAAAAGCATTTTTAAAAATTCAAATTATATAAAAAACACTCAAACATGCATTTTGTTTGAATTTTTTGATGATATGGATTTAAATCTATTTCAAATTTACTCAAATCATCAATTTGAAATTTGAATACATTCAACATAGTCAAATTTGAAAATAACCAGTACCAAAAGATTCTACATGTCCAGGGCTTACATTTGATATAAAGTTTGTCAAATTTGGACAATTAAATCAATAGAATAAAAGAATTCAGAAAAAAGAAAAGAGAAAAGGAAAATAGAAAATTCAAAATCCCCTTTAGTACCGGTTGGTGGTTCCAACCGGTACTAAAGGTGGGCTTCGCGCGTTTAATTTCGGCCTGCCCAAAAATACCTTTAGTACCGGTTGGAACCACCAACCGGTACTAAACCGGTTCGTAACACCTACCGGTACTAAAGGCTTTTTTCAGTTACTTAGATCAATCTCGCGGCCGCATCGATCCCATTCTTCCCCCGACGCCCATGCCCGAGAAGAAGGAGAGATCGACGCCGCCAGGCTGTCGGAATCCCGCCACGCCCTTCCGCCGTTCCGCCACGCCGCCGTTCTGCCGAGGGCCCTCGTACGTGCTCGCCGTTGTCCTCCACGCCGTCGTCGCCTCCGCGTCCGCTCGCCCCGGCCTCCCACCGGCATGGCTCCGGCCCTCTCTCCCCGGCGCGGCTCGGCCCTCTCGCCGTCCGCTCCCACTCTCCTCTACCTCGACCTCCGGCCGCCGCCGGGTCGCTCCTCCTCTACCTCATCCGCAAGCCGTAGCTACGATCAAGGTGAGAGCTTTCATTTTTTTTGTTATTCTCATTTTCAGTACCATTTTGATATTTGCATAGTACTATGTATTTGTAGTTGCTATGAATTTGTAGTTTGTAGTTGCACCATATTTAAATTGGTACTTTAAAATTGGTAGTTTAAAATTGGTAGTTTAAATTGGTAGCTTAAATTGGTAGTTTAAATTGTTAGTTTAAATTGGTAGCTTAAAATTTATAATTAAAATGGTAGTTTAAAATGGTAGTTTGAATTGGTAGCTTAAATTGGTAGTTTAAGTTGGTAGTTTAACTTGTTAGTTTAAATATTGTTAGAAATTTTAGTGTTAGTGTTAGGAATTGTAGTGTTATTGTTAGGAAATATTGTTAGAAATTTTGGTGTTAGAGATTTTAGTGTTAGAAATTTTAGTGTTAGGAATTTTAGTGTTAGTGTTAGGAATTTAGTTGCTATGAATTTAAGTTATGAAATATTATTAGGCTATTAGCTATAAATTGTAGTTGCTATGAATTTTAGTTATGAAATATTATTAGCCTATTAGCTATGAATTTTAAATTGTAGTTGCTATGAATTTTAAATTGTAGTTGCTATGAATTTTAAATTTGCTAGTAGTTGGTATAAATTAGCTATTAGGCTAAAATTTTAAATTTGCTAGTAGTTGGTATAAATTTGCATTCACATTTGTAAGAAGTATTTTAGATGCAAATTTTACGATTCATATTCTTGTTACTAAATTGAAAGCATATATAATTGATTGCAGGGACATTGAGCTATGGATGCCCCCGGTAGAGACGAGGAGGGTGAAGACCGTATCTATCAGATTATATATGAGAGTGTCGGTGGAGAAGATGACGATTTTAGCTCACAATTTCTGAACGACTCCGGTGAGGGAATTGAGCTAGAAGAAATTTGCAGAGCCGCCGAAGGGCCCTTAACAAACTCCGGCGAGGTATATTGAGCCTCTGTTGATCACTAGATGCATTAATTGATTTGCATTGCAATTATTAACGAATCATTATTCTTTTAGCCCTCTGGATCGAGCCAATCGGCTGCTAAAAGGAAACGAGGCCCGACCAAAAAGTTGGGCGATGGTGCAAGGATATCGATCGACAAAGTTGGTGATGATGGCGAACCGCAGGAACCCATAGAGAGTCGCCGTAAATTTATAAATCAATGCGGAGTTCTTGTTAGGGACATGGTCCCGATCATCCTTGAAGAATGGCATAAGCCGAAGGACGACAACAATGGAGCTAGTTATGTCGACCAAAGAAGAAAAGATTTGCTTTGGAAGACGCTCTTGACACATGTCAACCTACCGCCAGGTCTCATAGATGACAAGAAGGAGAAAGTCAAGCAGTGGACTTTTAAGAAGATGGCCACACAATTCCAAAGCTGGAAGAAAACATTATGGAACAATTATCTGAAGGCGGAGAAACAAGCTCCAGATTTCACTGCAGCACTAGTGAAGATAAAACATGACTGGCCCGCATTTGTGAAGATAAAAGAATCGGATGCCGCTGTGGCCCGATCGAAAATAAATAAGGCAAATGCTGCGAAGAAGAAATATCACCATACTTTGGGGACAGGTGGCTACAAGACTGCCGTGCCTAAGTGGGAAGCCTTTGAAGCAGGACTGCTTGCTAAAGGGATCATTCCACAAATAGCGGACTGGCCCGAGAGGTCGAAGTTATGGTTGTTCGCGCATGGGGCAGGGTGGGACCCACAGACAGGGAAGATTGTTGCGAGGGGAAAATGGAAGGAAAAAATTGAAAAAATCTCCAAATAGCTTGAGGATGCAATAGAAAAAGTTCGAAAGGGAGAGTACCAGCCCGATAGAGAGAACGACGAGCTGACACTCGCCCTCGGGAATCCTGAACACGTTGGACGATTTCGAGGCTACGGAGCCGGTGTTTCGTGGAAGAAAGGGTTTCTGGAGTACGCTGACAGTTATAGAAGCCGTCAGAGAAAGAAGAAGAAGGAGTTAGACCGGTTATCGGAACTGGAACGCAAGGTGCAGCGGCAGCAGGAGTAGGAGCAACTGGACTCAATTAGTCAGCAAAGGGCATCTCAGCAGCAGCTAGAAGGTCCTGAAGCCGATGCCGTCCCATCTGATCAGCGGAAAAGCAGCGTGAGTTCCACGCAGCTAGAAGATTCCGTATTCGAACCGCCGGCGGCTCACTACCCCGTGGATGATGTCATGGAGAAGACAAGTTGTGAGCTACATATGTCAATGAAGAACATATCCTTCATGGTGTCGGTCGGCTATGCTTTACCAAATCAAACTGGAGCAAGCTACCATCATAGTCATATTCCACCTGGCTATGCTTGTGTCGGGGTGGATGAAATTATGCCGGGATTTGATACACTGGAGCTTGACATTCCTAGAGGTGACGACGAGAAGACACTGGGAGAAGTCAAACGTGGTTTCATTCTATGGAACAAGAAATACATCGTGTTTCCAGACTTGGCACCAAGGCCACCGACTCCTCCGAGTAGAAATCCACCTCAAAGTCCATCCCTCCCCGATTGGAAGCCTGCCAGCATGAGTCCATCGCCCGCGCCATCCCGTCAGCCGACTGCGCCCACTACTAAGTCGATAAATCGGAAACTGAACTACCCGTCGTCTAGTACTACACAGAAGAAAAGTGGAAATAAGAAAACCAAGAAGGACAAGTCTCCTCCCAAGTTACCCTACGACAGGACTGCCGAGGAAACCAAAGCGATAGTGGATGCCTGTCACATCCCAAATTTGTAAACTAAGAAAAACTTAGTTTTACAAGACCAAAATTCAGAACCAACAAAAACTTTTTGAAATATTTTACTGATGATTGTGTTTTCCTTCCCGTTGTTGTGTTGAACCTTGTGTGACCTGTTGCTTAAGTTGTTTGACTAGTAAATATAAGACCCAACCAATATAAAAATATATTTAACTTTGGTGATCATGTTATGACAAGACAATATTTCATGTATCTTTTCCATTCTTATTTTGGCCAACTCCATTTCAATGACACTTGGTTTATCAGCAACCAAAACTAATACCAGTATTTGAGAAAGTAAAAGTATTTCCAAAACTATGTGTTCCCACAAATGTGGAGATCTATATGCTATCTCCTATCTATCTTTTAAGCTTGATATTTTGCATTTGTATGCAACTCCCATTTTATAAGCTTTGGTTATCATTACATTTTAAAAAAAAGAACACTAGTGGGAAATATGTTACCCCACATATTTCCTTTCTCAAACCTTTTTGAAAACTATTGAGTTATAAGTTGAGATACTCCCTTAAACATCATCTTGTCATAATTAAGTGTGATCTTTTTTTTAAGATAGCATTGTGGAAATGGTGGTATGATTGAATCTTGTGGTTTGATTTGTGTGGTCATGATTGTGATGTTGATCTTGTTGTGATTGTTTGCTTGTTGGACTTATGGTTGTATTGATTATTAATTCTTGTTTTATTGTTTGCTTGGGTGAATAATTATACCTATATACTTGAGTGTTAAGTTGGAAACCCACTGGTCACAAATTTGGAATGTGACTTAAATTTAAAGCAAACTCCTCAAATTATTCAACAAATGGAAATTAAGATCATGAGTTGAAGAAATGATCTTAATAAATTATTTTTCCTACTTAACTATCTATTTCCTTCAAACAAATATTTTCTCTATGAAGATAAAAACTATTTGAAGTTAATATATTTGTCAAGGAAGTTCCAAGAGTTCAAAATTAATATTTTAAACTTGCTTTAAAAATTCTAAAGGATTATAAAATAGTATTTAAGAAAATGCCTTATTTAAACCCTATGAACAAAAGTTGTTCAAAACATTTTATTTTGACTTCCCAATTTTTGTGGAGCTTCTACATGTATATGGGAGGCTACCTGAATTTTCTCAAATTTTTATAAAATGTTTAAGTACCCCAAATAAATTCCCTAAAGGCTACTAGTTTTTAAAAAGGAAACAAAAGAAAACAGACAGGGACTTGTTTGTGATGGAAAAACATGTGCCAGGGGGTTTTCTGCAATTCTGCCGTCTTCTCTATAGCAGCCCGTGGCCAACAACGCCGTTGTCGTCCTCCCGTGCGTCGCCGCCCGGACCCCCCCTCACGCTCTCCTGCCGCTAGGTGAGGAGGATAAGAGGGCCACGACGCTCTCCTCTGCCCTCCCTCATCCACTCACTCGCTCTCCTTTCTCTCTCTCTCCCTCTCTGTTTTCTCTCCACCATGGCCGCGCCTCGGCCGAGCTCACCGCCGAGCTTGCCGGCGATTGGAGCATCCCGAGCAAATCCAGGACCGCCAGAAGATGCGCCTCACCGTCCTCTTCATCTCCGTGCAAGGAATCGAAGAGGGGAGCCGCGAGTCGACCGCGCCGTCCGCGTCTTCTTCCTCTCCGGCCGCCGCACATCGAGCACGATTGCCACCGCCTCCGACCTCCTCTGTCCAAGCTGAGCACACGCACACGTCTAGGGTGAGCGTGCGATTCTCCTGGACATCCCCGTTCCTCCCCTTCCTCTGTATTTCGACGAGCCTTTGTAGTTCGCCGCCGGCCGCCGTCGGGCGCCGATGCGCGCGTCGCTCCGGTGACCATTAAGTAGCGGTGCCGCCGTGTTCGTGTTCGTCATGTCCATGCGAGTCGAGAGCAACTCGAAGCACGTCCCCTCGTGCCGTAGATCGACGGACCCGTGCACCTCGCCGCCGGTGATCGCCGCGTCCACGCGCGACGTCGCCGTGCATCGTCTACACTTTTTAATTACCCGCGCCTGTAGTATATCACACGCACACGTCCATCCCAGTGGCTAGCACCCGCGCGCGCGCTCGCGAGGTCGCGAGTTCGAATCCCGCGCGGCGCACTTCTTTTCCTTTTATTTTCACTCGCTGACAGGCGGGCCCCACCGGTCAGCGACCGTGGAGGCCACATCCGCTCCACCCGCGCCCAGTCAGCGCCAGCGTGGCCGCTGGCCCACACGTCAGTGACCGTGTGTAGCGCGCTGCTCGGTTCAAAATGTTTCGTTAGTTTTTCTAGAAAATAAAATAAACAGCCAGATTCAAATTTAAACTTCAAAAATTCATAACTAATTAAATACTTGTCGAAAAATTGCAAATAAGATACCAAAATGTTCAGATAAATAAGGCCTGTCTTTTGGTGTAATTCACCTATCCAAATAAATTAGTTTAATTGTTGTTTTATTGAAATAAAGAAAATGCCAGAATATAAAACAAATTAGGAAAATTCATATCTTTAAAAATAAGGATCCAAAAATTAAGTTTGACCTCTTAAAATGTTCAGAAAATGATGACCTTCATGTTCCACCTTGTTTCCAAACATGGAAAATTATTTTGTAATGTTATTTAAAATAAATTAACAAAAGGACCGATTGAAAAAGGATTTCTATAAATTAATCTATAATAAATCGTGGAGTAAATCCAATAGATTGACCTTAAGTTAAGTACTGTCATGGGTATCGGGTTAATGTCTCTACCTTAGTTTGGTAAGATATTCTGAACTACAGAAACTAATTGGTGGCCTAACTTTGTCGGAAGTATTTCCTGTTTAAAGGAGGGTGCTTGTTGTTAATCTTGCCTGAGATAGTTTTGGGATAGATGGGCCCTTGTGTATAGGTGTTAGACTACTGATTAGTATAGTGCCCTCGTAAGTGTAGATCCTAGTTTGTTGCTTGAACGATTAGTTTGGTGCTTGTGGTATGTTACTTGTCTGTACACCACTGGTGGTTTGGTTTGCTTATTGATTGTTGTATTATTCTCATGTTTGCAACGCTAGATATAAACGCTACCGGAGCGGTCTTTGGAACGGAGTTATTGAGGGAGGGGAATTTATTGAACCTGCAGATCAAGACCAAGGTCACTTTGCCGAGCAAGGCAAGCTATTCTCTGAGCTTGCATCTATATACATCTATTTTGGTTTACATGTTTTACTTATAAAGAGCATATGTTATTTATGTGGTGTTTGCCACTAAAGTTATGAATTTGAAAACCCTTTTGTTTTCAAAATACAAGTATATTATTTTGACACCCTATATGGAGATATTAGATGGAAATTCTTTTTCAAACTATAGGATGGGAAAAATATTGTTTACTCAAAACTCCTTTGAAAATACTTGTGTGGTTGTGGAATACCGAGATGTCGGTGTGGAAATGGAGAAATGGTGAATGGTGATGTTTATGAAAAATGCACAGTGTCCTAGAACCATGACGACCAATCTTACCCTGTGCGACCACCCACATATGGGAAAGGGCTTAGTCATATAATTTGCTCTTATTAGTATGGGATGCCTCATCGATGGAGATGACTCCGTTATGCATGAGGGGATGGTCTGAGGACCTACCCTGACCTGGGTCCTCGCTCAAACTCTATGGAAAGATAAGGAGGAGGATAGAAGGATGTCCCCTATACACCACCAGACAAAACATATGAGTCCTCACACTTAGGGTTTCCGACGGGAAACTGGACTGGGTGTTGATGGAAAGTGTCATATGGGAAGGGTCCTATACTAGCTTGAGCAAAGGAGAGGCTATGGTCGGTGGCTCAACTTCGCATACACCTTGTAAGGCGGGACGTGGCTGACACGATGAGTTACCGGATGGGTGTGGGCAAAAAGCGTGCTACCTCTGCAGAGGGTTAAAACTATTCGAATAGCCGAGTCCTCGGATATGGACAATTGGGAGACTGTTCCTAAGACCATGTGCAAGTTTTGCAAAGTTTTGAGATTTGAAAATAAAATGGAGATGTGTTGGATCTGCAACTATACCGACGGGCTGGTATGAGGTTGCTGGAGAATGAATTGGCCATGAGGGGCTATGGTTGGAAAAGGAGGAGTTTGGGGAAAATAAAACCTGGTAATGTTTTTTTTTTGGAGAAAAAGTTTATAAAAGAGACTTCTTACCTTTTTCAACAAAGATGTATTTACGGGGAAAAGTTTTAAAGAGACTTCTTACAAAAACAGATTTATGGGAAAGATTCTAAAAGCCTTCCTTTCTTTTTCAATAAAGATATAGAGATTTCAAAACAAAGTTTTATTAAACAAAAGTCTATCCTTCTCTTTTCAACAAGGATATAGAGTTTTCAAAGCAGAAAAAGTTTTATTTAAACAATAAAAAGAGTAGTGCATGCTCCTTCCGGGGGTAGTTTGCGAGTACATTCAAATGTACTCATATTGGTTTCGTCCCTGGCTATTGTCTTAGCCAGATTCTGAAGAGGAGCAGTTCGAAGAAGAAGTGGTTAATGACGTCAATGCGAACTAGGGCGCTTCCCAGTCAGCTGCCTGTAGGGTTGGCAAGTGACTTGGGCTCCACGTTGAATTGGTGATTTCCGCTGCGAGTACCTAATGAAGTTATGGCTTCAATCAAGTAAGTAAATCTATTCGGTATTTATGGGTGTTCTGTGATACCAATTCGAGTTATGTGCAACAACAGACTGATCATGGGATTGTTGCAGGAAACATAACGAGTATCTCGGATAGTTAATCCGGGGTCCTCACAATGCCGACGTGAAAAGACAATTGGCACCGAAACGGCCCGAGCCAAAGAAGATACTACCTCTGGAAACAGTTTTGAAAGTTATGACAAATCTATCGACGGGACCGCCACAGCCGCCTGATTTGCCAGATGACTATGACCGCTGTATTCAGAAGACATATAGTCAACAGAGGCAGGAGGAGGAGGCGGCATATAAGCTAAAGAGGGAGCAGGAGCGGACGGAAAAAAAAGGGAAACAAGTGGCCTAGCTCGAAAAACAGGCAAATCAGTCGATCCCCCCGCTCAAGGTGATGCCCGATAAGGAAGTACACCACGACACTGGTCGCATAAGCGACACTGGTCTCCCCATATCTGACCAGCATGCATGGAGATATGTCCACGGGCAGTCCCTGGTCAGACCTGAGGCGGTCAAGTTTCTACCAACACAATTGCGCCTATTGCATCAGTGGTACATGAAAGCCGCAAAGGACGGGCAAGACCACCTCTGGGTGGCATATAGGAAAGAGCATTACTTCTCGGCGAACGCGATGTATGTTGAGTTTTCTGAAATTTTTCAGTTATTCAATCAAGACGCCCTCGACAAAGCCCTCATCAGTTGCTATTGTTTGTAAGTGATTTATTTCTGTAATTTAAGTCTCTAACTCAGCTCGTTCATTGACTGTAATTATCTCACTACATTTTTTTGTACGCTATTATACAGAATGAAGATTGTCGAATGCTGAAAAGCCCGCATCTATGACACTGGGTTCGTTGACCCATATTTCAATCGTGAAGTTACCGTAAATAACCATCCCGAGGACGTAGAGAATAACTTGCTCCGGTTTTTAGTGAAACAAAATCACTGCGCAGAAATACTTTTTCCTTACAACTTCGAGTGAGTGTTACTGTCTTCTACAGATTCTATTTTGCTTACTCGATGTTTATTGTAATCGATGAGTTATGTATGCATGTGTATATAAACGTGCGCAACTTTCACTGGATTCTGCTAATCATTAGAGTTGACGAAGCAGTCGTTGAAGTCATGGACTCATTAAGGAAAGATATGGACAAATACCTCAACTTGCAAGAATTGCTCCAGAGGTAATTTCAATCATTATCGCTCTATATCGACCTCTTTCATTCATTTTTTAATATCAAGTAATTAATAACTCCTTTAATCATTTTCTTTTGCCGGGCAGAGTTTAGAAACGGTTCATCCAGAAGGTTAAAGGTGACTGGAAACCAGATCTGCATTTTTATACCACCAAGGTAAGTAGTACTATATATCTAGGTCCGCGCAACTCTTTAATTCTAGTTTCAATACCATTATCATGCTTGATTATTATTTGATTGAATTCTATTCTTTGTAAAGTTTTGTCTGAGGCAGGAACAAGGGACTAATTTATGTGCATACTACGTTTGCGAGTTCATGCGCTATTGTATCAGTGAGCGGAAAAGAGATCAAAGAACAGTTGAAGTACGTAAACACTAGCAATTTATTTTATTACCATCAATTGTGTTGAGTTCCATTCATAATTTATTTTATGATGATTTCATATATACATACAACTCACATATTCATATTGATCTAGATGGAAAGAATGCGGGACAAGCTCATACCAACGAACCGCCTAAAAGCAATTCAAGAGGAATTGGCGGGATTTTTGAACGCGGAGGTCATAAAGGAAATCGGAGAATTTCATTACCACTAATGCCTCCATGTAATTGACGTGATCTCGACATGATCTCGACGTGAGAATTTCATTAAAGCAACTTGTATGTGTATGTATATATGCATCAACGTGATCTCGATGTAGTATGAACTTTATGTATACGAATTGTTTTTTGCGCATCAACGTGATCTCCATACAAAAAGAACTGAATGGAAAACACAAAATCCAAACCCCTAAAGCCCTAAACCAGGAAAATAATTAAATAGAAAACAAAAAGCAGAAATGTTTAGTCTCGGTTGGTAACACCAACCGGGACTAAAGGGTGTTACCAACCGGGACTAAAGATCGTCCCGCCATGGGCACCCAGCCGTGGCCACGTGGAGACCCTTTAGTCCCGGTTCGTGACCAACCGGGACTAAATGGGGGGGGGGGGGGGGCTTTAGTCCCGATTTGCTAGTCTCGGTTGGGAATCTGGGACTAGAGGCCCTCCCCAACCGGGACTAGAGGCCCTTTTTTCCACTAGTGATACTATTAGTTTCTGCGCAGTGGGGGTGGGTATTGTATGTGTAGTGTATGGGTTATGTGGGTTTTTCAGTCCTTGCTATAGACGTGTGCTGACTTAGAACTGTCTGCCCCAACTTCCTCCCAAACCCGCTCTGCAGACACCACGGAAACAATATAGATAAGCATCGTTCGGAGGGAGCTAAGCAGGGGAGGCGGCACGAGGACCTCAGAGCACCCGACAGAGGGAGAGACGGGAGCTTTCGTCTCCTCCAACGGAAGAAGCATGCGATTGGACTCGATCAAGATCGAGATAGGGGCAGGGAGTGGGAGTGGAGAAGGAGCTATGGTCGTTGTTAGCCCGACCAGCCTGTATGCGACATGTGCAAATGCGTTCACGAGATCGCTAGGCACATCCTCCTCAAATATCGGTACTCCAAGCGCATATGGTCAACCACGACAGCATGACTGTCCTGCCTATCGAAACTTCAAGATCTGGGATCGGATTATGCCATTCTGTGGCAATACGGGTATTCCATATGCAACTCCTCAATGGCACATCCCAAGGGCCTATCCATGGCCATCACCCTCGTTGCATGGAATATTTGGAAGGAGCATAATGCGAGGGTGTTTAATAACACCTCTTCGAATTGCGTCGACGCTAATCCTGAAAATCAAGGAAGATGAAAGAGAGTTGGTCGAGGCATGACCACACATCTTGCGGAAATTATTGCTTAGTTCATCTCTTGACTTGGCTTTCTTGGCCTTGGCCTATCGTGTATCCTCCTACTATATTAATATAAAGGAAATTCATTTCCTTTTTCCAAAAAGAAAGAGTTTTATCAATGGTGAAGGGATCCGTTGAAAAGCCCTGATCAATTCCAAATACAATACCTAAAATCCTCACAATTTTACCTGTAGTACCACTCATGCTTCTAGAATTTAGAAATCAGGATTAAAGCCGTTAAATTTGGTTATCATTGGATAGTTGGGAACATGAATAATATCATAACCAGAAGACACCTGGCGGTGTGGCGCAAATATATAGAATTTCACAAATTTATCTGGACCCCCTGCGTATTCATATTTTTTACCAGGGCGCGGCCTTCTTCTTGGCGCCCAAGTCTTCCACCAGCTTCCGGCGAGCTGGCGATCTTATCCTCTCGATGGTACGGATGAATACCCGGGGCGCGCCTGGCCTCCTGCCGGGCGCACGGACCCGCGGTATCTCGCCTGGTTCTCCGGGCGAGGGGGTGACCCGGAAGGTCACCTGGTCCTTAGCCGCAGAGACTTGCTGTTGAACTTGTCGGGTGTCCTTGAGGCAGATGGGCTAACCCATCTGTTGTACTTGACTCCTTGCCTTGTCCATCTTCTTGGTGGGCCCCCGTGGAGGACCCACTTTGGCAGCATCAGGGGAACCCCATGTTCCACTGCTGCGACAGTAGCCCCGGGCATGGTCCCGACGGCTTTTGCTTCAGTTGCTGCCGGGGCTATGGCCAAAGAGTTGGCCAAAGTGGGTACCCGACGCCTCGCCTGCTTTGCCTGAGGCTCGCCAGGGCGAAGTAGAGACGAGCCCCCGAGCTTCTCTTGGATTTGGTCGCGGCAAACGTTGCGGTTCGCACGGATGGCCAACGTCTATCTTGAATCCAACGGGAAGGAGCGCTTGAAGCGGAACGCCCCCTCGACCCCCGCGTCAGTCAGAGTAATGGGGCCGCGACGTGACGCGTGGGAAGCCTTATGAGTCACGCCTCGCAGTGATGCGGCAGTTGTTCCCCAAATCTTCCGAAATCCCCAAGTCGCCGCCATCGGAATCCGACTCTTCTTCTTCGCCGAGCGCCGCCCTCCTCCTCCGGCCGCCCGGACCTTACTTCAGAAAGTCTATTCCTCCGCCGCTCATGGCACCCAGGCGCGAGAGGGGAGGAGTGCGGAAACTGAAGCAATCCGTAGCAGAGAAAGCGGCGATTGAAGCCTCTCGCGCTGCCGCCGTACCTCCCCCGAAGAGGGTGATGCAGGCTGTGTTCTCTCCGAGCGCGCATGCTGATGAGAAGAAGGTGGATCCTGCTCGCCGCGCAATAGCCTTGGAATTCCGTGGTGGAGAACAAGTGGGAATCCGTCCTAGAGAAGGTCTTCAGGGAGAAGATGAAATGGTCATCTTCCACAACTTCTCGGTGATGGGACTATTGCCCCCCTTTTCATCGTTTTTCCTCGCCATCCTGGAGGCGTTCGGACTGCATATGCTTCATTTGCATCCAAATGCGGTGTTGATTCTGGCCTCCTTTGCCTATGTGTGCGAGGCATCCGTCGGGGTAACGCCCTCGGTGGCCTTGTTCCGCCACTTCTTCGTTCCCCGCCTGGGAAAGTCGAAGTGGATAGCCGGCGGGGTTACCTTTCGCCTCAGGAAGTCGTCGGCGCACCAATACCCAGTTGTGAAGCTTAAACCGGACTGGGGAGAGTGGAGGCACAACTGGTATTTCATTTCAGTGGGAGGATTGAATCCCCATCTCCTGACGCCAACCTTCCCTGCCGAGCGTCTAGCCAACTCCAAAGATAGAAGCTCCCAGGGTCCGGCTCTTACCCCAATCATCGAAAGACTAACCGAGCTTCGCGACCAAAAGCTGACATGCTCCGCCGTTGTGGGTTACTTCATCCGAAGAGGAATCGCCCCGCTGCAGCATAGGTCACAACCGCTTTGGAAGGTTCAGCCGAGGATTGGATTCCTCTTACAGTGGAAAGAATGGTCGAGCAAGATGCTCTTTCTGCTTCCGGGTGTTCCTTTTCATCTTCCGCCGGAGTGCTTCCCCTCTTTGAAGGCTCAGATGCTGTGGTTACCCGGGCCCTCATGTCGGAATGCAACGCATTTGGGATTGCTGGCACCGAATTCCTGGATCCCCATCCGGTTCCAGCGCAGAAGATCGCACCGGGTCAAGGGTCTTCTACAGCTGCTGACTTGCTCGGCGGAGATGTTTCCCCGGAAGGTCTTGAACTATCCGACAACGAAGCTGAGGAAGAACTTGCCCCGGACGAGCATGTCGGGTGCGCGGACCTTGCCTCTCCCCGAGAGGCGAGGGAGGTCCAGACGAGGGTCGAGGGTGAAGCGGTGGAACTGCTCCCGGAGCAGCCAGCGAACCCAAACCCACTTGACGAGCTAGAGTCGGGAGATGACTCCGAAGCTCTCCCTCCTCCGCTCCTAGCGGATGATGGCGCCGAAGTGAGCCTGTCGTTGCCGATCCCTTCCGGTGCTTTGAGAGAAAGGAGCTGGAGCGTCCCCGGAGCAAGCGGACTCGAGAGTAAGTTAGAGTCCTTACGACCCTGAGCGATGAATCTTTGCAGATCCCCGGAACTCGGAAGCTCCAGGAAATGCCGCCGGGTCGAAGACGACGTTGAAGCTGGGGAGACCGCGGAGAGCTCTGTCATGATCACGGAGGAGCCCCCAGCTCCTGTCGAAGCTCCATCTTTACAGCGTGACGTGCAGGAAAAGGGGGAGATGGCGGCGTCGACCCCCCTTCCCCGAACTCAAGGGATGACTTCCCCGGCGGACCGCCAGCGAGCTCCTCGTTGCTTCCGGGTATGTCCTCCCGAAGCTCTGGACATTGTCTTTTCGCGGCCGTGACACAACCCTTGAAGACTTACTCGCCGCTTGCTGACGCAGAACCTGAGGTGACGGGTTCTCCCGAGAGCAGGCTTGGCGTGGAGCCCCCGAAATTCCGTCAAGGACGCAGGGTTGACACCGGTCAATCCTCGCGTGGAATCGTCGTGACGAAGCCCGCGGAGGCTTATCTTCCGTCAAGGGGAGGTACACGGGAAGCCAGCTTCTCGAGGGCATTCCACAGCGCTGGGGAGTTCCTCGCCTTTGCTCGCGCAGAGATTGAGAGGCGATCGGAGGCTGTTTCTGGTGACTGGGAGGATTTGCGTGCTCGAGAGGTGAGGATAGCTACAGACGAGGAGATGCTCCATACCCGCGAGCTTAGAATAGCTCGCGAAGAGTGGGAGCTACAGCAGCGTCTTGGTGACTTCGAGGAGCAGGAACAAGCCCAGTTCGAAGCCTTGGAGCAGTTGCAACTGAAATCCTTCCAAGACGAGGTCCGCCTGGAGCAGGGGATGGAAAACGCGGCAGGGTGGACCCGACAGGAAGTTGAACTAGAAAACACAGAGGCCTTGCGAGCCAAATACAGGATTATCGACTCCCAAGACAGGCTTCTCAGGAAGCTGACCGGAGATCTTGAGTACGAGCGGAAGCGTCTTCGGCAAGTAAAACAGGAATTCCAGTGGATCCGTGAGGAGAGGGAGGATCTAAGGCGGCAGGTAAAATCCAGCGCCCACACCATAGCTGTGCAGCGGGAGGCCTTTGCTCGCTCTGTGGAAGACCAAGGAGGTGCGCTTGCGGGTCGGGCAGAGCTGGAGAAGCAGATCCAGCGCCTGAAAGAGGCGGTGGCATTCAGGGACGAAGCCGCAGCTCGGGCAAGAGCTACCCGGAAGGCTGAGACTGAAGAACTGGCCGCAGGCCGCGAGGCGATGGAAGCATCCAAATCACAGGTGCAAATTGCCAGGGATCAGCACGAGAGGAAGTCTACCCAGCTTAAAGCGGTTCAAGCCGAGCTGGCGGAGACCAAAGCGGCGTTGGAGAAGGAGGAACACCAGTTCCAGCTTCATCGGCGCGAGGGTCACAACATCTTGCTCAAGATGTACACGTGGTCCTCGAGGATTGTGAAAGAGTTCACTGATTTGGGGGTGTCTTCTCCGCCCACCCTCAAAGCTGACCATTCTCGCACCTTCATGCATTATCCTGCATTCTTGGAGTACGTGGCGACGCTGATTAGGGGTGTCCGGGAGCGGGCAAGCAGAGCCCCTTGCCCGGAAGGAGAGCAGGCGATCCAGCAGGCCATCACCCGCATAGTCGTGGCCCTCCACCAGCAGCACCCGCAGCTTTCGCTGCTGTCCGAGTTGGAGAAGCTGGGACCCGGGATGCCGGCTCCTCCAAACGCTGCTGGCCAAGTGGACGAGATCCTGGGGCGTCTTTTCCGTGAAGACAACCCGTAAACCTGCAAGGTCCTGCAAGGGACATGACAATACCAAAGGCCGTGAACCAAGCTTTTGCAATTGTACCGCCGAAAGGCTTATGAACTTTGTACTTTGAATGTAAATAACTTTTTCCCGAATTACATGAGTTTTATTGCACTCGTGGGGGCTTAACGCACTCGGGAAGGATCCAAGGGCGTGAGCGCTAACCAGACGTGAGCAATCAGACTGTTCTGAAGTGCTGACACAGGGCGCAACCCCCCCAGGGACCCACCGGTCTTGACCGTACGGACCTCAGCCCACGACTCCACTGCCCGAGGGAAACTGTCAGTATCATCGTGGAGGCACTACCCCAAGATTACGCCCGCTTTCGCTTTAGCCAAAGTGTATAAAACCGATGCAACCAGGAAAAAGCCCGCGCGAGCGCGTTTATACTTAGCTCGCATTTGTCCTCCTTTCAGTATATTCCGGCAATTACTTCGTCGCGCTGCCGCCGTGGCGGGTCTTCTATGTCGTTTTTCTGACATAATTCTGCCCTGCCCCACAATTCTTGGCAGGAACAGGGCTTCCGTGCCGAAATATACCCAAGGGCCCAATACACCCTTGTGGGGATTGGTCCTTGCATGCCGCTCGAAGGCACAACTGGCTGGCTGAAGCCGGTCCGGAAACCCCGGAGGCCACCTCCTTGGTGATCCGGCAACTGGCTGGCATGACAGAAATGCCGGTCCGGAGACCCTCGTACTGCAAAACCCGGAGCTCACCTTCTTGGTGATCCGGCAACTGGCTGGCATGATAGAAATGCCGGTCCGGAGACCCTCGTACTGCAAAACCCGGAGCTTACCTTCTTGGTGTTCCGGCAACTGGCTGGCATGACAGAGATGCCGGTCCGGAGACCCTGATGCTGTTTACTTCTGAGGACTGGAAGCCAACCACTTCGCGATCCAGTACTTCTGGGGAGGTCCACTCGGTCCCGGATGTATTGTCACTATATGACCCGGGAGTTCCCACTCTCCTTCGTCAGAATTGCCGCAGACGAAAGTTTGGTCCCAACTGGCAGCAGTTAATCTTTGACAATCTTGTGTCCGTTGGGTTGGGCTTGACTCTTCACGCTCTTCAGTTTGAGTAGAGGCATTAGCGAAGGTTCGAAAAGACTTCCCTTTCTGTGGAGCGCCGGGATTGGCCTTGGTTTTCTTGGGTTTCTTGGTGAAGGGGTAATCTCTGCAGATATGTCCTGGCTCGCCGCAGGCATAGCACTCCCCATTCTTCTGGTTTAACTGAATATCGTTGAACTGGCGGCACTCTTCCAGACTGTGTCTATCAGATCTGTGGTACATGCACCACACTCCGGGCTGGCCATCTTTGCGCAGAGGAATCTTGAGCTCTTGGGGCACGTAAATGAGAGGATCTTCTAGGTGAGGATCATCCTCCGTGCTCTGATCTGGGCCCTCGCCTTTAAGAGGCTAAGCTGCAGGTGATCTGCGACCACGAGGGGGAAGGTACATCGATGCTCACGGCGTTTTCCTGAGGCCTTTCCTCGCTGATTAAAGGACTGACATACGCCGCTGGTCGTACAAACCGTACTCCAAAGTCCCGAACCTTGGTGGCGGAGGTCGACGAGGGCTCCCCTAAGACGAAACTGAGCCCTGGATACCGCAGAAACTCCATGGCTGCCTTAGCCTTTCTCTTCTTTGTCATCTTGGCCGTCGGATCTGGCGCCTCGCTTGTGAGAGTTGAAACTAGTGCTGCTCCGAAGGCGCCGGGGGTCTTGAAGCGGATCTTGTCGTGGATGAGAAGCTCGACGCAGAACTTGACGATGAACTTGACGCAGTACTTGAGGTCGATGAAGAAGAAGACGAATCCAGCGGTTGCACCCCCTACCTGGCGCGCCAGATGTCGTGTCTCGGGTGACGGACACCGGGAGTAGATGATACCCCCTTTTTAGGTTTGGCACGGGGCGCGAAGGAGGCTGGAAGACGCCTTACCCGGGAGCAAGGACGCCAAGTTCTTCGTCGAGAGGAAGAGAGCAAACAACACAGCAGGACACATGGAGTTACCCAGGTTCAGGCTGCCCGGAGGCTAAAAGCCCTACTCCTGCATGTCTGGATTGAGAGGTTCATCATGGTGTGGTATACAAGGGTGTTCTGGGGTGAACCCGGCAGAGTTTCGGCCGGAGGTAGACGAAGAGCAGATCCTGCCCTGGGGAGATGACCTCTCTCTCTACCTTCCGAACCCTAGTCTAGTCTTGCCTGAGCTCTAGCTTGCTTCTCTTCTCTTCTGTCCTGTCCTGTTTTTTCCTTCCCTCGGTGCCATGATCCTCCTTTTATAGGCTAAGGGGATCCGACATGGGCACGCGAGAGGTGTTAGGGGTCTTGGCGGGAAAACCCCTCGGCGGTCCTTGGAAGAGACGTGGCACTCTCTCCTCCAAGCATTCTGAGGAGGGCGGCGTGGTCATCCGCCCTAGGAAAAGGTGGGACGGACAAAGCCTGCCCGCCCCACCAACTGCACTCGTGGCAATGTCACCAGGGCGCGGCCTTCTTCTTGGCGCCCAAGTCTTCCACCAGCTTCCGGCGAGCTGGCGATCTTATCCTCTCGATGGTACGGATGGATACCCGGGGGCGCGCCTGGCCTCCTGCCGGGCGCACGGACCCGCGGGTATCTCGCCTGGTTCTCCGGGCGAGGGGGTGACCCGGAAGGTCACCTGGTCCTTAGCCGCAGAGACTTGATGTTGAACTTGTCGGGTGTCCTTGAGGCAGATAGGCTAACCCATCTGCTGTACTTGACTCCTTGCCTTGTCCATCTTCTTGGTGGGCCCCAGTGGAGGACCCACTTTGGCAGCATCAGGGGAACCCCATGTTCCACTGCTGCGACATCCTTAGAGTGAATTTGGATCGCAACTCAACAACACTCGACCTTGACACAAATCCTATCTTGTAGCATGAACGAGAACCCTGAATAACAAAGAAAACACTCTCGGCGCCAAACGGCTACTAGCTAGGGACTAAACAATTATAGAAACTAAGGATGAGCAAATAGCACGAACTGACTTTGTCATCATATCAGCATGATTATCATGATAATTAATCTTGCATACCTTGAGTTTATCTTAAGCGACAACATCACGGCTATATTGGTATTTGACATCAATGTGCTTTGACCGTTGCAAAATAGATTATTGCAAACATTATCTCTAGAAAGCTCAACATACAAATCTTTCAACCAAACAGATTCATTACATGGTTCAACAATAGCAATGTATTCAGCCTCCATGGTAGATTGGGCAAAACTAGCTGCAATGTTGCCTACCAACTAATAGCACAATCATCAATTGTGAACATATAACCTGTGAGGGACCTCCTCTTATCCAAATCGACAGCAAAATCTGAATCCACATAGCCAACGAGTTCCTCACCAGTCTTGACAAACTTCAAACAAGCATTAGATGTGCCATGGAGGTACCTAAAAATCTGTTGGACAACTTTTCAATGTTTGGATTAGCCATGTATCTACTAACTAAGATCATAGCATATGATAAATCGGGACGAGAACAGACCATTATGGAACCAACAACACTAGAATATGAAACTCTGGACATGTACCCCAAATCATCATTCATACTAAGACACAGTAAGAAGCTAGTAATTTAAAATGAGGCACAATTGGGGTACGAACAAACTTTGCATCATGCATATTAAAGTGATGAAGAACTTTCTTAATATAACTTTCCTGACTAGGAAATAACAAACCAAAATTTCTGTCACGGGTAATTCCATACCTAAGATCTTTTTAGGAGTAGCAAGATCTTTTATCTTAAACTTACTACCCAACTATGATTTCAGAGCAGCATTTTTTTTACTCTTGGCAGCAATCAACATATAACAATAAGTATATAGGTGTTCCATCAACAAAATTAATATACACACAACTATCATATTCTGACCTCTTAAAGTCACATGACATCCTAAACGAATCAAAAATTGTATACCATTGATGAGGAGTATACCTGGCCATGGGTCGGGCCAGGACGGGCTTCGGGCCGGGTCTAAAAAAGCTCACGGGCAAAATCCCAGGCCCAGGTCCGGCCCGGCCAGGCCATTGGGCCTATATTTAAAGCCCATGCCCGTCCCATGACAGCAAAATACCATCGGGCCTCTTCCTGAAAACACCAATATGCAAAGCCCAGGCCCATCCCGTCCCATTCATCGGGCCTAAATCTAAGGCCCAGGCCTGGCCCGTGGGCAAGCCCATGACCGCCCAGGCCCGGAAATTTTGGGCCGGGTCGGGCTTCCCATGGCAAGGTATAATGAGGAGACAGTTTAAAACCATATAAGACCTCTTCAACTTGCAAACAAGATCCTCTTTACCAGGCATTATAAACCCTTCTAGTTGGTCGATATATATAGCTCTAGATCTCCATACAGAAAAGCAGTTTTTACATCTAACCGCTCAAGCTGAAGATCATGCGTCAACACACTACCAAAAAATGTATGAAATGAACTATGATTTACAACTGGAGAGAGCACATCATTACAATCAATACCTGCAATCTGATTGAAACCTTTTGCAACTAACCTTGCCTTAAACCTCAAAGGGTCAGAAGGAGATAAACCCTCCTTTATCTTGAAGATCCCTTTGCAGCGGACAACCTTCTTTTGCATAAGCAAGCGCACAACCATCCCATGTGTCATTTTTCACAAGTGACTGCATCTCTTATTGCATACCGGAAATCCACTTCCCGCGGTCACATGGACCAATAACTTCAGTGTATGTAAACAACTCATGTTCGTTCTCCACTTGTTCTCCACAACTCATAGCATAATTATCGTAGATAGACTCTTCAATTAAACATGGTCGAGGACCACAATTTCTCTTTGGTCTACCAGTTGCAATAGAACGATTTTGTTGCTGCAAAACAAGGGGTGAGTGATGCACAATATAAGTATCTGTACAGGACCATCATCCTCAACAATTTTGTTTTCTTTCTCGTCCAAGTGCTCCACCTGGACACGAACCCGATGTTCTTCCTCATTAAAACTATCTGACCCATTATCTGTGGACAAACAATCAAAGTACATATCAGATTCATTGAAAATAACACGCCCACTCATAAATATGGCTTGTTAGTTTCAGGATTTCATAACTTATATCTTTTACTCCTGAATCATGACTGTCGGAGAATGGTCCCACGAACTAGGGATGTGTCTCACTGAAGCCAGGAATCGAAAGGGGGCTGAACACGCTGTCAAACAACCCTCAACTAGCTCGGCGACGGTGCTCGTCGAGCTCGGTGAGGGACATCACGGCAGAGAGTAAACACGAGCCTCTACCCAAGTTCAGGCCACCGTGAGGTGTAAGACCCTACTCCTGCTTGGTTGTATTGCACTGCTTGTGGAGGTTACAGTACAGTGAGCTAGCCGAAGCTCAAGCTTTGCTAAGGAGGAACTATGGTGGACTGAATGGGGGATCGAATCGGACCTATCGAGTGGAAAAATGGAATCTCCTCCTTGGTCGTACACTGCCCCCTTTTATAGGTGCCTCGGGAAGGGCTACCATATGGCGACGAAGGAGGAGGACAGTGCACAGTCACTGAGCTGTCCATGGACTCGGTCCATGGCAGCGAGCGGCGTCCTCTTGGCAGGAAAAGCTATCGTCCATCCAGGACGGTGGACTGGCGATGGAGAGGCCCGTGAGGTGCCCCACGGTGATGTCGGCTTGGAGCGTAGCGGCCAACGGTCCCCTTGTCGCCGAAATGGCAAGCCTTGTAGCCTCCGTTGCTTGGTACAGCTTTGTTGACCGCTTTAATCACCAGAATGGCAACTGCGGCGTGGTCGTCACTGCGCGCAGGCGCGCGCGTCACTCTGCGTCGGGCGCAGAGGCCATGTGCGCTCTGTCGCGGAGACAGAGCTTGCTTTCACCCGAAGGAACCTCGCGAGGGGTGTGTTGCCTCGCTGAGGTCTTCGAGTACTTGACGCCTCGCGAGGGGGCCTCGCGAGGGAGGCGCTGATGTGCGCCAGGACTTAGCGATATTGTCGATAGGAGAGGCCCTCGGGAGGGAAATGTCTCTCGCGAGGCGTACCAGGCTGGAGCGCCTGGTTCTTAGCAGAGTCTTCCGCAGAGTGTTGAGGGCTGTGGCAGGCCGGCCCGTGGTACCCTGGTTTCCACTGGGCCGACAGTAGCCCCCGGGCCCGCGATGGGCACGCTGGAGTCTTGTGGACGCAGGCGAAGCATCGTGGGCCCAACAGAGCCTGCCTGGCCCGAGACACGTGGCGAGCAACGACCGCCCATGAAGCCATGATCTCTTCGGCAGGGGATGCAATTAGCTCCCCGAGGGATGCACAGCCTAAAGGGGAGGACCCATTCCTCATCATCCCCTCGCGACGCGTCGATGAGGAGAGCGACGACGAGGAGGCTTTGATAGGCCGCCGCGAGCCCCGGATGAAGACGAGCCACGACAGGCCTGCCGGGGGTCAGAAGAGTGCTCCTCGCGAGGAGGAAGTAGATGCGCCCCAGGAGGGGGCGGAGGTGAACGTCCCGCAGCCGCGGCGGACGATGAAGCGGTGGATCGACAACGCCGAGTAGGCCTCGCGCCTCCCTTTTTTTATGATGTGCTCTTGGGTGTCCCTCTTGAGGGATTTTTGCTTGCTTTCCTCGCCAGGCTCCCCACAGGGACGAAGCGTCGCAGACTCCAGAAGGTCGGAGAGAGCTCTGGTGCTGCGGCGGCGTTTGAAGTGCCCACTTCTGGGGGGCTCATCATGAGGCTGCGGCTTCCCCTCCTCCTGCGGGTGAACGCCGCGAGGAGGGGGAGACTGTGGCGACAGCGCCATTGCTTGCGCGGCTCGACACCTCCCCTGCGCGGCAGGAGAAGGCGACGGAAGAGACGGCGGTGAAGGCCGCGACGTCGGTGGAGGAGCGCGTCGACGCTGAGACGGAGGGGGCCACCGCGCATCCGCCTCCACCAAGCGCGGGCCCTGAGGCGACAGCGGCGGACTTCGAGGCCGCGGCGGGAGCGGCCGATCCTGCCCCTGGCGATCAGCAGGACGTGCTCCACGGGCGGAAGGACGCCGAAGCCTACGGCGAGGACACTTCGGGCCCCCGAGAGGCCCCCGGCGCGGAGGAGGGAGAAGGCTCTCACCAGAGCCCCCAGGCGCGACTTGAGTCCGCCCCAAGCCCAAAGCACAGTGCTTCGGGGCCTTCGGCGAGCATCGAGGCCTCCGGGCCCCTTGGCGACGCGTGGGCCCTGGTTCTACGGGGCGGACGCCAGAGCGCAGCTCGTCGTGGCTCCATTTTTCGCTTGGCGAGGGGGGCGAGGAAGGTGCTGAGGAGGAGGATGACGTAGCTGCCGACGGCGAGGACAACGGCAGCCCTGCTGCTGGGGCTGCTCCTGTGGCGTGGTGTGCCTGGGGCACAATTTATCTTAGGATTTGCTATTTTTGTTTGTAATGACTTGTAGGAACCATATTGCGTGCAAGTAAGTGCCCCTCGGGCGGCCTTTTATCTCTTTTTCATGTCTTTTCGCTCTATGTCGTCAGCACCCTGCTTCCAGCGCAATGACACCGCCGCTCGGTATGTCAGAGTCAGGGCTCGATAACAAGGCCGGGGGTGCGTGAGGCTGGGAGAGGTAAGGGCTCTCGAGGCACGATGCTCGGAAGCCCCCCTTTGACGTGCAAGCAGCCCATGAGGCGCGAGAGAGAAAAGGGAGCTCGAGAGGCGAAAAACCAGCGAGTGAGTGCCTCTCGGGAGGCCTTTTGTCTCTTCTTCTTGTCTTTTCGCTCTACGTCGTAGGACCCTGCTTCCAGCGCAATGACACCGCCGCTCGGTATGTTAGAGTCAGGGCTCGATAACAAGGCCGGGGGTGTGTGAGGCTTGGAGAGGTAAGGGCTCTCGAGGCGCGATGCTCGGGAGCCCCCCTTTGACGTGCAAGCAGCCCATGAGGCGTAAGAGAGAAAGGGAGCTCGAGAGGCGAAAAACGAGCGAGTGCCCCTCGGGAGGCCTTTTATCTCTTCTTCATGTATTTTCGCTCTACGTCGTCAGGACCCTGCTTCCAGCGCAATGACACCGCCGCTCGGTATGTCAGAGTCAGGGCACGATAACAAGACCGGGGGGTGCGTGAGGCTTGGAGAGGTAAGGGCTCTCGAGGCACGATGCTCGGGAGCCCCCCTTTGACGTGCAAGCAGCCCATGAAGCGTAAGAGAGAAAAGGGAGCTCGAGAGGCGAAAAAACCAGCGAGGGGAAATTCAACCAGTTTTAGACTTAGCTTTTGCGAGACGTTCGTCTTGTAGAGGACGTCGTGTTCCCTGACGAGGCGTTTTTGCTCTCGGGGTTGCCTGGGACTGACCTTGGAGTCTCGCAGTCTTGTAGTATGCGTCGTGCTTCCTGCGTTGGACAAGTAGGCAGACCCACAAGCAATGCACGGTTGTACAACTCATGCGCGCTCATAAGTTTCCTCATGTGTGTCTCACGAGGAGAGTAAGCACCAAGGTCCTTGGTGAGGTGATGTGCATGGGAGCAGGCCCATGAGTTCAGAGCTCGGATCCTTTGGGTTTTGCGATGCTGCTGGGATGCTCCCGAGGCACATGCATCGTGCTCAGCTCCCGTGGAGGGTAAGCACCAAGGTCCTTG
This sequence comes from Poa pratensis, assembly GCA_947311845.1. Classification (NCBI taxonomy): domain Eukaryota; kingdom Viridiplantae; phylum Streptophyta; class Magnoliopsida; order Poales; family Poaceae; genus Poa; species Poa pratensis. Next base: position 109,433,352 of record CAMZMU010000107.1, on the reverse strand, counting down.
GTGAGGTGACGTGCATGGGAGCAGGCCCATGAGTTCAGAGGTCGGATCCCTTGGGTTTGGCGATGCTGCTGGGATGCTCCCGAGGCACAGGCACCGTGCTCAGCCCCCGCTCGTGAGATACGCATGGGGATAAGTATGAGCGTGAATGGTGGCAGGAACCAGATGCTTACCGCGGCAACATTACATAACGGCGCTAAGGCCCACAGGTTCATGCTGCGATGAAATTGTTCGTTACGCTTGGCGTGGCCAAGATGAGTTCCGCCATGTCTGGGCATGGGGTTCCACACGGAGTGGCTGAGGCTTCTCGCGGCCCGTGGCGACGCGTTGTACAGAGAGCTCAGATGATGTAGCCCCCGGGAGGGAAAGGCCGCCATGTCTGAGCATGGGGTTCCACACGGAGTGGCTGAGGCTTCTCGCGGCCCGTGACGACACGTTGTAGAGAGAGCTCAGATGATGTAGCCCCCGGGAGGGAAAGGCCGCCATGCCGGGGATGTGATGGTGCAAGCCTCTCTCTTGAGAGAACAAATGTCTGCCGCGACTGAGCGCGCTTTCCTATTTGAAGGCAAGCCAGCGCCTATAGTGACGCTAGCCCCCGAGCCGCTGGGGTGGCAGCGCGCTTTTGCTTGGCGTCAGGCTCTGCCGCGAGGACAGCTGTGGTATTGCGCTTCTCGCTGGCCTTCTTCTTGGGCTTGGACCCCTCAGGAGGCTCTTCCTCTGGCTCTTGCTTGATGAAGAGGCGTCCCTCTTCAGCCTTGGCGCACTTGTCCGCCAAGTCGAAGAGCTTCACCACGGAGGTGAGGTTGTCGTGGATGCCGAGCTTCTCGCGCATCCTGACGTCCGTGACGCCCACTCCGAAGGCAGAAATGACCTGCGTGTCGGGGATGTTCGGGATCTTGTTGCGGACTTGGCTGAAGCGCTGGATGTACCTACGGAGAGTCTCGCCTGGCCTCTGGCACACAGTGCGGAGGTCGTTGTAGGTGAGACCACGCTCGTACGTGCCCTTGAAGTTTTCCACGAAGCACTTGCAGAGAAACTCCCATGTGTTGATGATGTTCTCGGGGAGGTTCATGAGCCACGAGAGCGCTGCGTCCTTGAGGGCCATGGGGAACCAGTTGGCCATGACCTTGTCGTCGCTGCCTGCGGCCTGGATGGCCACAGTGTAGAGCTGCAAAAACTCCAGGGGGTTGTTCTTGCCGTCGTAGCGTGGAGGAAGGTCCGCCTTGAACTTGACTGGCCAGACAACGCGACGCAGGCTGCGGGTGAACGCGGTGCAGCCCGCGGCGTACGTCGTGACGCCATCGGCGAGCGTGTGGCAGTTCTGGCGTCCTGCAGTGGCGACGTCCTGGACGGCGTGGTTGTGGCGGTCCCGCTGGCGCTCGATTTCCACGCGCGCGTCCTCTGGCGCCCGTGATGTCTACGCACGCTTCTATTCTTGTAGACAGTGTTGGGCCTCCAAGAGCAGAGGTTTGTAGAACAGCAGCAAGTTTCCCTTAAGTGAATCACCCAAGGTTTATCGAACTCAGGGAGGTAGAGGTCAAAGATATCCCTCTCAAGCAACCCTGCAATTAAGATACAAGAAGTCTCTTGTGTCCCCAACACACCCAATACACTTGTCAGATGTATAGGTGCACTAGTTCGGCGAAGAGATAGTGAAATACAAGTAATATGGATGATTATAAGTAGTAATTGCAATCTGGAATAAAAATGGCAGCAAGCAAACATGTAGCAGAACTTGATGTAAACGGTGTTTCAATGCTTAGAAACAAGGCCTAGGGATCATACTTTCACTAGTGGACACTCTCAACAATGATCTCATAACTGAATAAGTAAAAGCTACTCTTAAACACTCTCTTGTTGGATAACAAACACCATTCATTGTGTAGGGCTACAAAAGCACACCTCAAGCCGGAGTAAACAAGCGCCACAACGTCATAAAGGAATCACACACGGTGCACACACTGTCACCTTTACACCGTGGAGAGTACCGGAGTTCATATTAAAGTAACCTCTAGAGTGCATAATAGATAAAGAGTAACATCTACTTATTCAACTAGATTACAAAGCTCATGATCACATAAAGATCACACCATGGGAGAGAGAGATGAACCACATAGCTACCGGTAGAGCCCTCAGCCTCGGGGGAGAACTACTCCCTCCTCATCATGGGAGTCAGCAGCGGCGATGAAGATGGCGGTGGTGTCGATGGAGATGACTCCGGGGGCAATTCCCCGTCCCGGCAGCGTGCCGGAACAGAGATTCTGTCCCCCGAAACTTGTCGTCGATGGCGGCGGCGCTGCGGAACTCTTCTGGAAATATGACTTGGTTTTTAGGGTTTTCGTCTGGGAATAATAGGCGAAGGGGCGATGTCGGTGGAGGCTCGAGGGGCCCACACCACCTGGTGGCGCGGCAGGGGGCCCACCGCGCCGGGTGTGGTTTGGCCACCTCGGCGCCCTCCTTCGTCTCTCCTTCGGACTCCGTGACGGTGCTGGAAAAATAGGGACGTGGCCTTTTGTTTCGTGCAATTCCGAGAATATTCGCAGAAGTACTTTTCTGAAACCAAAAACAGCAGAAAACAGGGAACTGGCACTGTGGCATCTTGTTAATAGGTTAGTCCCAGAAAATGCATAAAAGTGATATGAAGTGTATATAAAACATGTAGCAAATGGTATAATATAAGCATGGAACATCAGAAATTATGATACGTTGGAGACGTATCAAGCATCCCCAAGCTTAGTTCTACTCGTCCTCGAGTAGGTAAAACGATAACAACAAATAATTTCTGAGGAGACATGCTTTCACACAATCTTGATCAATATATTGCAAGGCTCATGTCATGAATGAAGTGACTCAAAGCAATGATCTATAGTTTGCTAACAAATAGATAAAGAGTAAACAATGAATCATATAAGCAAAAACTTTTCATGAATAGTACTTTCAAGACAAGCATCAAAAAGTTTTGCATAAGAGGTAACTCATAAAGCAATAGATTCAAAGTAAAAGGCATTGAAGCAACACAAAGGATGATTAAGTTTCAGCAATTGCTTTCAACTTGTAACATGTATATCTCATGGATAGTTGTCAACATAAAGCAATATAACAAGTGCAATAAGTAAATATGTAAGAATCAATGCACACAAAGTTGACACAAGTGTTTGCTTCTAAGATAGAAAGGAGTAGGTAAACTGACTCAACATAAAGTAAAAGATAGGCCCTTCGCAGAGGGAAGCAGGGATTAAATCATGTGCTAGAGCTTTTTAAGTTTTCGAAAGCATATAGAGAGCACAAAATAAGTATTTGAGAGGTGTTTGTTGTTGTCAACGAATGGTAGTGGGCACTCTAACCCCCTTGTCAACCAGACTTTCAAGAGCGGCTCCCATGAAGGACGTTATCTCTACCAGCAAGGTAGATCATCCCTCTTCTCTTTTGTTTACACATGTATTTTAGTTTCTTTATAGATGACACTCCTCCCAACCTTTTGCTTACACAAGCCATGGCTAACCGAATCCTCGGGTGCCTTCCAACATTCACATACCATGGAGGAGTGTCTATTTGCAAATTAAGTTGCTTACTGATAAATCAGGGCAAAACATGTGAAGAGAATTATTAATGAAAGTTGTAATTAATTGGGGCTGGGCACCCCGTTGCCAGCTCTTTTTGCAAATTATTGGATAAGCGGATGTATATGCCACTAGTCCATTGGTGAAAGTCTGTCAGAAGTAAATGACAAGATTGAAAGATAAAACACCACATACTTCCTCATGAGCTATAAAACATTGACACAAATAAGGAGTAATAAAGTTTTGAATAGTTTAAAGGTAGCACATGAAATATTTACTTGGAATGGCAGGAAATACCACATAGTAGGTAGGTATGGTGGACACAAATGGCATGGGTTTTGGCTCAAGTTTTGGATGCACGAGAAGCATTCCCTCTCAGTACAGAGTTTAGGCTAGCAAGGTTGTTTGAAGCAAACACAAGTATAAACCGGTACAGCAAGAATCACATAAAAACATATTGCAAGTATTATAAGACTCTACACTGTCTTCCTTGTTGCTCAAACATTTTACCAGAAAATATCTAGACCTTAGAGAGAACAAATATGCATCCCAAGTCTCAACAAGCTCTACGGTAGTTCTCCACTACTAGGCTTTAACTACATGATGCAAGAGCTTAAACATGATCTACTTGAGAGCTCAAAACAATTGCAAAGCATCAAATCAAAACAAGACAATGATCTACAAGAATGCATATGTCTTTTCCAATACCAACTACTACATGTAGCATTTTCTTTCTTCCAAACAAACACCAATCAATTTATTTAAACATAAACTCTCCAAATGATAATATAATGCAGCAAGAGAGTATTTATAAACAAGTGCTAACAGCTCGAAGAGATGCATGAAAAACAGGAGCTAAAAGCACTGCAGTAGCTAGTTAAGAATACTCAACAAATATAAGTGAAGAACATGAGTATTCACATGAAAAAGCGGAGCGTGTCTCTCTCCCACACAAGGATTGCTAGGATCCGAATTTATTCAAACAAAAACAAAAATAAAAACACACAGACGCTCCAAGTAAAGCGCATAAGATGTGAAAGAATTAAAATATAGTTTCACTAGAGATGACCTGATAAGTTTGTTGATGAAGAAGGGGATGCCTTGGGCATCCCCAAGCTTAGACGCTTGAGTCTCTCTGAATATGGTTGGGATGAACCACGGGGGCATCCCCAAGCTTAGGCTTTTCACTCTTCTTGATCACATAATATCACCCTTCTCGCTTGATCCTTGAAAACTTCCTTCACACCAAACTCAAGACAGTTCTCATTAGAGGGTTAGTGCATAATCAAAAATTCTCATATTCTGTAATGATACAATCAATCCCAAAGCTTCTGGACATTAGCTACAGCCACCAATGCTTTGTGGAGCAAAGAAATCCACACAAACACAGTAAAAGAGCGAATGCAAAACAAAAGGCAGAATCTGTCAAAAACAGAACAGTCTGGAATGACGAATTTTTTCGAGGCACTTAAGTTGCTCAGATGGATCTGGCCATAATGAAAGTTGCGTACATATCTCAGGAAGATGCGTGATTTTTTCAGAATTTTTAATTTTCTACAGAGATAGCTCAAATCGTGACAGCTAAAAATCTGTCTCTGCGCAGAAATCCAAATCTTGCATCAACTTTCAATAAAACTTTACTTGGCACAACAATGCAAAAAATAAAGATACAAAGGAGTTGCTACAGAAGTAACAAGCACCTTGACTCAAAACAAAAGAAAAGCAAAAATAACAGAAAATAAAAACAATGGGTTGTCTCCCATAAGCGCTTTTCTTTAAAGCCTTTTAGCTAGGCATAGTGATTTTTATGATGCCCACATAAAGATGAGAGTTGAAACATAAAAGAGAGCATCAAGAAGCATATATAAAACATGTTTAAATCTAACACTCTTTCTATGCATAGGAGTCTTGTAAGAAAACAAGTCAATGAAGAACAAAGTGACTAGCATAGAAATGCAAAACAAGTGTAACTTCAAAAATTTCAACATAAAGAGAGAAGACTTAATATTATTGTGATATATGAAATCGTGTCTCCCTCTCTCATAAGGACCAGTAGGTCTTAAAGTACCCAGCAAATAAAAGCAAATCAAGAGAAAGCTCAAAACATTCATCATAAAGAGAAGAAATTTAGTAACATGAAGATTTCTATAACCATACTTTCCTCTCTCAAAATAATTTTCAGCGGCATCATGAATAAACTCAACAATATAGCTATCACATAAAGCATTCTTATCATGATCCACATGCATAAAGTATCATTACTCTCCACATAAGCATAATCAATTTTATTAGTAATAGTGGAGTAAAAGTATCACAACCATCATTGTATTCATCATAAATTGCAGGCATAGTATAATCATAATAAACTTTATCCTCCATAGTAGGTGGCACCAAAATACCACTATCATTATAATCATCATAAATTGGAGGTAAAGTATCATCAAAGAAAATTTTCTCCTCAAAACTTGGGGGACTAAAAATATCATATTCATCAAAACCAGCTTCCCCAAGCTTAGACTTTGCATAGCATTAGCAATAATGGTGTTCAAAGAATTTATAGTAATACATTGCTACCATCATGCAAACAATCCATAGGTTTTTTAATTTTCTCTTCAAAAGCATCATGTCCTAATTCAATATAAAGTTCATAAAGATCTCTAATTTTTTTGTTGTTTTCCATTAAGCCTAACTAGTGAAAATAAAAACAAGAAACAAAAAGAAATAATTGCAGAATCTAAAGGAAATACTTCGAGCACTCACACACTAGCAACAACTAGAAAATAGCTTAGTAGCCAGAGGATGTGAATACCTTTTACCTTACCTCCCCGGCAACGGCGCCAGAAAATAGCTTGATGTCTACGCACGCTTCTATTCTTGTAGACAGTGTTGGGCCTCCAAGAGCAGAGGTTTGTAGAACAGCAGCAAGTTTCCCTTAAGTGAATCACCCAAGGTTTATCGAACTCAGGGAGGTAGAGGTCAAAGATATCCCTCTCAAGCAACCCTGCAATTAAGATACAAGAAGTCTCTTGTGTCCCCAACACACCCAATACACTTGTCAGATGTATAGGTGCACTAGTTCGGCGAAGAGATAGTGAAATACAAGTAATATGGATGATTATAAGTAGTAATTGCAATCTGAATAAAATGGCAGCAAGCAAACATGTAGCAGAACTTGATGTAAACGGTGTTTCAATGCTTAGAAACAAGGCCTAGGGATCATACTTTCACTAGTGGACACTCTCAACAATGATCTCATAACTGAATAAGTAAAAGCTACTCTTAAACACTCTCTTGTTGGATAACAAACACCATTCATTGTGTAGGGCTACAAAAGCACACCTCAAGCCGGAGTAAACAAGCGCCACAACGTCATAAAGGAATCACACACGGTGCACACACTGTCACCTTTACACCGTGGAGAGTACCGGAGTTCATATTAAAGTAACCTATAGAGTGCATAATAGATAAAGAGTAACATCTACTTATTCAACTAGATTACAAAGCTCATGATCACATAAAGATCACACCATGGGAGAGAGAGATGAACCACATAGCTACCGGTAGAGCCCTCAGCCTCGGGGGAGAACTACTCCTCCTCATCATGGGAGTCAGCAGCGGCGATGAAGATGGCGGTGGTGTCGATGGAGATGACTTCGGGGGCAATTCCCCGTCCCGGCAGCGTGCCAGAACAGAGATTCTGTCCCCCGAAACTTGTCGTCGATGGCGGCGGCGCTGCGGAACTCTTCTGGAAATATGACTTGGTTTTTGGGTTTTCATGTCTCGGGGAATAAATAGGTGAAGGGGCGATGTCGGCGGAGGCTCGAGGGGCCCACACCACCTGGTGGCGCGGCAGGGGGCCCACCGCGCCGAGGTGTGGTTTGGCCACCTCGGCGCCCTCCTTCGTCTCTCCTTCGGACTCCGTGACGGTGCTGGAAAAATAGGGACGTGGCCTTTTGTTTCGTGCAATTCTGAGAATATTTCCAGAAGTAACTTTCTGAAACCAAAAACAGCAGAAAACAGGGAACTGGCACTGTGGCATCTTGTTAATAGGTTAGTCCCAGAAAATGCATAAAAGTGATATGAAGTGTATATAAAACATGTAGCAAATGGTATAATATAAGCATGGAACATCAGAAATTATAGATACGTTGGAGACGTATCAGCCCGCTGCACGATCATGCAGTCATGCGGCGAAGAGGCGTGCGACGCAGCACGGTTGTTCCCCGTCGGTGCTCCAGCTGGAGGAGGTGGCGGAGGAGGAGCGTCGTGCACTATGTTCCCTGCGTGCCCGGAGTGGTGCACCAGCGAGCGAGAGGGCATTGGAGCGGGCATGACAGCGGCGTTGACGAGCTCGGTGACGCGGTCGAGCCAGCCGTCATGGCCCGCCTGCGCGGGGCGGTAGCGCAGTAGCTCCTGTGCCATGAGCAGCGCAGCACTTGGGCTGGGCACCACCCGGCTCTGCGTAGAGGTGCCCTGGCTCCTGGACGGGTGCAGGGAGGAAGCTTCCTCGTCGTCGTCGCCGTCCTGGTCTTTTGGGTGCTCGACGCGGGGCTCATGGCCGGCGTTGCGCTCTGGAGCGTCGCTGGCGCACGGGCGGCCACGCGTGTTGTGGTTGACGACGGGCTCGGTGTCGGCCCTGCCTGATGTCCGGCGCGCGAGACACTCAGCACGTGTCTCGGCCATGGCGGAGGAGAGGTTGAAGACGCGCCTCAGCCCCCTACCTGGCGCGCCAAATGTCGGAGAATGGTCCCAGGAACTAGGGATGTGTCTCACTGAAGCCAGGAATCGAAAGGGGGCTGAACACGCTGTCAAACAACCCTCAACTACCTCGGCGACGGTGCTCGCCGAGCTCGGTGAGGGACATCACGGCAGAGAGTAAACACGAGACGCTACCCAGGTTCAGGCCTCCGTGAGGTGTAAGACCCTACTCCTGCTTGGTTGTATTGCACTGCTTGTGGAGGTTACAGTACAGTGAGCTAGCCGAAGCTCAAGCTTTGCTAAGGAGGAACTATGGTGGACGGAATGGGGGATCGAATTGGACCTATCGAGTGGAAAAATGGAATCCCCTCCTTGGTCTACACTGCCCCCTTTTATAGGTGCCTCGGGCCTCTTCCCCCAATTCTTAGGTGGGAAGGGCTACCGCATGGCGACGAAGGAGGAGGACAGTGCACGGTCACGGAGCTGTCCATGGACTCGGTCCATGGCAGCGAGCGGCGTCCTCTTGGCAGGAAAAGCCACCGTCCGTCCAGGACGGTGGCCTGGCGATCGAGAGGCCCGTGAGGTGCCCCACGATGACGTCGGCTTGGAGCGTAGCGGCCAACGGTCCCCTTGTCACCGGAATGGCAAGCCTTGTAGCCTCCTTTGCTTGGTACAGCTTTGTTGACTGCTTTAATCACCAGAATGGCAACTGCAGCTTGGTCGTCACTGCGCGCAGGCGCGCGCGTCACTCTGCGTCGGGCGCAGAGGCCATGTGCGCTCTGTCGCGGAGACAGAGCTTGCTTTCACCCGAAGGAACCTCGCGAGGGGTGTGTTGCCTCGCATAGGTCTTCGAGTACTTGACGCCTCGCGAGGGGGGCCTCGCGAGGGAGGCGCTGACGTTTGCCAGGACTTAGCGATATTGTCGATAGGAGAGGCCCTCGCGAGGGAAATGTCTCTCGCGAGGCGTACCAGGCTAGAGCGCCTGGTCCTTAGCAGAGTCTTCCGCAGAGTGTTGAGGACTGTGGCAGGCCGGCCCGTGGTGCCCTGGTTTCCACTGGGCCGACAATAACCAAGGAACACACACTTAATAGCTCTAGGCTCTAACTTTCCATTATCAACGTGTGCATAGGTAGTGCAACCAAATACTCTCAACCGTGAGTAATCAGTAGGTACACCAGACCATATCTCAATGAGATTTTTCTTGTCGAGTGGAACGTATGGTGACATGTTGATCAAATAGCATGCGGTGGAACCAGGCTCAGCCCAAAAACGCTTGTTCAAGCGAGTGTTGGACAACATGCAGCGAGCTTTTGAGATGATGTTTTTGTTCATGCGCTCCGCTACACCATTCTGCTGAGGCGTGGACGGGATGGTGAGGTGCTCGACAAGGCCTTCCTTTCTGCAATAATCATTGAATGCATGCGAGCAAAATTCTCCACCATTGTGAGTATGAAGTAATTTCACATTCCTCTCAGTTTGCCTTTCAATCATAACTGTTCACTCTTGTTCAAGTTGCATGTGGTGGAAGCAGTCTCAGCCCAAAAACGTTTGTTGATGCGAGATTTAGACATCATGCAACGAGTTTTGAAGATGGTCGCTCTGTTTATGCGGTCGGCCCAAGCCTACCGGCGATGGGCATCAGTTCGCTCCGGCAGAAATTAGTTTTTATCTTAATATACTTGTAGTGAATTTGGATCACAACAAAACAACAATATTGACAAACTAGAAATGTGTGTTTTTGACAACATTCTTTCTACAATACGCATGAAACTATCATTCACCTACTTTTGACCCTGCAAGCAGCCAAAACCGTTTGGCCTATTTATTTACCTTCTTTGACCTACAACTGCGTTCAGATATTGAATTTATTGTTACGTTCGAGTTGCAAAAGAAGCATTCTCCTTTAAATGTCATATTTCTGTTGTGGGCGTTTGAAAATTCCGGAATGCTTTGATATTTGATAATAACAAATTGATAAATACCAAATAGATATTGTTCTTATTCTGAAGCTTATCAGAAAATTGAAACCAATTTTCAAGGAGACTATATATGATGGAGAATTTTTAAGGAGACTATATATGATGGAGCGAGAGTGGATGAACACTTCTCTCATCATGTCTCCTTATGGTGCTACTATACAAGCGCTGTTTTCAGCTGCCCTAGGTGCAAGTGATGGCATGAACTACATTGCAGATATGTTGAGGTTTTGCTCCATGATGTTAAACCGACGTACGTTGTCCCTGTCTTCGCTGGTGGTGGGCTTCCCCGCTGCCGATGATAAGTTTGTAGTGGCCCTCACGCTCCAAAATAAAGCCTCTCATATGCTTCCCGGATGACACGCGTTTTTGGATTTACTCAAGTATTTCAGACATTCTACAGCTTTGAGTTGCGGGATCATTTCAATTGCATTACTCTTCCTTTCTTGAACATTGTTGATATACTGCACATATTGACAGAAGGACTGCCTGCTACTAGCAGCAGTACTGTTTAGCCGGCACACATGTAGTCGTGATTAGAACGCTGTCAATTCAATCTTTACATTACATGCACATAATTGTCCTACGAGATCTACAATCCATGCAGGACCACAGCACTCCAAATAGTAAAGCATCAGCTCGCACAGCGGTAGTACAACACTCGATCGATCTAGTAGCAAACTAGATAAGCAAAAAGAAATGTTAGTGGCCGGTCAGAATCCCGAGGCGGCCGGGCTAGCTAGATAGAGAAGTTTTTCCCGGCTCCCGAGAAGAACAATTCCTCGGTGCAGTCACTTGCCCTTTTCTTCTCTCTCTCTCTCAATCTCTGTTGCTTTTTTCTTTGTGGTTTTCGTATTGTTTTTTCTTGCTTCGAGTTGGACGGGGGCCAACAGTGGAGAGTGAGAGGAGGATGGTCCAAAAATGCACGGAAGCAGTAGAGTCGAGAATTCCCTGGAGGGAAAACGACAACTCATGCATCGCCATCCGCTGCTCATCGGTCGGCAGATTGGCACGCCGGGCCCGACCTGTCTGCGGGGGCCCCGCGATCGTGGGTGCTCCTCGCTGCAGCCGATTGATTTGCAGCCGTCCGATCAACGGTGCACAGTCATACCAAGAGGCGGCTGCTATGAAAAGAGAGAGGTCAATTCTTCCATATGTGTAAATCTGCTACTTTCACCGTCACCAAGCATGTGACAATCTTTTTTTCTTGAAAGATCCAGCAATTGTTTTGTCACCCCTGCGAAGCACAGACATAAACCTGCCTCGTGGGGTCATGGTTCGAACGCCTTCCGAGGCCGCCACCTCGGCGCACAACCACCGTCCGGGACCGCTGCCCCAGCATGTGACAATCTTACTACTCCGTCGCGAAAAGCTTCGTGGGTCTCCTTGATACAAAGGAATTCCTATAGATATTTTCGAGAACTTCAGTTTTGAGAAATTTCTCATGGTTTATGAGATTACTTTCTTATAATGTATTTAGTACTATGTTTTAGAGAAGAACACTGTACTTATACATCTTCCATTTTTTGCCTTTTTGTTATCCAAATGACAAATGCAATCCCATGTTATATATAGATAGCGCCCTAGTGCTACATCAAGAACCAGATGCACAACACCCAGCCAAGCTTCACTCTAAGCCTCAAGGACGCTGGTGTTACCCGTACGATTGCCGGTTCACCATTATGCAGGGATGTTATCATAATCACCTAATAGGTAGATGTGGAGCTTTACTCCATCTCCGTCATCTTCCTTGTCCTCCTGGATCACCACCTTTCATCAGAATAAATAAAAGAGGAGTTGGATGCTTTAGAACTAGTCACAATTTTGAATTATCCAACATGCCATTAAATGTGTAAGGATGCGTGTGAAGGAAGACATCGAGTAACCAGTAATAAATATGTTTATGTTTCGATAATGCTGACCAAAAATCTTGTGCTTGTGAACGTAGTGCTTGAATTAACCAATGTTGACCAAAAAAATTAGGCTGGCTCGCAACGATTTTCAGCGACCAAGAATGCACTTGTTGCACGAACTGTGTATCTGTACCAGCTTTACTTGAAGATTCATCGACTATCGATTTAACATTGTTGATGCCCTTAAACTTTTACGTTTACTTCAAAGCGCTCCAAATTCCAAACCTACGTATGTGCTTGTCCCCAGTGGCGGATAATGGCGGAGCTTGTCAGAACTTTGACTACACAATTTTTTTGCCAATAAATGCAGAAATGACGTAAAAAATAATAAAAATATATCAAATACATGTATTTGACTACACAATTTGGCATTGAGTACATGAAGTTGAAATCCTAGCTCCACCGCTGCTCGTCCTCCCACTGCTCATCGGTCAGGGTAGATCGACCATTGCTTGTTCTGCGAGTCCAAATTTTGAGTGTTTGTTCGATAATAATCCCACTGGCCCTTTGTTTTTCCAATCTTCGAATGAAGGAGTAGTACCAATCAAGGTGACGGGAAACTGCCATTTTTAACCGTCACTAGTGGCTGGCTAGCTAGATGAGCATGCATGATTACTGGTGAAGAGAGAGAAATGTTTTTTTTTTTTGCGAAACACAGTACAACGCATACGTTCACATACACGTGCACACACTCACCCCTATGAACGCACGCACACACACCCTACCTCTACGAGCACCTTCGAAAGACTGAGCCGGCGGTCGGGTCTTGAGATTGACGAAGTCACCACAGGCGCCTCGCTGTCGACGGGAACGTCGTCTCTCACTGAAGAATATTCCGCCTAAATGAGAAACATCAATGTCAAACCTGTGATTTGAACTCTGATGGGCTGAAGGTACAACCACTGTTCTAACCATCATGTCACAGATAAGTTCTCCAGATGCATTGTTCGAGTGAGCAGCGCGCGGGAGGGAGAAGCCGTTAGATCGACCGGTTACGGGATTGGTGCAGTGCAGCTGGTTGCACGCGCGGGGGAAGTGGTGTGGTGCATGCAACAGGCGTGGGCACGACAGCGCATGTGGACAGCTCACTCACTCACTTCTACCGCACTATACCACACCTCTAGCAAGCACACACCTCTCTCTAGATCTCTGTACACGCGCGCAGCTCTCTGAAGAAAGAGAGGGAGAGAAGATGAGTGCACAGTGAGTTTGGTATCTACCAGTTTTGTCGCTGACAAAAATTGTAAGAGAAGCTCTCTCACTCTCCGTCCTGTTGACGCACCTGGTGCGTGGAAGTCCTGTTGTTTGTGTATGAGCCCTAGAGAGAGAAGCAAGCTCATCACAGTGACAGTGAGTGAGAGAGACTGTGGCTCTATGCTATGTGTACTGGTAGCTAGCAGCAAGCTTGGTGGTCTGGTACGTGATGGCTGGCCGGTACTGTGACGAACTAGTACCTGTTCTTCCGGGTGGTTGGTGTATGATCAGGTGCACTGACAAAACAGTAAGATTCGCCTCCTTCATGTACTCGACGTGGGGTGCCTCCGCCGGCCACCATGCAGATGCATGCTTGATCTCCTTGTTTTCTTGTTACCCGGCCACCATCGATGTACCTCTCCGGCCGAGCTTGGGTTCTGCTCTCATCTCATGTATGCATTGCCTTGTTTACACCAAACATGCATGTGCCCAGAAGCTACCATGCATGCGTATGCGTGTGCCTTAAACCTTACGTCTACCGGGCGCGGGTTGTTTCTTTTCAACTCCTTTTTCTCTTATGTGTGCCATTTGATAGCTGAAGTACTGTGTTACTATCTTCTTCTCGACGGCTCCAAGAGCGTAATGTGATCAAACAAATCCTGGCACACTGTATTTGGAAAGGTACGTAGCGTCGGTAAATTAAGGTAAATCCGTACCAAGTCCTAATATACGGACCACGGTCGTAATCACTGACCCAATGTCCAAATCCAAGCGTATCTCACTTTAAATCCCCTGCCCACCCGATTGATGGAGTGGTACTTTGACCACTGTCCAATTCATACATGTCTGGTACTATGACCCCTGGCGCCGATACCCTGTGTATTCTTTACGAGCAAGAAGCAACTCGATCCGTCTAATCATCGTTAATTAACATGTGTGGCACAAGATACCCAGTCTCCAAAAAGTCGCAAAGCATAGTAGAGGAAAGTTAATTAGTAGCAGTCCTGCGCGCTAATGGATGGAATGTCGTATATCATAATTAAGTGATTGCTTAGCGCTGTAGAGAGAGAAAGAGAGCGATCGATCGAATTAGGCTGGAAAGAGGAAACTGATCGATTTCGCATGCAGAACCGCGCGCGATCGAGAGGAACAAACAAACACACACACTTACCAACCCACAATCATTTGTTCCACTGTCCGAGAGAGATGATATGTCTGTTCATGCCCGGAGAGGCAGCCGACAAGTCCGTCAAGGGCTCTCCCAGGGAGAGATCGAGTCAGAATTATTGAACTAATCCAGCCAGCTCGCGGACAAGCAGGGAGAGACAATAACCGCTGCACCACCGTACTAATAACTATTACCTCTGCTCCCAAAATGTAACATGTTTTGGTAGGCTAATTTAGTCTAGCAAAACGTTTTGCATTTTGGAATAGAGGTAGTAAGTATTATAAACAGGACGAGGTAGCACAAACTCGCTAGTACATGCGCTACTCAGGTCAGCGGAGGCCGCCGCCGACCGGGATTGCACCTGCGCGGGAACACAACTTATCGTACAGAGTTTTTTCCACCTATACCTCTTTTCATTGATTAAAATGGAAATAACGAGTTCTTACAACTTGAACAAAGGAGAGAGAGAGAGTGAGGCAAACATAAGCAAGCTCGAGCAGCATCGGGAAACCTGTGCGGGCACACAACTTATCGTCCAGCTAGTCGCACAACGACCAAGGGCGTGTTTGGTTTCCTGCAACACTTTTAGCCATTTTGTCTCTGTGGCTCCACATGGCCCAGGAAAAACGAGGCCGGAGCCACGTTGTGCAGCCCGTTTGGTTGCCCAGAAAGAGGCAGTCAGGCCCATTTCATTGGGACCAATTTTACTACCCAGTTGTTTGGTTGCTAACATTGTCGTTTAAGGCCTAAACCCCAGCGTTTGGTTGCACGTTTTTGATTAGTTATGATCACCTTGCGTCCCCTAGTGCTAACCTTACCAGTTCAATGTTCATATAGGATTATGCATGCATTAGGCGAATAACAAATAGGCAATGACAACGAACTGGACGATAACGATGAATTCTTTGAGGCTGCCAGACCCGATCTCTGCTTGAGCTTCGGCCACTCCAACAGTGGTCACGGGTGCTTTGCGTTTTTCAGTACTCATGATCTCAGGAACGATCTCTGGGACGATGTTCATGTAGTAAGCATTCTCGTCCTGCTCTCAAGTTGCAAACCTTTTATAGCTAGCATGGGGAAACTTTCAACTTGAGCCTTGGTAGCGTCTCAGGTATCGTAGACTCCTGTCTTCCTGCCTCTATCGACCACATACCACTACAGTAGTGAAGGACAAGTTAATAAAATGGAAATAAGAATGCAATGTAAGCAAAGCATGCATTGATCATCATATGCCCTAAACACTAAAGCAACACTGCGGTTTTGCTGCATCCTATGGTGTCAACCTAGCACCACATTAATAAAAGAGGGTGTAATACTACCACCGCAAGTTCATCTAGTGAGGGGTTAGCATGCATATGTACCACCTCAAGTACCTAAAATATACAAGTCATAAGAAGTTTTGTTGTCCTAGCTACCCAAAATATACATCATGTATCATCGTGATCATCAACATCAAGCATGCTTGCGCCACCGCCACCAGTAGACCGAGCACTACACGTAGTAGTGCTTGTCCAGGAAGATCCTCAGCCAGAGCTTCTGGTGGTCCTTGGACATGCGAACATAGCCGAACCTTGTGCCTTGTTGTCCAGAAGGTGACTAAGAGGCACCATCTTGGCCTCAGGACTAAACCCTTCAGTGTCCATGACAGTGTTGTAGAGGCCAGGGTGCACTTCGATAGGCATGTTGTCACTGGTGACGGCAGCCACCTCCCTCACGGCCTCGGTCATGCTGGTGAAGACGAGGACATCTTCAGTGCGCCTCTCTTCCTCTTCCTCTCCTTCTCCTTCTCGGGTTGCTTGCCGGCAGGCTCATCGGCCTTGTCTCCACCATCGACGTTGATGGTGTCCGACTCTCGGCTGCCAATGTCGACATAGTCAGGAATAGGTGTGCCAAGAGGCTCACTTGATCCCATGGCGAATTTGCCAGTCGCAAGGCCGAAAGAGAAGATGGTATACATCTGGTTGTAGTTCTGGATGGGCTTGTTGAGCTACTCAGCGTCTTTGGGGTGATCCTAGGAAGTAGAAAACCATGTTAGACACATCGCCTAAGACGAAGGGGATTAATGTGTTAGAAAGTTAGGTAGGTGATCAACCTTGATATAGCCTTTGAGGTGCTCGGCCTCCAAGATGATGCTCTTTGTTTTTCATCCCACTGTGCGCCGCTAAGGTCTTTGAGCTTGCTAACGAAGATCCGCCTGATCTTCCACTTCCTGAGATGGTTGTACACCTGCGTGGAGGTGGCCTCCTGGCCACAGAACTGGAAAATCAGCTTTGCATCAGTCCTGAGGTGCACATCCTTGAACCCTTTGTCAGTTCACACTCCGGTCTTGATGATTTCGACCATCTTGTTCAGCAGTAAGGTGGACAAGAACGGAGCCCACTTCATGGTCGTCCTCATCTTGTTCTTCTTGCTCCTGTCCTAGCCATAGTGCAGATCGAGCTGACCTCCTGGCAGATCGACCATCTAGGAAGACATGCGAGTGACATGGAAGTCCTCCTCTTGGGTGACTTGCACCTTGTACAGCTGAGAGTCAGGGACCAAGGACAGGGCGAGGTCGTTCTGGCTATCTACCAGGGACTGAGCGAACTCATCGGGTGGTATAGTCCTACAAGGGTTACGACCAACAGAACAACATGAAGATCTACCACGACATCTACCACAACATAATCTACTCAAATCTAGCATGCTAAGAACTAGAACCACTTCACTGAACATGAACTACTACCACGACATCATGACTAACAAAGCAAAAAGTACTCAATCCAGCTCGTATCTGCTTCAAAGCAAGCTAGATCTACTCTAATCTCCTAGCTAACAGTACATAACATGGTTATCGACCTACTGCTCACAAATCTAAGCTACAACTCCTATGGTTCGATGAAGCTTACCGGCATGAGTTGCAGCCCATGCAGATTCTCGCAGCTCGTAGAAGAGGAAAAAAGGGGAAGCTGACGCTCGCCTTGTCTCCACCGCTGGCCGGAGTAGTAGCTGCCGCCGCTTACCTGCTTGTGCAGATCTTGGTAGGATGCCGGGCGAGAGAGCTCGAAGGTGGGGGGGGGGGGGGGGGGGGAAATGGTGGCGCGAAACAACGCGTTGAGCGGAGGGGATGATATAGACGGCAAAAATCTAGGGCGGTGAGACGAAAATTCTCCCGTCGTATTTTTGCTTGCGCGCGCGGAGCAGCAGCGAAACCCTCGCACGAGCTCGCACGAGGAGGGCGACGGCGTTCTCCAATTTGCACTACGCGAGGGTGGCTCTGGAAAAACGGCTGAATCGGCCGTTCCTCCAGGGCCTGGCACACCGGTGCTTCGACGTTCCTGCGGGCCAACAACGCGGACCCGACCCAGCTCACCAAATGGCCGTTTTTGCACCCAGGCCTGGCCGAGGTCCACGCAGGAAACCAAACATGCCCCAAGCGATACCTATTAGGCCAAACCGTCTCCTACCTTACTCCATTCCAATAAATAAGGTGTATAAATTTATTTGAAAGTTAAGAACGTCTAAGTTTTAACAATGTTAATTAATAATAAAAATGTGAACATTTATGATAGCAAATAAATATCAATAGAATTAACATAAAATTCATTTCCATATTATTTATTTAATATTATAGATTATGATAGTTTTTCTACATTTTTTTCAAACCTAATAAGTCTTGATTTTTTAATAAATCGGCAATGATGATCACATAGGAGAAGGCAAGTTTACAACGCCGTCAAAGACAACAGGCTTGCTGCAACAAGGGGTAGCAGCTTCCCACAGAACCTAGTGTCTAATCTCCTACTAGCCACCGCTCCGGCGTTGGCTCGGGGAAACCAAAAGCCTCACCCCGGAAGAGACCCGCTCTTCGCCAAGCCTCAAACTCAGCTTGAATCTTGATCTTGACCGTCCTGGCATATGATTCCACCCCTTCGAAGGCCACGTCATTCCGGTGACACGAAATACACCAGAATACCAGCATCAGGGCAGTCCACATACTCTTGAGTTAATCTTAACTCGAATGCCCCTAGCGCGTTGAGACACACCTTGATAGACCAGTCCGAAATCACCAGGCTTGTAGGTACAGAACCACTCCTTATTAGACGTCACATGATAAGACCTCTCCATATCTGATGCCCACACTTTATCGAACAATTTTCTGTCCAACAACAGAAGTTCACTATCCTCGTTGAGAGCGAGTTCACAATATTCACGGCTCCATGCATCAGTCCTCTTCCACATTGGACAATATTTCCTGATATGACCTCACTCCTTACACTGAAAACAATAAGGACCTTTGTTTCCCTTGCTTTTGTACTTTCCACCATTATTATTTCAACCAACTGCCCCTTACCATCAGCTGCAGTACCAGCAAAAACACCTTCCTCATAAGTTTTCTTCTCTCTTGATACACCGTTGTAGCAGCCTCGCTTCTGGTGATACTGGTATTCACATATGTGAGAGTAACAACCAAACCCTTCTACAGTAGTACTTAGACAAGGAAGTAAGAATAATAATGGCCATGTCCTCCTCCTCCACCTTCCGTCCCGTCCACATCAAATTAAGGACGTCAATGAGTCGCATACACGCGCACAGTGCCCTCCACTGCCACGCAAATTGTACCACTCGGCAGCGGCCGCGCGCGGCGGCGTTCTGCATACACGGCCGGCCGGTGAGCCAGAGAGCCCGGCGGGTCGCTGTAGCTGCTGCTAAGCACGCGCGTTTTCCCATGGATCCCCAACTGAACGTTTTCCCATGCATGGACGTACGTACTTGCCGGTGATTGTGCGCGCGCAGTAGTTTCATTCTGTCCCGGCGTAGTTGAATTGGTGCGTCGACGATCAATTCTTGGACGCGGCGCTGTCTAGCCACGCAGACACAGCACGCCACATATGGAGGCATCCTGTCTTTTCTGCGAAGGAAAGGATGATATATAGCTCTGGGTGGTGGAGCGGGACGCGGCTCCATACATAATCGGGGGCCGGCCGGGGTCGGGGACGAGGAAATTCCGGCGATGGCAACAGGGGCGAGACTCGCCAAGGTGGAACTGCCGGAGTTGTCTTGTCGGTCCAAACCCGCGTGGCGCGCCAAGGTAGCTAGCTGCTTTTCAGTGGTCTCCACGGCCGGCGTGCCACCCACCTCTGTCCGTTTCCCACGCGCGCGCGCCCACTGGCCGCCATGCATACAACTCGATTTCATTTCGGTTTCCCTCCCAAACAAGGAAGACATCTACTATACAACTTGGTTTCTCTCTTCTTCAAATAAAAAATAGTTTGCGTATAATAACGCGTGGGAGGCCGTATGTACGAATGAAACAGGGGTCATCTGCATGGAGATAGATATATAGAATCGCAGGACTGTGACAGCTGGTTCCATGGCCGGGTCGGGGCCGCCAATGCAAAAAACAAACAGCAAATATATATATATTCTCCGATATGGACAGGGCGATCGACGACAGCGATCTCACTCCATCTCTCCAACTTGCTACACACATCGACCGGACTATTCTTCTATACATCACCACTATATATATATATATATATATATATATATATATATATATATATATATATATATATATATATATATCATACCCACTCTATATTATACTGGTATGTTTCCTAAGCTATGGCTCTACCCACATCACTCGGCTCTTTACCTCCATACCTTTCCGTTAGACAAATATTCCATCTCCATGGCACACATGCTCTCACGATCATACCTCGTCGCCGGCCGTGGCCAGTTAGCCACACATGCATGCGAACCACGACAGCCTCATCGTCCGGTTTATTGATTAACCACTTGTCTACATCGTTTACCATCACATAACACCAATATTTGTCGCCGTATGATACCTGGTTTTGCCGTACACGCCATGTACACCATGCATCCTATTCCAGGCTACGTCTGAGCACTGTTCGATCTTGTATGTACAGCTTTGAGTATGTACTGGCCTAGCTAGTGGGGTTGCGCGCGCGCCCACCCGACCAAATTAACAGTGTAGCTACGCTACCGGCCTAGAGCTAGCTTCTACGTAGATGGGGGACCAATACTGCCACTACGGGAAAGCCACACTACGCCGACGGCCGTCCTGTACGCCGACGGCCAAATGTCGGGGCCGTCGGCGTACAGCACGAGTTAGGGCAGACGACCAACAAGCCGTCGGCGTACGAAGCGCCGTCGGCGTAGCCTTACCGTGACCGACGGCCGCCGTCGGCGTAGTAAATCCCGTCGGCGTACAAACAAAAGGGCGCCGTGACGGAACGAAGTCGCCCGTCCAGCATCATTGATACGCCGACGGCACTCGTTCTTATACGCCGACGGCGGCCGTCGGCGTTTAGTTGTTCCTTTTTTTATATCTATTTTCATATATAATATTCATTTCTTTATTTCTCTATATAATATTTAATGTAGTTGTAATTTATATATATATATATTGGACCTATAATTGCCCTCCCAATTTCAGTATCCCACCCCACCCCCGTAAAATAACGGTTTGAGTTTTCCGGAACCCAACCCTACAACATATACATGTAAAACAAATAAAAACAACACATGTAATATACACCTACAACATAAATATTAAATATATGGCTCAATTTATCCTGCCTCGTGGTGTGACAGGAACTTTGACTTTTTTCCTGCACTTAGAGGTGAAAACTCCTGTTTCGGACGAACCGGATGGAACATTGTGTTTATTTGGGGTAGACTTTGGTTTCCCACCTTCCTATGGCCTAACCTAACACAACCAAGCCAAAAAGTTCACTTGCCTACCCCTTTCGACGGAGTTCAAGGGGGTAGACGAAAACGTTAGGGTTTTTCCAGCGGATACGGGGTTTCGCCGAAGCGGGGCATCGGAGCGTCGAAACCCCACCAAAACCTAGGTTGTGCCATGCCATATGTATACAAGTGTGTTGTGTGTTCTAAATGTCCATTATCCTACTCCGGGGTGTGACCGTCTTCACCGACTTCACTTTCTCTCTAGTGAGTTCCTGCACTTAGAGGTGAAAACTCCTGTTTCGGACGAACCGGATGGAACATTGTGTTTATTTGGTGTAGACTTTGGTTTCCCACCCTCCTATGGCCTAACCTAACACAGCCAAGCCAAAAAGTCCACTTGCCTACCCCCTTTCGACGGAGTTCAAGGGGGTAGACGAAAACGTTAGGGTTTTTCCAGCGGATACGGGGTTTCGCCGAAGCGGGGCATCGGAGCGTCGAAACCCCACCAAAACCTAGGTTGTGCCATGCCATATGTATACAAGTGTGTTGTGTATTCTAAATGTCCATTATCCTACTCCGGGGTGTGACCGTCTTCACCGACTTCACTTTCTCTCTAGCGAGTTCCTGCACTTAGAGGTGAAAACTCATGTTTCGGACCAACTGGATGGAACATTGCGTTTATTTGGGGTAGACTTTCGTTTCCCACCTTCCTATGGCCTAACCTAACACAACCAAGCCAAAAAGTCCACTGGCCTACCCCCTTTCGACAGAGTCCAAGGGGGTAGACGAAAACGTTAGGGTTTTTCCAGCGGATTCGGGGTTTCGCCGAAGCGGGGCATCGGAGCGTCGGAACCCCACTAAAACCTAGGTTGTGCCATTCCATATGTATACAAGTGTGTTGTGTGTTCTAAATGTCCATTATCCTACTCCGAGGTGTGACCGGCTTCACCGGCCTCACTTTCTTTATAGTGAGTTCCTGCACTCAGAGGTGAAAACTCCCCTTTCGGGCGAACCGGATGGAATCTTGTGTTGATTTGGGGTAGACTTTGGTTTCTCACCTTCCTATGGTCTAACCTAACACAACCAATCAAAAAACTCCACTGGCCTACCCCCTTTCGACGCACGTCTATGGGGGTAGACGAAAATGTTAGGGTTTTTCCAGCGGATTCAGGGTTTCGCCGAAGCGGGGCCCCGGAGCGTCGGAACCCCACCCAAACCTAGGTTGTGCCATACCATATGTATACAAGTGTGATGTTTTGAAATGTTCTGTGATTTTTTGTGCAATTTAAATTGTATTTGAAATGTGCTAGACACCAGCAATAAAAAATCTGCAAAAATAAAAAATATGGTCAACTCATACGCCGACGGCATTGCCGTCGGCGTATAGGTTGCCCTAATTAATAGCCGCCACCTGGTCGGAGTTGAGTCAAACAAAAAAAAACCCTCTTCCCCAGCCCGTGCTCCTCCTCCCCGACCTCGATCCGCCGCCGCCGCCTCCTTCCCCATCCCGTGCGCCTCCTCCCCGCCCTCGATCCGCCGCCGCCGCAGCCTCCCCGCCCCGTGTGCCTTCTCCGTGCCCCACGCCGCCGCCGCGTCCTCCCCGCCCCATGCCGACGCCGCCTCCTCCCCGCACCGTGCGCATCCTCCGCGCCCCACGCCGCCGCCGCCTCCTCCCGGCCCCGTGCGCCTCCTCCCCGCCGCCTCCTCCCCGCCCCCACGCCGCCGCCGCCTCCTACCCGCCCTGCCCCGCACACCTCCCCCACCGCGTCGCCCCGGCCACGCCTCCACCACCTCCGGCACCTCCACCACCACCGCAGCTCCTCCCCTCTCCGGCAGCCGTCCCCCAGCCCTCCACGACGCCCTCTCCTCTAGCCCCGGCCACCACCACCTCCTCCGGCACCTCCACCACCACCGCAGCTCCTCCGGCTCCACCACGGTTAGTAGAGCTAGTGTTAGTTTAGTTTAGTGTTAGTTTAGGTAGGCATGTACTATATATGTATGTTTAGTGTTACTTTAGTGTATGTATGTTGTAATTTGCTTGATTCATGAATGTGATGAATGTTTATGTTGTCAAATGGCTATAGATGAACAAGGGAGATTGTGTCGGTGTCTTTCATGAATATTTATGTTGTCAAACATGTGTGCTAATGTTTATTTTCTTTTCCTTTTTCAGATGATGTAGCTTCACGCCAGCCAGCACCGTCAGTTCCGCGCGTCGTTGCGGGGCTTCTTCACCAGCCGTGGAGGGGCAGCCTCGGTGCCCCTGTTTCGTCCTCGACCTTCTCCGGCCACCGATCACGCTTCGAGGGTATAAATCTTTCGCCTCTTTTGATGCATAGGTTTACTTTGGTCTAGATCACCAAGTCAGTCGCGTAACCCGAGTCAGATCCCATCCGGAAGGGTTACAAATTTATAAATATGCAGGATTGTCCATCTTTGCATATTTATAACCATAACACTTCCGGGTTGTCCTGTTGGACAGTCCGAGTACGTGTAGATCGGGTTGTGTTCCATGTTCTACCCCTTCCTGAGACGGAATTTCGGCAGCACCTCCCCGCTGTTCACCTCCCCGTTGTTCTTTGGATGCACACCCTCTCGGCTTGACAAGCTCGAGACGTGTATTCTGAAGAACAACGGGGAGGTGCTGCCGAAATTCCGTCTCGGGTCGGGGTAGAACATGGGACACGACTCGATCTACACGTACTCGGGCGGGGTAGGCCCCTACCTATTAGAAGTGTATGTGAACCCTTGCATGTTGTAAAAGATAAAATTTGGCCGTAATAAAATGGTGACATTGCATGCAAGAAAATAAAAATATGATGCATTTAATTTCATGTAATTATTATTTGGCTCACATGCAGTAAAGCAGAAGATGGTTGATAATGGGTGGATGTATAGTGGCCGAACTAGTGCGGTTGAAAAA
Source organism: Poa pratensis (assembly GCA_947311845.1). Classification (NCBI taxonomy): domain Eukaryota; kingdom Viridiplantae; phylum Streptophyta; class Magnoliopsida; order Poales; family Poaceae; genus Poa; species Poa pratensis. The sequence continues at coordinate 109,409,224 of CAMZMU010000107.1, read as the reverse complement.
ACACATGAGTGGGTATGGAAGACGCATTTGTTAGTGAAGGAGTTAGCGCGTAAGGGTTCAGAGTCAGGCGCTCGTGGAAACTACCCTTGCCCTCGTTGCAAGTTTCGTACACGTCAGGGAAAGAATGAGATGCTTAAACACCTCTTCTCTCGTGGGTATATGCCGAACTTCGTGACGACAGTCAACTTTGATGAGTACGAGCGTGAGAATGGCAGGGTGATGCGGCAGCGGATCAATGGCAATGAAGATGATGGTATTAGAAACTGGCTAGCTGATCTCCGTGATGGCGACTTGCCAGATTCGCCACCATCACAGGAGGAACCTCCAGAACCGGAGGAACCGTGTGAACCGGAGGAACACGTGAACCAGAGGACCCGGAGCCAACCGCGAGGGCCTTCTTTGATATGATGGCCTCGTCTCAGAGGCCTCTGTACGAGGGTGCAAAAAATTTCTCAGCTCGATGCCATCTCGCAAGCACTAGCCACCAAGTTCCAGTATGGCAACACCCGTTCATGCTTTGAAGCGCATCTGCAAACAACTAGTAACATGTTGCCTAAAGGGCATTGTCTGCCTAAAAGCATGTACGAAACGAGAAAATCCTGCGAGATCTCAGCATGGATTATGTAAAGGTAGATTGTTGTCCAAAAGGATGCATTTTGTTTTGGAAACAGTTTGCCAATGACAAGTACTGTAGCTTGTGTAAGGCCTCTAGGTATCATGAGGTAAAAGGAGCCGATGGTATGAAGACGCAGTCAAAAGTCGCCGTTAAGATTCTTCGTTACCTCCCATTCATACAAAGAATCAAGCGGCTTTACATGAACAAAGAGTCTGTCACACAGATGCAATGGCACAAGACGGGGAAGAGATACACATGGTAACTTCATTGTGGTCAGGACAATTTGACATGTACTAATGTTTAATTATTGTGCAGCAACTGGACACATCCTGTGGGAGCCCGTGTGCCTAACTGCTTGATTGGAGCTTTGATTAGGAAGTTTTGGCCGGGATTGTACAGTATCGTCCCCAACGGCGCGAAGAAGCTAGCCACCCATTGGGTAGACTATCAGGCCGCCCATCACGCGAGCGGCGGGAAATGTTCTGATGCCGTGATCAACAAGTTTTGGGTAAGTTAAACTTTTGAATTTCGTTCATACTTGATGCCCCCACCATGCTCTCACAATTTGTTTTTTGTGCATGATTAAAGAAATTCTATAGGGTACTTCCTGAGCATCGGGGCATCGCGGACAAGACTTTGGAGGGGGCTTGCAAGAAGTTGACATGGCAGCAGTTTTACAATGTAAAGCATACCTCCGTCAATCATTTCAGTACTGAGACGTTAGGCAAGACGGCGGTGAAGCATGTAGGGATCAAGTATGTAAAGCTAACTTGGACTCAAACATGTAGGGATCGAGATGCTCGAGGAATGCACCCTTTGATCGTGCTTTTGCCTCGCCGACTTCGACGCGCGCGCTCATGGAGCATGGCACTGGTGGTGCCTCGCCGGGTTCATCGCGTGAGACCACACCGTCCCGTGCCTCGCCGGATTCCTTGTGTGGTTCGACTGGCCCACGCGGTCGGTCGTCTATTATCACGCGGTCAGACATGGGTGGCTCGACCTCTCACGAGATGTAGGATTAGTTCGGGTGTTCCGGGTGTGAATTCGAACTATGTTTGTGCCATTTGGAGTTTGTATAAATGCTTGTATGAATTCGAATCATGTTTGTGTCATTTGGATATCTGTGATGTTTTATGTGATGTTTCTGTGATGTTTTATAATTTGTGCAATTTTAATTGTATTTAAAATGTGCCAGAAACCAGCAGCAAGAAGCAGCTAAAACTGGAAATTATGGTCAAGGCTACGCCGACGGCCGCAACTCCCAGCGCACAGGATGATGACACGTCGCCTAAAAATGACCAAATGGTCAAGGATACGCCGACGGCATTGCCGTCAGCGTAAAGCGCATCCCAGGCGCACCAGATCGCTCCACGTGGCACGCTAGGCCGATGGCACTGCCGTCGGCGTATGGGTGGAGCAGACGGAGACGGACGGCTTCCGTTTTGTAGGTCCCACTGCGGCGTCGCCGACGGTTACGTATACGCCGACGGTCATTAGTCTACGCCGACGGGCTGCTATGCCGACGGCGATACGCCGACGTGCCTAGCCGTCGGCGTATCGTGGGTTTCCCGTAGTGTGCATGCAATTGCATGCGTCCTACTCTAGTAGAGAGAGATATATATACTCCATCCGTATCAAAAACTTTTCTAGAAAGTTTTATATTTTGATACGGAGGGAGTACGTAGGAGTACCACACAAGCATAGTTCTCTTGGCTTCTTGCAAGAAACATGTCAATTTTGTTGAAAATCGGAATTGGCTGATAGCTAGCTACATGGATCATAAGCTAGCACTGTGAAAGCCGCCCGCGGTCTTATGAAATTATTATGTTTGAACACGAACCGAGAGGGGAACGAAAACCACATAATAATGTCTTTGAACAAAAAGAATTTCTGAATTGTTATGTAACTCAACACACACCTTTTTGGATACGTCCAAGCAGACGTATCGGTTTCAAGAAGGAGAGGCCAAGCGGCCGTTTACAACGGGTTTAGGTGCATGCGCCAAAAACGCCATCCACGAGACATAAAGAAAAAAGGGATCCCTCCACCTATCTACGGGTACTAGACTACCCATGAACAATCTCGAGGCCCGCCACAGGTCTGCCTCGGCCTCTATCATCCTGGTGGCAGCCTCCACCGATGGGCGGTGACCCTCAAAAACCACATTGTTCCTATGCCTCCACATGCTCCAGCAGATGAAAGTGATCGATGTCCACATGTCTCTCGCATCATTGCCTCCAGGCGTCTTTGAAGGCAGCCAATCCACTAGGCGGTCATCGTGGTCAGGGACCCAGTCTGCTCTACCCCGTCTGCTCAGGAAGGATTACCACACCTCCCTAGATAGGACACCCCCGAGCAGCAAGTGGTCAATATCTTCCTCCGCCTGATCACAAAACGGGCAGGAGGCCGGTCGGGGCATACCTCTGCGCCCGAGGCGGTCGGCAGTCCAGCATCTATTCTTGAACGCCAACCAGAGGAAGAACTTGTATTTGTTCGGAGCTCGCGAACGCCAGATTTGATGAGCCCCGTCCATCCCAGTCTTGCCCTCAAAGAGTGCTCTATAGGCTGAGCGAGCCGAGTACTTATGATGGGCCTCCCAATTCCGCCTGAACTCATCTACGACCCCAACGGTCAGCTCGAAGGGCGCCAGACTGTCAGCCAAGTACAACAGCTCGCGTATCTCTCGCGTATGGCTAAATGTCCTCCAGCCATCCACCAGCAAGACCCTCACTGACAAGGCGAGAACAACGGGCGTGCTTGGGCACCTTAAGGAGGAGGTTTGGTGCTAGGTCCTTTACTCGCCCCGCCGGCAGCCATCTGTCGACCCAGAAAAAAGTGGAGGCCCCATCCCCCACAACTAAGGTGGTAGCCGCCTCGAAAAGGTGCCGGACCACCCGAGGAACCTGCATGTTGAACTCGCTCCAAGGCTTGGAGTTATCCATCCTCAAACCAACGCCACCTCGCTCGTAGTGCATGGTTCATCAGTCTCAGGTTTGGGATACCGAGACCTCCTAGCCGCTTGGGCCTGCAGACTCTATCCCATGCCACGAGACAGTGTCCTCCACGGGCGTCCTTGCGCCCAGTCCACAGGAAGCCACGTATGATCTTCTCAATCGCCACCTGGGTTTTAGCCGACAAATCGAGCGACATCATGGCAAAAATAGACCCTAAACCCTCAACACACACCTTGTGGCAAATTTATATCCCGAATAGCCCTGTGAAAGCCGGCCCGCAGTCTTGTGAAATAATTTTTGAACACAAACTGAGCGGGACCAAAAACCACATATATTGTTTTTGAACAGAAATAATTTCAGAAATATTATTTAACGCAGCATACAATTAGTGGCAAAGTTATATTTTGAAGAGAGCGCGTCCAAAATCTCTTTTTTTTTTTGTCTGGCTGTGAGAGCACTAGGGAGGATCACAGACTGACTGACAGAACAAGCTGCTATTACATATGTATATGTATATTTTAGTGGAAGAGGAATAGAGGATACGGATACGAAAAACCTAAGCGCAAACATTGAAGCACATAGTTTCATACAAAAATACCGAGCAAATAGCTATGGGTATAGATATCGAACCGAGCGGTTGCTGGAGCACAAAAACCCCTTTCACTATAGAAATTTACAATGACTCGCAAGCTCATATGCTACCGTTTGAATAAAACAGTCGAAAAATAGTACTCCTATAAACATTAAAAAACGATCTACTTGTCACTACCACACTTGGCATATTTGTCGAATGTCATGGACAGTTAATAAATGAAGAGAAAATAGCGCTACCGAGTTATACAAGTGTTTTCTAAGTGAAATACTCGACAAAGCCTGTTAGCGCAGGCAGACAAACTGCCGCGGCATGGAGGCCTTTGCCGATTTCCCTAATAAATAAAACTCGAAAAATGAACAGGGTTTTGCCCGAGTGTGTTTTTTGGACAGTCGGTAAAGATGTCTTTGCCCAGTGTATTATCTTACGAGTTGGTTAAGTGTGTATCCACTCGGTATTTTTTTTACCAAGTGATGATAAAATGGGGCTACCGATTTATCACTAGTGCAGAATCTCGCATTAGAGACGGCCATAGGCACAGACCACAGCCGGTTTCACCAACCGGCTGAGGCCCATGGTCTCTAATGTGCGCTCCATTAGAGCCGGTTGTAATGAGCGCAACCATCAGACGACTCAAATAAAGGCCATCTCCAATACAAATATTTTGGAGACGACCGATTTATGCGCCCGTCGGTAAATATAAACTAGTTAGTACTAAGTTATGAAATTCATCTATCCGATCTGTTCCGCCTAAGAGTTTCATCAAGATTTGGTTCACGTTTCACGCACATTCGTCTTCAGTAAATGTCCAAGTTTTGCAGTCAGTAAGAGCTACAGTCGACCGATTATTCTGACTGTCTGAAACATTTTTAGAGCCAGCGAATTTTCCTGGCCGTCTCTAGTGGTCTCTTATGGGAGATGGACAACAATAACAGTCGTCTCAAGTTTTATTAGAGCCGGTAGCAGAATTACGGCCGTCTGAGAGCCTTTTTCCCAGACGGATGATTTTCATTTTGGTTTAACCGGGTTTATGTCCGGTCTCTAATTTAAGATTTTGTACTAGTGTATACTTGTTTTCTAAGTTAAATGCTCGACAAAGCCTGTTAGCGCATGTGGACAAACCGCCACGACGTGGAGGGCTTTGCCAATTTCTCTCCAAAAACACTCGGAAAATGGACAGGGTTTTTGCCCGAGTGTAATAGGTAAAACACTTGGCAAAACTGTGCAGCGTTGTTTTCCTCTTTGCATCCTGCTAAAATCACAGCAATTTTACATGTATATAAAAATAGAAATGGCTGAAAAACAATATTCAACATTCAAATACATCATCATATCGAGCATAACAAATCGACATTACCATAGTCCATCATTGACAACGTAAGTCACATTAGAAGTGTTTATATATTATTTTCCAATTAAATGACCTCAATTATGATTATTTTTACTTAAAAGTTTTGATTTTAATTCACATTCCACATTATGAATGTGGAAATCCTAATTCCAAGTCAATTAAAAAATAGGTCAAATTATTACGAAAGTTGGTTTGGTGCTTCAAAGTAGCAGATTTACACCTAAGTTAAGAAACTTCCTTTGGAGATGGTCCGTCTGTGAAGCATGTACCATTTCAAAATTTTGTATTTACTTTTCATATTTATTCCAACCTTATATACCCATGTTATAAATCCATGTCAAAACCTTTTAATGTCCGGCTAGTTTAAGACATTACTTTATGTTTCCTTATTAAAAACTCTAGAACATGTTAAATGGATATTTAACATAAAAGTGTTGATTTTAATTCATATTCCTTGTTATGATTATTAAAGTAAGGCCTAGCTAGTTCCAATATCAACTAAAAAATGAGGCACGGTAATGAAAAAACTTTATTTGTATGCTTCAAAATAGGATGAGGTTTACAGTCTGAGTTAAGAAAAAACTTCTTAGGACAATTAGTTCAGGGACGAGGCTTTGCCGAGTGCTCGACAAAATATACTCGATAAGTTTTAACACTCAATGAAAACGTCATTTCTTGTGGTGAGTTTAATTTTCTTGGGGGGGTGGTTAGGATTATGGTATGACTGAATGTGTGGATAGGCTACAACCACATGTCTATGGACCATGGAGGTCAGGTTACATGCATAAGAAAACAAATGAAATTATGTTGTTGTTAATACGTTCTCAAGTGCACGAATTTGTTTCCATCAAAATGTCGTTATATTTTTGTTTCTGCTTCTATCAGGAGTTTCTGTTTCTATTTCCTTCTTATTAATTTTAGGTTTCTCTTTTTTTCGAAATGGGAACTTACCACCGGCCTCTGAATTGAAACAATGCATTTTTATTATAAAGTTTTAAGTATCAAGTTTACAACTCATGGGTCACACAACTTGTCTTAAGTATCAAGTTTACAACTCATGGGTCACACAACTTGTGAACATGAATGAGCCAAGGAATAAATACAATAAAACGCCTATATGGATCTTGTATTTTATTAGAGTACCGCCAACCTACCCTGATTGAGAATAAACCGAACGATCGCCATCAGTCGAGTGCATTCCGTATCCATAGAACCCGCTAGTGCACCGTTTGTCATGTTTGTGTTTTATCTAAGAAATTAATGAAACAATGTCATGTTCGCCCCCGTACTTCAGGAACACATTCTATTCACGTGTGACGTCACACGTACGCATAGATACACTGGGCTCACATGATTAACTAGTAATTGATAGCAAAACTAACTGCATGTCAGGTGTGGTTAATCATGGTGCGACAGTCCAATCTTTGAGCTACAGCCCCGTGCACTGCATGCTTTGACATGATGCTCTGCACTGCATGTGGATTATCAGTTCCACCACACCGATCATGGTCAAGATGCTAATAACTCCATCATTACCTATCATGTCATTTGATTTAGTAGAATGGATTAACTTGAACCCCTCTCTCTCATACAGGTGCATGGCCAGCACTTGGGCACATTTAGCGGTACCTTGTGGGGTTCAACTGTGTGTACTGATTTTTAACATAGCCCTCCACCAGTCACCCACCCAAAGTTTTGTTTTGCCAGGATGGACCTGCAGCGGGACCACACAAGCATGCCCTACACTTTCTCTATTTATTTTATTTGAACTAGTTGCACATTAATTCTCTCTCATCTGTTTGTTTCCTCTCTCTCTAGATCAATCTCTATAAACATACTCCATATAAACGGGCATTGCTATAGTGAATTGATAGAACATTCATCCAGAATCTGAATGTATCACACTCACTAAATTTATTACCACTACATCAGAAACGATAAACGAATCACTGTTCGGCACAAAAAGAATCACGTTCACTTGAACTCAGTACCATTCTATTTTATGCTGGCTATCAAAAAAGAAGCGAGTGAGATCGAGCGCCATCACGAATATGCGGACCCTGCGGAATGTCGGATCAAATTGAGTTGGACTGGTGGTGAGTCGATGGCGGCCAACCTGCAGATAGCAGATCTTCCTCGCAACCACTGCACACTCAACAAATAGTATATTTAACTGACACCCATTATTTACTCAAGAAATCATTTTATACATATTTCTTCTCCAAACATTGATCCCAGTCCAAATCGACCAGAATAATTCTCAAACTCTTCCCTAGCAACCATTGCAGAGATTAGATCAGGTGCTGGGGCAGTGTGCAATGCGCTGTGATCAGCAATATACAAATCATTTGGGTCCTAATAGACAGCCAACATATATAGTAAATTACAGATTAGGCAGAGAGAGGGGGAGGCCTAAGCGTGCCATTAGTTTAACGTCCCCAGATTACATTTTCTAGAATTTGTCTCGGTGCGCAAATTGGGTCTGTGTACACGGAATCCGAGGGGAATGTCGGTCACTTGTTCTTTGTTCGCTTGCTGTTCGCTCCATCGATCGCGAGAGGAATGTTTGTTTGTTCCTTTTGTTTTTTGGTGCTATGTTAATGTATTGCAAATCACAATCAGCTTGGGGCCATCACCTGAGATTGGGTGAGTTTGAAATGAAAGGATAGAAGCTTAGAATATTGGTCTAGTTGCTTTCTTGGGGACTGCTAGCAGGGGGCACACTGTCATCTATTTGTGCACCTTAATTTTTCTGTGCTGCTTGATTTATAGAATTTACTTAGTTTTGGATGATGCGTTTCTTCAGAGACATGTAAATATTCAGTAAAATTATAAGACACATGTGAATAAAATTGGTCAAGTTATAACAAAATACATATGATCGTTTTCTTTTTGGTCTGGTACAACGACGGAGTTTTGAATATTTCTCTTACAATAAAATCATCAATACAAAGGACAGCATTAGGTGACATCCTAACAATAATTTAGTTTTCAATGTCATATGGGCTTTACAATATTAAGGAAAAGGAATCACACAAACATTCCTAGTGCATATTTTAGTTATATAAGTACACTAATTAGGGGACAGCAAATCTATTTGACAAAGGGGCTAGTGCTGTCGACGCGTCATCCTCATCATGTTGCAAGGCAAGAAAATGGATGGCCCAAAGCAAATGGATTGGTTCCTACTTCCAAGAATCTCACACGCATCCCTAACAGCGGCGGAGCTACAGCTAGCTACCCGGGTGCACAGGACACCGGGTAGACAAAAATTTCTTTGTACAACAGCACATTTTCACCATGTGTGCACCCCTAAAACGATGGATTTTATCTGCTTTGGCACCCGTATGCACCCTGGTGTTGAATGCTCTAGCTCCGCCACTGATCCCTAAGCTACATACTCCTCCCCATGCATGACACACATATATAATTGGATGCTTGCATGCATCACATGGAATGCCAACTCCATCCATGGCCAAATGATGAAACAAAGATGCCCTCTATGGAGAAAAAAATCAAGAACGTGTGACTCAGTGTGCAACAAACCTATGAGCAGGATGGGCAATTTAGCTACGAAACATGAGAGAGAGAGAGAGAGAGAGAGAGAGAGAGAGAGAGCATGTGCATTGTAATTGACAGGGGAGGAGTGATTAGTGTGCATTACTAGTATAAGTCGTGATAATCTTCTAGGAGTCTTTAGAGAGATATAGGGTAACTACTTAGCCACGCTTTTCTTAAGGGGCCCTGCTCTGGGATTTTGATTTGGACCGCTGTCTCGATCTGGCTTTGCTTCCTGAAGAAGGATGCCCTGTCTACCAATTATGGGTAGGGTTACATGGCCTTCATCGGCATGTCGAGTTATGTGTTCTGTCAAGGATGCTATGTTGGTGTTTCCTTGCATTTTTCTATCGTTGTTGTGTTATTCTTGGCCATTAATTATTCATGTATAGATGGAAAATGGTCTGCATGGTTGTATCCAACTTAAGGAATTATCAAAGGATCCACTCTGGCTTAGTCAACTTAAAAATAATTATTTTCAGTCAACTTCTGAGGGCCTCTATCTTTGTTTCAAAAGATTCTCATAGATTTTTTGGAGGATTCAAACTTTAGAATTTTTCTCGAAGGTAGTTGCTGTTTTATTTGTATGACTGAATCCCATAGGATCTGATTTTTTCTCTTAAGGAATCCTTTGCACTACATTTTATAGAAAATCTAACATCCACTTAAAACTTGTTATAGGAATACTTTGTTTTCATGTGATGGAATCATTGCATAAGAAATCTTGTAGGGATGGAATGGACATGACATTGCAAATTTGCAATCCCGCGTTTTTTCCTATTACTGTGTTTTTAGAATCTTGAGAATCAAAGAGGTCCTAATAGCTATGAGATCTTGATTTTTTTCTCATGCTTCTATGATTGAACAAACCCTAAATTAAAGTATGATAGGATGGTTGTTGGAGATAGCGAAACACAATTTTTCATATGTTTTGATCGATCAATAAGCGATCTTTGAAGTTTCGAGTCGACGGTACTCGTTTACGGAAGCTATGTTGTAAACTTATTTTATGTTGCAGTGCGTTATGTTATGGTAACATACCATGAAATATATGTTCCCACGTATGTCACCCCACTATGGGAGGTCTTATATGCGGAGTTGACGCGTCATATTGAGTGCTAATTTGGTGGCCTCTTAAATTAAGAAAGCTCGTTATTGTCTTTCAGTTCCCCATTACGTTCTCCCAATTAACGCAGTCAAATACCATGAATTACTCGATCGGTTGCATTTCCCATTTGATGATCCACAATTCCACATATATACGAAAATGGCCACGATCGAAAGTCCCCCTTTTCTACTTGTAGCCAGGCCAGGGTTAAACTTCTTTTGCTGAGAATCTAGGAAATGTATATATGCAGATTGTGTCCCGGCCATGCATATGCATGTAGATACATGTAAGTTACCATCAGAATATATTCGATGGGCGAAAAGACGGGGTGATTGCAGCAGATGAACGCGGTAGCTACATGTTAACTCATGGACATGAAAAAGAAGGAAACATTTGCTTTGTCAACAACGTACACGTACACCTTGTTCTGGACCTCGTTGTAAGGACTATGTTTTAATATATCTTCACTTCCCCGCAAAAAAAAAAAACGTACACGTACACCCCCCTATGGGGTGAAATATATTCTTGGCTTGTGGAGGGGGGAGAGGCATGGAAAGAAGAGAAGGCATCCGATTCCCCAATCGATCGATGAGAGATCCGATCGAGGGATGCGTTGGTCGGGGACTCTCCATCGAGAAAGGAATGTCGGCTGCGCGCGCCCTGTCGGAATCGATCTATCGGCACTCGATGGATCGCGTCGCTGCAGTTCCTGGCAAGCTAGCTAGCTGCCACCCCGTCTCATGATCGCGTCCATGGATGGATGGATGGATCAACGCCTGCCACGCATGCATGCAGCCACCAGTGGAATCCAACGTGGCGGTCACACACCATTAGTAACAGTGATGTAGTGCCTCATGTTTTTTCTTTTTGTTTTGGAGTAAGTACATACATGCACGATGGCGTGTACTGATCCAAGTCTGCTTTTTTTAAATCTTTTCGCGGTGCAAAATATGTTTTCATCCGACAGAGTTGGACAAGGGGTTTATTTCTCTCAGGGATACAACATTTTGCATTCTGAACCAGCATTAACGAACTGTTTATTTTTCTAAAACAAAGGTGTTTCACCTTCATAAAAGTAGCCAAGCGGGCAGAACACACGCTACAAACACAGCGTAAAGGTCACACCTTTCTCAAACCGTGTGGGATTGAGCATCCCATCGCCCATCCATACATAGTGACACTTTTAGAAATCATGTGTGATGGTCTATTTTAAACGTATGTGATAGTTATGTACTAGTGTCATTGCCCGAACTTTGCCTCGTGGGACTTCGACAGCGGTTTCTTGGACGTTGGCCCCTTCGGGTTGTTTTTCGGTTAGATCTGCATATAGGGCCCTCTTTCGAGGGCCAGTCCTCCCTTGGACCTCCCCTTTGTGGAAGGCCCCGTTGCCCTTGAAGATTAAAATCTTCATATGGCAACTCCTTAGAGACCGCCTCCCCTCGGGGGTGGAGGTGGTCAAGCGCTTTGGACCCGGTGATGGCATGTGCCCGCTGTGTGCGGTCCCGGAAACGGGCGTGCACATCCTTTTCTCCTGTCCTGCTGCCCACTTCCTATGGAGCTTTGTCTCTAAGGCGCTGGGGCCTGAGTGGCAGGCCCGAGACCTTGGCGAGTTCCTGGAAGTGCAGGCGAACCGTACCGGTAAGAGGAGCCGCCTCTTCTGGTTAGTGTTCGGTGCGTTGACCTGGACGCTATGGACTATTCGTAATAAGATGGTTATCGAGCGGGTCTTCTTACGCCGTGCCTCTGACGCTGTGTTTAAATTCTTGGCCTTCTTGCAGCAGTGGCACCCGTTATGTAGGCGGCGGGACAGGATGCGGCTAGACGTGATGATCGAGAAACTCCTGGTGGCGGCACGTCATCTACATACACCGTCTAGTCGCTGAGCTCTACTCCTCCTGGAGTTGTATCGTCATCTTTATGTTTTGGGTCGGTTTGTGCTGTGGCCCCAGCAACTTCCGTTATGTCTCGTACTTGTTGGTTGACTTGGTGTAAAACTTGTGGGCGGTTGCTTTATTTATAAAGCTGGGCGAAAGCCTGTTTCGTGGACAGTGCTGACAAAGAGGAAGAAGGTGGCGGCTCCCGGACCTTCTCCACCTCGTCCTCCGGCACCGGCTACCAAGATAGCTAGCTCAGCCGTCACCAACTCCGATGCCCACAACATGTTTGACGAATGGACTAAGATGTATAAAAGACACCCTTATTTTCCAAATATATGCTGAAATGGTTTGGGATACTTAGTTTTTTTTTGCACTGTATAGTTTCATTTATCGAGATAACAAGTTTTGAGTGTATAGTTTCAATTTGCATTTGGTTCATCTTTCGTATGTGAGCATTTTCGAGGAGGCCGAGCTCCACATCGATGATGTGCCCCTAGATTCATTCGATCAAGATTCTGGTGAGGATCTGGAGGATGTGTTTGAGGCTTCTCAAACAAAAGAAAATAGATGATCAAAGAGCACCATGAATTACACATGGGGGAGCGTGACGCTTGATGATCAAATCGGTAAGAAATATTGGCAACATGTTGAGAATAAGTGTCATCGATTGATGGTGGAACGACCATCACCTCGCTCATTGCTATCTCTACAAGGGCGCTATGATGTCATCAAAAAATCTTGTAGCCGATGGAGTGGGTGTTCAGAAGAAGTGAGGAATGCTTCTCCAAGTGGTTGCACCATTGATGACATTTCTGGATGACACATTCACAACAACATGATGTGCGCAAACTCGTCTTTTGTAATATTTTATTGTGGTGTCAACGGAGGAGATGGCGAAGGCAACGACAGTGGTGGCAATGGAGGTGTTGCTTTATTTATTGGGCAGTTGATTCGGATGTTTTGGTTATGTTTAATTGCTATACTTGTTGTACGATGATCCATACTTTTGGCCGAAAACTATGGTTAAGTTAACCGGGTTTTTACGGTATGCATGCTAGAGATGCTCTTAGTGCTATACATATATTATGCAGCTCCTAAACCAAACGAAAACCCCTCTCGATTAACCAGCAAGCGAAGTAACTAGATCACCCGCACAGAATGGTCAGCTTTTCTAACCGGCAACAGGATCGAGACTCACACCAGGATGCAGCAATAAACGTACGTGAGCCCAGGGTCCTTGGACGGACGCAACGTTGATGCTCACGCGCGCGTGCATGCATGTGCGATCACAATGTCAACGACAGGGTCGGTGGATGCAAGTAGCTAGAGAGACAGATAGACGTCGGTTGGTGAGTAGGTACGTAGGTTGGTAGCTCGATAGCGTCAGTCGATGGATCATCAGCCCATGTTTCGATCGGCCGGGTCCAGCCAAAACCTCCACCATCGACCGGGAATCTCTCTCCTCGTCGATCGCCGGCCGGCCGGTGAGATTTCAGAGGGAGAGGGACAGGCCGGGACAGCGATGCCAGTCACAAGGGGACCAGGCTAGGCTGCTAGCGTGCTGTGCTTAGCTAGCCACCTTCTTCGCTTGCCAACTGCATGAACACATGCTGCCATGGTAAATAAATCTTGGCTTGATCATCCACTGCAGTTAGCGTGCTGATCATGCATGCATGCATGGTACCATCTGATCCATGCATGGCCGAGCGACTTTTTTTTTCTGAATGTGTAGCTAGCTGGGACCATGCGTGCATGGATCGTTATGAGTCGCAGTGCCAACGATCCGGACATGCGAAAGCATTATCATGGACGGTTAAATCGATGGCTTAATTATTCGCTCAGTTTGACTGGCCCTTGTTGGCCAAGGACCTCACTGAAGAATTAACCAGAGAGTACATTGGATTTTGAATTTGAAAGTTGATTCTCAAAGTTCGAACTTTGATAGTATTATACTCCCTCCGATCCAAATTGATTGTCGCTCACATACAGCTGCCCAGTACTAGTTACGACAGTCTTTTCGTATCGGAAGTAGTAGAAAACAAATGAATCTTTCCAAGAGGTTGGAGTTAATGAAGAATATATTATAAAGGAATTCTTAGAAAAAACTTGTTTGGCTCTGTTCTTACAATATCCCTCCCCCTACCAATGTCACTAATATGTTTAGGAATTGGTTGAATGGGATTGATAAAAAGACCAAGGCTAGGATTCATATTGGCGTTTGAGCTATTTGTTGGTCTATTTGGAATTGTCGGAACAATTTGGTTTTTAACGAGAAAGAAAATGTTCATGTCTTACATGTTATTCATATGGCGCACTGGATTCAGCTATGGGCTTTCATGTTTCCTTCAGACCAGCGGAGTTTATGGTTTCTGGCTGCACAAGACTCCTGTTGGTGGCACAGGATTTTCTCCCAGCATACGTGGCAGCATATTAGTCGACTTTTGTAGTTGCTTCTAGTTTTTTTTGTGCCGTTTTAGGCTTGTCTCAACCCCTTTGTGATTTTTGAGATGTTAAACTTTAATACTCGTGAACTCCGTAATAAATGGATGTGTGCATCACGATGCAGAGGCTAAGGCTTCTCCCCATTTCGGAAAAAAATAGGAGTTCTTAGAAAAAAAATTACGCAGATATTAGCAACATTGTCGGGCCATGCGCATTTGTATGTGTTACCAAATGGCCTACCTTGCCTAGCAACAGGGCTTTCATTTTATGTTTTACATGGTAAGAAGATAATCCACGGATCCTCACTCAAAACATTGATTCTTTTTCAAATGCTTGTGGAAGATAGATAAGCCTTGCGTCAAAGTTTGTAAAAACATTATCATCCACTTGTAAAGTTTGTTGGAATGCCAGAAGCGGGTCCAAGAGGGTCCGTGTGCTTGCGGCCCTGACAGTGCCTGACCCCGACGACCAAACTTTTTTTTTTTCTGAGGAGGAGGAGCCCTCGACCACCAAGCTGGCAGAGCAGAGCCAAGACAGTGCAAGACCCAAGACAGATCCCTGCGCACAATCGAGGCCCTCGACCTGACAAAACGCAGGATATTCTGTTGCCCCAGGACGCTGCACCGTGGGCAGCTAGCACTAGCAGGGAGCCAGGGATCAGCCACTGAGATCTTGCACTGCATCTGCATGCATACCCGTCCAAGCATCATCAGGACTTGTCACTAGGGCTGGAATTAAAACTCGAAACTCGCGAGTTAAACGAGTAGCTCGGAACTCGACTCGGCTTGGCTCAAACTCGTTACTAAACGAGCCGAGCCGAGTTTTCATTTTTTACGTTAAACGAGTTCGA
This sequence comes from Poa pratensis, assembly GCA_947311845.1. Taxonomy (NCBI): domain Eukaryota; kingdom Viridiplantae; phylum Streptophyta; class Magnoliopsida; order Poales; family Poaceae; genus Poa; species Poa pratensis. The sequence goes on along the minus strand of CAMZMU010000107.1, from coordinate 109,393,876 downwards.
GTTAAAAGAGCCGAGTTCCGAGCTACTCGTTTAACTCGGTAAAAAAAAAGTCAGCTACCTAATTCTTGTCTCTGTGGCCAATTTAGCCTGATTTTTATAGTTTAACGACTAGATATTACTTGATAGTGACATTTTATCATTGATTGTTATGATAGTTACATCATACATGACCAAATAATTAGAAAGAATTATCTATAAAAATATAATAATACATGTCAATAGTTTTACCGAGCTAAACGAGTTTAGCGAGCAAAATCGCGAGTTTAGCGAGCCAAGCCGAGTTTTAATTCTGGACTCGTTTGTTAAACGAGTCGAGCTGAGCTAACTCGTTAGTTGACCGAGCTTCAACGAGTCAAGCCGGCTCGGCTCGACTCGACTCGAATTCCAGGCCTACTTGTCACCAAAACTGCGCCGTCCAATAACAAGAGCTTGACGTACCCGACATAGCACATCTCTCTCGATCTCTCCCTCCTTGACATTGACATGGATGAACCGTCTTGACATTGACATGGATGAACGCGACGAGGATACACTGACCCCGCTAGCATACAAACACAGCGTTGGCATCACACTGTATCAGCAGCGATTGGCCTCTTCAAGTGCATGTCGCCTAGATGGATTGATTCAGAATTTCAGATCGATGGCGAAGACACATGACATGCCCTCAAATGATCACCACAGGAGGAAAGTGACCATACTGTTGGTTCGGTCGAACGTTTGATGGTCCTTGCACAAAAGTGACATGCCACACAAGGCCGGCTAGCCCCAGCCCCATTAGCCCATAGCCAAAGATGGGTCACGGACGTCATTACTGCTTCCCCCATCTAAAACCCCAGGCCTTTGACTTCAGGCAACTGTTGGTCTGCGACAGCAACCGCTCATCCGTTCCGTCCGGTATCGTTTGTCCACGGAAAGAGCCAACATGTACGCCTATCTAAGACAGTAGTCATTGTTTCTCACCGGGACACATCTCGACCGTGACAATAGATGGATTTTTGCACGACAGCTGAAGATCATGACGACGCTGATGTGTGTGTCTCATTTTCAGAGCCACGAGATGCGGCAAGATACATAACATAGGTAAACGAACATATGTCTCGAAGCCACGGGATGCACACCTCAGGATGAGCACAGCGAGGCCTTCTGCTTCGCCAGCAGCTGGTTCAGCTTCGCGACGAGCTGCCAGCTGCTGCACATGTGATCCTGGAAGGACCTCCGTAGGCTCCTCAGAACGGCTACGTCGCTCCCGTTGGACGACAGCGGGTTCAGCAGCGTGGTAAACAGGTTCTTCCAGAGCTCAACGTTCCAGTACCTGTTCATAGGACACAGACACGGTAGGAGTCAGGGATGATTATGCAGCTTGATTACCATCGGAAAAACTTGCTCAATGCGAACATCGCCGTATGCAGAATGAAGAGTTCACGATGGATGACGGAACCTTTTAAGTGGTGATTTTGGTTGGTACATATTGCTTCCATCTGCCCTGGGCACCTTCTCAATACTCATGGCTACCCCGTGTAGCATCATGTGTGCAACGGCGCATAGACCGAAGGTGTCTGCCTGCAAGACACGGAACCAAATCAAAATTTATCAGATAATAGCTTTCAGTGAATGCAAACAAGGTTCGGTAACTTTCAAGGGTACAGACTTGATACTTCCAGCTTCTGTCCTCTTGCATCTCGATACAACTGAACCCCGAGGTTTGACAATCCCCAAGGAATTCTGTTCCGGCTGGGAAGAGATTTAGGTCTATGCCGCGACCCCAGTCAACAAGACAGAGACCCTGAAATGGATGTTTCATAAGCATCAGAATGGCTCCAAGCCTCCGATGCCTCTAATGAAGCTACATGCCATGTTAAGAGTTCATATGCTGACCTGATTCGGCTCAGTTCTCGTTTCGCTTCTGAAGGTATCGTCTGTGATTTCTTCACTGTACAAACCACAAGTGAAAGAAACACACAGATCAGTGGACAATTGATGTCAAACTAAAAGGAGTTGACAAGTGCTACAGACTAATCTGGGAACTACGGAAAAATAAGTTGAGGAACAGGCAATCCACATTATTTGTTCCGGATGAGTTTTGACACAGTTGAGATTCTTATTTATCAATAGAAGAACCTGCTTCAGTACTAGTGTTTGCTTATGTCTCTTTTGATAACTAAAACAGAATTAATAGAATCACATGCTCAACAGAAATAACGACAAAAGATCACAACATCAACATCCCAGCAGAAGCATGGGGCATGAGCATTCATATTCCAGTTACTGTTCATGAGTAATAAACAGAGCAGGAAATCATCAAAGATCTTTGCACCCACCAAAACCAACATCTTGGGCCAACAGAATGACCTCTTATAAACCTCCATGCTTACTTTTATGAAAAATAATTTCAAATATTTTCATCGATACTTATGTTCTTATCTGCAATGTATAATACTTGCCTAGTTGTACTCAGTTTGGAGATATTTGTGAAGCTTGCAACGGAACATGTGGAAAGTCACACCATCACCTAGGGGTGTTACAAAACGGTTTGCACAAACTGTCCAAAAACTGTATATTTGATGCCTAAAGTAATCTGTGCTAATTTCCACGACAGGTGGCTAGTCGGTGCAACCTTTTGTACTGCGACGAGTTTAACTGGTCGGGACAAACCTGTTTTTGAGCAGTCCTACTATCACCCACAAAAACAACAGGATCTGTCCAAAAACACATACTACCTCCGTTTAGAAATGTTAAGTCGTCCAAGTCATGCAGTCAACCTTTTGAAACGTTAACCGCTAATTTAAAAGATACATAGATTTTTTTCGAGAAAACGTAAAGGACCTTTGCATTTCATTTCATTGGAAAGATAGAGTTGGGTTACAAGCCTACTAGGAGGTAAAGTTCATGCATGAAAATGGAAACTAATGTACATCCCATGTGGGTGGCAAGATGACACGAAGGCCATGCGCGTTGGCTCGGGCCCATAGCTCGGCTTCGTCCTTGATCTTGGAGAGCAGGGCGTGAACCAGAGGCTGGGCACCATCGAAGATGCACTTGTTGACTATGTGCAATAATTTCATTGTCTTTCGAACACATTGCGATTGCAGATCACAGTCAAATAAAAAACGAGTTGCATTTCTGACGGAGAGTAGTAAGAAACCGCCTTTTGGACGTAGGATTCTCCTTAGAGGCTTCATGTTTGAGCATTAGCAATTTCGCTAGACTTAACAATACTTAAAAGGTCACCAACTTACTATCGAGCACAGATATAGCGCAAAGAAAAGGTTGCACAAATGCGGGAACAAGAATAACAAGTGTCATTTTTCAAGTATTTGTTGATGCAATGTTTAATGTCAGCCCATGCTGGATTGTTTTCCTGCTTTGCCTATATTTCCTCTAGAAACACGAGATAAAGAGAGAGGTAGCTCCTCCAGGGTGGTAAGTTGATTAGTTACCTTGGATAGCAGACAAGCATATTGTCAGGTTTGAAATCGCCGTGGATTATGCCAACACTATGCAGGGCTTCAAGCATGTGCAGCATCTCTATAGTGTAATATATGCACAGAACTTCATCCATCTGGTGACCAACAACTAAATTGGAATTTATAGCATCCTGCCAGAGGGCCGTATTGTATGTTATCACATTTAGAGACATGGAACACATATAATCCTGGCAAATAAAGCTGTTCTCTAGATCATGTTTTCAAAGTACTTCTTGATACATAGTATGAAGAAATTACCAGAAGAGTTCCATATGGCAGGTAATCACAAACCAACACACTGACGTCAGCAAAGACATGCACTTCCTGTGCACAGCCAAAGCTTGGTCTCTGTAAACAAAATTATTTGAGATATAAGCATTGTTATAACTTTACAACTATGAATGATATGGTGTTCTTAAACAGAATTTATTTTATAGTGATTCTTAGAGCAAAAGGTTCACCTGAATATTAGATATCCGCACATCAAGCTGGCGGTACATGTAAAACTCCCAAGGAAATGCAGGTTTCTGAATCTGCAAACAAGCACTAGAATTTAACATCAGAATCAAACACCAAAGGCAGGTTTTACTTTTATAATGGAGACACATTTCACCTTTAAAGCAACTGTTTCTTCCGTGTTGCCAACAATACTAGCTTTGTATAATTTAGCAAAAGCACCAGTGCCAGAAGAGCCTTTGATCTGATACTTCGTGCCACCTTGTGCCATCAAAAGGGATCAAATAATTAAACTTTGTGATATCAATGATATGAATCAGTTTCTTGAAATCACAAAATAAAAGGATGTTTGAGAAAATGCTGTGAGACAAATAAACTGCAGTTTATACCTAACTCGATGACTTTATTTTTTATAGCATTCTGCGAGGAAGTTAAGGGCACCTTTCCTGAGTAGACCTTGTTGCTCTTATAATAGCCCTGTCAAGGATTTACATGTAACACACTAAGATGAGAGTAAAGCAAACGGCTAGAGAATCATACCGAGTAAATTTAACTTACACAGTACTTCTTGAGGCCAGCATTAATTTTCGTCATTAAATTGTCCATAGTAGACTCAGACCATGGATCGACCAAATTAAGCTCCTTTTGTATTTTAGACGGTTTGGGCTGCAAGACCAAACATAATCAGAACAACGTCAATTGATTATCCACACGAAAGATATACGTTAGGTGACCGATGCATGAACAATGGACAGTGACGAAAATTTGTATTAGAGGAAGTGTAAATTAAACAAGGCATGGTGTGTTCCGTAAATTACTTCACTGCCTTATGGAAAAATATATATTTGCAACCCTGTACAGGAAATATGTAAATCACATGTCTTACCCTTTTTCTGTCCATGCCTTAATGATAATGCTTGGTCTAGTAAAGGTATGCAAATTCTCTCCTACAATATACCAATTTTTTTCCCTAGACATATCAATATAATTCTAATACTACATAGATCATACGAACAGATAGAATCAAAGGAAGTGGTTTCTGAGTGTCATTCTGAACTATGCTTATCCGAACCCAAAATATCTCTCAACCCATAAGGTCATGTACAATGGGGAGTGCTTAGAGAGGTTCATAAAAAAAAATCAGATTTTTTGTTAAGCAGTAGTGCTTATTTCTCTAGCAGAGGTGCCTAGTTAAACATCTTTCTTGTATAACTAAGCACCAGCTCTTTGACAAAAACCTGTTTATTTTCTTAAGCATCGCCTTAGGCACCTTGCATTGTAGATGCCCTAACATAATAACCAGGCTAATCATTTGGTAACGTTTTTTTCCTAAAATCTATAATCAGGTGCATAGTCAAACAGAAATGACCGGATAGAACATGTTTCATTAAGTTCCAAAAATAAACTTCGAGCTAATTATCACTGATCTAAGTGGAAACAGATGTTCAGGATGTACGGCCAGCATAGGGCAACCAGTACAACATACATATCAATGTTAGTCTCAAGGTTGTACTGAACTGTGAACTATCAAGTATCAAGCGACAAACAGTAATAACTGATATGGTTGGTTCGTCTAATAAGTTCGTCGCTGAACAGTATGATATTTGAAATTCGTGAACTATTTGACAGCAATAATCAGAACGTGCAATGCTCAATGTATCCATGCATAGCAATTCAATCATGTGGCTTTCATACCTGTGCATCATCATTGGATTCTTCTACAGTACTCTCCAATTGTTTCAAAAATCCAACATGCATCTTCTTCAAATGATCGAGGGGCTCAGCTTTTCTGGTTAAGCCACAGACCATAATTGGCCATCACATCAACAAAACATAATAAGGTTGTAGATCAATATGAAGGAAAAATATTTTTTACTCTAACCTGGAAATGCCAATTCCATACACCTTATCAGCCTCCAGCACTCTTCCCTTTGCAAACAGAAAGAATGCATATGCTTCGTAGAGCAGTGCATGCTCCAAAAACAATCTTTTCTCCTCCAACTGCTTATACACCTTGTCGAAATCACAGATTGCATCCGCCTAAAATAGCACACATCACAGAAAAATAGTTTAAGACAAAAGAATCCAGAAGGATAACATCAAAATTGACATTTACAAAATCAATGAAGTTACATAGAGGATCCAGATCTTCAGAAGGCGGGGGTCAGTGGAGTACTGGTAATCGTCTCCATACTTGTCAATGCATTCCTTCACGTAAACCTTTAACTGTTCAAGTGCTGCTTGACAAAATTCCGGGTCTTTCCTGAGCTCACCCATAGCCTTGCTGATAGACCTGAATATAAAGCAGAATCGGATCTAAGCAAATGACACATATAGATGATAGATCAATGAGGCGCCCACTGACAGGCAATCAGAAGAGCCAACACATCACACTTATAAGCACATTGAGGCTGAACTCTGAAGCATATGCACATGGGTTGCATGAACAGCCCATAAATTCAAGACTGGACTCTGGAACGAAGAGCAATAGCCCATAAACATATAAATGCACTCATATGCACCAATCGGAGATACATCGCACTGGTAAACGCATAAACCTTGACAGACCCAATATCATTTGAGGCCAGACTCAACATATAAGTGCATCTCTACTCAATCACATAGTTATACGAGAGTGGATTTTTTAGCACTCATGTACCTAAACCCACTAATTTCAGATATTTCCGTTGTACCAAGAAACTGGAAAATAAAAAGACAAGTTGAGATACTAAAGTTGTGTTGACCTGAAAAGTTTCAGGCTGATATGTTTTGCCGTTTGGAGAAACGAAAAAAGAGAAAAAAATGAGTCTCCATATACATAATATTGTATATCATTATGATGCCACAAAATAATTCCAAAAAGTCAGGGTGTAGGTACATGGGTGCTCAATCCCAATTTTCGTCATAATTACAGCATTACGTGTTAGCAACTATGTACAGAAGATTGGCACGAACAAAATTAGACGCACCAACCATATTCACTTAAGTAATTAAGAGGCGCAACAGAACCACGTCTCCATACACAAAATGAGGCGAAACCTCAGATACACACACGCACACAACCGAGTCGAAATCGCAGGAATATATAATCAATTAGGTATAGCTTCAAGCTTCATGCATCTTGAGTTGCATGAACAGCCCATAAATTTAAGACTGGACTCTCGAAGGAAGAGCAATAGCCCATAAACATATAAATGCATTCATATGTACAAATCGTGATAAATCGCACTGGTAAACGCTTAAACCTTGACACACTCAAATATTTGAGGCCAGAATCAACATATAAGTGTATCTCTACTCAGTCACATAGTTACGAGAGTGGATTTTTTAGCACCCATGTACCTAAAACCCCACTAATTTCAGATATTTCCGTTGTACCAAAAAATTGGAAAATAAAATGACACGTTATGATACTAAAGTTGTCTTGACCTGAAAAGTTTCAGGCTGATATATTGAGCCGTTATATGAGTTGTTGGGTTTTGTATGTGTCACGTCCTGTTTGCTTTTCCTCCTATTTTGTGTGTAAGATTGTATAATATTGTACTATACTCTTAATTTTTCTGGGTGTGCATAATTATAATGACACAAATAATTTCGAAAAGTCAGTTGGGTGTAGGTACATGGGGGTTCAATCCCAATTTTCGTCATAGTTACAGCCTTAGGGCGAGCAACTATAGACAGAAGATTGGCACGAACTAAACTAGAAGCACCAACCGTATGCACTTAAGCAATTAAGAGAGAGGCGCAACAGAAGACATCTACATACTCAAAATGAGGCAAAACCTCACTCAGATACACAGACGCACACAACCGAGTCGAAATCGCACGAAGATACAATTAATTAGGTGTAGCTTGAAGCAGAAGTTGCAGGCACGGAGGTAGATCTCAGGGACAATTTGGTGCTACCTGAGGTAAGGGAGGATGGGGTCGGATAGCGGCGACGCCTCCCGCGGAACCCTAGGAGTGGACCTCCCGAGCGGACTGGAGAGGGGGGCCGCTGCACCCGGCGTCCGCTCTATCAGCACCATCCTCGGCGGCGGAACTGAAGCTTCTGGATCCCAGTAGCGAGCGACGAGCTCCGCTGCCGCGCGGGCGTGTGGAGCGGAGAGAGAGCGAGAGAGAGTGGGGAAAAGTTTTGAAATTCTGAGAGAGCACAGGAACAGAAGGCTTCAGAGTTCAGAATGGGGGCCAAAATGAGCTCAAGTGGGCTGAGCCCATTCGTTGCAGCCCGTGGTACAAGTCCAATGTATCCCTTGGTCTCTCAGTTCTCATGCCCTGCTCATACAATCTCTATAGCAGATTCTTTTTTTAAGATAAAGAGCATATATTAATATCAAGAAGATACCAATTACACCCAGCCTCTGCAACAACGCGTGCCCTAACGGCCCCACGTATGCACACAACCCAGAATAAAAAAAAGAATTACAAAAAAAAAAGTCCCGCTACAGTGATCCATTCCTTGTTACAGCAGACCTAACCCTACCAAAACAGTACCAGAAGTCCAACTTCTCCAAAAGCGACGCCTCCAAGAAGGGAACAGTGCTCAAGCGCCGTCGTCGTCCTGATCATAGATCATAAGTTTTCACCCCGAAGAAAGTCCACACTCACAGAAACAATGCCTTCACCAAGGCAATTGCCAAGCACAACCAATTAAGGCCAGACCTTGGGTTTTCACCCTAAAAGTTTAGACTCTGAACTTCTCATGTGTCGTCGCCCCCTCTTGCCGTTGCTGCTATTCCAGGTAACGAATCACCTAGCCAATCCCTCATCCCACCAGGTGACGAGGGGTTAACTCATCAAATCCCATGGTTAAGGACCTAGGGTTGAGATTACGAGGGAGAGAACGTGGTAGAGCTGGTAGTTTCATCGGCTGACAAGCAAAAGCAAGGATTTACCCAGGTTCAGGCCTCCGGAGAGTAACACCCTACTTCCTGCTTGACTGGTATTGATTTGAGGGTATCTGCGAGCTACAATGGAGTCCCGGCGAGATGTCGATCTCGTTAGGGTTTTGGTGGTTCAAGTGTTGCGCGTCCTGGATCGGCGGCCCTCCCAACCTTTATATAGTAGGCTGGGTCTCGGGAGTTCGCAACCGACTCAGATTACATGTAAGAAAGTCTAAACCGACTATGCCTATGCCTAATCTTGGAGGATACTCCATCTTCTTGGGCCTTCTGTTATGGGTTTCATGTAGGCTCTTGATATCTGGGCCTTAGTCGATACGTGCACCAGGTACCCTCATGGTAGGGTACCCGAGAGGTATATCCCCGTCACCAGGACTGGAACCACCATTGCAAGTCATCAAATCTCGGCTTCCATGCCATTCTCCGCACTCTGCCTTCATCATGGAACAAAAGACAAATCCATGATGGCAACAGACTACAAAGCTTCGCACCGCTACCTCTGAAACCAAACGGTCAGAAAAAACATGGCTGCGTGCGATCGAATCCCACCCGATCCGTCAATCTCCAAGCTAGATTTGCCCAATGGAGTTCGCCGGCGGATCCTTCCGGAACTCGACAATCCGGCCAAATCAATGAAGAGCTGCATCAAGTAAATGTTCGTCTTGGTGTTAGAGAGATCCAGGACTGCCACCTTTATTCAAGCCGAGCCGACGGGACTGGCCAGTGTGGAGCCAGCCCGCCGCCGCCTGACCGACCGCCGGCACCGCCACGGTGCCAAGCAATCGGCGACACCAGGCTTCCCGGCGCCGCCTGACACTACAACCACCGCCTCCGGCCCGCAGGACCCAGATGGGTCACGATTGGGCACGGAGTCGTGGCCGCCGCAGCAGGGGCACCTCCGCCGTGGGAAGGCCGCCTCCTCCGTCGTCGTCGAGCCGCGCCCGCGCCAGGACTCCACGACACCTCGCCGAGCCGTCGTCGCCATGCGCCGCCGCCAAACGAGAAGAACGCCGCCGTCGCACGAGGCCCGTCAAAGCCGACAGCGGAGCGCCGCCGCCCTCGCTGCCCCCTTCTCGCACCTTCGACTGAAGTCGAAGATGGATCTAGATGGGACCGAGATCCGCAGCCGCCGCCACCATCCGCACGCGATTCCCCGTAGATGCCGCCCCAGCCGCCACCACGCGTCGCCGCTGCATCCACCCCCGAGCGCCTTTGACGTCGGGGCCCGCCGCCACCGTGCCGATGCCGACGACAGCGGCGGAGGGGAGATCGCCGGCCTGGATCCTCTGGCGGCGCTAGGGTTGGAGTCCCTTCGGTCGCCATGGGGAGCGACGCGAAGGGGTACGTTCCCGTGAGCGCAGATTCTGGATAATCTCGTTCCCCAAACTAATTTTTCAATTCGCAAATCACATAACATGTATTAGAAAATTATACTGGATATTTAAAATAACTATTTCACGCGAGATTTCATCATCACACCGAGCTTTTACACTACATGGAGATAGAACTAAAAACTGGAAATAAAACTAGATAGGATCTAATGGTCTTCTTCACCGTCCGGTCTACTTGAAGCCCAGGTATTTTCATGGTCATCGACCTGCGCAGCGCCCTCCTCCACCGCGGCTTTGAGGCAGGCCCTAGCACCTTCCGCGCCTTCCTCCACTGCTTTCGTAGCGGCCTTTAGCTCGTCTCGGTGGTGGTAGTTCGCTTGAAAGCCGGCATCACGTGGTTGAGGAGCACGGCCCAGGTGCACGACCCGGTTCGCCCGCCGCCGACGGACACCACCACGTCCTTCTTCGTCTTCTCGTTCGGCACCTCGATCCGTGCGAGAGCTACACGCCTCCGCGTCGTGTGAGCAGGGGCGCTTGCACTTCCTCCTTCTCATAGATGTCTCCAGGGAGCAGACCGGCCCACCTGCGCCCTTGAAGGCGGCTGCGGTTGCGCGCTCCCTCTGAGCAGCGGCGACGCTCCTCCACTCTCCCGGAGGCACATGACCTTCTCCGTGCCCGCCATCGATTTACCGGAACAGGCAAGAATGGAACTAATTACTCGCCGGAGCAAACTAACCCTAGCGGCGGCGAGGAACAAATCGCGTGGAGGTATCCTGGGGCGAACCCTAAATGCCCCCGGTAACCGGAGGCGCCGCTTATCCGAATCTCTAGATAAAATTATCCGGGCCGAGCGATATACGATGTCTGTTCGGCCCATAAAAACAGCCCAACCCGCGTATCGGTCGGAATTTTACGGGTTAAGCGCTTATCCAGAATCTGCTATATGCTCTCATGGATCTGGTAAGATGCTCTCAGGGACGGACAAGATTTGCTGTCAAGATTGAACGGCCTTGATTTCGGAACGGCGAGCTCAAGCCGTTTGTTTCAGCGGACACGGTCCCAGTGTGTTTGGGCGTGCGCATCTCAGCGAGAGAGAAGGGAAGAGAGGAGGAGGGGAGCAGCCGAGCACAGCAGAGGAGAGATGGAGGCGTTCAGGAAGCAGGCGAGCAAGTTCAAGGAGCAGGTCGCCAAGCAGCAGCAGGTTGGGACGATCCGAGATCTGATAATTTCTGTCTCTCTGTTTAGTCGTTGGTCGAGGCCCTCTTCCTTAGCACGCAACAAATGGGCGAGATTTCGCTCTGAAATATTCGATGCGTTGCGCGTGGGAGCCTCCATGGGAGTGAAGAAGATCGCTTGCGATTCTAGGAACACCGCGGGCTCTCCTTTTTTGGTTGTTGGATCTCGTAGTGCGCCGCGAAATTTCTCTTCTTAGGGTTTAATTTCTCTGTTTTTTATCGTATGTTGAGCTGCTACTGATTTAAACTATAGACGGTTCGTGCTACAGTGAAATGCTGTTGTTTGCTCAACAGTGTCAGCACGGGTATAAATATAGACAGAATCGTACAGCTTTATGGAAGAGAAACTTCATTATTACTTGCTTTATTATAATATGCTTATATTCCATAAATGTATGTAGAATCCTCCAACTGGATTTGTGTAGCCATTTTTTAGGAAAGATGCCAATTCAGTGTTGTTCCGTTGAAACTCTTTATGTATCTCTAGGTTAGTTGTTGTATCTGTCAAATTGGTATGTCATGAATTGTCTGTCCATGGTCAAATTCAGTCTTTGCTATTTTAGCGCATTCCAACAGCTATCTTGTCTGCCATGACATCAGAAAGTTGTTGTTCCCGCATTCTGTTATATATGCAAACTACAACTTGATGTTTTTGTTTGCATTTCTCTCGACATGTGCGGTGTATCCATTTTCACCCCATCATTAGTTATTTACAAGAAGCATAAAGCATGCATTGCATTAATTTCTGCAGGGTAAAGGGTTAAATTTTCTTTAGTTTTGGTTAATGGGACCAAGCACTTCATTTCTGTAATGACGTTCTACGATGTGAGTATGCGTTGTTTTAATTCTTTTGTGTATATCATCAAACTGTGGCAAACAACTGTTGTTGTGATGGTGTTGTCTCTAAACTACATTCCTTTTTTTGTTTCTGCTAGGGCTGCAGGTGTTCTGTTTTAGGTTAATTCTTTCGTTGCTTACATTTTACGAATTTAAATTTTCAGGCTGTGATAAAGCAATTTAGCACTACTGGTTACGAGCGTTCAGACTCTGTTGTCATTGATGAAGTCGAATTACAGCAACATCAACGGCTTGAGAAATTGTACAGTTCTACTCGTTCTGGAAGGGTAAGCAAGGGTAGATTACATATAAGCACATGATACATAACTATGTAGTATGGGCAGAAAGCCGAGACTTAAAATTGCAATCACATATTGGTCCTCGTTTCTGTGCCATGCTACTATGAAGGGACCACCATTCTCAACGTATCTTATTACATTGAGTTCATTAGATCTTTTATAAGTCAATAACTATTGAAACTTATTGCACAACTGCATTATGTGCTCTGTTGAGTTTGTCAGTTTGTAAGCTTATTCCATGCATATACGCTGACAGGATTTCCAAAAGGACATAGTTCGAGCAGCTGAAGGCTTGGTGTCCATTGGAAGCAAGCATCTTGAAGTGGGTATGTTGTTCTTGTCCTCCATATTTTGTTGGTTTATTATGTCAGCCTTCAGGTCTCACTCAGAATAGGAGAATTAAGATTCTTAGTGGAAAAAAGGAGATTTAAGATTCTGATTTGTCGTTGCTTTTGTGTCCCAATGGTGGAACCATTAATGTGGATTAAAAATTAGAATGTCTGCCCTCCAGAATATATGAGGTGTTTAGTTCAGTGAATAGGTTTATTGTAAATTCATCAGATCCTAACATCTAAAAAGTACTTTCTTGTTTGATTTGAGGAATGAAATGACATGATCCACTCATCCACCATCATGTTATTCCACATCACCATAATGCCAATGGAAGATTGTGGAATTTGGTCCTGCCACAGAAATCATTCGGATGTCCCATAGTTGACCAGCCCATCCTATAACGAGGCTATTCTGTATTCTTTGAAGAAGGGGTCCTTAATGTAGTGGCTAGGTTGACATGTCTCTCTCTACAGTGCTTGCTGCAGATTTTAGGTTGGTGTTGCTAATAACTATTATGAAGGGTCTTTTGAGACTGGTCTCTCCACTTGTAGAGTTAAAGGACTAAAATGCATTTCATTTGACCAAAAGAATTTTTAATTTGTGTCTGTTACTTTTTGCTTGATGGCTGCATAATGGTCAAAAAATCTATTAATGAGTCATATTTTCATACAAGAACATGCCTGTTCTATCCAAGTCTCCAAATTCAACATCTGGTGGGTGATGCAGGTGCACCTTTTCTTTCGTTTGATCACAGGAACAAAGCTTTCTGAGGACTGCTTTAGATATGGTGGTGAAAATAACGGTGATGATGAAGCCCTTACGAAAGCTGCATCACTGTATGGAGGTGCTTTGAGAAATGTCGATAAAGAGTATGAAGATTTCAATAGAACTTTATGTTCTCAGGTAACTCTATGGACCGTGTTTTGAGCTAATTTTCCATGTAGATGAAAATGTTGCCTTGTCATAGCATTAGCATCAATATGTGACTTGCCCTGCATAACATGTTATCAATTGGTACTTTCTCTTCGTGAATAATATATTATATGCTTTACCATCCTTCCTAGTTCTTACTCGTATGGCTTAATAGATAGTTTTATCTCTCCAGTTGCCAGCTGTTAGAGCTATTGCACCCAAATAATCCAGATTTATATAGTCCTGACTTGGCTGAAATATTGAAACAAGTATATTTAAGTCCCTCGGATTTTACATGGAGGTCTGATTGAGCTTCTGTTTTTCAATGCAACTGAATACTAAACCCTAAATGAAACATAAAATGTCGGAACCGAAATTGCATTTCTGGCTCAAGCCTTGTATTCCATCTCTGTGATTTATCAAGAACTTGAATGGATAGTAACCTCCAGCAACCGTCTTGGCTCAAGTTGCAAATCTACTACCCTATTGCGTCATGTCATGGATTTGTTAGTATGCTAAAAATAGCACTCAGCCCTGGACTTAGATATACCAAATGATCATCTTTCTTTTTAGAGGAAACGCAAAGGACCTTTGCGTTTCTTTTCATTGAATAGAAAGAGTTTGATTACAATCCTCCTAGGAGGCAGAATACCGAAAAACTAAAGTCAGTGTACATCCCAGGTCTGCGGCAGTAACACCCTGAGCCCGGCTGCGCCGGCTCTGGCCCAAAGTGCAGCTTCTTCCTTGATCTTGGACAGGACCGAAGCCGTCGAGGGCTGTGCACCTTCGAAAATGCACTCGTTGCGCTGTTTCCAGACCATCCAGGGAGGAGAAGGGTGATGGAGGCCAACCCTTTCCTCTGCGGCTTGGGGGTGATCTGCTTGGCGCTCTGCCACCAGTCTAGCAGCGACGGCTCGTGATTCAGGGCCGGGATCATCATGCGTAGCCAGGCGAGGGTCTCATGCCAAACCTGGCACGTGAAGGGGCACTCGATGAAGATGTGGTGGATCTCGGGTGGTGCTGCAAGCCGCGGCGAGCGAGCCTGTCACGGTCCAGCACCGATCTTGCTGCGCGAACCAGTGGAAGAACTTGATCTTCGGTGGCGCCCATGGTCTCCAAATTAGCTTCCAAGCGCGGCAGGTTGTAGAGCCCTGGAAGGTGGCGAGGTAGGCTGACTGCGCAGAATAGGCACCTGAGGCCGTCCACTTCCATACGAGACGATCTGGTTCATCAGTTCGGGTCGTGCCCGTGATTGTCTGCCAAAGTTGCAGATACTGACCAATCTCGTGTATGCCCAGGACGCCTTGAATGTCGTGAGCCCACAATATTGGCGTGCAGGCCGTCAGCAACTCTTCTCATCTTCCTTCGTCGCTTGGGGATGCAGGCATACAGCTGCGGCGCGATCTCCTTGACGGAACGCCCCTGTATCCATCGATCTTCCCAGAAGCGGACTGTTAGGCCATTGCCCAGCGTCATATAGGTGGTGGCAAAGAACAGAGCATGTTTAGTGGCGGAAAACTGAAGATCGAGGCCAGCCCATGCGCGATTTGTGTCCGTGCTGGAAAGCCACAGCCATCGGAGTCTTAGCGCCAGGCCTGTTCGTTCGAGATCACGTACGCCAAGGCCGCAAGGGGTTTTGGCCGGCATACGTGTCGCCAGTTGACGTGGCAGTGCCCGCCATTGGCATCAGCTCGGGCAGCCCAAAGAAATCCCCTCTGTATCTTCTCGAGTAGCTTTAGGACTCGTTTCGGCGGCTTGAGGACCAGCAGCTGATGTATAGGAATTTCGGCCACGGACCGATTTCACCAGCTCTAGGCGCCCAACGCGATTCATGAGGTGGGCCTTCCAAGTTGGGAGGGCGCCGGCTGTGCGGTCGACGACGGCCTGGAGTTGCGCAGCAGTGGGTCGCCTGATCGTGAGTGGGATTCCCAGGTAAGTAATGGGAAACTCCACAATCGGGCAACCCAGATGGAGCACGACAGGCTCGGCCTCCTCTAGATCGCAATGCAGCAAGGTTGCTGAACTTTTCGCAAAGTTGACGTGCAGGCCTGAAACCTGACCGAACAGCAGCAGCATCTCTTTGACAGCGGCGACGTCGCTCGGTACGGGGTGGCAAAAGAGCATCACATCATCAGCGTAGAGAGACATCGGCGGGATCGTGCGGCGAGGGTGCAGTTGCTGGAGGATGCCGAGCTCGACGGCGCGCTTTATCATCTTGCCCAGCACGTCAACGGCGAGGACGAAGAGCTGCGGCGAAAGCGGGTCGCCCTGTCGGAGCCCGCGGCGGTGCCAAATGGGGGGGGGGGGGGGGGGGGGCTCCCCGTTGATGAGCACCCTAGTGCTCGAGGAGGACAGCAGGATTGCCAGCCACTCGAGGAATCTGTCTCCGAAGCCATACAGGCGCAAAGCCTCAAACAGAAAGGGCCAGGCGATGGAGTCGAACGCGCGCGCCAAGTCCAGCTTGAGGAGAACGCGCGGCGCGCCCAGTTGATGTAGCAGCCGGGCTGATTGCTTCACGAGGACGAAGTTGTCGTGGAGGCTGCGACCGGGATGAAATGATCATCTTTCTGTTTGCTAAAACTTCGTCAGATTTCCATCCATGGATGTAATTTATACTAGAAGTGCTCACCTGAGATCTCAACGATAACTCAGCTTATCTGAATTACTGAAAATATTTTGAGATGAATTATCTGAGATTACTACGGAATTGGTCACCTGAGATCTTAACAATATTTCAGCTTATCTGAATTACTGAAAATATTTTGAGATGAGCTATCTGAAGTTTCACCCTGTAAAAGTTAACATGTATGTGCACTAAAGCCAAATGGTGTTAGTGTCTCTTACACAGTGCACAACCGTTTGTCCCATCTTCTCTCTTTGCAGCAACTTATACCAGTTCACCACAAGTTTTGAAAATATAGTCGAGTGTAACAACATTCTGAAAGGATAGAGATGGTAACCTAGAGGGGGGTGAATAGGTTTCTACAAATTTTACTTTTCTTTTCACAAGTTTTAGGCTATGCGGATAAATAAAGTGTGCCTAACAACTAGGTGAAACAACCTATTCAATACAATACTTCAAGCACGAAGGCTATCACAAGAGTAATAACAATAATGAAAGCGCTCGGATAGAAATAACCGAGGCACGCGGAGACGAAGATGTAACCCGTGTTCCTTCTCTTGGGAGAGAAGTACGTCACGTTGGAGAGGTGCGGGATACCACGAAGGACACCCGTACGCCACGAAGGCTCAGCTTCTTCTCCTTGAGCCTCTTCCACGAAGAAAGAGCTCAATCCACTATTGGTAGGTCTTGAGGCGACCTCCGAACCTTTACAAACTTTCCCGAAGCACAATCCACAACCCGGAAGCTTCCGGGCGACCCTAGCCGCCTAGGGTTTCCCAACAAACCCAAGAGTAACAAGCAACTTGATGAACTCAAGGGGAATCACTTTTGGCTCGGTGGAAACGAAGATCTAGACCTCCTCTTGGTTTTCCCTAAAGGGATTTGAGTTTGGTTGGAGGGCTAGAGAGATCTTGAAGCTTTTGTGGTCAACAACAATGGAGGAGAGAGAGCTTTGCCTTTTTCGTGTTTGGAGCTGGTTGACTTACCTCTTGGAGAAGAAGAGGTGGGCTTATATACTAGCCCCTTAAAAACTGACCGTTACACACGAACTGTGCAGCCCGGAGTAGATTCCGGAATTTTCCGGGACTGGTACCGGATCACCCGGAAATCATTCCGGGTCTGATACCGGGTGGATTCCGGGCTTAGCCAGAGGCTACTGGACTCGCGCCGAACTCACCCGGTGATCACCCGTAATTCATTCCGGGTTATTCCGGTGCCAGATCCGGAATATTCCAGGTTCTATACCGGATGAACATTTCCTGCAAAATGATCAATATTCCAAGAGGGTCGTATATCTTCTCTCTAATTTTGTGGATGAATGGAAGGAGTATTGGGACTAGGATATATGGCATGTGTTCAAGAGTTCATCCCCAAAGAGAACAACAAGGTACCCCTCTTAATAGTGCGGTGATCCTATCGACTCAAAGAAGTAAATAGAGAACATAAAAGCAAACCACCGCCACTTGAGCATCCAAAAATGAGGGGCCTCCATCCAATGACCAACATCAACATGGGCGGGCTAAAACCTGAGTAGTCACTTATAGATAACATTAGTCCTCCCTAACTCGGGTGTCATCTTAACCAAAATACAATTAGGGACATGCCCTTTCACATTCTTTTGCAGCACAAAGGAGCTAAGACTTCTGAAACATTGGCATTACTATAGAAATGTGAGAATTGATAGTCATACTGTTGTAAGGTGCTTTAATCTAATTCTCAAGTATTCTACCATTTATTTGGCATCTCAGACCATAGATCCATTGAAGGCGATGGCTGCATCTGTTCCCCTGGAAGATGCTCGTGGTCTTGCACAACGTTATAGCCGGATGAGGCATGAAGCTGAAATCCTCGTGCGTAGCATCTTGTTCTTTGAATCATGTCCAGAATTAGTATTGGTATGTATTATTCAGTACTTTGCCCTGTTCTGTTTGTCCAACAGTCTGCTGAAATTGCTAGAAGGAAGGCACGGGTAAGAGAAGCTCCTACTGCTGAGAACACTACAAAACTTCAACAATCCGAAGCTAAAATGATAGAGCACAAAGCAAGCATGGCTGTGTTAGGAAAGGAGGCTGTTGCTGCACTGGCTGCTGTTGAATCTCAGCAAAAAAGGGTAACTCTTCAGCGCCTGGTTGGCATGGTAAGATTGTCTTGCTGCATATGGCTCGTCTATATGCATTGGTTTGTTCGATTTACTTTTCTCTTATACCTGGTCACTCATCCTGTTGAAGGTAGAAGCAGAGAAGTTATTCTATTTGAGGTTAGCTTCTATACTTGATGATGTTGAAGCTGAGGTAGAGTTTCTCCCTGCTAGTCATGTTAAGCTGTCATTCCTTGCAGTTCTAACCTTGATTTATTGTTCTTCATAGATGTCATCCGAGAAGCAAAGGAGAGAATCTGCACCTCCTGTTATTCCTTCCCATAAGCGTGCCGAGAAGGCCCAGTACTTCCTTGCTGAGGTTAAATGTTGGCAACTGACAGTGCGAAACCAGCACCTCAGAAATCCGTATTTATCAGTCCTTTTTATTGCTGCAGGCAGTTCATAACTTCAATGGTACCACCGAGAAGGAACTGAGCTTAATTGTCGGTGATTATGTTGTTGTTCGTCAGGTCAGTGTGCTGATAATCATTCTGTTTGTGAAGTAATATTATTTTGGCTGTCCTGCATAAGCATTGTTGAAACCTTTCAAATCCATCCCACTAAAGATGACCAATTACAGTTAGTACAGAAACACTTGTTCTCATGTGGCACTAACTTTGTGGCCAACTCAAGGGTTGCCGTGATGGCCCATCTGTGTCGATCCATGAGGGAGAAAGCAAATTGGGGATGGATCAATCTGTCCAACCAAAAGGAAATTGAACTATTAGGTTGCCTAGTGCGGTAGCACTGAAACCAAATTTTCACTGCCTAATTTCTTGCGATTTTCCGTGCCTGCTTCAGATTGCTCCAAATGGTTGGGCCGAGGGCGAATGTAGAGGGAAGGCAGGGTGGTTTCCGGCTGGCTATGTCGAGAGGCGCGAAAATATCCCACCTAATAAAGTCTTTCCGCAAGCATAAGCTGATCTGATCAGTTGGTTATTTTGGCTGCCACTGAGGTCGCCGCATTTTCTGTGTACTTGGTATTTGTTGTATATCTTGTACCTCCCACTCTGGCGCAGAACATGCCAGTTGCATGTGGGCTGATTCTTTCGAATGTAAATTATTTTGCTGATATGCCCTACTTAGTTGAATAGTTTTGATTCTCGCCTTGAACGAACCTTCGGATATCTGGGCTGCTATGGGCATGTTGCATCGCCTAATTCACTAATGTATCTCACTCGTGGTCTTGACACTGCATGTCTTTGTTTCACAACACAAATGTCCAGTTAAAACCTTTCCATCATCTAATTCACTAACGTCTTCCACTTGTGGTTTTGACCATGCATCGTGATGTCTTTGTTCCACAAGGCCAGTTAAAACCTTGCCATCATTACATCGAACCTGAGACATTATGGGATGAGATCGCAGATACCATAACAAGCTTCAGAGTACTGATAATGCTTTTGTTTTGTTGTCGGATGTTTTGATGGTTGCTCTGAGGTTATAGTATCTTGTGATGGGCACACTAATTGGATGTGACCACAATTGTGAAGGCTTACATGAGCAGCTACATACTGATTTTCACTAATTTAGTTTCCCTTGCTTATTGTTCTGCATTCATTCCAGTTGTCATTTTCTGACATTCGAAAGTTCTCAAATATAATCGCAGAGCAATGATTGTTATAAATTCGTGTACCAATGCAGTGGGTAATACCTAGTTTCGTCGAATGCCATAACTAGATTCTAATGACTAAGTGGGGCAGATTTATGATCAATCCTTCTATTTTTGCACTAGATTCTAAATAACCCAAGAAACTCTACACCTTTGTTGGAGCAATTAACACCTGTGAATATGATCTCTAGGTCAATTTTTTTGGAAACGTTCCATTTGGATGTCAATACTCGGTACAACGATGTCAGGACCCGGTGGTCTCTGGCAGAATTGGATCACGAAGAACAGAGATTCGATAGGGATAATAGGTAAAACATGATAAATTGAAGAACTAAAATAAAAGTAAATTGCAGAAATTAAAGGTAAAAACTAGGGTTCATATATCTTGGTTGCAATCACAGGATACAAGGGTGGCTATATAAAGACCTAGCCAACTAATAGATGTCACTAAAGGTGGAATACCTAATATGCCCTCACAGCTACAAACCCACTATTACATACCACTACTAGTACCTGACATTACTCCCCCCTGAAGCCATTGGTCACCAATGGATAAGTTTCTACAGAAACTTTTTCAATTATCCTTCAAAATTCATTCACCATGTTGTGGCGCCCCGACCCGACTGCTATACAGTGATACTGTGTCCCCGGTTATCCGATACCACCAGACACACTATCAAAGCATAATAGAGAGATCAAGACTTGTGGAACAACTGGCACATCACAGACTCTACGACACAAATCATATAGTTCAACTCTTATAACAGAGAAAGATAGCAAATGACAATCAGAGGTCACAGACGCAACATTACAACAAGCGGAAGCAAATTAAGTTGTTCTAAACAACAAGATCCAGATTATGGCCTAAGAGGCCTACAAATAAACATCCAGCGTCAGCTGTTCCTGGGTGTCCCAAGCTGCCACCTGGGAACCCCAGACTACTCGTCGACGTCCACAAAGAACCCACCTTCGAGGTCGGTGAAGTCCTCCTCTGAAACAAAACAAACGACGTTGAGTTCGACGAACTCGCAAGATTATATATAGAGCTTTAGCTCGATGAGGCTTTCAAAGTTTTATGGCTGTTTTGCAGAAAGCTGATTTTATTTATGAGAACATAACTCAAAGGCATCGACTATTCAGAGTATTTTTAAAGAGAGGTAAGAAGTACTCTTTTCTTTCATCACCTTACTCATCATCAACCATTGTACCTGTTCATCAAAGGCACCTCCCCGAATCACCCTCGAGGAAGTTCACCTTGCAATCTTGAAGTGGTACCTTTAGTACCCAGTTTTTAATCATTCCGTTCAAGTTATTCTATGATCTTATCGTCCTTTCCCAAGTCGTCCGTAACCGTGGACACGGCTTTTCGAAAAGATTTACCCTGCAGGGGTGTACAATGTTTGCCACGCGTACCGTCCGGCCCATTACCTGCGCATTAGCTCTCTTCCTTGGAAAGCCGGCTGGGTGGGAGCGGTGTCGACTTCTCCCTCGTTAAGGACTTTCCAGGATCATCAGTGGCGGCAGGACACGAGATCACCACACCCTGCCCCACGGCCACTCATTTTCCTAACACCACCATCCTCATCTCAGTTCAACCACCATCATCACGCACGCGCAAATGGAAGCCCGAACTAGAGGACCCTGGCTAGCCCCGCCCGAGTTATTTAGTCTATGAGGGTTCCTACACTGCGAATGCATAGGCCTCACGCATGGTTGCACGCTCAGTCTTGGTTCGGGAGGTAAAGAACTCGCACCTAGGCGGCGAGAACGAGACAAAGCACCACAACCACGGTGGCCTCTCATCCCCACCTTTAGCATCTTATTACCTGTTACCACAATTCTCCACCATCATCTGAACATTCAACACCTGTTTCCAACATAACACATCCATCAGACGGATAAACATGTAACTAAGCATGGCTAAGCATCAACACTGCATAGTTAAGTATCTCCGGCCAACAATACAAACCTATGGATAATAGGAGGGGAAACAGGTAATGGCATCGGAATCTTAATGCAACTATAGGATACTCTAATCCAAGAAAATTGACATTTAGAACCGCATGCAATATTATAGTGGAGAAAATATTTGCGGAAACATAGGATAAGATATGCTCAGAGGGGGGATTACGCTTGCCTTGTTGATACGGCTGGTAATACGGATCGTCGAGATACGGAGGTGGCACTTCCACTCCTTGATCTATCGAGGCACAAACAAAACCGGGAAGGAACCGTCAATACACACGGATGCAACAGGTGCAATGCACACTCATGATGACATGACTTTTTAGGGTAATGCATTATTAGAAGCTGTTTAACAATTTTAAATGGGGTTCGAGAGGAATTACTTCAACTAGAGGAAAAGATACCCCACATTTAACTTAAGGATTCTAGTACCACTGAAGATACAGTATTTTAATTGTGATCAAATATGCATGACGATGATGATTTTAAATAGTTCACTCTTTTCTGGGAATTTTGGTATATTACATACCATTTTCTGATTCACTAAACAAAAGTTATTGCATTTTAATTTCCCTCTTTTAAATAAGTCCTTTAATGAATCAATTAAAACAACACTAGCATTACATAACCAAAATAAAAAGAAACAAAAGAAACAGTACAACTTTTGTTGCTGGGCAAATTCGGAATATCCGAATTTCACATCATCGGAATATCCGATCGACTCTGAGGTCCTAGAATCTGGCTAAGGACTAGAGCTGCCTCGCACTGGTATAATTCGGAAATTCCGAATTCTGCGAAATCGGATTATCCGATTGATACGAAGCTGTGAAATTTCTCTAAGGACCCAAAACAAGCCCGCACTGGATTGAATCGGAAAATCCGAGTGCTTTGGCTTCGGATTATCCGAGCAACCGAGAGCACGGCGGCGCACGGAGGCCAGCGGTGCGACGGCGACTCAGGGGTCACGGGAGACAACGGAGGCAGTGGGGAGGATCGCTGGCTCACCCTGAAGTCGTACGCGTGCTCGGCGAGGCCGGAGCTACAGCGACGGCGACGTATTCGTCTGCGACGACTGCGGAACGGCAGCGGCGGAGTAGCTGATGGCGACGACGATTTTGGCCAGCCCGGCTCGATTCCCTTGGTGGAGAGGAAGAAGACGAGGCGGCGGAGCTTCTGCGCTGCTCGGCCGTGCTCGGGAAGGCGCAGGTCGACGGCGATGTGCTCGGCAATGGCGGCGGCGGTGCGGCCGAGCGGAGAGGAAGAGAGAGAGGGAACGGGGTCGGGCGAGCGAGTGGATAGGGTAGCAGAGGGCCTCGAGGTGCTCCTCTTCTCCTCACGTGCGGCAGGAGGGCGCGGGGGCCCCACGGCGAGCTCGGCGGCGAGCTGGTCCGGCGGCAGCGACGCGCACGGTCGCTACAGCACGAAGAAGACGGCAATTTTCTGAAAACCCCCCTGCACCTCTTTCGTTCATCACCGATTGGTCCTTTTCTATTTACAAAGAAGCCCTTTTCTGTTTCCTTTTAAAACCAGTAGTACTTCTCTGATTTAATTGGGGCAGTTAAACATTTTATAAAAATCTGAGAAAATTCTGGTAGCCTCCCCATATAGTGTAGAAGCACCACAAAAATTGGCGTCTCAAAATAAAATGTTTTGAACCACTTTTGTTTAGAGAGGTTGGATAGGGCATTTTGCTCAAATTTAACAATGTTGCTCCTTTAATAATTTGGTGCAAGTGCAAAATATTATTTTGGAACTCTTGAAACTTCCTTGACAAATATAGGATGTCAAGTGTTTGTATTTTGCAAGTTTGAGTGCCTTCATTAATTGAAATTTGTTGAAGCAAATTTGGCATTTTGTTTTAAGCGGTGCCCAACCACCACAATTCCCTAGCAACCACACAATTCCCTAGCAACAATTCCCTAGCAACAACATGATGAATGGATGCCATGATGCGAGGAACACAAAAGTGGAAAAAATTACACGGGTTTTAAGGTTTTCAACTTTGGGCTGTTACACATGTCAGGGAGGTAGAAATGTAATGAAGAGAATATCCAATGTCAAGATATGAAGATAGTTCGGTGAGGACAACAAATTCTTTGCATTGTAACTCTTCTTGACACCTTGTTGATGGATAAACTCCCATTGTTCACTCAGATAGTACATGGTGTATCCATATTCAGATGATGTGATACCATTATGTGATGTGCTAGTCCATTTGGTACTCTGTTGCAGATGGAAAACCACACACGGTGAAGTAAGCTTATCAACTGCAGCGTTGCTAGACCCAGAAGTTGTGATTTGTGTGGGAGGCAATAGAGCAGCAACCAAGTAGCACTCATGGATAGCAGAACAATGGACTAGCTGAACCATTTCAAACTTGTAGATATTTGTGCACTGCAGTCTTGTAGCACCAGCTGATGTAAACAGGACATGGAATGTTGTATCTCCAGGATCCCATACATAAGGAGCACTGGTCACGTGACTTCTCCATGTCACTAGTTCTGAAATTTGTAGCCAAGGCAATGGTTTCCTAGTTGCAATCCTTGCAGCCAAATCTTGCTGCCAGAGATATATGGAAGAGGTTGTTTCAATTCCCGGGTCCCACTGTAGTTTGGCCATTTCAAATGAAGGGAACCAGCGAAGCAAATCAGCGACTGTATGCCTTACCCATTCAGGCGAGTGTATACTACCATGAGACATGGACGCTAGCTGTCCATCTAACTCACTCCAATTTGGCAACATGTCAGCCATTAAACTGAACTCCAAAGGATGCCTCTGTTCTGTCACTTGCACTGTTGTGGCTGCACATGGTAATGGCATGGGCAGATTTGGGAAATAATGGATTTGCATACTAGTGCCACCGGACAAGAACATAGAATGCTTAGCTACAGACCTGCTTTTAAAACATGGGACAAGTAGAATTAGTACAGCTGATGCATTCACTTCTGTCCATCCCAAACCAAAAGCATCAGAGCGCATGATAGCAGATTGGAAAAAGGGTAGCCTTGTTGCACCGAACTTCACAGCTAGTTTTTGTACTCCTGCAAGCTTGTAGACATCTGGGCACTGCAATTTTGTAGCACCAGCAGCAAACCGTGAATCTAACATGGATCTTTATACCTCTTGGATCCCATTCGTCTCTTTTCTCACTAGTTACCAACACATTCCGACATGTGTCTCTCAGCTGCTGTACATGGGTTTCGACTTGATTCCCAAGAAGCTCAGCCTTGCTTGAGTAAAGAGATGTTGAAGCTCCTGGATCCCATAGCAGCCTCAGTTCTGTAATAATATTCTCACTGCTGAGCTGGCTGGAGCTTGTGACAACTGAATCAGAGGCTTTAAGGACTGGAACATTGCAAGCCTTCTCATCATCTTGTTGCTGCAACTCAAGAGGTAAATCATGCACATCTTCTTGATGCTTTTCTTCGTATTGCTGCTGCTCAGGCTTGCTAGTGAACACACCAACAGACTCAGTTGAGGAGCCATTTGTGTCATCATCATAGGAATTGAATACTGGCAGTTGCTCGAATGGCTGAGACTGCAGTCGGTCAGTCGGAGTAGCAGACACATCAAAAAATTCAGAGGAGGAGCTATCTGTTTCATCCTCATAGACAGCAAACATTGGCTCAAGAACGACACTCTTGCAATTGAGATTGTGAAAACCATAAGCTTGAGGCATGCCATCCATGTTCTGCTCACTGAGATTGTTGTTTCTATCTAGCACACATGTATTCAGAGAAATATTGTGATGTCCAGGACAGTATTCATACCCAGATTGTGGGGTTGGCATTTCACCAAACACCTGGGGGACAACAGAAGCAGTACCAGTACTAGTGTGCATTGAGCAAACAGGGAAGAGCCTGGCAGAGTTGGTCCTTGACGTTGTAGCAGTGGTAAGTGGAGACGAATCCGTGGTGTTGCTGAGCAAGGGTGCAGATGCAGTGGATTCAAGCAAGGGTGGACCAGGAACCAGTACTTCGGTCGTTTGCAAACCCATCTTCACAGCGAACTGAGATACTAAAGCTGAGAGTTTTGAGAGCTCACCATGGAGCGAGTCGAAGCTGGACTGAAATTGGCCTTGGTGCGTGACGAAGCTGTTGTTGGAGTCATTGTTGGCCATGGAGAGGATCCTGGAGCCCGTGTGCTTGCGGACCAATTTCTCGTTGGAGATGGACTCGCCGCCTGTGCCGTTGCCCCTGGAGGCTCGGAAGAGGGATGAGGCAGACGAGGTGGTGTGCTTGGCGGGAGCATACGCGGAGGTGGTCTTGGGCTGTGCAGGCGTTGTTGATTCCGGCTGCATCTTGGAGGCGGTGGCCGGCGTCGCTGCAGGCGGCAGTGGGGAAAATCGCATAGAATCGGAAGTGGGAGTAGAGGAGGTGGTGGTGGAGGCAACGGAGCGGCCGGGAGAGGTGTTCTGGGTCGGCGACGAGGAGAAATGGGTGGCCGACGGCGCTGTCATGGGTGGTGTTGTCGATTCGGGCGGCGGCGCATGAACTTGACAGTAGAGATTAGGGAGAAAGGGATTTGGGTCTGGCGGGTAGTTGTAGGCAGGGGGCGGCGGTGGAGGAGGAGGGAAGAAGGGCAGGGGGCGTACGCTAGGGCGGGGAAGAAGCCATGCGTGGGCGCTGGGTAGGGGGAGGAGGTGTAGGGGAAAGGGGATGGGGAGTTGGAGCCGGGAAAAATCGGAGGTGGGTAAGTGGCGGCGGAGGGAGAGGGGAAAGTAGAAGGCGAGGTAGCCATGGATTAGAATCGGATCGAGGAAGAAGAAGGGTCGTCGGGGTTGGGAAAATCGCCGGAATCGAAGACGATGAGGGAGGGAAGGGAGGGAGCACGCCCGCGATCGAGCTCGCTCTGATACCACTTTGTCAGGACCCGGTGGTCTCTGGCAGAATTGGATCACGAAGAACAGAGATTCGATAGGGATAATAGGTAAAACATGATAAATTGAAGAACTAAAATAAAAGTAAATTGCAGAAATTAAAGGTAAAAACTAGGGTTCATATATCTTGGTTGCAATCACAGGATACAAGGGTGGTTATATAAAGACCTAGCCAACTAATAGATGCCACTAAAGATGGAATACCTAATATGTCCTCACAGCTACAAACCCACTATTACATACCACTACTAGTACCTGACAAACGATAGATCAAATCTGTCACTCAGAGCATCTCCACCAGAACGCCCAATAGTGCTCCCAATAGCGCTATTGGGAGCGGCAACGCAAAAAAAACGCGCCCCACGGCCACCGACGCTCCCAATAGCAAAAATAAATGCCGACAGTTCCAATACAACGTCCGGACGGCCACATTAACCCAGGTTCTATGGAGCGAAGCGGGTCGCCGGCGACGCGCGGCAACCAAATCTACCTACACAACCGTCTCTCAGACCAACCAGTCAGCCTCTCAAATCCCCACCTACCTCATCTCTCTCCTCTCTCCTCTCTTTCTCTCACGCCATCCCCTTTTTCCCCACCGTCGCCCCATCCTCCG
Source organism: Poa pratensis (assembly GCA_947311845.1). Taxonomy (NCBI): domain Eukaryota; kingdom Viridiplantae; phylum Streptophyta; class Magnoliopsida; order Poales; family Poaceae; genus Poa; species Poa pratensis. Next base: position 109,366,279 of record CAMZMU010000107.1, on the reverse strand, counting down.
TCCTCTGCTCCAGCCAGTACCGAACTCGCCTCCCAGCCAGCACCGCCACCGTGGCCGCGCGTGGTTCTCAGCTCCATGGAGAGCTCAGCCTCGACCACATCGGCGACGAAGAGCAGCAGCTCCGACCGCCGAGCCTGAGCACGGGACGCGAGCGGAGGTCGCATGCAGGGAGCGATGCGCCCATGCAGGAGTCCTCCTTGAGGACGGCTTCGACGATGGGGAGAGCGGCGGCGTCGACGGGCTCGGATCGGAGTCGCGGTCGAGCGCGCGGCGACAGACTCACCGGAGCGCGAGGTGGCGGGCCGCGCACATTTTGGGGATGGCAAGGCCGAGCTGCGCGCCGGCGCCCTCCACCGCTGCGTTCAGCACACCTGTGGGGCGGGCGAGGACGAGGAGCTGGTGAGCGAGCCGTCGCTCCCCGTGCGGACCTGCTGGCCAGCACGCGTCTGCAGCGCCGCCGCTCACGCGCGTGCGTCTGGAGTGGAGCGCGACTACGCGAGCCACACGGACACCATGGTCGGCGAGGTGAAGGAGCGCCGGCTCGGCGAGGTGGCCGTCAACACCATGGACGCGGACGCTGGGACGAGGAGCCGCGCGAGCGAGCAAGAAGTGCGGCCAGGAACGGACGGGAGCGCCGTTGGCCCTGCTGTGCGCCGACGCGCGGGTGCTAGCGCTCGCGCTGAAGAAAAGCGCAACGTGCTAGCTAGCTTGCTGGATGTGCTGATTGATCAGCAAAGCGCAAGATGCTTGCTAGCTGCTGGGCATATGCTGGGCATTCTCCAGGTTCGTCGCCGGCCGGCCTTCGTCCACTCCGTTCGCCCTTGTCCAGAACTGGCGCCGGTGATGCCGATGCTGGCGAGGTCAGCTCGTCCTGTCGTCCATGCCTGCCGGGAGGCTATTGGGAGCTTGTTTATTGGAACTACCGGTGGGGAAAAGCCTCCCAATAAGCGGCAAGTGTTGCCGGACGCTCCCAATAGGTGCCGGACACTCTATTGGGCGTCCCGGCAAGTATGTTCTTCCATGATCCATTCATATATCTCGCACTAGAACATAAATGACTTGAGAGGATTGTACTCTTTGCTAGAGCAATTAACCTGTGGGCTCATTCATAATATCAGAAATAGACAAGAAAATAATCTGAGATGAACGACAAAGAAACATTCACAACATCATCTGTTCAGTAAGAGCAATTGGTCAGTGAGAGACAAATGAACTGAATCATCCTCTGAATTATCTGAAAGAAATGTGGGTACTCATCATTTCTGTTATTTTTGTACAAGGAAGGTCATAATCATTGACATGATCAGAATGTTATCATTTCCTGGATAAATGGTCACTCTAAACTTGCGCCTTGAATAGACGGGCTTGTTTAGTCTGTACGGGAGATTTGCCTGCACAAAAAATGATTGACAGGTCAACGAACCTCGTAGAGTAGACAAAAGGTATTGATCATAACGCTGATTGAAAGTTTCGCTATCACCTGAGCAACAATGGAGTTACCCTTTATAACTGTGCATGCTCTTTGAGATGGATTTCCTACCAGCATATAGCTTGGTTTTGGATCTTCGAATGCGCTTCTCGGCGGGATAAGGACATGTAGCTCCTTTCGTTTTGAAGAGGCACACATTACCTTTGCTGAGAAAATGACGTCTTCCTGTTCCGAACCAATTCCTCTGAATGCATGCCACACACCCTAGGAAATAGTACGCCCGCTTAGTTTACAGTGTGCATTATGCTCAACCAGAGATATATGACGAATTATCAACGGGACCATTACAAATGTAGTATCATGTTCAGACTTCAGAGAAGTGCGATCCACAAATATATGTCAAGTATTGCACATCAACATTACAAGGATCGCCTGTTGATGTAGCAGATTTCTAGTATGCTTACTGTTTTTCTGTATGTCACCTGTCTATTTAAGTTTATCAGGTATGGTATCAAAATGCTTGTATTCTGTCTTGTAACATTTTTTGCAGCAATGCAATTAAGAGGAATGAAGTGAGGACAAATATATTGAAGCAACATAGTATTTCTATTTCATTAGCAGTACAGTGTATTGCGTACTACAGCATAATTAGGGCCGAAACACCCAGCTTAGATTCTCTTTTGTTCTAAGCAAAGCAAGCCCAGAACTGACCAAATTAAGAAGCCAAGTTAACTTTATTCATGACGGAATAAGCCAAACGAAACTCCCAAGCTGGAATCATCACCTCGCTGCTCCTGACGGTGACCAGAGTGCTGCCGGAGGCGTCGAGGAGCGCCCTGGCTCTGCCACCATCGTCCGCCGCCGTGACGCGGAACGCGAGAGTGCCAGATGAGTCGAGCACCGCCATGTCACCGCCACCACCGAGGCGCTTCTTGACGACCGTGAGATCGACCGGAACGACGGGAGCCGCCGTGGGCACCGGCGGCGGGACAGCGTCGGCGACCCCGGCGTTTGGCTGGTCCATGGAAAGAAGCAAGCCGAAGGCACCAAGTGAAGGAAAGGCAGCTCTGAGGGGAACGGAGGTGGCGGCTGGTCGGCTGGGGTAGGAAGGGTAGGCGAAGGATTCAAGGAAGGTGGAAGAAGCGAAGAAGAGGAAGAGGATGCCAAAAAATTGGGTGCGGAGTGGTTGGTATTTGGGTTCTTCTGTGAAGCCGAACAAACAAGAGACAATTGCCACAATACCACCACTTAAAACCGAGAGTTCCAAAATACCACTGGAAAAACCGAACTTGCCAAAATATCACCACCTAGTTTTTGATGCCAAAATACCACTACCGTGAGTTTTCACAGCTTTCACGTTAGTCAAATGGTTGACTGCTTGTCAGCTTAGTTTAGAATGCCGAAATTGCCCTCACCTAGACCTAGCCAAAATATCCAGGAAACAGATGGATCGTTCACCATTCTATACAGCTCCAGCTCCACTGACTCGTTCCCCATTCTCCCGAGCGACCATGGCGGCACACCCGGCCGCATCGCCTCGCCGGCGGTTCGCCTCCCCCGTCTGAATCGCTCCCTGCCTCAGGGGCGGACCCAGGTACATGGGAATGGGGGCCTAGGCCCCCACTCAACAATTCAAATTCCCCTATTATTTGTTCAAGTTTCAAAGGAAAAAAATTCAAATTATGCAAATTTGTACACATAATGCCCCCAGTCAATTTGTTTGCCCCCTCTCATATTTCTCTCTGGGTCCGCCCCTGCCCTGCCTCGCCGATGTCCGCCGTCCGCCGTCGACGCACCGTCCGCCATCCTGCCAGGCTGCTGCACGCCGACTCGCCGTTCGCCGTCCCCTGCCCAGGCTGCTGCACGAGGACGCCCACAGATGCGTCGTCCGTCGTGCTCTGCCCAGGATCCTGCACGGCGACGCCCTCTTCTCCTTCTCCTGCTTGGTGTGCCCTCCCCTTCAACACGCTGTGCTGCTACATTCTGTCGGGTATGCTTCTTCCCATGTTTGCAATGTTTGGCGTAGTAGTGTTTTTCGTAGACGTGCAGCAAAATTTAGAGTTTGCTGTATTTGTGTATTTCAGCGTTGATCGATCGATGGACAACTTCCGAGTAGAAATAGATGTACAGTCCTACTTGACGTTTGTAGATGGCAGAAGAGTGTACCGAAGGGGAAAGACATGGGATTTTCTGGCTGGTCGGGACTTGTCCGTGGCACAGATAACAGCAGCTGTGGAGGAGCAGTTTCGGTGGTCTACTGATCAGAGAATGACCATCTGGTATGGAGCCGGTGATGATGGCACTATTCCATTAATTAGTGAGTCAGAGATAGCCGAACAATTTGATAGATGCAATGAATCAAGGATTTTAAGGTTTGTGTGATATATTGTTAGATGTTGAACTCTTAGTGTCATGCTTTTGGTGAACTTTGGAACCTAGAACTATCATGTTATTTTGGTGTGCAACTTGTAATGTTGCTGAAATGATGCTGAAATATTGTTGTCGAAGTGTTGTTGTAATGCTGTCAAAAGTGTTGCTGAATTGCTGTCGAAAACTGCTGCTGAATTGCTGTCAAAGTGCTGCTGAAATGCTGCTGTCAGAGTGTTGCTGAAATTAGTGTAAATGAAAGATTCTGAATTGTGTGGTACGAACAGGTAAGGGCATACAAGTCTTTTTGTATGGCTGTTAGTGCCTGTTAGTGCATAGTGGCATTTTGACATAAAAAACCAAAACGGTGGTGGTATTTTGGCAAGTTCAGTTTTTCCAGTGCTATTTTGGAACTCTCGGTTTTAACTAGTGGTATTGTGGCAATTGTCTCAGCAAACAAGCTGACGGCGATGGCGACGGTGATTATACTATTCCTTCAGCGGAATCAGACGTGGACCACCTCCTTAGGATTGGAATTCGAGCCGAGCCGAGCCGAGCCGACTCGGCTCGACTCGTTCAAGCTCGGTCAACTAGCGAGCGAGCTCGGCTTGGCTCGTTTAACAAACGAGTCCAGAATTAAAACTCGACTCGGCTCGCTAACCTCGTGAGTTTGCTCGTTTAGCTCGTTTAGCTCGCTAAAACTATTAACATGCATTATAATAGATTTTATGTATATTTTTGTCCTAATTGTTTGGGATGTATGATGCAATTATCACAACAATATATAACAATATGACAATATCAAGTAATATCTAGTCGTTAAACTATGATAATCATGAAAAATAATTCAAAAAGACAAGAATAATATAATGATTTATTTTTTACCGAGTTAAACGAGCTAAACTAGTAGCTCGAAACTCGGCTCGTTTAACTCGAACTCGTTTAACATCTAGAATGAAAACTCGGTTCGGCTCGTTTAGCAACGAGTTCGAGCCAAGCCGAGTCGAGTTCCGAGCAACTCGTTTAACTCGCGAGTTTCGAGTTTTAATTCCAACCCTACACCTCCTCCTTTTACCACCATCGTAGATCGTTTGTAAGTGATACTCCGCTTTACCATCTATGACTACCTCTTTGCATCCCCATGAATCTCATCTATCCAAAAGATTAGTGGATTCATTCATTCATTAGGATCTTCATTAGTTGTACATGCCCATGAATCTCATCTATCCAAAAGAAAATTTATAATTAATACTGATGTAATATGGAAATATATTATATGTTGGCTCTGAAATTGATTCGATACGGAAAGTTTTTTTTAATGGGGAATGGACCCAAAGAGGAAATATCAATAGTGTGGGGCTCCTATGTGGTTATAGAGGATATGATCTCTCGGTAGAAAAAAACGAAAATGATGCATTTGACTGTCAATACACAAATAAGACGATGAAAATCTTCACCCAGATTCTTGCTTCATGACTATATGTCAGATAAAAAGAAATGAAGACACTGGGAAAAGAAGCTTCTAAACAAAGTAATGATAAGTGTTTTAAGTGAAAAGGTAAATGTGCACAGAATGCAATTTTTGCAGCATCGCTTTAAAAGTTTATTACTGTAAATGCACTAAACTTGTATACAACTAATATTTGGGCCAACATATACACCATTCATATCTGACAGATAATAAACCAACATTACACAGAAATCAATAGGTTGTGCCAGAAATCTATGTTCTGTATTTCACCAACAGGGCCAGAAAAAAATGATATCAGTATTCATCTCCGTCCTGGACCTCTTTGCATGTCATAGACACCCCAGGAACCGTGTGTTGAAGCAGCTCCATACTGGGGACCAGAATCAGTAGCATTTGCCTGAAACAAATAAGTGTTTTGAGAAGCAGCGTGATATAAGGATACAAAAGAAAATGTGAAGATGGCTTCTTAAAAAACAAAGCAGAAGACATACTTGATTCATGTTGTATCCAGCATTGTAAGTATTTCCAGGGTAATTAGCATTAGAATTTCCATAGCTTCCAGCATAACCTGCAGGATGGGTGCACCATTAAGTATAATACACATTTGACGTACACACAAATTGAACTATGTAGCTAGCCTCACTTATTATGCCTCTAACTGAACAGCCCAAAAATTTACGACTTCCAAGGTTATGGATAGCACATGATCAAGCATTTTGGCTGCAGATAGAAATTTATTCAGCGTGTCCATTTGTATCATCTTAATACTTAGCTAGTTTTATTGTTAATACCCTGAACGTTAGCGGTATATATAAGTAGAACTACTATCTGGAACCAAGGCAATCTAATAGAAAAACTGACCTTGATTGCCTGCAGACACAGCAGCTCGTGATCTCTTCTCGGCATTAGCAACCTCGGCGCGAAGTTTCTCCACTTCAGAAGCAACTGAAAACAATTTCTTCTGCATCTCTTGTCCCTGCTCATAACTCTCTGCATATCCTTTCTTCTCAAGCTCGATACCAGATCTGCAAGTCGATTCATAAGTACGCAAGTGCAGAATAAAACAAAGGTTTTCTTGTAACTTCAACTTTCTCTCTGTTCTTTCATGGGCATTTAAGATGGAGGCCTCTTTAATATTCAACTGAGTCCCTGTAACATATCACCTCAGTTTGAACTGAATAAGCGCATCTTATTCCCCACGAGCTTCAAAATAAACCACTTAACCTCCCAGAACAACAAAGCTGCTAATTCTTCACCCTGGACCTCAGTTTTGCCAGTTGAAACAATGTGACTGACATGTTGGCTTGAAAAGATCCAAGCAGAGGCAGACTCAGGACTAGGTATTTGGTGGGCGGAGCCAGTGCTCAAGAATTTTTCTCGGCTGACAGACTCATGTGCGCTCAACAGAGGGGTAGAGAAATTTGCCTAGTGTGGCCTTTTTCTAGCAGAGATGCCGGCTCATATCCACCATGGCAAAACCACCTTCGAAATTCCAGTATTTAAAGTTCAGGGGTAACCCAGGGGGTTAAGTGGACTTCAACACAAGTTTAGGGGTGGACCCAATCCAAAAAAAAAACGTCATTTCAAATTGTCAGGTGTGCCTTCATCAGGCACACCATATTAGGAGGCTATACCACTATAGGACCAAGAGAATGTTTCCTTGTTAGCAGTGAGAGGGCGGAGGAAAACATTGCTGGATTATGAATGTGTTGTATTTCAAAAATAATAGAAAAGTATAGGAAATATGTTTTTAAAAAGAGAAAGTACACAAGATTAAGAGGGACCAACCTTAAATGTTGTGTTTCATGCCTGAGTTCTTGCGTCTCAGCTTTTACTGCAGCCACCTGCTGCAACTCCACTGCTGAACGAGCCAAATCTTGTGTATATCCCTGTATCTGACCCATGAGTTCCTGCCTTGCTGCACCCAGCTGTTGAATGTCCATACGAACATGCGCAAGCTCCGCTCTCATCTCCTCTACTGCTCGGAGTTCTGCTTCCATTTTCATTAACCTCTCATAGGTCTATAACACAAAGAACAACAAGTTACAAAATTACATGACAAAACTAACTTAATAAACTCACTCGGGCAGATTACAAAGTGAAGTGAATTTAATAATGACGTGCAAAGCTGGAATTTATTTTAAAACACTACCATTCAATGGGGTATCTTGAGAACAAAAAAATATTGCGGGTTATACAGTTTCAAACCAGTAACTGATGCAGAAGTATAACATGTCATGCAAAATGCACAAACTGAAAAAAGTAAAAACCTAGGCTTGAAATACAAGAGTGGGATTGGGTAAATATTAGAAATGTGCAAGCGTAAAATTTCAAGAAAAGAAGTATCTATGTAATTTTATATAAAACTCAATGCAAACAGGTTATAGAAGTTACAAAGTTCAAGTTATAGTGAAATCTCATGCTCGTAAATATCATCATATGGACAAAGAGTTCGCGTATGGGAGGCTTTTCGTTCTCTATAGAGGAAGATGCAACCAAATCTCGCATTATCACTTAGATATCTGGCACAGCAAAATTGGAGTTCACACCCATTGCATCATGAATTTGTGTATTGGCATATTAGCCCACAAATTGTGTGTGCGGGAGGATGGCTGAGGTAAGTGCTAAAAGAAACTCAACCCGTCAGGCAATCGAACATAGTAGTATTGTAATGTTTGTAGAAGAACAACTGAGACACACCAGGCAGTCTGCTGAATGAGCTCAGCCCGCCAGGAGTCGAACCCTGCTGGGAAGGTTGGCACTCATGCGCCCCTGCTTAGTTTGCAGCCAAAATAAGTATAGGAGAATGTAACATATTGTAGGCCTGTATATTACGTTTGATATGGATAAACGACCATTTGCCGTTTGTGGACAAAAACATGTGCTAACATGGTCTAAGGAGGGTGGATGTGGACTTCACTGCCAATAAAGACCTGGCATGTGTAGCCAACCCATGTTCTCACCATAGCCATTATCTCCCATCCACATCCTTCCCTCCCAGTCCTTAACCATTATTCTTCTCCATCCCTGTGTTGACTCTATTGTTTATGTACATGCAAGAAGGACACGAAGATGAGATCTAAGGAAAAATGATGACAGACCCCAGTCCAGTGGTCAGTGGAAAGCAGCAAAGCCTATCCCATCTCAGGACTGGCCAAGCCAATTTGACATCCCACACAAGTGAAATACAAACCCAGGATTCTAGATCAGTGGTTTCTCGCATAACTCTACTATCACAACAGATAACATTAGTGCCCCCAAGATCCAAGCATCATCAACAGAAGGGAGGATGGGAAGAATGTGGGGTGGATAAAGGAGGAGACTATCCCTAGACTACCAAGAGAAAGAAAATGAGGGACAACACTGGCTTTCCTTGCTTTTGCCCAATCCTATAAGGAAAATGAAGCGGGCTGATTCATTTTCAGTGTTGCTATCTTTTCTCTCATCTGCAGCAGGTCTCCCAGACATGTTTGTCTCATTTCCACACGACTGGCATTCTAGAGCACCAATGGGTGTCACCTTTCGAACTTGTTGCAGCTTGTCCATTACACTATATAGTTGCCATATGTAAAATTAACAGATGGCAGAGTAGAAAATAGGTGATGTTAAATTAAAATGTGCATGACAGTTACAAATAGAGCGTATGCATCACAAATTACTACTCCCTCCGTTTCTAAATATAAGATGTTTTAGCCTTTTTCAGATTCACATGTATCTAGACACATTTTAGTGTGTATGTTCACCCATTTCAGTCTGTATTTAGGAACGGAGGGAGTAGTTAAAAAGGTCAAACATATCCCTGAATCTGCAAGGCTAGGATGAATTTAGGACCCTATGCAACACCAAAGACGCATCATACAGACTCAAGGCTTTGTATAGCTTCTTGTTATGAGTTATGAGTACATTTGCACCAAATTTACGCAGCACAGAGAGTATATTCATTCAGCGCATATGGGGAGAGCATCCATACCTCACGAATACGGAGATCTCCCTCTTGCTGGGCAGCGCCGGTGGCGCGAGCCGTGTGGCCAAGCTCGTGCCGCACGGCGGAGACCTCCTGCATGAGCGCGACGTGCGTCGCAGCGAGCCGCTGGTTCTGCCCGAGGAGAGCGTGCGCCTCCTCGATCTCCGCGCCGATACGCTCCTCCAGCGCCGCGGCCATGTGCGACGGCGGGGGCAGGGCCCCGACGCCGTGGCCCTCGAAGTGGTGGCGAGGGGGCGGAGGATGCTCGCGGAAGCTGTCGGGGTGACCAGGTGGCGGGCGGCGCGGGTCTCGGAAGTCATCGAGGTGGTGCAGGGGCAGGCGCGGCGGCTCCCGGAATTCGTCTAGGTGGTGAGGCGGGAGGTGGGGGTTATGTAGCGGAGGAGGGTGCGGGTGGTTCCCGCCGCCGGCGCCGCGGGAAAAGGAGGAGGGCAGCGAGTTACGGTGACGACCGGCCATGCAGTATCGCCGGAACCCTAACGACGGGTGATAGAGGAACTCCGACGAATAGATATTTTGCACATAACAACCTTCGATGAAAAAACAGTGAAATGCATAGAGGAACCTGAACTATTTCGAAGGTGGCACTTACATCCTCGTACTTAAAAATGCTTTGGCTGTCATATGTGTAAATACACCCATAACCCAAAAACCGCATTTAAGCCTGGGCAAAAACGGTTTGCCAGTTTAACCGGTTTGGGCCTAGTTGATTTTTTTTGTACTAAACCTGGTGTGAACTTGGGCCTTTGTGAAAGAAAATGAACTAGTTCGTTTGACACGGTTTGGACCGGTGTGACTTTTGCACACCCCTAAACCGCATTTAAAAATATCAAATAATTCCACATAAAAAATTTGGGTGTACATCCAGATATTTTATGGGACGTTATCAAACTTCAGTTTGTTATGAGCAGTGTCACTTGTTACTCGATCGAAGCTGGAGACGTGGAGGTATGGGACGTCATCAAACTCTAGTTTCTCCAGCAGCATTTGGCTAGAGACAGGGGTGGATCCAGGAGTGCTAGCAGGGTCCGACCCCCCCCCCCCCCCCCCCCAACAATTTTCAGTAGGTAATAGTAGGCATATATAGCTTTTTTTTTTTGGGTAAACAGCAACTTAATTGCTCGGTAATATTTGCTAGAATAAAATAAAAGTCCGGGGATTCTAGCCACATGTGGCGCCTTGTACTAACGATAGGCCGACGACCTTGCAAGGCCGTGAGCTTCCTTGTTCGATGTCCTTCGCTCATGATTGAATTCAACAAAAACGAAGTCGACACCTCGCGTCTTTATCTCCTGAAGGATTGTACTAAATTTTCCCTTGTAGTCTTCCTCCATACTTTTTATCACCTCCAGGCAATCAGAGGCCACTCTGATTCTTGTTAACCGAAGGTCTTGTGCGAGTGACAGAACCTCCCGGCAAGCGAGGGCTTCCAAAATCGCTGGATCAGATAAACCTTGGAATGTCATCGATGATGCACCCAGAAAGTGACCCGTATCCGAGCGGCAAACAGCAGCAACCGCTCCAACATTGCCCTGCTTACGTACAGCAGCATCAACATTTATTTTGGCCGACCCCATAGGTGGCGCTATCCATCGTGGTACAGACTCCGGTTGCTGGACTGGCGGATGATCTTTAGCCTTCCGGACATTCGAAATTGCCAGGTCCCTTAACATGGATTCCACGAACATATTAGTTGATAACGGACTCTGAAAAATACCTTCGTGTATAGCCTTTCGTCGAGCCGACCATATTGCCCACAAAGTAACTAAGCATAAAGTGAGCTCGTCGTGATTTAGTGACATGATCAATGTAAATAACCACTGCTTTGCTTCAGGTTTAGCTACCTGGTCCATGTGCTCTCTGACTGAGTCAGGCACCAAAGCCAACACACTTCTACTCATGTTACACTCTAGCAGCGAGTGGCGCCAGGAATCAGGCATCCCACAAATAGAGCATGCGGTATCAGGGGCCATGTGTCGACGAAAACGAACATCCCCCGTTGGGATCGATTGTTTAGCTAGTCGCCACAAGAACATCTTAATTTTCGATGGAACTTGGATCTTCCAGAGAGTTGTCCACTCCTTCTCTTTGCGCTTGTGATCAGATCATGTGGCTGTTCCCTCCAACCAGGCTTCGCGGCGATGTTTGGTGTTTACTAGCATCCCGTATGCAGATCGAACAGAAAACACACCAGAGCGCTCAAAATGCCAAGCCCAAGAGTCATCAAACCTTGCCGTACCTATCGGAATAGACTGAATAATCTCAATATCCATTGGCAAAAAAAATTTGCGCAGCCTGTGAAGGTCCCAGGTTGCAGTCGTTCCATCAATATAATCTGCAACTGAAATAGGAGGATCTTGTTTTATACTCCCTCCGTCCCAAAATAAGTGTCTCAAGTTTACCAAAACATGGATGTATCTAGACATGTTTCATGTATAGATACATCCACTTTTAAACAAACTTGAAACACTTTTGGACGGAGGGAGTACATGCGATCGGTCGCACAAAAGAATCTCTAGGAAGCCAATTATCGTTCCACGCATGGGTTTGTTCTCCTGATCCTATCCTTCATATCACGCCTTGCTTCAAAATATCTTTTCCTTCAACAATAGAACGCCAAATCTGAGAGGCGTGTGACCCGACCTGTGCATCCAGGAAAGTACCATCAGGCACTACAGGAAAGGAGCTATGTGCCGACGGCCGCCGTCGGCGTAGACCTCGACCTGGCCAGCCCAGCAACATGGCCCTCGGCGTAAAAAATGCCCTCGGCGTAGCGCGACAACGTCAACGGCCACCCTCGGCGTAGGTCTGGCCCTCGGCGTATACCTTGTCAGGCCGTCGGCGTAGCGTCCATTTTTTTTGTTGAGCTATGTCGTTGCCGTCGGCATAGCTATGTTTTTTTTTCTTTCTATTTTTCATCTAATATGGAATAATTCATATCTTTAAATCCGTAAATCGAAATTTAACAAATAAGATGTCTAAATCGATTAAAAAATGAGAGGAATCCAAATATGACAACTATATCATCTTTTGCATCACAAAACTCATTTAACTAGACGAAATTACTTTTGAAAAATCGGCATAACTCATTTAACTAGGCGAAATTAGGTAGAAATCAAGAAAATTCCTAATACTTGGGGATTATCCATCAAATGTTGACTACTCTTTGTGAGAATCAGACGGGTGCCATTTTGCACCATATAGTTTGTACTTGGTTAAAAAAAAGTCATTTTTGCCAATTAGAAAAAGAAAATGATATTTATAAAAATAATTTGAAAAATCCCTTCGGAACCATTGTTTCCTATACCAAGATACACCTATTTGTCGAATATGAGAACTTTATCACAAACTATGCCGTGGAAATGGTGATAACTTGGTCATTTGGCTTGAAACTTATAGATGTTTATGAAAGGACAAGGATGTCGCCTAGAGGGGGGTGAATAGGCGATTTAAAACTTTTCCGGTTTAGGCTTGATAAATGCGGAATAAAACTAGGTGTTTTAATTTAACAAGCATACAACCTAAATACACTAGGTTCACCTATGTGCACCAACAACTTATGCTAAGCAAGACAAGTAACAAGATTATATAGCAAGATATAATACTTCGAGCACGAAGGCTATCACAATGTAAAGTGCATAAGTAAAGAGCTCGGGTATAGAAATAACCGAGGCACGCGAGACGATGATGAATTCCCAAGTTCTTCCTTTTTAGGGGAGTACGTCTCGTTGGAGGGGTGTGAATTTCAAACTCAAGACGCCACAAAAGGCCTCACCCTATTCTCCGATGAACCTCGCCTTAAAGCTCGGTTCACCTTCCACTATTGATTTCCTTTTGGGCGGAAATCGAGTCCCTTACAACGATCTTGAGGCACAACCCACAAAAGGATTGGGAGCTCCCAAGTGACCACAAAAGGTCCCAACTAGCCACAAAAGGCCTTGACCACAAAAGGTCACAAGAACACCGTCTAGGGTCCAACGACCCAAGAGTAACAAGCTCACAAACTTTCACTTTCACGAATCTTCGTGGAGAGAGCAAATCGATGCACAAAAGCAAAGGCAATAACACAAGAAGTGCTCAAGTCCTTCACTCCCAAATCCCACCAAAAGCAACTAATGCTTATGGGGGAGAAGAGAGGAAGAACAAAGAAGGAGAAACACCAAGAACCCCAAGATCAAGATCTACTAGGTTCCCCTCACTTAGAGGAGAGATGGATTGGTGGAATTGAGATCGAGGCCTTCTCCTTTAATCCTCCGAAGATCAACAAGTTTGGTTGGAGGGATTGGGAGATCTAGAATGGTGAAGCTTTCAACAATGGAGGAGAGAGAAACTGGAAAGCTTGGTTGGGCTGGAGGTAGGTGGAGGGGTATTTATACCCCTCCAAAAAATTTGTCCGTTGCAGTCTTCAAGGGGCCGGATATTTCTGGGCCAAGTTCCGGAAATTTCCGGACGGGCGGATATTTCCGGTCTAGACTCCGGATATTTCTGGACTGGCCGGAAATCTCCGGCTGTATTTTCCGGCTGGCTGCTGAGGGACTCCAGTACCCAAACTCGCTAAAGACTTGGCCGTTTCCTTGCGCACCGGATATTTCCGGCTTCCACACCGGAATTTCCGGCTCTGCTCCGGATATCTCCGGTCTACTCAGAACTGCAGCTGACTCTCTTCCTTCTTATTAATGAAACCGGACAAGCTAAACCCAAGGCACAAAAACCTTTGCCTTGCGCATTCCACTTGAGCTAGATGATGACGATCTTGATCTCTTCAAGTGGACCACCTTTCTTGATTACGCTTTGCTTGGTGAATACTCACATATCGCTCCCCCATACACCATGATGCGAGTGCCTCTCTAGGAACATCTTCACTTGACCATTATCTCCAAATGGGTTGCAAGCTTCAAGCATATGATATCTCCTAGATGCCCATCTTGAACTTGCACATCTCAACCTTGATGACGATCACCACTTGGCGTCATTCTCCATGAGCTATAAGAAATCTTCCTTTTGATGCAAGCCCATGGAGAGATACCTAACCCAACAAAGGAATGTCACACACACAATGGGTTAGTTCACAAATCTATATGGATAATTTCTTACCATACCATTGGATCACATGATCCCACATGGTACATCATTTAGCTTTGTGTGCTGATCAACTTGAATCCACTCTTTGCACTTAGTCTTGATCAACCTTGTATCTTTTCTTCTACTTGATCATATCAAATATGGTCCATTATAATCAATGATCTTTATGGCATACAACCTTGAATCCAACACATGGAGTTCAAGTGATGCCAATGGACAAACCTACAAGAATAACTCAACACAAACATTAGTCCATAAGGATTGTCATTCATTACCAAAACCACGCATGGGGCAACACATGCACTTTCAATCTCCCCCATTTTGGTAATTGATGACAATCCCTTTTACGAGGGTTTATATAATGAATTAAGCAACCAAGCAACAGAAAAAGCAAGGATGCAAGAGCACAAAACCATGTTCCCATAAACCCTCTAAATTTCTCCCCCATTGACATCCATTGCCGAAATGGGTGAAAAATTAAGAAGGCCAATATAATAAGAGCTCCCCCATAATGTGTGCATTTCTCATGATACGAGTGAAATCAAATGCACATATCCAATGACGAATAGATGGAGGGAGATCAAACTATATTGAGGATCCTAAAATTGCAAAAGAATATCAAATAGAGAGATACTTCGACGAACGAAGCAAGCAATCAAAAGATCCAAAAAAGTGTTCTCAAAATCAAGAGGGAACTCCCCAAGGTACGTGCACAATAAGGATTTGTATTTCAATATAGTGTGCACAACATGGAATCCTCACTCCCTCCTAGATAATGTAGAACACAAACCAAAGAAGATGTAACAAATAGGTCCACAAACTTATTAAGATGCAAAAAGGGATATCAAAAGAATAAACAAAGCTTGTGCCTTTTAGAAACCACCAAAGAATCAAAAGCAATAAAAGGTGGTCACTAAAGAATTGGAATACCAATTAAGGATGTAACTATTCTCATGTGTATAAGTTTCTAAGTAGACACCAATCATGAATATATAAGTTCACAAAGAAACATGCACACACAAAATAGGTACAAAGTTAGAGAACATGATATCCAAATGGAAGTCATAAATATACCAATAAGATCTTTGCTTAAAAGCATAGCACAAAGCTCAATTTTATCTTAAAGGGATTTAGATGAACTTCCAACACACACTCATCATAGCATCAAAAATATCCACAAGGGATAAGGTGATAAATGGGATGCTCCGAGAAAGATAACAAGTATCGCAAAAGGCAAATGATTTTGAAAAAACATCAATATTGCATATGTGAGACATAGAGTAGAAAGTGCTAGATTAACATATTTGAGATTGGTGAATCATGAAAATGATTATATATATTCCCCTTGATATGTAATCATCCCGGCTTGCCCATATTTGCAATAAAGTTGTTTTGCAAGAACCAAATGAATTGCAACAAAAGAGATTCATGCCAAGATACAACCTACACAAGGTTGAAAGCTAGAAATATATGCATGAGGTAGATACTTGTTACCGAGATCGCATTGTTGATATAGAAGATAAGAGTTCACGATCATCCGAGCTTGGCTCCAATAAGCACATGGTGATAACACCTTCCTTGTAAATGAGACAAGCTCCCAATGCATCTCAAGTGTACCTAAAACAAATTTAAGTACAACATGGTACCCAAACTCATTGGGTCCAATGTAGTTCGTGCAACTACAATACATAGGACAAACTCCACATAAATATGTGCATATTGATATGAAATTGAATTTCATGCACATCTTAGCCATTTAGGAAATGATGGAGTTTATCCTATATATTGGATCAACAAAAGTAAACATGCCATAAGATATACATAGTAAATATGCATGCACAAGACTTTAAAGAACCAAACGAGCTACAACTTGGACAAAACACCATTTAAACCAAGAGATCACACACAAGTGTGACAAGAAAAAGACTTGTCCAAATTATATCAAATACCCAAATCAACACATGATTTAAGATACCAAGTTGAAAAACATACCAAATGAAAATAGGTTCAAGGAATGAATCAAACCCTCTACACTTTTCATTATGGCACAAAGTACCAAGACGAAAAATGCTTGTCTTCCAAAGAGACATATCATCGGGATCAAAAAACGAATTAAAGACAAATATTGTTCAACGCATATAGGATAGCTCCCCCAATATGTATGCATTATTTATGATCTTGTATTTGAATACAAATGCACACAAATGAGATCATCACTAACCATATATATTATACAAACACTAATCAAGTTCAAGAAAAACCATAAGATACAAAACCAATTTAAAGAATGGTGTTCTACTCAATGTAGGATAGCTTCCCCGGGAATAGTGCATTATCTAGAAGTATGACTTTGAATGTCAATGCACAAGAATGGGATCATTGCTTTTCCTATCTCAAGAAAGCATAAAACAATTATGAGTAGAGCACAAGGGATCCAAAAAGATAGAAGGAAGACAAAAAGTTAGATCAAAACAAAGCATTGGTAATAAATAAGGCAAATTTCGAGCAAGAGCCAATGTAAATATGATCAATATATTTACCACAAATATGATTATCACTTGTCAAAAGACAAGTAATGTATGGAGATATCTCTCTGTGGTGGATTGCAAAGATATATTCAAGATCATATTCACAAAATATAAGCATGAGGCAAAAGATAGGAATTGAAAAACATGCTTAGATAGAGATTCTTGATGGCTTCAATTAATCAACGATCATGCAAAGCACCAAGAAACTCTCTCACAAACAAGATACCAAAAGATGGGAGACAAGAAGAAATTAAGCAAATATGGAACTTGTTTGAGCAACATGCCACATAGGAACAAGATGAATAGGAAAATCAATTCTAGGTGGCAAGACCTCACATGTTCACATTTTCAAGGCTTGTAATATGCACAAAGCTTATTACTCCCCCATAATGTGATAATCCATTTCTTTCAAACAAGAGGCAAACAAATCAACTAGAGATAATTAATGGACATTATAGAATTTGAATTTCTCATGAGTATGACATACCACATAGAGAATAGATAATATTGATATATCATCACTAAGTGGTATTCCTCATGTACACACAATTTTAGGATTGTGAAATGCACGAAGCACATCACTTTCCCAAATTGGGATAGTCCATTAATCTCTCAAAGAGAGCCAACAAGATAAGATATCAAATAGAAGCAATAAGGCTCAAAACAAGTAAATGGTGTGCAAACCAACATACACATACTTGATTTCTCAAGATAAGTAAGTAGAGAGCAGAACACATACATAACACTAGCAAGGTACAAAACCAAACACATGCAAGGGTGCAAGCAACTTTCAATGTATATATGATATTGATAATCCCCAAGAGCAAGGAATCACTGTAGCACAATTCGATAAGTATTTGAGTGTCGAACCCACGAGGAGCTGAAGGTAAACTATCTATTCTCTAAAGCCCTATAACCCACTTATATGGCCTTTTATGCAAAGCAATAAATTTAAATATGAAAGGAACTTTTTATTATTAACTAATGGAAGCAAGTTATATAAGTGATGTGGAATGGGTTTATCAAGTGACAAGTTTCTCAATCAAGTTTCAAACGCAAGTTTCTTAGAGCAAGTTTCTCTCAGCAGTTTTCTCATGCAAGTTTCTCAAAGTAGCAAGTAGCAAATATCTCAAGTAGCAAATATCTCAAGGGAGAAAATGTTCTAGCAATTGTTATTTCATTCGTGTGGTTGTCACAATTAGTGAAGCACATGTTTCAGTCTTAATTGTTTCTTCTAGGAAGGAGCCATAAATAGTTGTAGCCAAGTAAATGAGCAAATTACGCAACTCTTATGATGGATCTCATAGCCAAGTAAATGTGCAGCACAAGAATTATTAAGACATAATTGTCCCACCATAGCCTTAAGTTCTAGGGTCCCCCATATATATCCCCCATAATGTAACTTCAAGTCTCAGACCACGGTTTCTGTCTTAGTACTTCGACCCGTCCTACTCAATCCATTACACTACGGTGATCACCTTACATGCATTCCCCAACATATGCGTGCACTCATACATTGTACATCAAGACAATCATAAAAGATAACAAAACTTGTATGCAACCAATCAACGAACTATTTCACTTTTGCCATGAACAAATCACTTCTCAAACATAGATGGGGAGACACAATAGATCAAGGGAATAGTATATTGCATCATATATCATGTTTGCCAAGAGTTTACAGTGGAGATATGGAGATGATCTTGCTGTAGATGTTGATGATGAACACGCCGGAGGGGGGTGGAGCCCTCCGGAGGTGATTCCGGCGGCGTTTCCCCCCTCCGATCTTCTCCGGCGGCAGCCTTCTGACTCTCTGTTTCGTGGTTTTTTGTTTCTCCGCCGCCTCCTCGCGAAACTCCTCGGGAGACTATTTTTATAGACGTTTTTAGGTCAAGGCGAAGCCACGGAGACGAAAACGGACGGCATCGGAGCCACGAGGAATAAAAGAGGTGGTCCCACACGGCCAAGGAATCTGGCCGCGTGGGACCATCTATTTTCTTCCTCGGACTTCTTTTTTCGCGGATCCTTGGCTCGTACGTCTTCTTATTTCCAAATATTGGGCCCCGTAAAATATTAGGTCATTTGGACGTCGTTTGGTCCCTGAAAGTCAAAAACATGGAAAAAGGGGTTTTCTGGTTCTGCAGGGTTAATTCCAAATAAATGGGGAAACTGTGAATTATCCCCTAAAATCATTATAAAACATAAATATAACCCATCTATGATGCAAATAAGTTTGGAATATAAGTAATTATAATGCAAAGTTCATGTATGCATTTTACATGCATCAACATCCCCAAGCTTAACCTATACTCGTCCTCGAGTATGAAGGTGATAAAACTAACATGGACTTTGCAATTTAATACTATCAATGGATATCAAAGATGATTACTATTGCTACATAGAGTCAAATGATTCATTCTTCAAAAGAGTAGCAATATGCAAGATAGATTATGAAGTGATATCAAGTATTTAATGCAACGATGTTCAATGACAATTCACAAAGTGTAACATGAAAGAAAGTACTATGGACCACATGTATGCATAATGAAAAGTAAGAACATCCTATAATGGTCATAGAGTATTCATGAAAATCTGAATATAAAAGGTGTATCACTGACGGTTGACCATAGTATGTAAGTAAATTTCCACCATGAATGATGCATGGCTTAGATTAGCGGCCCAGGCGTCTCTCTAACCATTTATACAAACTCATCTAAACTTGCATTGTCTCCACATTTATTTCACCCATGATAAGCATCCATAAACAAAAGTATATGATATCAACTAAATAATTAAGAGCACCGTTGAAAGCTTGCCATGTGACAGCACATATGAGCTAACTCCCAACCAAGACTCTTGTCAAGCACACAACTTCATAATTTTAATCACAATGGTTCATGTTTATTAAGTGCAATGAAAGTAAAGTGTGCATCAAGTTCGTGAGAGCTTTTTAACCAACTTTTCCCATAACAATCAATAACATAAGCATTTTAATTTGGAAGCAAAGATAATACAATATAACATGATAAACATACTTGGAATAGCATAAAGCTAATAGGTAGATATGGTGGACTCACTGGAAAAACTTTGGTTGAAGCTGTTGGAAAACAAGTTTTTACTTGTTGGAATTTTTTGGGCTAGCAAAAGGGAGAAAGTTGACCGTCTAAATGCATGCATAAGTGTCCATAGAACTAACCAATCCATGTTAAACAAAGTAAAGAGACATTCAGCATCAAAACATGAATAAAAGATAACTCTTGATAAAACACTTGCAAATTAATACTCATTAAAAAGCACATGAATCATGCAACTATATGTATCTTTTTGAATCAACTCAAACATCCCTTTCCCAATCTTTTTAATAGCATCCAACTTAATTCAACCCAAATTTCAAGTAGCTTTATCATATATAAATGATAGTGGTGGTCTCAAGACAAACAAAAATCAAAATAAAAAGCAAATAAAAGACGCTCCAAGTTTATGTGATAGGGTGCATTGATCGGAAAACAGAAGTTAGACGTGTGCAAACCGAGAGTGTGTTGGTCCAGTGGGATTGTATTCACATCCCCAAGCTTATGGTCTTCACCATCCTTGGATAGCTCTTGGTGCATCTCCTCTAATCCCTGTGAAAAAACTTCAAAACACCGTTTCTCCCATTTCTTTTCTGTGGGGTGACATTAGTAGTGATAGACAAATGAATTGCTTGCTGCATAAAATCCTTAAACAAAAATTCATATGAATGTCCAGAAAGTGTATAATGTTGTATGCCTACTTATAAATTCAATTGGATAAAAAAGATTCAAGTTAAAAGTTCAAAGAATGCATCAAACAAAATGGGATAGAATCCGTCCAGAAAAACAGCAGCAGCAAAACGTATTTTTCTACCCTACTTAAATATTTCGATTTTTTTGAAAAACTTCACGCTTACAGAGGATGAAAAGTTGCAACTACAGTTCAAATTTCAGCTCATTCGGAGTTACAGAATAGGAATTAAAAATCATACCGTGCACAGATGCGTGGTGGAATAAAATCTCCGAATGCAAAAAGCAACTTTTTAAAGCAAAAATAGGTAAAACTTGGCACTTTATTAAGAATTCCAGAAACTAGACTAAAAACTAAGTCTCCTGTTACAGCAAGAGGACACAAAAAAAATCAAAAGTAAAAACAACCGGGTTGTCTCCCGTAAAGCGCTTTCTTTATAGCCATATAGCTGGGCTTACTTACTTGGTATCAAGATGGTTGGAGTGAGGTGGCTTGGCATCCCCAAGCTTAAATTCTTGTACTTATTTGATATATGTAGAGTGAGCCTAGGGGTAACATCCCCAAGCTTGAGTGTTTGTCCCTCGTGATCTTTATTCATCACCCTCAACTCTTCCACTTGAAAGTTCTCTTCACACAAAACTCATCTTAAAACTTGATTAGAGGGGTTAGTGTCTCCATAAATGAAATCCTCATAGGTACAGCAAAGACATATCATGAGTTGATTCTACACATTAGCTAATATTACTATAGTTGTGTATTGCTCTTTGATCAATAGAACCACACAAAACACAAGTAATGAGAGTAATGCAAAATAAAGACAGAATCTGTCAAAAATGGACAGCCCGTAAAGAGTGAATTTTCAGAGGCACTTACGTTGCTCAAATCAGAAAACTTTGAACTAATGAAATGTGTATTAATAACTGAATATTGCTGTCGTAAAATATCAGGTCAAAATTCCTCTTCTGTGATTTTATACATTTTTCGCAGTGAAGCTCAGGAATCTGTTTTCTGGACAGCAGATCACTATTGTTTAATCCTACCTCTCAAAAGAGATTATTCTTGCCATTAAGATGAAAAATAAGATACAAAGGTGATGTTACAGTAGTAAACAAGCACGTTGACTCAAAAACCGAAAATCAAACTGAAGAAAGCAAAAAGAAGCAAAACAAAGAAAGGTTCAAGAGAAACAAACAAAGAAGAAAGAAAATATTTTTTTTGTTGTTTTTGATTTAGCAAAAAGGCAAAAGAAGCAAATATATACAACATAAACACTCTTTTTATTTGGTTTTAGCTTTGGGAAAAGTTTTAATGATAGAGACTTTGCAATAGTTCCATTGGCATGAACAACACATGTTCAAGGTCGACCCCAACTTCTCCATTACTCATCCTTCTCATTTACTTTCCCAAATTTTATATAAAATGAAAATCTTAAACTAATTGTCACAAAACAGTAGGTAAAGATATTTTACATGTTGTAAAGATATAAAGGTGTGCTCAAACTGAATAGGAAGTTAAAGCATAATGAACACACCACAGAATATTAAACAATTTACTTTTAAGTCTAACTCTCTTCCTATGCATTGGAATTTTATATATGAATAAATAACAACAAATTTGAGGTAACCAATGCATATAATAATCAATAGCTTGCATTTAAATAACATAGAAACATAAAGGGGATTCTTATCTCTTCCTCTCTCATAATAGTTGCAAGCATTAAAGTTAAACATACCCACATAGTTTTGAATAGAATCACCACATAAAGACTTATCATCTAATGAGCATATTGGATCATCAAACTCAATTAAATCACTTTCATCCTCAATAGTAGGGGGACTAAAAATATCATATTCATCAAAACAAACTTCCCCAAGCTTAAGGTTTTCCTTAGTATTAGCAATAAAGGTGTTCAAAGAATTAGTACTACCACAAACATGATTGTTATGCAAATAAAATTTAATTTTCTCCTCAAACACTTCATGTCCTAACTCAAGATAGATATTATACAGATCTATAATTGTTTGGTTGTTTTCCATTTTATAAATTTTTTTGTGTTTAAGATTTATATGTTAGTATGCAATGCAAACAAGATACAGATCCCCGGCAACGGCGCCAGAAAAGTGCTTGATAATCCCCAAGAGCAAGGAATCACTGTAGCACAATTCAATAAGTATTTGAGTGTTGAACCCACGAGGAGCTGAAGGTAAACTATCTATTCTCTAAAGCCCTATAACCCTCTTATATGGCCTTTTATGCAAAGCAATAAATTTAAATATGAAAGGAACTTTTTATTATTAACTAATGGAAGCAAGTTATATAAGTGATGTGGAATGGGTTTATCAAGTGACAAGTTTCTCAATCAAGTTTCAAACGCAAGTTTCTTAGAGCAAGTTTCTCTCAGCAGTTTTCTCAAGCAAGTTTCTCAAAGTAGCAAGTAGCAAATATCTAAAGGGAGCAAATGTTCTAGCAGTTGTTATTTCATTCGTGTGGTTGTCACAATTAGTGAAGCACATGTTTCAGTCTTAATTGTTTCTTTTAGGAAGGAGCCATAAATAGGTGTAGCCAAGTAAATGAGCAAATTACACAACTCTTATGATGGATCTCATGGCCAAGTAAATGTGCAGCACAAGAATTCTTAAGACATAATTATCCTACCATAGCCTTAAGTTTTAGGGCCCCCCATATATATCCCCCATAATGTAACTTCAAGTCTCAGACCACGATTTCTGTCTTAGTACTCTGACCCATCCTACTCAATCCATTACACTACGGTGATCACCTTACATGCATTCCCCAACATATGCGTGCACTCATACTGTCGCAACAGTGGAACATGGGGTTCCCCTAGTACTGCCAAAGTGGGTCCACCCCATGTGGGCCCAAGATGAAGATGGACAAGACCAAGACTCAAGTCAAGCTGGCGGGTTCACCGTCAAGACACGCATGGCCTACATCGACTAAGGGCTCCGGTCCTGGGGACCTTCCGGGTCCCCGAACAAGCAAGAAGGCCAGGAAGGACCCGAGAGCCCGAGTTCCCGGCAGGAGGCCAGGCTCCCTCTCGGGTACTTCCTACGTCCTGTGGATAAGCACTCCACCTCACCACGGAAGACTTGGGAAGCAAGGCGAAGGCAGCGCGGGCGGGAAGCACGTCCCGTGGTGGTGTCAGCTCCTGTCCACCCCAAGGCGGACGCTCCCACCTAACCCAAAGGAGACGCTAGGCTGAGGAGAGGCCACGTCTCCCCCTAAACTAGATGAGGAGGGTCCTTCACCCCGAAGGTCCCTCATGCCCCTCACGTGACCCTGTGGCAACCCCTTAGCCTATAAAAGGAGGACCAAGGCACGGAGGAGGGAGGAGGACAAGAAGAAGACACAAGCTAGAACCAGAGCAAGACTAGACTAGGGCTGCGAGGTAGAGAGGAAGGTGATCTCCTCCGGGTCAGGATCTGTCCTTCTTCTACCTCGGCCAAAACCCTTCCGGGTACCCTGTCCGGGAGGTTCCATTGTAAGCCACACTATGAAGAACTCATCAATCCAGACATGCAGGAGTAGGGCTTTTAGCCTCCGGGCGGCCTGAACCTGGGTAGCTCCTTGTGTCCCTTTGGTTGCATGCTTTGATCGTGGAGAGGAGAGCTTGATCTAGACTCCGCCCAAGAAGACGATTCTCAGCCTCCTTCGCGCCCCGTGCCGAACCTAAAAGGGGGTATCCTATACTCCCGGTGTCCGTGCAACGAGACACGACATCTGGCGCGCCAGGTAGGGGGCGCAAGTGCTGGATTCATCTTCATCAAGTTCATCGGCAAGTTCTTCGTCAAGCATGCCTCCAAGGAAGAAGGGAGATCCTGCGGCGTCCAAGCCGGTCTCTCCCTCACGCACCAAGCTTCAGCTGAACGTCGTGCTGGCGCACGGCGGAGCGCCTCTCCGTCCCCGCCTCCCATGGAGAGGGTGGCGCCGGACGAAGTGGACGGTCGCGACAAGGACAACGGCCCTGGCGGAGCGGCGGCTCCAAAGGGCGCCACCATGCCTCCTCCTCGCTCAGGGGAGAAGAGCGTCTGCAACGGCACCGGCAAGGAGCCCACCGCTGGAGGAGGGAACCACGGCGTTCGCCCCAGCGGGGATCCACGAGCATCCAAGAGCAAGACCTCCGCGCACTCGCCTTCGGACGTGCAAGCTCGCCATGATGCTCTAGTCGCTGCCAAGGCACTGATGCAGTTCCCTCCAAGCAGCGGCGACCCCAAGGTCTACCAAGAATGGAGGACTCGCGTCGAGAGGCTCCTCGACTTCGCCGATGGTGGTCCGTGGGTCGAACCCACTCAAGCTCCCACCGTCGACAACCCGGAGCAGCACAAGACAAAACACGTGATCCGCGAGGCCAGCCTCGTGGTGAACGTCAAGCCAAGACGGCGCCTCCTCGCACCGCGCCACCGATGGCTGATCGGCTAAACCGCGATCACGGCGAGGCCATCTCCATCGGGTCGTCTACCTCGCGCAACCCAGATCTTCGTGACGAGCTCAACAGCCGTCAGAACGAGGATATGCGCACCCGCATCGAGCGTCGCCGAGAACGTCACCGCCGGGAAGATCGGGGCATCGACCTCGCCGAAGGCTGCCTCGCCCTCGCTCCCGAGTTCCGCCACTTCAACTGGCCCAAGAAATTCAAGATCGACGTTCTCCGCTACGACGGCACCACGAACCCCCGGGACTTTCTGCAGATCTACTCTCTTGCTGCGATGGTTGCCGGGGCCGACGAGGTCATGATGGCCAACTGGTTCCCGTTGGCCCTGAAGGGAGATGCCCAGACTTGGCTTCTCAACCTTCCCAAGTGCTCCATCCGTTCCTGGCGGGCACTGAAGGAGCAGTTTCTGGGGGCTTTCCAAGGCGGGTACGAGCGCCCGGGGGCTCCCAGTGATCTCCACGACTTCAAGCAGTTGCCGGGTGAAACTCTCCGCAAGTTCATCCAGCGCTTCACCCAGAAGATGAACACCATCCCGTGCATCAAGGAGGAGTTGGTGATCCAGTCCTTCCACGCCAACGTCCGCAACCCCAAGATGCGCGAGAAGCTGAGCATCCATCGCGTCGAGTCTGCTCGTAAGCTCTGGGAGCTTGCAGACCGGTGCGCTCGAGCTGAAGAAGGAGCCAAGTTCCCCGGGGAGGATGAACCCGAGGACAAGGCCGCTCCAGCTAAGAACAAGAAGCGGGACCCTGGACCCGACAAGCGGATCTTCGTCACCGAGCCTCTTCCGAAGAAGACCAAGCCCGCGCCGACTTCCGAGGAAGAAGGTGAAGGTGATCCCTGGTGCCACATCCATCCAGAAGGCAACCACTTGCTCAAGGACTGCCGCATGCTCAAGAACCTCGCCGTCCGGGAGCAACGCCGAGCTGATGGGGTCAGTCAAGACGGTTGCTACAACTGCGGCACTGCCGGGCACATCGCTCGTGACTGTCCCACGGGTCGCCAAGGCGGAGGCGGCCGTGGATGGTACCGAGGCGGTGGCCGCGGGGGCCGCGGAGGAGGACGCGGCGGTCAAGGTGGTCGCGGGTACAACACTCCGGAGGCCGCCCACGTCGGCAACGGGGAAGCTCCGGCTCCCCAAGGAGGCAACGGCGGCAAGTATCAAGAAGTCACGGGAGTTGTCGGGTGCATCCACGGAGGGTCTTCTCTGCCTCCCTCCAACGGCGCCTGCAAGAGACTTGTCCGGGAGCTGAACGCGGTTGCTTCTGCTCCGTCCAAGCCCCTGGACTGGTCTAGCCAAGTCATCACCTTCGACCCAGAAGACCACCCTGCAAACACTGCCGGGGTCGGGACCCTGCCGCTGATCGTGTCGCCCGTCATCCACAACTACAAGGTCACCAAGATGCTGGTCGACGGAGGCTCCAGCCTCAACCTGCTGACGGCGAAGGTCCTGGCTGTCCTTCAAATCCCCTGTCTCGCCTACAAGACACGGGGTGTTCCAAGGCGTGAACGGAAGTGTTACTCGACCCCTCGGGAAGATCACCCTTCCGGTCACCTTCGGCGACTCCAAGAACTTCCGCACCGAGGAAATCGTCTTCGACATCGCCGACACTCCGCTACCGTACAACGGCATACTTGGCAGACCTGCTCTGGCCAAGTTCATGGCCGTCTCCCACTTCGCCTACAACATGCTGAAGATTCCGGCGCCGTGGGGCGTGATCAAGGTCAAGGCCGACATCGACGATGCTATCTACTGCGTTCACCAGCTGAACCAGACGGTGGCAACCACGGCGGACATCCCTCAAGGTGTACAGGAGGATGATGATGGGGCTCTCCCCGGGGGCGAAGGGCACCCCGGGGGCTCCACATCTACTCCACCCAAGAAGGCGCCATTCCATGGCGATCCGCAGCTGACCAAGAAGGTGGCGCTAACCAGCGACGGAGTTCGCTCCATCACCATCGGCGCCCGCCTCACCGACAAATAGGAAAGCGCGCTCGTCGCCTTCCTTCGGGAAAACTCTGACGTCTTCGCGTGGGAGGCATCAGGTTTACCCGGCGTACCAAGGGAGGTGATCGAGCACAAATTGGCGGTCAATCCGGGGGCTCGCCCCGTGAAGCAGGTTCTCCGGAACCAAAGCAAGGAAAAGCTGGAATTCATCATCGCCGAGGTGGACAAGTTGATAGAAGCTGGTGTCATCCGGTCGGTTCCCCACCCAAGCTGGGTGGCCAACCCCGTGGTGGTACCGAAACCCATGACCTTCAAGTGGAGACTCTGCATCGACTTCACAGACCTGAATAAGGCCTGTCCCAAGGACCCTTTCCCCCTGCCGCGGATCGACATGATCGTGGATTCCACGGCCGGGTGCGAGCTGCTGTGTTTCTGGATGCCTTTTCCGGGTACCACCAGATCATGATGTCACTCGAGGACCAAGAGAAGACGGCCTTCATCACTCCCAAGGGCTGCTACTGCTACACCCGGATGCCTTTTGGCCTCCGAAACGCCGGCGCTACCTTCCAGCGCGCAATGCAAGCATGCCTTGGGTCGCAGCTGGGCCGCAACGTCGAAGCGTACATCGACGACATCGTGGTCAAGACCCGGTACAAGGACTCCCTCATCCAAGACCTGCACGAGACCTTCGAGAACCTCCGCCGGGTCAACTTCAAGCTCAACCCCGACAAGTGCGTGTTCGGGGTCCCCTCCGGCAAGCTGCTGGGTTTCCTGGTCTCTCACCGAGGGATCGAGGCGAATCCGGACAAAATCAAGGCAATCGAGCGCATGGAGGCGCCCCGGCGGGTCAAGGACGTACAGCGCCTCAACGGGTGCATCACTGCACTCGGGCGCTTCATCTCAAGGCTTGGGGAGCGGGCCTTACCGTTCTTCAGGCTGCTCAAGAAGTCAGGCCCCGTGGAGTGGACCTCCGAGGCCGAGGAAGCCCTGCAGTCCCTCAAGCGCTACCTCGCCTCGCCACCAATCCTCGTGGCACCAGAAGAGAAGGAGCCCCTACTACTGTACATTGCTGCCACCAACCAGGTGATCAGCGCTGTGCTCGTGGTAGAGCGTGACGCTCCTCCGAAGAAGTCAAGCAAGATCAAGGGCAAGCGACCCGGGAACTCTCTTCCGGGGCAACCGTGCAAGAAAAGGCTGCCGGGTGACCAGGGGTCTCATGATCCTGGCGTCACTGCAACTTCACCAGCGACGCGGATCCCGTCGGGAATGGAGAATCTCCCTCCGACGAGACTTCGCCGGGGGCTACATCGTCCCCACCCCAAGACGTCGACGAGGGGGAAGCCGAGCCCTCTCAGGACTCGGCGACCCGCAAGGTGCAGCACCCGGTCTACTTCGTCAGCGCAGTGCTGCGCGACGCCCGGGAGCGGTACCCCATGATGCAGAAGCTGCTGCTGGCAATCCTCATTGCCTCCCGCAAGATGAGGCCGTACTTCCAAAGCCATCCCATCACGGTGGTGTCCAAGTACAACCTAAGAAGCCCCCTGGAGAACCCACTTGCCACTGGTCGCATATCATGGTGGGCCATGGAGCTTCAAGGTTTCGGTCTCAAGTTCGAGCACACGGACAACATCAAGAGTCAGGCGCTGGCGGATTTCACGGCCGAGTGGACCGAGACGGCGTTCGACGACCCGGAAGAGGAAACCTGCCTCCCCGGGAAGGAAGATCCTAGCGCCTGGATCATGCACTTCGACGGCTCCTACACCAAGGGGAAAGGAGGTGCTGGGGTTGTCCTAACCTCACCAACCGGGGACCGGCTGAAGTACGTCGTCCAGATGCACTACCAAGGGAACATCTCCAACAACACGGCGGAGTACGAGGGCCTGCTCGCAGGACTTCGTGCTGCCATCGGCCTCGGCATCAACAAGATCGTCGTCAAGGGTGACTCTCAGCTAGTCATCAAACAAGTGAACAAGGAGTACGCGTGCCCTCAGATGGCACCATACGTTGAAGAGGTCTGGAAGCTGCAGCGGCGCTTCGACAACTTCCGGGCTGTGTACGTCCCACGGGGAGAAAACACGGCCGCGGATGAGCTATCGCAGGTGGCGTCCAAGCAAGAACCAGTGCCTCCCGGGATCTACATCGAGGTCCTCAGGCGACCTTCGATCCCGCCCGAGAGGCTCGCGACAAGATCTGCGCCGGGGGCTGGCGACCCTTCTACCTCGACAACACGGGTAGCCAGCCCAGAAGCTCAAGACCCGGCAGCCCCTCCAGCGGAGGAAGCTATGCTTTCTTTCCGTCGGATGGTGCTACCGGTGGAAGGAGCCCACCCACCCTGGGCCCGGGTACATCATGGAGCACGCCCTCCCGGAGGACGATCACGACGCCGAGCGGGTGGCTCGTCAAGCCAAGCTCTACGTCATGATCGACGGCGAGCTCTACCGGCGACGGGACAACGGAGTCAAGCTCCGCTGCATCCCTCAAGAACAAGGCCAAGTACTGCTACGGGACATCCACGAAGGCACATGTTCAAGTCATGTGGCATCAAGATCACTGGCGGGTAAAGTTTTCGTCACGGGTTCTACTGGCCAACAGTCCTCAGTGATGCGGAGCAGCTAGTCAAGACCTGTGAAGCCTGCCAATACTATGCGAAGAACATACATCAGCCGGCGCAAGCTCTGCAGCCAATTCCAATCTCCTGGCCGTTCGCGGTCTGGGGGCTGGACATCGTGGGAAAGATACCGAAGTCTGTCGGGGGCCATGAATACCTTTTCGTGGCCATCGACAAGTTCACAAAGTGGGTGGAAGTGATGCCAGTACCAAGACAGACAGCTCAAGCAGCCATCAAGTTCATTGAAGGGATCGTGTACCGCTTCGGAGTACCCAACAGAATCATAACGGACAATGGCTCTCAGTTCACAAGCCGATCCTTCCTCAACTTCTGTGAAGAGCTGGGAATCAAGGTGTGTTTTGCCTCGGTGTCCTACCCAAGGTGCAATGGGCAAGTGGAGCGAGCCAATGCGGAGGTCCTAAAGGGTTTGAAGACCAAGGCCTTTGACAAGTTAGAAGACAAGGGCAAGAACTGGATTGAGCATCTACCAAGTGTCTTGTGGTCCCTCAGAACCACACCAAGCAGAGCCACTCAAGAAACACCATTCTTCCTTGTCTATGGAGCAGAAGCCGTCTTGCCAACAGAGCTCAGGCATGGATCCCCCCGGGTACTTGCCTATGATGAAGACGCACAAGCTGAGAGGAGGATTGATGACATCAACTTCCTGGAAGAGGTGCGGTGCCGAGCTTCCTTACGATCTGCTCGATACCAGCAAGGGCTCCGCCGCTATCATGATCGCCATATCCGTTCACGGGTACTGGAACCCGGAGACCTGGTTCTCCGCAAGAAGCAGAAGCTTGATAACATGAACAAGCTGTCCTCCAAGTGGGAAGGACCTTATCGGGTGACGCATACCCTGAGACCCGGAGCTGTTTATCTGGAGGACGAGAAAGGCAGGCCGGAGGGCAACGCCTGGAACATCGAGAATCTCCGGAAATTCTACCCCTGAATACGAACATGAATCGCAGATAGTTCGAGTCAACTAAGCACGCCCAAGGGGCTAGTGTTCTGTATAAGGGTGTAAGAATCGTCGCCAAGGAATAAAAGATAAGTTTTTCAATTCCGTGAGCCTCTCTTGTTGTCGTGAAGTGTGTTATCCGTAACAACCCCCAAGCAGGGGGCTGACATGGTGCCGGTGGCTGACAGGTCGAGCGCGAGCAGCCTATCAGTAGGCGCTGCCACCTGATCGTGCCGTACTGCCGCGGTAAGAAGTGGAACGGGCAGTGCTGTGTTTTAAAGAACCTAAACACAGAAATGCACATTCAACTTTGCTTGCGGGTTGCTCCGGATGAAACACTTTCACGACATGTAAGGGAGGGTCCATTCTTTTCCTACTGAAAGTGTGTTGTGTGTAGCGCCTCTCCCGGGACAGGAATGGATGCTGAAGAGCGGCTCAGGAGCTGGATACCCGGGAAGGACAGAGTAGATCAAGGCACGGCAAAAACCAGCTAAGTCTTTGCATGTGCATCTGGCATTCTAGGCATAATATCTCGCTCGGAGTCAATATACCACCAACCTGCGCATGCTTGACAGTTGATGAGAACCTTTGCGGGGGTAATGCGTCCTCCCCGGCGAACGGTCAGATTTCCCTTCTGGCCTAGTACCCGTGGCTGTGGAGTGGACTCCCGGAAGGCATAGTGCTCTTAGGGGTGCTGCTACTGGTGCGGGCGGTCAGAGCACTTGTCACCTAAGAGATCTCCTCAGAAAACTTGACGGCGCGTTAGTGCAAAGGGAGGTTTGGGAAATGACCCCGGGAGTTGAGCCCTAGGATTGCATTCATCTGAACTTACATTCTGAGTTTACAATTCTGGATTACATTCAGTCGAAGCTTTTCCTGGATACATATCTAGCCTATGCTACTAAGGCCAGCTCAGGGCTCCTGGCTGTGCAGCTCTGTCTTTCTGTTTTATTGCCTGCCGGGTGCACTCCTCTCCCGGGGACGCCTGGGATGAAGGAGGGCATTCGCGCAGGATCTTCAGGGGTCCCATGGGCCGGGGAACTTCCGGGCAAACCCCGGCACATGCTGGCTGCAGAGGAGGTGCACATGGTCCACGAACTTATCCATGATGTCTTCCTCATCCTGTACGAAGGGAAGAAATCGAGTCAAGGCGCAGGATCTTCCCAAGGGTCGTATTGCCAGAACCAAGGCGGCCTTACCTTGAAGACATCGTCAAGATCGCAGAGGAGGCGGATCAATCTCTGATTGCCTGCGGCCTCCTTCCACAGCTCCATCTTGATGGTGTCCTTCCGGGTCGCCAGCGCTACCGATGCCTCCATGGCGGCAGAACCGGCGATGTTCCCCACTGCGGGGAAAACCAAGGAGACTCGAGGGCGAGGATCAACCTCGTCCTTTCTAGTGGCTCGGGCTCCAGCTTCGCTGGGTGCCTCCGCCGCTCCTCGAAAGACGGACTCGCCGTCGACACATCGGACAAGGCCCTCTCTGCTTCGCCGGACATTGTTCTGCGGGACGAGGGGAGGCAAAGGAAGAAGAGGAGCGGAGCAAGGCGAGAAGATGTGGCGAAGGGGTGGAGTCTGGATGGTCTTTTATAGGCCTCCCTGCTCCACCTACCCCTTGACGCTACGGCTGCTGCAGTAATGGGAGCGCGTTTTGCAAAAAACTCGTTCTCATTCACACGGACGCGACACGAAGACAAGGAGGAAAACAAGATCTTCTTCATTTACAAGGACTACAAGGGGACGATCTTTTTTACAACAAAAAGGTTGGCTCCCGCCGAACAAGGAGCACCGCCGTACAATGGAAGACGCTACTTCCAGAAGTACGACGTCAAGGCCGCCAAGGAGGAGGTCAACGAGATCTCCATGGCGCCCGTCCGAAGCTCCTCGCCTTCAGGAAGACGAGCTCCCCTCGACCTTGATGTCAGATGAGTTTTCCTCATCTTCATCCTCGTCGTAGGAGCTCGAGCTGCCGCTGCTGCTCTCCATGCAGCACTCCACGCGTCCGCCATCGACACCGAAGATCTTCACGGAGAGCGTAGCATCTCCGTCGTACCGGAACACCAAGCACTGCCCCCTGGACAGGCGGCGGGCACGGGAGAACGACTTCCACCCCGGACCCAGAAGCATGGGCGCCTTCAGTGGTGCGCTCCGCCATGGCCCAGGAGGGGCCATTGGGGCAGCCTTCCACCTGCAGCCAGAAGCCGGAGGGTCCGATGTCCTCCGTCGCCATCGCGAAGGAATCCGGCAGGAGAAGCCGGCTGCGAGGCCTGCGGTTCAGATCCACGGCGAACTCGAACGGCGCGAAGCTGGTATGAACCATGCTCCTAGGAAGAGGGGCAGCGGTGCCGCGGCCTCCACGGCCGCCGCGACCGCGAATCCCACGACCTCGCGGAACAGCTCGACCACGAGTGGAGGGGCCACTCTCCGCAGCAGCTGAAGAAGTACGAGGGCGTCCAACTCCTCTCTCGCTCTCGCCATTGGCGCTGGCAGCTTGTGGGGAGGCCTGGAGTTGGACCAAGGAAGAAGATGACCGAAAAGGCCAGGGGTGCGCCTCGCTTTTATAGCCGCGGCAGTGCCTCTGCCAAGCGTCTCCTCGGTTCTTCCGTTAGTGGGAATCGAGGGGGCCCTCGCAGTTATTCCCCCGAGCGGAGTAACTCCAAGACCTTCAAGGCCATCAGTGAAGCGAAGCTGAGAAGACCAGGTACCCGGGACCCACTTTGACCTATCTTTAGGCCATGGCCCCGGCAGCTGGAGCAAGAGCCGCCGGGACCATGCCCGGGGGCTACTGTCGCAACAGTGGAACATGGGGTTCCCCTAGTACTGCCAAAGTGGGTCCACCCCATGTGGGCCCAAGATGAAGATGGACAAGACCAAGACTCAAGTCAAGCTGGCGGGTTCACCGTCAAGACACGCATGGCCTACATCGACTAAGGGCTCCGGTCCTGGGGACCTTCCGGGTCCCCGAATCAAGCAAGAAGGCCAGGAAGGACCCGAGAGCCCGAGTTCCCGGCAGGAGGCCAGGCTCCCTCGGGTACTTCCTACGTCCTGTGGATAAGCACTCCACCTCACCACGGAAGACTTGGGAAGCAAGGCGAAGGCAGCGCGGGCGGGAAGCACGTCCGTGGTGGTGTCAGCTCCTGTCCACCCAAGGCGGACGCTCCCACCTAACCCAAGGAGACGCTAGGCTGAGGAGAGGCCACGTCTCCCCCTAAACTAGATGAGGAGGGTCCTTCACCCCGAAGGCCCTCATGCCCCTCACGTGACCCTGTGGCAACCCCTTAGCCTATAAAAGGAGGACCAAGGCACGGGAGGAGGGAGGAGGACGAAGAAGAACGAGCACAAGCTAGAACCAGAGCAAGACTAGACTAGGGCTGCGAGGTAGAGAGGAAGGTGATCTCCTCCGGGTCAGGATCTGTCCTTCTACCTCGGGCCAAAACCCTTCCGGGTACCCTGTCCGGGAGGTTCCATTGTAAGCCACACTATGAAGAACTCATCAATCCAGACATGCAGGAGTAGGGCTTTTAGCCTCCGGGCGGCCTGAACCTGGGTAGCTCCTTGTGTCCCTTTGGTTGCATGCTTTGATCGTGGAGAGGAGAGCTTGATCTAGACTCCGCCCAAGAAGACGATTCTCAGCCTCCTTCGCGCCCCGTGCCGAACCTAAAAGGGGGTATCCTATACTCCCGGTGTCCGTGCAACGAGACACGACACATACATTGTACATCAAGACAATCATAAAAGATAACAAAACTTGTATGCAACCAATCAACGAACTATTTCACTTTTGCCATGAACAAATCACTTCTCAAACATACATGGGGAGACACAATAGATCAAGAGAATAGTATATTGCATCATATATCATGTTTGCCAAGAGTTTACAGTGGAGAGATGGAGATGATCTTGCTATAGATGTTGATGATGAACACGCCGGAGGGGGTGGAGCCCTCCGGAGGTGATTCCGGCGGCGTTTCCCCCTTCGATCTTCTCCGGCGGTAGCCTTCTGACTCTCTGTTTCATGGTTTTTTTGTTTCTCCGCCGCCTCCTCGCGAAACTCCTTGGGAGACTATTTTTATAGACGTTTTTAGGTCAAGACGAAGCCACGGAGACGAAAACGGACGGCATCGGAGCCACGAGGAATAAAAGAGGTGGTCTCACTCGGCTAAGGAATCTGGCCGCGTGGGACCATCTATTTTCTTCCTCGGACTTCCTTTTTCGCGGATCCTTGGCTCGTACGTCTTCTTATTTCCAAAAATGGGCCCCGTAAAATATTAGATCATTTGGACGTCGTTTGGTCCCTGAAAGTCAAAATCATGGAAAAAGGGGTTTTCTGGTTCTGCAGGGTTAATTCCAAATAAATGGGAAACTGTGAATTATCCCCTAAAATCATTATAAAACATAAATATAACCCATATATGATGCAAATAAGTTTGGAATATAAGTAATTATAATGCAAAGTTCATGTATGCATTTTACATGCATCAGATATAAGCACAAGTTGGCAATATAGCATTAAGAGTAGAAGTTGTGCCTTTGTCCACATGAGGCTCACAAGATGTTACCTTTGTAGAGATGTCCTCATGAGCTAACTTTAACCTTGCATGGGATGCTAGAAGATCCTCATTAGAGCTAGAGAGCTTTTCATGACTTTCTTCCAATATCCCATACTTACTAGTTAGCAACTCAAGTTGAGCCCTTAGCTCAACATTCTCCTTCAAAATAGATGCTTCACAAGGAGTGGAGTTAGTAGCACAAACATCATTAATATTAGAAATGGAAGAAGACAACTTGGCAAGCTTATCATTCGACCTAGCATTTTCCTCAATAATTTTAGCATGATTACAAGAGGAAGTAGAGGAGCTAGGTGCATCAATTTTAGATAGTTGAGTTTGGAGTTGATCATGAGACTTGGTAAGGAGAGAGTGTTCACTTTTCAAAGCCTTATGAGCTTTGTCAAGTCTCTCCACATCCTCTATTAGTCTAGCATTGCCAACACCAAATTCAACGTTTTCCTTTTTAAGCACTTTATACTTTGCAAGAGCATGATCTCTTTCCTTAATGATTTTAGCAATAATTAGATCATTTGTTTCATCAAGAGATTCAAGTTTCTCCTCAAGAGACACTCGATGCTCATGTTCTTCCTCAAGAGCATTTTTAAGGATGCTTTTTTCCATAGCATCCTCTGTTTCAATCCTTCCCTTTTCTTCAATGATATCCTTGCACTTAATAGCAAAAGTCAAAATTTCATACAAGTAAGAGCAAGCTTGACTACCTTTAGGGAGAGCACCGAATACCATCTCACTCTTCTCCTTTAAGGAGTCAATATCATTATCTTTTAATCCATAATAATCTTCATCCTCATCATCACAAGATATAGTGGGTTCCAAAGGTGAAGATACCTTTGAATCCCTATCCATAAGGCAAAAGTGAGAAATGGACGATGATGATGAAGAATTTCTTGAAGCACCATTGAGGTCCATGTCTTGTTCGAACAAATGTTGGGTTTCCTCTACATTGTTAGTCATGCAAGTGCTAGAGGATATGGAAGCATTATTTTCATGACAACAAGACATAGAGAGCATATCATCATGAGATTTAGTTAAGCAACTATTACATGATATGCAAGGACTATCAACACTAGCGTGTAAGACATTTGGAGTGCTAGAAGTGTTAAAGTCCAAATATAGAATATTGCAATGAGATAGAGATGAAGTATAGTCAATAGTAGATTCACCATCAACAATGCAATTTCTATCACCACTTACCATTTCATTACCTTGTGACAAATCACATGTTGGTGAAGTGGAAAAATAAGTGAGCTCATCACGGCCGGAGGTGGAGGGACAACAATCATCCTCAATAATGTTGCACACTTCATATTTATCTTGAAGCTTGGTCCAAAGCTCATGAGCGTTCTGGAAAGGCATGATTGAAGTAAGAACTACATCGCTCAAAACACATATAAGGCCATTAGATACTTGAGTATCGAGATGAGAGTTTTCCTCATCCTCTAAAGATAATTCTTGGGAATCCTTTGGAGGAGAAAAACCCACATCTACAATACTCATAATATAATTTGGACCCATGGCCCTAAAAATATTAAGCATGCGAATTTTCCATACATCATAATTAGTGCCATCGAATTTAAAAGTGGGATTGTGCACTAATTCCCTAAACGACATCTTTACTCTCTAGGTGGTAAAGCCCAAAAAAGAGAGCCCAGGCTCTGATACCAATTGAAAGGACAAGGATGTCGCCTAGGGGGGGTGAATAGACGATTTAAAACTTTTCCGGTTTAGGCTTGATAAATGCGGAATAAAACTAGGTGTTTTAATTTAACAAGCATACAACCTAAATATACTAGGTTCACCTATGTGCACCAACAACTTATGCTAAGCAAGACAAGTGACAATGTGATAGCAAGATATAATACTTCAAGCACGAAGGCTATCACAATGTAAAGTGCATAAGTAAAGAGCTCGGGTATAGAAATAACCGAGGCACGCGGAGACGATGATGTATACCCGAGTTCCTCCTTTTTAGGGGAGTACGTCTCGTTGGAGGTGTGTGAGTTTCAAACTCAAGACGCCACAAAAGGCCTCACCTATTCTCCGATGAACCTCGCCCAAAAGCTCGGTTCACCTTCCACTATTGATTTCCTTTTGGCGGAAATCGAGTCCCTTACAACGATCTTGAGGCACAACCCACAAAAGGATTGTGAGTTCCCAAGTGACCACAAAAGGTCCTAACTAGCCACAAAAGGCCTTGACCACAAAAGGTCACAAGAACACCGTCTAGGGTCCAACGACCCAAGAGTAACAAGCTCACAAACTTTCACTTTCACGAATCTTCGTGGAGAGAGCAAACCGATGCACAAAAGCAAAGGCAAGAACAAGAAGTGCTCAAGTCCTTCACTCCCAAATCCCACCAAAAGCAACTAATGCTTATGGGGGAGAAGAGAGGAAGAACAAAGAAGGAGAAACACCAAGAACTCCAAGATCAAGATCTACTAGGTTCCCCTCACTTAGAGGAGAGATGAATTGGTGGAATTGTAGATCGGGGCCTTCTCCTTCAGTCCTTCGAAGATCAACAAGTTTGGTTGGAGGGATTGGGAGATCTAGGATGGTGAAGCTTTCAACAATGAAGGAGAGAGAAACTGAAAGCTTGGTTGGGCTGGAGGTAGGTGGAGGGGTATTTATACTGACGAGGGGTTAACTCATCAAATCCCATGGTTAAGGACCTAGGGTTGAGATTACGAGGGAGAGAACATGGTAGAGCTGGTAGTTTCGTCGGCTGACAAGCAAAAGCAGGGATTTTACCCAAGTTCAGGCCTCCGGAGAGTAACACCCTACTTCCTGCTTGTCTGATATTGATCTGGTGCGTATATGCGAGCTACAATGGGGTCCCGGCGAGATGTCGATCTCGCTAGGGTTTTGGTGGTTCGAGTATTGCGTGTCCTGGATCGGCGGCCCTCCCAACCTTTATATAATAGGCTGGGTCTCGGGAGTTCGCAACCGACTCAGATTACATGTAAGGAAAGCCTAAACCGACTATGCCTATGTCTAATCTTGGAGGGTACTCCATCTTGTTGGGCCTTTCGTCATGGGCTTCATGTAGGCTCTTGATAGTTGAGCCTTAGTCGACACGTGCACCAGGTACCCTTATGGTAGGGTACCCGAGATGTATATCCTTGTCAGTAGCCCCCGAGTACTTGTCTGACTCGAAGAATCGGGCATGGACTCGTTCGTAAGTGCACATCATATTGTTTGTACTTGTGTTATAATTGGAATTCCTGTATGAATAGCACATGTTGGTTATGTCGAGTATTTCATCGACTTTGGTTTTTGCTTATGATAATCAAGGGATAATAGCTTAGTAGTCCCGGTACACTCGACGGATCGGGACCGGTTAACTACACATTCGGGTAAAACCTTACTAGCTTTCAATCAAACTCGAGTCCCCGGACTCGAATTTGGAACAGACTGGTCAGACTCGACTAAGCCGTGGAGGTCTTACTGAATCGATCTGCAGTATAACTTTGAAATTTACCCAACGCGTCCGTCGGGATTTTTCATCATGTCCGCTGACACGGAAAGTATAAGGATTAACGTTGCTGGAACGGTCCTTAGCCCAGCTCGAAAGTTCGGCGGGTCTTACCTTTGCACTATGCATGCAGCATTCGAGATATTTGCGGCGGACGCAACTCGGGAAATTTTCGAGTATGATTTTGCATCAAATTTTGCATATGAACCGAGTCGAGTCTTTTGTCGACTGATACATTGTCATTATTCTATCGGGTGCGCGACAGCGCTCCCGATGGGAGTAGCCCCCGAGATTGTGCTTTATTGCTTGCAATGGAGGATAATCTCAAATCTTTTTATCCCATATATGCTCAGTCGAAGAAATTTTTTGATACGCTCCCGATGGGAGTATATGCCTTAGTCGAAGGAACGGTCGAGTGACCAATTTTGCCTTCATATTGCTTTTTCACACCCGAATCAAGCAAGGCAGTCGAGTGACCAATTTGCGTTGGGCGGACTCGAATACTTTTCTGAACAGGGCGCTTGCAATGACGTCAGGGATGACGTTTGTGGCGACTGCGCTGCCTGACACGCGGTGGCATGCGTTATGCTGTGATGGATGGGACGTGACACGCCTGTGGGCCCACGATGCAGCGCTGACCAAGGGCGGTGCCGTTTGGACTGGATTTGACCGCTCAGACACGATTTTCCGGGAATATGATGACAGTTCCTAGATTCCCGTGCGTAGTGGGCGGAGTGGCCGCGACGGTTGCTCTCCATGGCTGCCACATGTACGGCTGGATATGCTATTCTGCCCACGATCTCGCATCAACGGTGCGGATTCTTTGTGTTGAGGTTAAAAGGGTGCGGCGGAGTAAATAATTTTTTACTTGCCATTTGTTCTCCGCGCCGCTGCTTCTTCTTCCTCCTAGCGCATCGCCATAGCCCACAGCCAAGCTTTTGCCACCCACCATTACGATGACGAAACCCGCGACTCGCAAGGGCAGGAGTGCCGCGAATGCTTCGGCGGACAGCGCCGCTGGAGCCGCTGCCAGCGGTTTGAAGAGGGACAAGGGCTCATGGACCAAGACCTCCTGCAGCAAGCGGATGCTCACCGGCCTGCGGAACGACGGGATTATTCCGGCGGACCCGTCGCAGGTTCGCATCCCCGGCGCCGAGGTAATCCCGCGCCCAGGCCCCAATGAGCGGGTCTGTTTTGTGGATTTTGTGAACAGGGCTTCTCCTTCCCTGTTCATGATTTTCTTCGTGCACTGATGCACGTTTACGGAGTGCAATTGCACGATTTTACCCCCAATGGGCTTTTGCACATTGCGTGTTTCTTCGTTCTTTGCGAGTGCTTTTTGGGCGTTGCGCCCCACTTCGGGTTGTTTCGCCGCATCTTCAATGTCAAGCGCCAGCACAGTGTCAAGGGACCTGGTGGTTTTGGAGTACAGACTCGACCTGACGTCGAGTACTTCAAGATCAACTTTCTGGAGTCTGTGCAAGGATGGCGCCAAAAGTGGTTCTACATCAAGGATGTGACCACAGGCACCCAAGCGTTCGGGTTGCCTCCCTTTGACGCAGACGCCCTGGTGAAGAAGAGGCCATCCTGGATCGCACAGCCGACCGGAGTCGAAGCCGAAGAGGCTGACATTCTGATGGAGAAGGTGCTGAAGCTTCAGACCAATGTTGGTCGGGAGGTTACGGGCATCCATTTGCTGGCCACTTTTCTCAAGAGGCGAGTGCAGCCCCTCCGAGCCCGAGCTCATGCCATGTGGGCATACAGTGGGGTTTCTGATCCAACCCGCTCACGCGCAGTAGAACTTTCTGATGGGGAAGCGGAGAAGTTGGTAAGAGGCCTTACCAAACTGACTGATGAGGAGCCTTGCGAGATGAACTCGCCTGTTCCACCTTATGAAACCAGCAACCCTCTACCGGAGGTAACAGTCGCTACCATATGTAAGTTGGTATGTTATGCATGTGTGATGTTAATTCCTTTGCTGTTTCTGTGGCAGGGACACAGAATGTATGAGTCGATGCCGCCCTTGCCAGAGAGCGGCCCAGTGCCGGACAATGAGCCACTCGAGGCTGGCTCTGATGATGAAGTGACCTCACTCGCCACCGCACATACGCCAGAAGCTGATGAAGGCGATGCTGAGGTGCAGGCCAAGCAGAAGCGGTCGCGCGAGGAAGAAGACACTGCTGACTCGGAGGAGAAGGAGGGAAACGAGACGGAGTCGACGATGGCGCCACTCGATGTTCCTCCGATTCGCTCGCTTCCCCCACGACCACCGAAGAGATCGCGCCCGAGCGTGGGTGTGCTTGCACCTGGTCGAATGGTCGACCTTACTGAAGAGTAAGTATTATGTGCATTTGCTTTTTGACGGTTTATGAACGTTGCCAAGTTGTCTACTTAGCATGTGTGAAACAGCGTGTCCTCGGATGAGGATTTGCCACCGCCACCTCCGACGGAGAAGAGCAGTGCGGCGTCGACTGCTCGGAGTTTGCCACCAGAACAGCCGCCTACCACTGCGACTCCGGCTGCTGCAGACGCGGCTACACCGTCTGAGCTGAGGTTGCGGCTAACAAAGATGAGGCAGCAGCGACAGGTGTTCCTGCGTCGACTTCCTCCTTCTTAGACCATGTAAGCTTGTGCTTTTGTGCCATAGTTGAATCACTATGGGTGTTAAAGTTTTGCATAGACCCGATAAATATGTTCTAAATTTTCTCGTGTTGTGCTGTAGTCATTTGTACAAGAGCTACTGAAGGCTGGCGCCAAGTATGTTCACATGGAGACGGAAGTCGCCACCTTGCAGCAGCAACTCGAGGCTGCGAAGAGTAAGTATCTTGTAATGAGAACTCGAGTGTTTTGATGTAACTATCTTTTGCAGCATGTTGAAGAAATGCTTATGTGTTTCGCAGAATCAGCGACTGACGCTGCGAAGAGATGGACAAAGCTACCCGTCGAGTTGCAGATCTGGAGAAGAGGCTGAAAGCAGCCGAAGTTAGGGAAGACCTGGCAATTGGTCGACTCTCTGCTGCCAGCACCACTTTGACGGGTACGCAATTTTGCCGCTACATTAGATATTTGAAGTTTGTGTAATATGATGTTGAACATGCTGTTCATATGCTATGCTAGGCGTGATGGATGGCCCTGCTGCTACTGGCAAGCAAAGCATTGGCGCTTCACTTGATGAAAGTGTGGCCGTCGCAGAGGTTGCCAATAGTAGGGCAGGGGAGATGCTGACAAAGGCGGCGAGTGCTTTGGGCGCCCTTCACAGCAGCTTCTTCCCAGATGATGAGCTTCCATCTTCATTCGCAGAACTGGTGGAGCTGTTCAAGCCAGAAGGAACTGCCGTCGCCGATTTCTGTCGCGAGCAAATGGTAAGTGGTGCTCAGACTACTTTTCTCATGTTGCTCGCGCACGGAGTCGAGGCAGATTTTGACAAGGTCACGACGAAGTTCCCGAGGGGGCCTGGCGGCAAAACCGTCGGGTTAGGCACTTGGATGGAGGCCGCCCAAAAGTATGCTCAACAGCTTGTAACAACTGTTGAAGATAGGGCAGCCAAGGTTCAGGCGAAGAAGGCTTCCTCCAAGAAGTCGATGACTAGCGAGTGATCCCTTCGTCACCTAGTTTTAGGGATTTTTATGGTTTTGCTTTTGCTGTAAAGACGTCAAACTTCGTATTTGTGCTTTGAAATATGAACTCCAGTTATCGGGAGGCGCAGCCCCCGAGTCTTTTGCTTGATCTCTGTTGTTTCTCTTATGTTCTGAGTTATTCTGGATGTAGACCCGAGCTTCTAGAACATCGACTGGTCCAGTGCGAGCAGCTCCACTCAGTCGCGTAGCGTGAATGATCAGAAAATCATCGACTTCCTTCAGCTCAAACTTTCAAAGGTGACAAGCGAGCTAAAGAAGACACAAGACGCATATGCGGAGTTGCAGTCGAGGCCATCCCCAACTACGGAGCGGGAGGCCTTTTTGCTTGAGGAGTTGGAGAAAGTGAACCTACAGCTTGAATGTAAGCTCTTTTGGAAATTGAATTGTGGGCTCGACACACAAGTCGACTGGGATAATAAGTTTGCATTATTTTGCCATAGGTGTTTGTTTTGACCAGTCGAAGGAGGAGGCGCGGCTACAGGACCGACTTGACGGTCAAGCGGGTAGCGCGGAATACGCTGCCCACCCCTTTTGGTCAGACAGGGCGAGGAGTGCCATTTTGGTAAAGCTCCTGGATCGTGCGTGGCGAACTGCCATTCGACTGGAGAGTTGCAGGTTAGCTTTATTTCGAGTCCACGAGGCTTTGTTTCCTTTGAACGAGCAACCACAAAGCCTTGCTGCATTGCTGAAGAAATTTCGAAAGGGCAAGGCGATCAAGAAATTTGTACGCGAGCAACTGATTAGCGGGGCTAACGTTGCTCTTGCCTTTGTGCGGTCGCACCTTCCGCACCTTGATTTGAAAAAGATTGCGATGGGACCTGCACCCGTACCAGGTGGTCCTGTGCCAATGGAGGAGCACTACCAAGAGACACGGGTGGACGCATTGGTCCTAATCCATCATGTGCTAAAGGAGGAGGAGAAGTGGACCCAGCCAAAGGATGAACCTGTAGATTAGTGTTTTTATGCATAGGGGGCAGCCCCCGAGTGTAGATTTGCCACTTGTATGTATGCAGCCCCCGAGTCTATCGAGTGGGGTTTATGAAAACATATACAGTATGGACTATAAATTGCGCAGCCCCCGAGTCGTCGAGTGAGGCTGTGATTTTTTGTGATTTGTCCGAAGTTTTACAAGTTCTGCTTTGAAAACCAGCTCCCGAGCATGCGAGTGGGGTTGAGAAGTTTATCGTTATTGTTTGAACTGCTGTGACCCAGCCCCCGAGTATTCGGGTGCGTCTGGGTTGTTTGTTTTTGCGGGAGCGAAAGCTCGTGTTTTTGATAGCGCAGCCCCCGAGTACTCGGGTGCGGCTAAGATATGAGTTATGCGAATAGTAAACAGAAAGGTAGGAGGAACATTGATTATATTCCACTTTTGAATATTAAGCTGCAGGCCGCCTCATTAAAAACCTTCCAGTCCCCGTAGGTACCCTGGTAAGGAAAAGAGCGCGTCTGAAACCTGCAGCCATCCGACATATGTGCCTATTACATTATGCGACTGAGCAATCTAAGCATAGAAACGGCGCAGCTGCGCAACGTTCCAAGGTTGTGCGAGAGTTCGCCTGTCTTCGCGTGCTTCAGTCTGTATGCTCCGCCACCAATGACCTCGGTTATGATGAAGGGTCCTTCCCATGGAGAAGCGAGTTTGTGCACCTTCTTTTGCTTCAGTCGAAGTACCAGGTCGCCAACCTCGAAGGACCTGGTGCGCAGTCGACGGCTGTGTAGTTGCGGAGGTCTTGCTGATAGACAGCTGTGCGTGCTAGCGCCGTGTCGCGTGCTTCTTCGAGCAAGTCGACTGCATCTTCGAGTGCTTCATCTGCGTCTTCTTCGTTGTATGCTTCGACTCTTGGTGCATTGAATCTTACATCTGATGGCAGGATTGCCTCTGCGCCGTAGACCATGAAAAATGGGGTGAACTGTGTTGAAGCGTTAGGAGTTGTGCGTAGGCTCCATAGCACAGACGGGAGTTCTTCGACCCAAGCACCCGCGGCTCTTTTGAGTGGCACCAGGAGGCGTTTCTTGATTCCGCTGTCACGAGTCCATTGGCTTTTTCGACTTGGCCATTGGACTGCGGGTGTGCCACGGATGCATAGTTGAGCGTGATGTCTTGCTCTTTGCAGAAAGTTCGGAACTCTTCAGCCGTGAAGTTTGTACCGT
This sequence comes from Poa pratensis, assembly GCA_947311845.1. Classification (NCBI taxonomy): domain Eukaryota; kingdom Viridiplantae; phylum Streptophyta; class Magnoliopsida; order Poales; family Poaceae; genus Poa; species Poa pratensis. Next base: position 109,321,866 of record CAMZMU010000107.1, on the reverse strand, counting down.
TATCAGTGATGATGCTGCTTGGTACACCGAAGCGGTATATGATGGATTTTATGAAATTGACTGCTGTAGTGGCAGTCGAACTTGTGATAGGGACTGCTTCAATCCACTTGGTGAACTTGTCGACCGCCACCAGAAGGTGAGTATGCCCTCCATGGGAGGATTTTTTGAGTGGCCCGACCATATCGAGCCCCCACTGGGCGAAGGGCCAGGCCAATGGTATTGTCTTCAACGCCGATGCGGGTGCGTGCGGCTTTGTGGCGAATTTTTGACAGCCGATGCACCTTTTGACTATGTCCTCCGCGTCTTTGAGTGCTGTGGGCCAGTAGAAGCCTGCGCGAAAGGCTTTGGCTACGAGTGATCGACTGCTGGCGTGATGCCCGCAGGTACCTGCATGAATATCACGAAGGATGGCCTGGCCATCTTCGAATGCTATGCATCGTTGGAACATACCTGATACGCTGCGCTTGTATAGTTCGCCGTTGATGACGGTGTATGCTTTAGATCGTCGAGTGACGCGTCTTGACTCTGTTATGTCTTCAGGTACCTCGCCGCGGAGTATGTATGCGAGGAAAGGTTGAGTCCAAGTTGGCTCAATGAGGAGTACCTCGACTGGCGGGTCCTCTGTGCTAGGTGCTTTGCTCTTGGCTGGTGCGGCTGATGTAGGAGATGTTCGTTTTTGCTTGATGGACCTGTGCTCGATGCGCTCGAGGAAGACACCAGGTGGAACTGGTGCTTTGGTCGCGCCAAGGTTGGCTAGCTTGTCTGCTTCTTCGTTGCTCTCGCGCCCTATGTGCCGCAACTCGCAGCCTTCGAAGCTGCCCTCCATTAGGTTGTACAGGTCACGGTAGGCGATCATGTTGTCTGCGATGGCATCGCAGGCCTTCATTGTTTGCTGCACCACCAGGTTCGAGTCACCATAGATCATCAGTCGAGTGCACCCGAGGGCTTTGGCCATCCGCATGCCATGGATCAGGGCCTCGTACTCAGCTTCGTTATTGGATGGTAACTCGAATCCCATCTGCAGGATATAGCGAAGCTTGTCGCCTTTTGGTGATATGAGGATGACACCTGCGCCTGCTCCTTCGTTCTTCTTTGAGCCGTCGAAGTACATAGTCCATGAGTTGGACACATCTGGTGCTCCTGGCAACTGAGCTTCGATCCACTCGGTATGGAAGTCAGGTAAGACTTGTGCTTTGATGGCCTTCGGGTAATCATACTTGATATCTCGTGGTCCTAGCTCGATGAGCCATTTTGCGACTCGCCCAGTTGCGTTGGGATTTGTGAGGATGTCTCCGATCCCTGAGGTGCTGATTACAGTGATCGGGTGCTCTGCGAAGTAGTGCGTCAGCTTCCTTGAGGACATGAACACGGCGTAGGCCAGCTTTTGATAATGCGGGTACCGCTGCTTTGATATGGAGAGGACTTCACTCAAGTAGTAGACTGGGCGTTGTATGCTTTGGGCGTGTCCCTCCTCCCTGCGTTCGACTACCAGTACGGTACTTACCACCCTGTTAGTTGCGGAGACATACAGGTATAGTGGCTCTCGTTCCCTTGGTGCGACGAGGATTGGAGGGCTTGTGAGGACTCGCTTGAGGTCCGTGAAGGCTGCTTCGGCTTCTGGCGTCCACTCGAATTTGTCTGCTTTCTTCATCAGCCGATAGAACGGGAGTGCTTTTTCCCCAGTTTGCTGATGAATCGACTGAGTGCTGCCACTCGACCTGCTAATTTTTGTACGTCATGGAGCTTTGAAGGCCTTTGCATTGTCAAGATGGCCTGTATTTTCTCCGGGTCCGCCTCGATTCCACGAGCCGAGACTAGATACCCCAGGAGCTGCCCGGCTGGCACGCCGAACGTGCACTTCTTCGGGTTGAGCTTGATGTGGAAGCGTTTGAGGTTTGCGAACGTCTCTCGCAAGTCATCGAGTAGTGTGTTTTCCTCCCTTGTTGTGATGACGATATCGTCTACGTAGACCTGGACGTTTCGCCCAATTTGCTTCTTGAGGCAGTCTTGCATCATGCGCTGGTAGGTTGCGCCTGCGTTCTTGAGCCCGAAAGGCATTGTTGTGTAGCAGTAGACCCCGAGTGGGGTTATGAACGCCGTTTTCTCTTCATCTCTTCCTTCATCCTTATCTGGTGGTAACCTGAGTAAGCATCCAGGAAGGACAAGCGAGCGCACCCGGCGGTGGAGTCGACGATCTGGTCGATTCGAGGTAGTGGAAAGTGATCCTTTGGAAGCATTTATTGAGTGCTGTGAAATCTACGCACATCCGAAGGATATCTGTGTGCTTCTTCTCTACAAGTACGGGGTTAGCCACCCATTGTGATTTCTTGATTTCTCTGATGAAACCTGCTGCGAGTAGTCTGTCGACTTCGGCTTCGACTGCGGTTCTTTTCGGGCCGGATATGCGGCGCATTGTTTGCTTGACTGGTTTAGCATCTGGAAATAATTGGAGAGAGTGCTCGGCGAATTCCCTGGGAATACCTGGCATGTCGGCTGGACACCACGCAAATATATCCCAGTTCTCACGGAGGAATTCGACGAGCGCGCTTTCCTATGCGATAGGCAGACTCGAAGAGACCTGATGCGACCTTGTGTCATTGGTGGCATTGAATGCTCTGTCGACTGCCACCTTCTTGTGCTCCGGCATAAGTGTTCGATCGTTGGAGACCGCTAGATCGGCGAGTGTTGCTTCCATGCCGAACATCTCAGAGATTTTGCTAAACTCTCGGTCGCAAGAATCGGACTTTTGGAAGTTTCCTTTGACTGTGATTACTCCTTTTGGTCCAGGCATTTTCAGCTGGAGGTATGCGTAGTGGGGACCGCCATGAATCGAGCGAACGTCGGGCGTCCAAGTATGGCGTGGTATTGTGACTTCCAGTCGACAACTTCGAACTCAATCGACTCTGTCCTGAAGTGGTTTTTGTCCCCGAACGTAACGTCGAGTTGTATGGTGCCTTCTGGGCTTATTGCTTTGCCTGGGACGATACCGTGAAAGGTATTTGAGGATTTTGGCAGGTTTTCGACTGACCTGTTCATTTTGCGGAGCGTATCGCAAGATGATGTTTATGCCGCTGCCACCATCCATGAAGACCTTGGACATGGCGTACCTCCAATTTGGGCGTCGAGTACCAGAGCAGAGTGCCCTGGACGAACGACCGATGGTGGGTGGTCCTCTCTGCTGAAGCTTATTGCAGTTTCGGATCCCTTCAAGAATTCAGTTATGGCAGGAGGTGACATGACCGCCATATTTACTTGTCGAGTGCGAAGTTTTTGCTCCCTGTTGGAAGGGCGACCTTTCTGTATCATGTACATCTGCCCTTGGGGCGGAGGGTACTGAGGTTCGTCCACCCGAGGTACGGGTTGTATGGCACCCGCGATATTTCCGCCTGCGGCAGGCTGTGGTGGTGGAGGTGGTGCCATCAGAACAGGCACATTGTTTGGCTGAGGCACAGGTGCAGGTGCGGGTGCGTGCGCGGATGTTGCCTTTCTGAGTTGCCCGTATTCAGATGCTAGTTGGTCGAATTCTCTGCAGTTTCTCATCGAGTGATTGGAGCGCAATTTTCCGTCTTCCCCTTGTACAGGTGGAATCTGCAATCAGCATCCATCTTGTCATCGAATGATCGCTTGCTTTGTGCGCCGGAGCGCGACTTGCGCCAATCTTTCTTCTTGTAGCTGTCGCTGCGTTGGTTGCGTCTCGACTGTCCCGGCGATCATTCGACTGTCCTGGCGATCATCTCGACTATCCTGTCGATTTCTGACCGTCGGTCGCTTCTGTCTTGGTCGTTGCGGGGTGTGGAGAATCCAGCCGCCATGAATTCGGGTCTGTCGTCGTAGTGACGTTTTGAACGTTTGCGCCTCCGTCGTCTCTGTACGAGTCCCTGCGGCTTCGACTGCCGCTATCATGATTGTCACGGGGTGAGGACCCGCGTGTGGTGCGCGCCATGTCTTCTCCATCTGCCCACTCAGTCGCGATCTTTAGGAGGTTGGCTTTTGGCGACCAAGTGCTTCTTTGAAATCTCGCCTGGCGAGGCCCATGATGAAAGCATCCATGGCCATATCTTCTGAAATTACTCCAACTGAGTTGCGTATCTCAGTCCATCGTCGGATGTATGACCTCAACGTTTCATCCGACCGTTGAACGCAGGCTCTCAGTTCTTCGAACGTTTTTGGTCGCTCACATAGAGGCTCGAAGTTTTTGATGAAGTCGCGCGGAAGTGATCCCACGAGTCGTATGTTGATGGAGGTAGAGCCTTGAGCCAGTCGCGGGCTGTGCCTTCGAGCATGAGTCGTATGTATTGCATGGCGGTGATATTCGTGCCTCGCTGGCACGCGACCGCCAGTCTGTAGTCTTCCAGCCATCCTGAAGGTTCCTGTCGACCCGTGTATTTGGGCTGTTCAGATGTGAGTTTGAACCCTTTGGGCATCCGTGTCTCGCGGACGCATCGAGTGAAGCATAGAGCTCCGTGTTGCCCAGGCTCCTGATCAGAGTACGAGTCGCTGATAGCGTGGATCACACGTTCGCTGGGAGACCCCAAGAGGAAGGTATGAAACAGTGTAGCAGCAGTTTCCCTCAGTATGAAACCAAGGTTTAATCGACCAGTAGGAGCAAGAAATCACTTCTGAAGGTTGGTGGTGGCACCGTTTACGATCACCAACGTGGAATCTGCACACAACACAATCAAACTACTTTGCCCCAACGAAACAGTGAGGTTGTCAATCTCACCAGCTTGCTAAAAACAAAGGATTAAACGTATGGTGTGGAAAACAGTAGTAAATTGCAGAGAATGTAAATGAACAGTGTTTGCAGTTGGTTGTATTATCAGTGTAAAGGAATGGACCTTGGTCCACAGTTCACTAGTGGTGTCTCTCCATAAAAGATAACTAACAAGCTGGGTGAACAAATTACAGCTGGGCAATTGATAAAATATTGAGCGCATAACAATGCATGTATATGACATGATGATTACTATGATATTCATGTGGGCATTACGACAAAATACATAGACCGTTATCCAACAGCGTCTATGACTAATAATCCACCGCCAGGTTGTCATACCGAGTTCCCCGTTGGTATTAAGTTGCAAGCAACGGATAATTGCATTAAGTAATGTGCGTAAAGTAAACAAATGCGTTAGACCTAACAGAGTACCCTTAAGCTAAGCATCGGTTATTTTATCCCTAGTGGCAACAGCACATCCACAATCTTAGAAGTTATTGTCACTCTCCCAGATTACCGGAGGCATGAACCCACTATCTAGCATAAATACTCACTCTTGGAGTTACAAGCATCTACTTGGCCAAAGCATCTACTAGTAACGGAAAGCATGCAAGATCATAAATAACATATAAGATAGATTGATAATCAACTTGACATAGTATTCAATATTCATCGGATCCCAGCAAACACAACATGTAGCATTACAATAAGATGATCTTGATCATGATAGGCAGCTCACAAGATCTAAACATGATAGAATAAAGTGGAGAGACAACCATCTAGCTACTGCCATGGACCCGTAGTCCAAGGATGAACTACTCACGCATCACTCCGGAGGCAGGCATGGTGATGTAGAGCCCTCCGGTGATGATTCCCCTCTCCGGCAAGGTGCCGGGAAGAGCTTCTGAACCCTCCCGAGCTAGGGTTGACGGCGGCGGCGTCTCTGGAACTTTTTCGTGGATAATGGCTCGGGTATTTAGGGTTTTCGCGTCGGGAGGAATAAATAGGCGAAAGGGCGGCGGCTGCGGAGCCACGAGGGCCCCACACCACCCCACGGCGCGGAAGGGGGGCCCGCGCGGCCCCATGGTGTGGGTGCCACGTGGCTCCCCTCCGTGTCTCCTCTGGACTCCGTCTTCGTGTTGGAAAAATTGGAGGTTCTGTCCAAGTTTCGTCCAATTCCGAGAATATTTACAGACTAGCTTTTCTGGAATACAAAAACAGCAGAAAACAGGAACTGTCACTGTGGCATCTTGTTAATAGGTTAGTCCCAGAAAATGCATAAAAATGCTATGAAGTGTATATAAAACATGTAACAATTGGTATAATATCAACATGGAACATCAGAAATTATAGATACGTTTTAGACGTATCAGTCGCTACTGTAAGATCTGCGTGATCTGCTCCTGGACCTGCGCCGACGTGAGCCGCTTCTTTCCTTCGAGTGGTGACGGCGACCACTGCGATTATGTTCTTCACGACGCGTGTCTACTATGGCACGGTCTCGACTCCTCCTGGAGTTTTTGGGATTTGGCGTATGGCCTTCGCCGCTAAGACGAGTGGTTTGATCTGTTGGCGGTGTAGTTTTGCATTGGGGTCATCCGCTGGAGGCTTGATTGCCTCTAGGTATGCCGCAGCAGTAAAAAGGGCACCGCAGCTGTTTTGGGTACTGGCACTGAAAGGCATGGCGCCCCCATGTGTAGTTTTGGTAATTAATGACAATCCCTATGGACTAATGGTTGCATTGAGTTGTACTTGTAAGGTTTGTCCATAGACCATGCTTGAACTCCATATGTTGGATTCAAGGTTGATGCTATGAATATATTGATATAATGAAGTATTTGGCATCAAGATCATCGAGTTGAGCATATTGCAAGTATGTCTTGAAGAAAAGGATTAGTGATCATTCATGGTTATCCTCAAGACATCATCTATTGAAAAGAGAAGAAAAGATACAAGGTTGATCAAGATATTGTTCAACACACAAAGCTACAGGATGTACCAAGTGGGATCATGTATCTCTTGGTATGGTAAGTAATTGTCCATATAGCTTTGTGAACTAACCCATGATATGTGTTGGCATTTCTATGTGTGGTTAGGTATCTTTCTATGGGCTTGCATCAAATGAAGATTTCATATAGCCCATGAAGGATGACGTCAAGTGGTGATCGTCATCAAGGTTGAGATGTGCAAGTTCAAGATGGGCATCTAGAAGATATCATATGCTTGAAGCTTGCAACCCTTTTGAGCTATTGGATTATCCGGTCCCAGCTGACTCGGATTATCCGATAATGGTCAAGTAAAGATGTGCCAATAAGGGTCTCTCCCATAGTGGAGTATGGGGGAGAAATATGTGGACCTTCGCCAAGCGAAGCGCAATCAGGAAAGGTGATCCACTTGAGAAGATCAAGATCGCCATCATCTAGTCAAGTGGAATGCGCAAGGCAAAGGTATGATCTTGTTAGGATTTCTATTTTACCGGTCTCATGTTAGTCGGGAGACCGGGTTATTGGATAGACACCGTACTATCAAGAGGGGCTCTCGATTGAGCTTTAGCGTATCAGTTGGAGAGAGCTCAAACCGTTGCATACTTGCCTTCATCATCTTTCTTCGTTCTTATTTGGCTTTTATCTATGTGAGAACATAGAGCTTGTGTTCATCCCTATACAAAGCTCTAGTTCATCAAAAACGGATTTCATATGAATATCTTGTTGTGTTTTTGATGTTGGAGGTTTTACCGGTTCGTCTTTTATAAGAGAGGTCAAACTCTCTTCTTGTGGTTTCCTCCTCACATGATGGACTATGATGTTTCTCTGCATAATCTTGGAGAGCTCTTCGTTGCGATTCCAACGAGCCCAAGATCATCGAAATCGGAGTCCGGATGAAAAAGATATTGCGGTTTTCATTTTGATGTTTCTGTCAGTTTTCAGTCAATCGGATATTCCGACCCAAACTTGGATCGGAATATCCGACCCAGATATTTGCTGGACACGAAAATAGCTAAGGACTTGTTTGGTTGCTCTCTGGAGTTTATCGGATTTTCCGACCCAAACTGGATCGGAATATCCGACCCGGATATTTGCTGGACGCGAAAACGGCTAAGGACTTGTTTGGTTGCGCACTGGAGTTTATCGGATTATCCTATCTAACTGGAATCGGATAATCCTATACAGTCGGATTATCCTATCTAACTTGGATCGGATAATCCTATACAGTCGGATTATCCTGTCTAACTTGAATCGGATAATCCTATACAATCGGATTATCCTGTCCAACTTGAATCGAATAATCCTATGTTTTCTGGACTGCAACGACTCTTTTTCGTGGGGACCTATAAAAGGCCCCCCCCCCCCCTTCTTCCCCAAAGGGACCAACTCTTGCTGCTCGTGTTCTTCCCCATTGTTGACCTTCTTGAGCTTTGCTAACTCTCTATCCCTCCATGATTCTTGCCTCCATTTAGTGGGAAAAGAGAGAGGAGATCTAGATCTCCCATTCCACCAATCAATCTCTCCTCTAAGTGAGGGGAAGATTTTGGATCTAGATCTTGGAGGAATTTGGTGTTCTTCTTGGTTCTTCCTCTCTTCTTCCCCCAATAGCATTAGTTGTTTTGGTGGGATTTGAGAGTGAAGGATTTTGAGCACTTCTTGTGTTCTTGCCCATTGCATCGGTTGCATCGGTTTGAGTTCTCCACGGTGATACGTGGAAATCGAAGTTGAGAAGCTTGTTACTCTTGGGTACTTGGGGTGCCCTAGAGCTTGTCCTCTTGGGTACTTGGAGTGCCCTAGACGGTCCTTGTTGATCTCGGAGTTTTGGTGGCCCGCGGGATTGTTGGTAGCCTCCAATTAAGTTGTGGAGACGTGCCCCAACCTTGTGAGTCTTGTGGCTTTGGGAGCCACGGGATTCCGGTGAGAGCCTCCAATTAAGTTGTGGAGTGTGCCTCATCCTTGTACGGGTTCGGTGACCACGCTCAAGTGTCCCATAGTGGCTCGTGGCACTCTACATTGGTAAAGGCAAGAAAGAGATTACGGTGTGCCATTTGACGGCTATTCGGGGATCACTTTGTGACTCCGCACCGCTCCAACGGAGACGTATCTTCCATTGGGAAGTGAACTTCGGGATAAATCATCGTCTCCAAGTGCCTCGGTATTTCTATACCCGAGCTTCTTACTTATGCTATTTACTTTGTGATAGCCATCGAGCTTGAAGTAATATATCTTGCTATCACATATTTGCTTATCTTGTTTAGCATAAGTTGTTGGTGCACATAGGTTAACCTAGCTTGTTTAGGTTTCGTGCTTGATAAATTAAACGCTAGTTTTATTCCGCATTTATTCAAGCCTAAACCGCAAAGAATTTTAATCGCCTATTCACCCCCCCTCTAGGCGACATCCGTGTCCTTTCAATTGGTATCAGAGCGGGTTCTCTCGTTTTTGGCTTCACCGCCTCGAGAGTAAAGATGTCGTCTAGTGAACTAGTGCACAATGCTTTTTTATATTAGATGGCACAAATTATGATGTTTGGAAAATTCGCATGCTTGATATTCTGCGGGTCATTGACCCATACATAGGGCGAATTCTAGATAGGGGTTATTCTCCTCCAAGGAATCCCAAAAGATTATCTTTAATGGATGAGAATAATTCCTATCTAGATGCTCAAGCTTCTAATGTGATTTTCAATGCTTTGAACGATGTAGTTATTATGTTGGTCTCTCCTTTTCGGAATGCTCATGAGCTTTGGACCAAGCTTCAAGATAAATATGATGTGTCCAAGAATTGTGGAGATGATTGTTGTCCCTCCACTTCCGGCCGTAATGAGTTCTCAACTTCTTCTACTTCACCTACAAGTGGCAAGCCACAAAGTAGTGCAATGGTGAGTAGTGATAGATATTGCAATAATGATAGTAAGCTTATTGTTGATGATACTTCACCTCTACATTATTGCAATGATTTATCTTTGGACTTAAACGCATCTAGAACCAAAAATGATCTACATGCTTGTGTTGATAGTCCTTGCATATCATGTACAAATTGCTTGACTAATCCTCATGATGGTATGCTCTCTATGTCTTGTTCCCTTGATAAAAATACTTCTATTTCCTCTAGTATTTGTTTGACTAACAATGTAGAGGAAACCAAACACTCCATGGAACAAGACATGGACTTGAATGGTGCTTCAAGTTTTGCTTCATCATCATCAACCACTTCACACTTTTGCCTTATGGCAAGGGGATCAACGGTAATTTCTACCTTGACTCCCAATATATCTCAAAATGAGAATGATGTTGATAATGAAGAAGATCATAATGATGCTTCCCTTATTGAGAAGGGTAAAATGGTTCTTCATGCTATTGCTAAGAATAAAGATGCTCATGCTAAATTCATAGAAATCTTGACTATTGCTATTGAGAGCAATAAACTTATTGATGAGCATGAAGACACAATTGAGAAAATGCAAAGCCGCGAATATAAATACGCGAAAGAGATCGCCGATCTCAAGGAAGCTCTTGAAGAAGAACAAACCACCAAGGAGTCTCTTGAGGAAACTTATGCTCTCGAACTTTCTAGAGTAAAGGGATCCTATGATAGTTCTCTTAAAGTGGCTAATGACTTCAAAGTAACAAATGGTAAGCTTATAGATGCACATGCCAGACTACTTGAGAATTTTGAGCACCTAGAAAATGGCTCTAGGGTCGTTAAGGGTGAGCTCATCAAACTCACCGAGTCTCATGCGCAACTTAAAGCTTCTCACTCAAAAGAGCTTGCTAAGTTACCTTCTCCTATTGCCATTAATAATGATGCTTGTGCTACTAACTCTATCTCTTGCGAAGCATCCATATTGACGAAGAATGTTGAGCTAAGGGCTCAACTTGAGTTGCTATCTAGCAAATATGGGAATCTATTATATTATTAAAACAACAAACAATTGACGGCTCAGATCAACCAATTTTCTAGCAATAGAAAATAACGGCCCAGATCTAGGCAAAAACGCTTCGGCAACCAATAGAGAACACGTACGCAGAATAACATAACCAAGCGCTATAAGGAAAAGTTAATTAGTAGCAGCCATAATCGACCACGGCTCCTAGACGGGAGTATGCAATGCCAATTCCCAGCCTCCTCATAGCACACGTAACACATATGTATCTCGCTGGTGATGATTAGAACACCATGGCGGATACAATACCTATCACGAGGATAAATCTGCTCTTTATTCTTTGGAGATTGATATATTGTTGTTGCTTTATAGGAGGAACTCTCGGTGGAGATTTCAGCATGCAGGTTGTGCGCGATGGAGTACTCCGGCGAATCGTAAGCACAACACCACACGCAGCGACGCGGCAACACAATCGGCAGATCGTAGTCATCAATTCATTCATAAATCCTCTACAACGCCGTCGGCCGGTGAATCGGAGGCACGGCACATCAGCGAATCGAAGAAAAGCTCGAGACGCCAACACGCAATATAGATCAAAAGTATGTAGATGTCGCCTGCTTCACAACGGCCATCCGGTGTCTCTCTAGATGGCAGCGTCCTTAGAAGCAGGAAAGCCTTGCGTGAGCTCGAGGCAACGATGGCGATATCATGCCGATGAAGCTAGCTCGACGTGACCGACTGCGAACTCACTCCGACGAAGCTGAGAAACTCTGAAGATGCCCTAATTACACCTCAATGTCTTCGAGGACTGTGTGGCCATATCGATCTACAGTGTTAAAGTCCATGCAACGGTTTGAATCGATGGAGACCTGCCGATCCCAATGACCAGACCCTGGTGCGGTGCTCGATGACAGTAGAGGAATTGGTAAACCGGGATGCACTTTGTATCAGCTGGGATTGATTATATTCTGATGATTCAAGCCGGCTATATATATCCTCTCTTCATGCACCCCCACAATAGACAACTTGCTCTTTTCCGGCGGCCAACGACGAGGACGGCATGAGAATACACGCCGATCGACACCCCACATCCTTATGCAGACTGCGTGGTAATCCTTCATCTAGCCAAATATTTTTTAAGTTTTGAATTTAGTATATTATGATACAATATTAAACAAATATAAGATAGATTTTTTAAAAATCTTGAAACAACATTGGATTAAATATTTCTATACAAAGCTAAATCACATGTGTGTTCTGCTAAACGGTAAAAACATTAGTGTGTGACATACCCAAATATTTTTTAAGTTTTGAATTTAGTATATTATGATACAATATTAAACAAATATAAGATAGATTTTTTAAAAATCTTGAAACAACATTGGATTAAATATTTCTATACAAAGCTAAATCACATGTGTGTTCTGCTAAACGGCAAAAACATTAGTGTGTGACATACCCATTATGGAAATTCTGAGTCTTCCAGTTCTGCATGTCTTGGTTTGAAGCTCTGAGTTATCTAGGAATAAATACAATATGTTGCAGGCTTGGAACGACCAAGGAGTTTTCTCCATCTCGGGTCTCATCTGCGGGTGAGATGATGAATATGAAGCGTCCCTATGAAGGTCTACAAAAAGCTTGATATCGGTGCAGCCGACAGGGAGACGGTTACGATGATGGCAACCCGGACTATGGAGGAAAATATAGCAGCATGACATCAGATTTCGCGACCCGCGACGCTATCACGGTTAGTTGGGCTCGGATTATTTTTCGATCATACCTTTGAGGTCCAGTCCAATCTAGAAATAATGTTCTCACAGATCATCAATTCATCAAGGCGAGTGAAACATGATCATGTTCTCTTCTTCATCCAACATGTTCAAAAGGCACTAGATGCATCGCCTAAATTGTAGTTTAAGGAAACAATATCATGCATGACTCTGAAGAAACTGAGCGAGCTGACCATAAGATGACAATCATGCAACATTAAAGTGAGTGCTGCGAGGATATTTGACTTGATCAATTCGTCTATTGTTAACCTACTAAGATTTTTTTCTGCTCTCAAGGTATATACAGTTCATGCTACCACAGATGAATATTAACGAGATTCGCTATATGTATTTGTCAATTTTAAAGATGTACAGTGTGATCGCACGGCAAATGTTGAGATTAGAATTACGGTGTGTGTATAGTACAAAGGTAAAGAAGGTGAAATATCATCATATTAAATTTTATAAGTTGCTATACTGAATTTGCTAAGCAACGATGCTCTACAAGCACGGTTAGAGAAAGACCGACAATGCTCAGGTATGACAGTAGTTGTATTTCCAAGTCATATTATCGTGTTCTAAATTATTCGTTTTTAAAATTATTTTGGATATGATCTCTCACCAAGATTAAGCCAGTAAAGTCGAGGGTAGCACTGCAAACCCACCCATAAATTTCAGATATATGCAAGACAAAGAATCAAATACCAGGTAAGTATACATTCAGAGTTCAGTTTACTTCAAAATTACGAAACAAATATATTTTAAAAATTAAATTATTAGGGGTGATAAAGGCAGAGAGAATTTAATCATTTACGAAAATTCACATAGTGCCTACTTTTAGCTCAGCATTATGATCATTGTTGATTTAATACGCCAATGCCTAAAGTTGTCACATCCCAAATTTAGAAACTAAGAAAAACTTAGTTTCACAAGAACCAAATTTCAGAACCAACAAAAACTTTTTGAAATGTTTCACTGATGATTGTGTTTTACTTCCCATTGCTGTGTTGACTTTGTGTGATCTTGGTTGTGATGCTGATTTGATTATGTTTGTTGCTTGTGAGAACAAATCCTCAACTGTGTCTAACACTAAAAATAAAACACACTTGGCAACAATTTGGAATGTGACTTAAATTTAAAGCAAACTCCTCAAATTATTCAACAATTGGAATTTCAGATCATGAGTTAAGGAAATGATCATAATAAATAATTTTCTCTACTTAACTATCTATTTCCTTCAAACAAATACTTTCTTATGAAAATAAAAGACTATTTGAAGTTAATATATTTATCAAGGAAGTTCCGAGAGTTCAAAGATAATATTTGAACTTGCTTCAAAATTCCAAAGAAATATCATTTGGAAATTAGCAAAATTGCCATAATGAAACACTATGAACAAAAGTTGTGTAAAACATTTTATTTTAAAGCCCCAATTTTTGTGCAGCTTCTACATGTATTGGGGAGGCCACATGATTATTTTCAAATTTTTCTAAGAAGTTTTAGTGCCTCAATTTAATCACTGAAACTCTCTGGTTTTAAAAGAAACAGGAAAAAGGACCCAGTTGTAATTAGAAACGGAAATCCAGGGGGTTATCGGCAAAAGCGTCATCTTCTCTGTAGCAGCAGTGGCGCAGCGTCGCCGTGTCGTTCGCCCGACGCCGCGCGCGTCCAGGCCCCCCCCCCCCTCTCGCTCCTCTGCCGCGCGAAGAAGTAAGGAGGCCCCACCTCCGAAGCTCCTCTGCCCTCCACCACTCACTCCCTCGCCATTTCCCTCTCTCCCTCTCGTTTCCTCTCCCCGACCCGAAAACCTAGCCGGAGCTCCGCCGCCACATCGCCGCCGTTCCAGAGCTCCCAGAGCAAATCGAAGACCGCCATCCTCTCCGCCTCGACGTCCTCTACGTGCCTGTCCAAGGAATCATCGCGGGAAGCCGTGAATCGAGCTGTGCATCGGCGTCTTCTTCATCCCCGGCCGCCGGACATCCAGGAAGCTCGCGAGCGATGTAGTCCACCATTCGCCGCCATTTATGCTCCCCCGTGATCCCCTCCTCGCGGCCTAACTCCTGGACATCCCCTTTCCTTCTCAGGACCACCGGAGCCGCCGCGTCGACCTCGCCGCGCTCCTGCCGTGCCTCGCTCGCCGCGGTGCACGTCGAGGAAGGAGACGACCCCCCCCCCCCCCCGTACCCCTTCGCTTCGCTCTTGGGCCGCTGGCTGGGCCACCTCCGGCGTTGCTCGGCCAGGTCTGGGCCAGATCCGGCCCACCCGTTTATTTTTCCAGCAGATGTAATATATGATTTTATTCCTGTTAAAATTTGCAGTGTAGCTTTAAATATTTTGTGGTAGACCTGTGGTAGATACTGGAGTGCTTCAAATTTTGTAGCATTCATATGTGTTTTCTTAACCATGTGGCACTGGCCATTTTCCAAAAATGTGTAGTTATGTGTGTGCTAGAGTTAATCTAGTAAAAAGTTTCCATTTCACTAATTATTCAATATCTAGAGTTTTATGTATCCAAATATTGCAAACTAAAATTCTCTGGATAGGTTGAGATGATACCTTTCCAGATCTGTTGGCCTTGTATGCAAATGAAGTCTAAAACAAAAGTTCTATTCATTCTTGAAAACACACCAGTGGCACTTTGGTGATTTTTGTAGATTTTTGTGAGATGAATTTTGGAGTAAATCCAATTGGCTTATCCTCTATATGTGTAGGAGAACATATCCCTAAATTGGTTTGAATTTAGGAGTCATTGATTGACTGTGGTGCTAATTATAAGGTTTAGGCCTTTTCCGCCTATTTTTTAATTAGGGCTTTATAAATTGTGTTATAACTTTATTGTTATAGATGTGTTTCCTAGCATGTGTAGGGTGGGAACCCACTGTTGTGGTGTGTTTCCTTATTCTGCTAGCATGTTAGGAGAGCTTCTTGTGAGTCATGTTTTTGTTAGGGATTTAGTCCCTATATAACTTTTCACCTAGTAATTAGGAATTACTATATTTGTTTATTTTGATGTGAGAATATTGTGTGTGATTGATATGATTGCCTTGCTGGTTAATGATTGTTGTGGTACTGTTGCTTGCATGTATTATTGTTTAGCAGGTTATAATATGTTAGCACTGTTAGTGGAATTTGTTAGGCAAATTGGTGTGAGTAATATATTTGCATGGCTTGATGAACTTGGTGGACTTAAGTTGAGTACTAGCTTAGGTATCTTGTTATATATCTACCCTAGCTTGGTGTGATGTTTTCATTTACAGAGATTGTTTGGTGACTTAACTTTTGTCTGAAGTATTTCCTGATTAGGAAAAATGGTTGTTAATTACCTCTAGTTGAGGATGTCTTTGTGCCCTCTTGTTCTGGCATGTGTATGGTGTTATACTCTTGATTAGTATAATGCCCTTGTAAATGTAGATCTTAGTTTGTGGCTTGATTAAAATAGTGCTATGTTGTGGTTTGTTCCTTGTTTGTATACCACTTGTGGTTTGGTTTGCTTATTGAGTGTTGTTTTATTTTCATGTTGCGATGCTAGAGATAAACGCTACCGGGGTGGTATTTGGAAAGGATTTATCGGAGAAGGATGAGAGTTTATTTCTTTGATCAATGAGGAGAAGTCCAGGAACATCATGCTGAAATCAGGCAAGCTATTCTCTGAGCTTGCATCTATATACATCTATTTTGGTTCACATGTTTTACCTATAAAGAGTATATGTGATTTATGTGGTGTTTGACACTAAAGCTATGATTTTGAAAACCCTCTTGTTTTTAAAATACAAGTATATTATTTTGACACCCTATATGGAGATACTAGATGGAACTTCTTTTCAAACTATAGGATGGGAAAATTATTGTTTACTCAAAACTCCTTGGAAAATACTCGTGAGGTTGTGGAATACCGAGATGTCGGTGTTGAAGTGGAGAAATGGAGAATGGAGATGTTTATAAAAAATACACATTGTGTCTTTGTACTATGACGACCAGCCGATAATCTGTGCGACCACATTTACCCACATATGGGAAAGGGCGTAGTCATATAATTTGCTCATATTAGTACTGGATGCCTCAACAACGAGGATGACCTCGTTCCATGAGGGGATGGTTTGGTGACGATGGTCTGGTGACAATGGTTTGGTGATAGTGGTTTGGTGACCTACCCCCTGACCTGGGTCCTAACACGTTGGTGGGAGGATTGAAGGGTTCGCTCGCCAGGCAGAACTACGAGTCCTCACACTTGGGGTTCCTGTTGGGGAATTGGCCTGAGTGTCGACGGAAGTTTTCGTAGCGGTAGGGTCCTATACTAGCATGAGCAAAGGACAGGCTATGGTCGGTGACTCAACTTCGCATACACCTTGTATGGCGGGACGTGGCTAACACGATGAGTTGCCGGATGGGTGTGGGAAAAGCGTGCTACCTCTGCAGAGGGTCATAAAACTATTCGAATAGCCGAGTCCTCGGATATGGACAGTTGGGAGGCTGTCCTCTGACCATGTGCAAGTTTTGGAAACGTTTTAAGATTTGAAAGGAAAATGGAGATGTTGTTTATGTGCAACTATACCGATGAGTCGGTATGAGGTTACTGGAAAAGAAGAGTACCCTGAGGGGCTTTGATCGAGAAGTGCAAAGTTTTGTGTCCTGAAAGTGGAAAAATGTTTTATGCAACTATACCAAGGGGTTGGTATAAGGTTGTTGGAAAAAATGATTTGACCAGGAATAGTTTGGTCGGAAAAGGAGGAGTTTTGGAAAAATAAACAAATGGTGATTTTCGGGGAAAATGTTTATTCAAGAGACTTCTTACCTTTTTCAACAAAAATGTATTTTCGGGAAAAAGTTTTAAAAGAGAATTCTTACAAAGATAGATTTATGGGAAAAAGTTCTCAAAGACTTCTTTTCTTTTCAATAAAGATATAGAGATGTTTTAAAATAAATAAAAAATTGAAAATTAAAAGGGTGCTGTTGCATGCTCATGTCGGGGGTAGTTTGCGAGTACTTAAATGTACTCATGGCTGTGTCCCTGGATATTCCCATGTCCAGAGTTCAAGAAGAAGTATGCTGAAGACCGAGAGATCGATGACGTCAATGCGAACTAGGGCGCTTCCCAGTCAGTTGTCCGTGGGTTATGGCAAATGACTTGGGCTCCACGCTGTTTGATGGTTTCCGCTGCAAGTATCTGTTGAAGCTACTGCTTCAATCAAGTAAGTCTGTTTATTCGGTATTTATGGATGTTCTTTTGATACCAGTTTAATTGTGCTCAGCGGCACACTGATCACGGGATCGCTGATGTTGTAGGCACAAGGGTATTTCGGACAGCTAGTCCGGGGTCCCCACAAGACTTGGTATCAGAGCCATCCTGACTGTAACAGACCTTAGTTAGCATGGACGTTAGTTAGGAAAGAAATATTTTGTTAAAAATATATTGTTACCAAAAACATAATTTTTATCTGAGGAAGTCCAAAAATAACTTCCACTCTTCTCACCTTCTCAAATATTTCCGAGTCTCATCCCTCTATTTTAAGATTTTCTAAGGATTTCTCTACTCTCTCTTACCTGTTCAAAATACTTGACGATGAACCCAAGTGAGACCTAATTAGCTAGCACCTACAAGCAGAAGCTTTCATCACAAGTACTCAAGATTCCACATCGAGGTGATTGATCTGCAAATTCCAAGATTGTCGAAGTCAACCAAGCAAGAGACCTTCGAAGACCTCAACTCAACATCAACAATTCTACTCAAGTTGCAGCTTCGATAATCTCAATTCCTCCCGCTGAAGCCTAAGACGACAGAGTGAAAACTTCACCAACCATGTCTAACCGAGATCATAGGATAAACCTGATAGGAACCTTGGGTGTACCACCCGACTACCACGAGTATTAGACGCCCGTTGGTACTAAAGGTACCTTGTGTGTTGTTTGTTGGTGTGCTTTACTCTGGTTGTGTGTTGTTGTTGGTGAGTCCTCTGTTTGGGTGTTGTTTTTCTTGTGCGTTCACAATCACGCCTTGATGGCAACACAAAGTAACCTAAAATTCTCTTTTTTATAAAACTCCTTTTGTCACCCAACAAAAAACTAATTTTGACCCCTTCGCCACAGTTGCACTTTGTTGCAGATGTAACCCGCTTAGGAAAATCTTTTCAAGATATTTTCCTCTTATCTAAACCGTCTCCCGATAAGAACTGACAGTTTCGCAAGATACAAAAGACCCCTGATCTTTAACCAAATAGCCTGAGATTTTTGCGACTTAACCGGCCAGTCAGACAATGCCCTTCAAGCACCATCTGGTGCAAGTACGTCAAGACCTCGAAGGAAACTGCAATTTTACGCCAACCTCGTGAAGACACGAGCCTTACCTCGCAAAATTAATTTGTTAAGTTACAAGAATACCAAACTAACTTGTCGTACCTAACTTTAGACTAACATCTGACTTAAGTTCATGATAGTACCAACTAATCTTTTAGGACTTCAAGCCTTGACAAGAAATGAGGACATAAGTAGACTCATCCAAGGGAGATCGCCACCGACAAGCCCGAAGGAAACCAACTTTAAAGATCGTCAACATGGAGTTACCCCAGAATGTGGACGCCATCGACGGCTTGTATATGAAATAAGTATAAATTTTAAAAGAAAGAAGAATGAGAAGTTCAAGGAAGGATAATAAAAGCCTAAATTAAATCTTAAGCTAGATCGTCTTACTTTATCAAGACCATCTTATCTTCTTATCTCCCAAACCTTCTCGAAGACATTCTGCGAGAAAAGCCACCCACCGGAAGGAGGAACTACGACAGAAGACATTGGAGAGAGATTTCTTAGGTTGGCAAGGAAGCAATATACCAGACTACCCTTGAATATTTGGAAACTCATATATCAGAATCTACTATTATAAATCTCTCTAGAAATAGTGTGATATTTTAATGTTCGTGTTATATAGAAGTAGTTTGGTAACAAGCCTCATGAACTTGTTAACAAATCGCTTTTTTATGCTCAAACAATTGAGTGTCATATACAAATAAACGGAACCTCAGATAATCCCGTCCGCCTCAGCCTCTGGAATATGAAAAGTAGTTTGATGACAAGACTAGCTACCTTGTTAACAAATTCTTCTCGTAAGACTAAGGCAATTGATGTTATAAAAGACCTCCACAATTTTATACAACTAACTAATGGAAAGCTTGCCCGGACTAAGTGGATGCCTTCACCACAGGGGTGAAGCAAATGATGTTAGAACTCAAATCAAGGACAATAATAATTTTCTTAAGTCAAGTGTATACCTTAGGAGTTACTCAAGTTCTAAGTAAGAAAATCATATGAAGAATTATAGTGTTTCCTCAAGGATATGATTTCCGAAAACAAGAAAAGAAAGAGGTGCCAGTGGACGACTCAAAACTAGTTGGTAGAGAGGAGACTTTAGGAAGATATAAGGGTGTTGAATTGTAAGTTATTAGCCAAAAGTATCTCGAAGAGATCAAAATTTGGTGGATGGTGTTGGTGATATCAAAAATTTGGGGTTTGGAATAGAAGTGAAAACTTGGAGTGGATCGATAAAATTAATTGGGATTGCACAGAGGATATATTTGATTAATACTCTGGGGCTAACCAGTTGTGGTCCCCAACCATTGATGGTTACCTGGAGCTAGAAGATGTGACCCTTGATTTAAGGTTTAGAAATAAAAGTGAAAGTTATTGGATTTTTAGGAAGCACTTGCTGATAAAATGATGTTTGGATTGGTTAGAAGCAAGTTAATTAAGAAGAATACTCCGGTATTGGAATGTTTAGGGGATTCCTAGCGCAAGAGACCTAGTACTAAATTCTTATGGAATTATAGGAAGTGTACAAAGATGAGTTAGCAAATGAGTAGATCGTTGTATGCGAGAAATAATTGGTGGAGGACAAGTGAATGTTTATCGGATTCTAGGAATCAATATGACTTGGTCTAGTAGCAAGACATTTTATGTGAGATAGATCTTTTATCTTTGATTAAGAGATCAAGGCCCAAAAGTGTTGAGATAAAATCTGAATTTGGTTAGGAAGTGGGGAAATTCTTGATGGAATGATCACATGACTGCTGGATGCTTTATTTAGTTTTGATGATATGATCGTGGGAAAATGGCAATCTGAAGGAGTCAGATAATTTGAGATATGCCTATCTGGGGAATAAATTAATCAAGAAATAATTGGTGGACCACTACGATTTTTGTGATAGAATATAATGGAGACTATGCCTAAAAAAGTTTGATGGATATCAGATAGATTGAAATAAGATATGATAAAGAGTTTATGCCAAGGAAGGTGATGGTGGGTTAATAACTTTAGCTTGGGCAAAAGCCATGATTCAATTAACTAGTTGATAGTAGTGGCCTTACCAGAGATATTGGAATGATATTTTGAAGACTCGAGAATTAGAGGCCTATGTAAAGTTGGTTGTTTTGGACCTTAGGTATAAAAAGTTTGGTGTTCAAAGTATAACACCCAACTCCCTTGAAAACTAACTTAAGCCCCTCAACCAGAAAGTTTTCCCGGAAACCCTAACTATTCTGGTGTACTCTAACTTACTTGTGAAGACCCTGCGAAGCTTCGTGAAGACCCAGAACCAAAGAAAGCCTCGCATCATCAAGTTGTCAAGATCTCATATGGCGACCTCACTGTATAAGCAACGACTTCAGAAGTATAGCCAACCCAAAACCCCGTGCCCCCGTACTCCCCCGTTACCACCGGGCAAATCTCGAGGACGAGATTTATTTTAAGGGGGGAAGAGCTGTCACATCCCAAATTTAGAAACTAAGAAAAACTTAGTTTCACAAGAACCAAATTTCAGAACCAACAAAAACTTTTTGAAATGTTTCACTGATGATTGTGTTTTACTTCCCATTGCTGTGTTGACTTTGTGTGATCTTGTATGTGATGCTGATTTGATTATGTTTGTTGCTTGTGAGAACAAATCCTCAACCGTGTCTAACACTAAAAATAAAACACACTTGGCAACAATTTGGAATGTGACTTAAATTTAAAGCAAACTCCTCAAATTATTCAACAATTGGAATTTCAGATCATGAGTTAAGGAAATGATCATAATAAATAATTTTCTCTACTTAACTATCTATTTCCTTCAAACAAATACTTTCTTATGAAAATAAAAGACTATTTGAAGTTAATATATTTATCAAGGAAGTTTCGAGAGTTCAAAGATAATATTTGAACTTGCTTCAAAATTCCAAAGATATATCATTTGGAAATTAGCAAAATTGCCATAATGAAACACTATGAACAAAAGTTGTGCAAAACATTTTATTTTAAAGCCCCAATTTTTGTGCAGCTTCTACATGTATTGGGGAGGCCACATGATTATTTTCAAATTTTTCTAAAAAGTTTTAGTGCCTCAATTTAATCACTGAAACTCTCTGGTTTTAAAAAAAACAGGAAAAAGGACCCAGTTGTAATTAGAAACGGAAATCCAGGGGTTATCGGCAAAAGCGTCATCTTCTCTGTAGCAGCAGTGGCGCAGCGTCGCCGTGTCGTTCGCCCGACGCCGCGCGCGTCCAGGCCCCCCCCCCCCTCTCGCTCCTCTGCCGCGCGAAGAAGTAAGGAGGCCCCCCTCCGAAGCTCCTCTGCCCTCCACCACTCACTCCCTCGCCAGTTCCCTCTCTCCCTCTCGTTTCCTCTCCCCGACCCGAAAACCTAGCCGAAGCTCCGCCGCCACATCGCCACCGTTCCAGAGCTCCCAGAGCAAATCGAAGACCGCCATCCTCTCCGCCTCGACGTCCTCTACGTGCCTGTCCAAGGAATCATCGCGGGAAGCCGTGAATCGAGCTGTGCATCGGCGTCTTCTTCATCCCCGGCCGCCGGACATCCAGGAAGCTCGCGAGCGATGTAGTCCACCATTCGCCGCCATTTATGCTCCCCCGTGATCCCCTCCTCGCGGCCTAACTCCTGGACATCCCCTTTCCTTCTCAGGACCACCGGAGCCGCCGCGTCGACCTCGCCGCGCTCCTGCCGTGCCGACCTCGCCGCGCTCCTGCCGTGCCTCGCTCGCCTCGTTCGCTTCGCTCTTGGGCCGCTGGCTGGGCCACCTCCGGCGTTGCTCGGCCAGGTCTGGGCCAGATCCGGCCCACCCGTTTATTTTTCCAGCAGATGTAATATATGATTTTATTCCTGTTAAAATTTGTAGTGTAGCTTTAAATATTTTGTGGTAGACCTGTGGTAGATATTGGAGTGCTTCAAATTTTGTAGCATTCATATGTGTTTTCTTAACCATGTGGCACTGGCCATTTTCCAAAAATGTGTAGTTATGTGTGTGCTAGAGTTAATCTAGTAAAAAGTATCTATTTCACTAATTATTCAATATCTAGAGTTTTATGTATCCAAATATTGCAAACTAAAATTCTCTGGATAGGTTGAGATGATACCTTTCCAGATCTGTTGGCCTTGTATGCAAATGAAGTCTAAAACAAAAGTTATATTCATTCTTGAAAACACACCAGTGGCACTTTGGTGATTTTTGTAGATTTTTGTGAGATGAATTTTGGAGTAAATCCAATTGGCTTGTCCTCTATATGTGTAGGAGAACATATCCCTAAATTGGTTTGAATTTAGGAGTCATTGATTGACTGTGGTGCTAATTATAAGGTTTAGGCCTTTTCCGCCTATTTTTAATTAGGGCTTTATAAATTGTGTGTTATAACTTTATTGTTATAGATGTGTTTCCTAGCATGTGTAGGGTGGGAACCCACTGTTGTGGTGTGTTTCCTTATTCTGCTAGCATGTTAGGAGAGTTTCTTGTGAGTCATGTTTTTGTTAGGGATTTAGTCCCTATATAACTTTTCACCTAGTAATTAGGAATTACTATATTTGTTTATTTTGATGTGAGAATATTGTGTGTGATTGATATGATTGCCTTGCTGGTTAATGATTGTTGTGGTACTGTTGCTTGCATGTATTATTGTTTAGCAGGTTATAATATGTTAGCACTGTTAGTGGAATTTGTTAGGCAAATTGGTGTGAGTAATATATTTGCATGGCTTGATGAACTTGGTGGACTTAAGTTGAGTACTAGCTTAGGTATCTTGTTATATATCTACCCTAGCTTGGTGTGATGTTTTCATTTACAGAGATTGTTTGGTGACTTAACTTTTGTCTGAAGTATTTCCTGATTAGGAAAAATGGTTGTTAATTACCTCTAGTTGAGGATGTCTTTGTGCCCTCTTGTTCTGGCATGTGTATGGTGTTATACTCTTGATTAGTATAATGCCCTTGTAAATGTAGATCTTAGTTTGTGGCTTGATTAAAATAGTGCTATGTTGTGGTTTGTTCCTTGTTTGTATACCACTTGTGGTTTGGTTTGCTTATTGAGTGTTGTTTTATTTTCATGTTGCGACGCTAGAGATAAACGCTACCGGGGTGGTATTTGGAAAGGATTTATCGGAGAAGGATGAGAGTTTATTTCTTTGATCAATGAGGAGAAGTCTAGGAACATCATGCTGAAATCAGGCAAGCTATTCTCTGAGCTTGCATCTATATACATCTATTTTGGTTCACATGTTTTACCTATAAAGAATATATGTGATTTATGTGGTGTTTGCCACTAAAGCTATGATTTTGAAAACCCTCTTGTTTTTAAAATACAAGTATATTATTTTGACACCCTATATGGAGATACTAGATGGAACTTCTTTTCAAACTATAGGATGGGAAAATTATTGTTTACTCAAAACTCCTTGGAAAATACTCGTGAGGTTGTGGAATACCGAGATGTCGGTGTTGAAGTGGAGAAATGGAGAATGGAGATGTTTATGAAAAATGCACATTGTGTCTTTGTACTATGACGACCAGCCGATAATCTGTGCGACCACATTTACCCACATATGGGAAAGGGCGTAGTCATATAATTTGCTCATATTAGTACTGGATGCCTCAACAACGAGGATGACCTCGTTCCATGAGGGGATGGTTTGGTGACGATGGTCTGGTAACAATGGTTTGGTGATAGTGGTTTGGTGACCTACCCCCTGACCCGGGTCCTAACACGTTGGTGGGAGGATTGAAGGGTTCGCTCGCCGGGCAGAACTACGAGTCCTCACAGTTGGGGTTCCTGTTGGGGAATTGGCCTGAGTGTCGACGGAAGTTTTCGTAGCGGTAGGGTCCTATACTAGCATGAGCAAAGGACAGGCTATGGTCGGTGACTCAACTTCGCATACACCTTGTATGGCGGGACGTGGCTGACACGATGAGTTGCCGGATGGGTGTGGGAAAAGCGTGCTACCTCTGCAGAGGGTAATAAAACTATTCGAATAGCCGAGTCCTCGGATATGGACAGTTGGGAGGCTGTCCTCTGACCATGTGCAAGTTTTGGAAACGTTTTAAGATTTGAAAGGAAAATGGAGATGTTGTTTATGTGCAACTATACCGATGAGTCGGTATGAGGTTACTGGAAAAGAAGAGTACCCTGAGGGGCTTTGATCGAGAAGTGCAAAGTTTTGTGTCCTGAAAGTGGAAAAATGTTTTATGCAACTATACCAAGGGGTTGGTATAAGGTTGTTGGAAAAAATGATTTGACCAGGAATAGTTTGGTCGGAAAAGGAGGAGTTTTGGAAAAATAAACAAATGGTGATTTTCGGGGAAAATGTTTATTCAAGAGACTTCTTACCTTTTTCAACAAAAATGTATTTTCGTGAAAAAGTTTTAAAAGAGAATTCTTACAAAGATAGATTTATGGGAAAAAGTTCTCAAAGACTTCTTTTCTTTTCAATAAAGATATAGAGATGTTTTAAAATAAATAAAAGTTTGAAAATTAAAAGGGTGCTGTTGCATGCTCATGTCGGGGGTAGTTTGCGAGTACTTAAATGTACTCATGGATGTGTCCCTGGATATTCCCATGTCCAGAGTTCAAGAAGAAGTATGCTGAAGACCGAGAGATCGATGACGTCAATGCGAACTAGGGCGCTTCCCAGTCAGCTGTCCGTGGGGTTATGGTAAATGACTTGGGCTCCACGCTGTTTGATGGTTTCCGCTGCAAGTATCTGTTGAAGTTACTGCTTCAATCAAGTAAGTCTGTTTATTCGGTATTTATGGATGTTCTTTTGATACCAGTTTAATTGTGCTCAGCGACACACTGATCACGGGATCGCTGATGTTGTAGGCACAAGGGTATTTCGGACAGTTAGTCTGGGGTCCCCACAAAAGTCAATCTTTTCCAAAAGATATATACCCATGTTCTCTTAGGGACATAAAGCTCTAATGTCATTTGATGCAAATCTGGATACCCATGAATATGTTTTAGGCACATAAACTGCTTGAGCTGAGGCAACTTTGCATAGTTGTGGCGCTCCAAGCAGTAGAGATGTCCATAACGGGCTGAAATTAACATTCAGTATGTATCAACAATACAGTTTGGACACTTCACTGCCCATGGTCCTAAGATATAGGATGATTGGGGTCCTATTAAGTGATGGAGCAGGAAATTCATAGTGTTGAATGTCAAGTGGCAATGGGTTATATAAATCTTGAAATCTTTTATATAATACACGTTATTTTTTTTTACCAAAGTAGTACATCATAGATGCACTCACACCATAACACCAAATTCATAAAATAATTATTCACAAAATGTACATAGGTACACCGTACACATCCAGCTCACCAAATGATAATCAATTTGATCCGTACATCTAGGACTAACGCCAATGAAAAATAAAATATCTTACGAATTTAAAAATATGATCAAATATAATTAAATTAAATGTGATGACAAATATAGGAAGAGAAATCTAGCCGCGCAAATGCGCGGGCCACCCCGCTAGTTTGGAAGAAAGCCATGTGAAGCTCTCGAGCTCTCATGAGGACCTTCTAGTCTCCTATGATAAGCTAAAGTTAGCTCATGAGGGTATTATGTTAAAGGTAACATCTTGTGAACCCCATGTGGACAATGGCACAACTTATACTCAAAATGCTTTATTGCTCATGAGGGTATTATGTTAAATGCTACATCTTGTGATGAATTACTTTCCATGCCTTGTTGCTCTAACAATGAAGCTTCAACTTCCTCTAGTGTTTTTGTTGATACTAACCATGTAGAGGAATTAAAAGAGCTCAAGGCCCAAGTCACTTCTTTGAAGAAAGACTTGGAAAAGCGTCATGATGGGAAGCCCACACTTGACAACATGTTGAGTGTGTAAAGACGCCCCAATGACAAGAGTGGACTTGGATTCAACTCCAATAACAAGAACAAGTCCAAGTATAACAAGAAAAAGAAGGGTCATGAACAAGTCAAGAATTTGGCCAAGATTGTTTGCTTCAAGTGCAAGGTTGAAGGGCACCATGTTAGATCTTGCCCTTTGAAGAAGAAGTCTCTTAGTGAGAAGCAACAAGGGAAGATGCCTCAAGTTCAAACTAAAGTTCCCCAAGTCGAAGAACGGCCACTTCCCAAGAAGAATCAAGCTATTCCTTCTCAAGTTGAGACTTCAACAAAGAAGAAAGGAGGAAGCAAATGTTGCTACTTATGCCGTGAGAAGGGTCACTTTGCTTCTTCATGCACTAGTGGTACCTTATCCAACCCTATCATAATTGATAATGTTTATTCTCTTAGGAAGGATAAGGTTGGCAATGTGTTTTCCAAATATGTTGGTACTCAAAGTGGTGTCAAGAAAAGAACCATTTGGGTTGCCAAGCCTATTGTGACTAACCTCTTAGGACCCAACTTGGTTGGGGACCAACAAGCTAAAACTTGATCAATACGTGTTGAGGAGGGCATTGGGGACTTGGCTACATCATGAAGAATTAAGGGATCTTCATCAATTATATTCTCTCAAGCCAAGTCATTTGGATTATGTTCTATCTCACATCCAATGTTCCTCCTTGCGGTAACTTGTATTTAAATCACATATACATTGAAAGTTACTTGCATCCTTGCATGTGTTTGGTTTTGTACCTTGCTAATGTTTGTATGTGTTGTGCTCTCTACTTACTTTTCTTGAGTAATCAAGTATGTGTATGTTGGTTTGCACACCATGCATGTGTGAGTTTGTGTTGAGCCTTTTGTATCAACTTGCTTATATCTTAATTGGATCTTTTTGAGAGGTTAATGGTCTATCCCATTTTGGGGGAGTGATATGCTTGCGCACTTCACAATCCTAAAAATGTATATACATGAGTACTACCACTTAGTGTTGATATATCAATTTTATCTAGTCTCTATATGGTATGTCCTTCTCATGAGAAATTCAAATTCCATAATGTTCATTAATCATCTCTAGTTGGGTTTTTACTTGCCTCTTGTGGAGAATAAATGGATTATCACATTATGGGGAGTAATAAGCTATGTGCATATTACAAACCTAGACAATGTGAACATGTGAGGTATTGCCACCTAGAATTGATATTGTTAATTATCTTATTCCTTTGTGGCATGTTTCTCAAACAAGTTCTCTTTTGCTTAAATATTTTTACTTACTCACACTTTGGATCTTGTTTGTGATGAATGTTCTTGGTAAGGTTTTCCTCTAATATGTTCTCATATATCTCTTTGGGAAACCGATTGCTTCAAGCTACTCTCTGTAGTTGCTTTGCATGATCGCGTGAATATTTGAAGCTATCAAGAACATTTATCTACATAAGCATCGCGCTTAAATCTTATCCTTCACCATGTTCTTATTGGTTGCGAAGATGATCTTGAATATCAATCCAATACACCACTAAGAAATTTCTACATATACTCCTTTTCCATGACAATTGATGGTCATAATTGTGGTGAAATTTGTAGATCATCTTCATATTGGCTCTTGATTTTATTGCCTTATTTCTTGCCAAAAAATTAATTTGTTTTAACTCCTTTTGTCTTCCTTACCTCTTGTGGATCATTTTGCTTTACTCAAACTTTCCTAGTGTTTTATTTGGTGTAGGAGAGTGATACGTGCATTTTATATCATCATTTATACAACTTTTAGTATCATATTAGAATGTTATTTGCATTGTTATATCATTATTTTTACATGTTTTAGATGATTTATGGGACTTTCATACAAAGTCCCTATTTTTGGTATTTAATTTCTGGGAGGCAGAAAACCTCCTTTTTCTTGTTTTTAATGTTTCAGGAGCTACAGGGACCCAAATAATAAAAGGAAAATTACACAGTGGTTTTTCGTCGAGAAAAGGCAGAGGGAAGAAGACCGAAGAGAGGAGAGCCACGAGGCCCAAAAGGGGTGGGCCCACGCGGCCCAAGTACCTGGCCGCGTGGGACCCACTAAGTGGGCCTCGGGCACCTCCTCGCCTGGGGCTTTTTATCGACGCCTTCGTCCTCCCCGAAAAGTTACGCCCTAATTTTTCCAAGTCCATCCGAGGCCGCGGCGGCGAAACTCCTGATTCCCTCCGAGGGGGATCAGATCCTGCTGCTCCGGAGCTCCGGAGAAGGGGGAAATCATCGTCATCGTCATCACCTCTCCTCCTTGGCGTGGGAGGAGGCCTCTACACATCACCATCACCAAGACCAGCACCATCTCCATCATCATCTCCGTGATCCACTCCGTTCCCCTCGTAGTTTGAGAGTTGCTATACCCTAGATACTTGTCTTGTGCTACTATTCATGTTTGTGATTGAGTACTTGTCATTATTTGGTGGTGAAGTTATATTTTCAGATTGTGTTGTACCACTTATGCCACTGAATATTATCATGTTTGCACGTTGTGAGTAGTTCCCATATGTTCCTGAGGGCATAGGATGAATTGGCAATGATTTATATATAACATGTGTTGGTATTTTGTCAAGAGTTTATCTTTTATGTGATTCTATGATGGTGTTGTGCGAACGTCGACTGCACAACACTTCACCTATATGGGCTCATAGGAGAACACCGTAGTATAATGAATTGAGGGAGACTTGGGAGGACATGTAAACCTGGGACCGAATCATGAAGTTATATTATGAGGGTATTAGTATCGGGGACCTTAGAGTGTAATGCTATGGTGGGACTTTATGTCTTAATAATTCTTGTGCAGTCATTTACTTGGCCACATGATCCATCATAAGGGGTTGTAGTTTATTTATTTAGCTATACCTAATAATGGCTCCGTCCAAAGAAGATTAAAACTTGACAAGATATTCAACGTGTTGTTTAATAAATCTCTATGCCTAGCAATATCCATGCCGCCCTCGGGAACGTTTTCCACATATAAGTTACACATCACTTGAGCTTGTCCTCTTGCACATAAGAGGATTGGGCTTTCTCTCTTTGAGAGCTTTGACTTGCTACTGTTTATTTCTGCATTGCAACTATACAACCAAAAATACCAAAAACACTTGCATCTTTTATTGTTTTATTTATCAATCTTACTAACCAATACCTTCAGCTCCTCGTGGGTTCGACAACCTTTTCTAATTGAAAGGTACTACAATTGATCTCCTGCACTTGGGAGTCATCAAGACACTTTTCTGGCGCCGTTGCCGGGGAGCGTAGCGCTATTGGTAAGAAGTTTGGTAAGGAAACTTGAAAGCTGTTTTATCTCATTGTTACTATGGCATTTATGAATCGTTCCTCGCTGCATCTTGCTCTATATGAAGTGCTTATGCCACTACTCCTAAAGTGGTTGAAACTACTGTGTCTGAGATACCTAAAGTGGGATTTAAAATTCCCGTTGGTCATGTTAAAAGAGTTATGAAAAATCCATTTACAGGTGATGGAACTAAGTCTGCACGTGAACACATGGAGTTAATTGAAGACATATGTGGTTTATTTAGACTTCCTGGTATTTCTGAAGATCAGGTAAAAAGGAAGTTATTATATTTGTCTTTATCTGGTAATGCTCGTGATTGGTACAGGTCTCTTGATGAAGAGGTTGCTATTGAATGGAATATCTTGAGGAAGGTTTTCTTTCTTAAATATTTTACTCCTAAAGAAGCTTATGAGAACCGCTGCTATATATTTAATTTCTGGCCACATCTGGGAGAGAGTATTACTCAAGCTTGGGGGAGGTTAAAGGAACTCCTTCGCAAGAATCCTTGTCATGATCTTACAAGGAAACTTATATTGATAAACTTTTATGTGAGGCTACCGTCGAAGCACA
Organism: Poa pratensis; assembly: GCA_947311845.1. NCBI lineage: Eukaryota > Viridiplantae > Streptophyta > Magnoliopsida > Poales > Poaceae > Poa > Poa pratensis. Next base: position 109,291,473 of record CAMZMU010000107.1, on the reverse strand, counting down.
AGGAAATTCTGGATAATTCATCTGGTGGAAGTTTTACTAATAATACTGAAGAAGAAGCATGGAATTTATTGGAGACTATTTCTGAAAATACTAGTCATTGGGATCTTGATAAAGGTAATGAGCCCTATTTTGATTATGGATATTCATGTGTAGAGAACTTCTCTACTTCTATGTTGTTTAAAAATCTGAGTGATACTTTTAATCTTGATCCTTATGTTATAATTGAGATAGCTAAAGGTTTTGCTGAGCATATCTGTGTTCCTCAAAGTGGTTTTGAAGTTTATGTTGAACCTGTTAAACAATCTATTGTTGTTCCTAAAGTTATTAAACAGGCAGAACCAGTGTCATCTGTGACAATTGAAGAGTATGTTGAACCACCTCCATATCCAAACCAAGTTAAGGAGAATTTACTTATTGCTGTTACTAACAAGAGTAAAAGAAGATGTTCTCAGCCTTATGAACAGGTGGAAGTCAACAGTCAAATTTCAATTATCAAACAATTAAATGAAGAAGACCCTGTTGATGTTTATTTATGTGAAGATGCTACTAAGGTCATCAAAGGTAATTCGGCCAAAGTTGGTAAACCTGTTATATCATGCTCTATTGGGACTTCAAGTTATCATGGTCTATGTGATATTGGAGCAAGTATTAGTGTCATTCCATATTCTCTTTATCTTGAAATCAAGCCTGATATTGATCCTATCATTATGGAAGAGACAGGTATGACAATTCAACTTGCTAATAAAGATTATATTAGTCCATTTGGAATTGTTAGAGATGTTGAAGTATTGGTTGGCAAAATAAAATATCCTGCTGATTTTATTGTGCTTGGTTGTCCTCAAGATTCTTTTTGTCCTATCATTTTTGGTAGACCTTTCTTAAACACTGTTGGTGCTGAAATTAATTTGCCTAAAGAGAAAGTGTTTATTAAATGTGCTGGTGAAAAACTTGAGTTCAATTTTTCCAAATTTGCTGATAAACATGTTGTGAAAGAGCCAATTTCTGAAGATATAATTGAAACTCTTGCACATATAGCTGTAGCTTCAACAGATGTTGTAGAACGTTATATGCTTAATCAAGATGAACCATTTAATGATGAGGAAAAGGATGCTTTAGAACAAATATTATGGCAACAACCACCACAATTACAATTGCATATCCCACCTGATAATTTAGGAGTGCTACCACCACCTAAAGGGGATCCTAGCTTTGAATTAAACCTTTGCCTACAAATCTGAAATATGCATATTTGGATGAGAAGAGCATATATCCTGTCATTATTAGTGCTAACCTTTCAGCTGAAGAAGAAGAGAAATTACTTGATGTGCTTAAAGCTCACCGACCAGCCATTGGATACTCTCTTGATGATCTTAAAGGTATAAGCCCAGCTCTATGTATGCATAAAATTAATTTGGAAGAGGATGCAAAACCTGTTGTTGATTATCAACGCCGTCTCCATCCAAAAATGAAGGAAGTGGTAAGGAAAGAGGTAATAAGACTTATTGAAGCTGGTATCATTTATCCCATAGCTGATAGTAAGTGGGTTAGTCCTGTTCATTGTGTTCCTAAAAAGGGTGGAATGACTGTTGTTCCAAATGATGAGGATGAACTTGTGGCTCAACGTACTGTTGTTGGTTATAGGATGTGTATTGATTTCAGGAAGTTAAATAAAGCAACTCGTAAAGATCATTACCCATTGCCATTTATTGATCAAATGTTAGAAAGGTTATCTAAACACTCTCACTTTTGTTATTTAGATGGTTATTCAGGTTTCTCACAAATTCCAGTCCATAAGGATGATCAAGAAAAGACCACTTTTACTTGCCCATATGGTACATTTGCTTATAGGAGAATGCCATTCGGTTATGTAATGCTCCTGCTACTTTTCAAAGATGCATGAATGCTATATTTGCTGATTATATTGAAAAGATAATGGAAGTCTTTATGGATGATTTTTCTGTGTATGGTACTTCCTTCGATAATTGCTTGTTCAACCTTAACAAAGTTTTGCAGCGTTGTGAAGACCAACACTTAGTTTTAAACTGGGAGAAGTGTCACTTCATGGTTACTGAAGGTATTGTTCTTGGGCATAAGATTTCTGGAAAAGGAATAGAAGTTGACCCAGCAAAGATAGAAGCTATTGAAAAGCTGCCATACCCAAGGGACATCAAAGGTATAAGAAGTTTTCTTGGGCATGCAGGTTTTTATCGTAGGTTTATTAAAGATTTCTCCAAAATATCAAAACCCTAACCAATCTTTTGCAAAAGGATGTTCCTTTCTCTTTTAATGATGATTGCATTGAGTCCTTTAATATTTTGAAGAATGCTTTAATAAGTGCTCCTATTATTCAACCTCCTGATTGGAAATTGCCTTTTGAAATTATGTGTGATGCTAGTGATTATGCAGTTGGGGCTGTTTTGGGCCAACGTGTTGATAAGAAACTGAATGTCATTTATTATGCTAGTAGAACACTTGATGCTGCTCAAAGGAATTATGCCACAACTGAAAAAGAATTTTTAGCAGTGCTATTTGCTTGTGACAAGTTTAGACCTTATATTACTGATTCGAAAGTCACATTGCATACTGATCATTCTGCCATTAAATACTTAATGCATAAGAAAGATGCTAAGCCTAGATTAATAAGATGGGTACTTCTATTGCAAGAATTTGATTTACACATTGTTGATAGGAAAGGGGAAGATAATCAAGTAGCTGATCATCTTTCTAGAATGGAAAATATACCTGATGATCCTATTCCTATTAATGATAGCTTTGTTAATGAACAACTTGCAATTGTTAATGTTTCTAGTGCTAAAGTTGCATCACCATGGTTTGCCAACTATGCAAATTTTATTGTTGGTAAGGTTCTACCTCCACACTTCACTTTTCAACAAAGAAAGAAATTCTTTTATGATCTTAGACATTATTTTTGGGATGATCCTTTCCTTTATAAGAAAAGTGTGGATGGTATTATTAGACGTTGTGTACCTGAGCATGAACAACAGGCTATTATAAGAGATTGTCATGACAGTCCTTATGGAGGGCATCATGCAGGAGATCGTACAGGTGCAAAGGTATTACAATCTGGTTTCTATTGGCCTACTTTATTTAAGGATTGTGCTGAATATGTTAAATCTTGTGATAAATGTCAAAGAGTAGGAAATATTGGTAGGAGAAATGAAATGCCTATGAATTATTCTTTGCCACTTGAGCCATTTGATGTTTGGGGCTTTGACTTTATGGGGCCTTTCCCAGAGTCAAAGACAAAGCATACTCATATTTTGGTTGCAGTGGATTATGTTACAAAGTGGGTGGAAGCAATTCCAACCAAGAGTGCAGATCATGCCACAGCAATGACGATGCTCAAGGACATCATTTTCCCCAGGTTTGGTGTTCCTAGGTTTTTAATTACTGATGGTGGTTCTCATTTCTTGCATGGTATTCTTAGAAAAACATTGGCAAAATATGATGTTAACCATAGAATTGCATCTCCCTATCACCCTCAAACAAGTGGACAAGTTGAATTAAGTAATAGGGAAATTAAACTCATTTTGGAGAAGACAGTGAATAAGTCTAGATCTGATTGGCCAACTAAAATTAATGATGCATTATGGGCTTATAGAACTGCTTTTAAAAATCCTATGGGAATGTCTCCTTATAGAATGGTTTATGGAAAAGCTTGTCATTTACCTGTTGAATTAGAACATAATGCTAGATGGGCTATTAAACAATTGAACTTTGATTTTAAGACTGCTGGAGAGAAGAGAATTCTTGATTTAAACCTACTTGATGAATGGAGAAACGAAGCTTATGAAAGTGCTAGAATGTTTAAAGAGAAAGTTAAAATTTGGCATGACAAGAAAATTAAGAGAAAAGAATTCAAAGTAGGTGATCAAGTTTTATTGTACAATTCTCGTTTCAAGTTTTCTGCAGGAAAGTTAGCTTCAAAGTGGCAGGGACCATTAGTGATACAGGAGGTGTACCGTTCAGGAGCTATCCGTCTTCACGGTGATATGAAAGGTAAACCTCATGTAGTCAATGGACAACGCCTTAAACATTATATTGCAGGAAAGCTTCATCGGAAAGGTGGAGGAGTTGAATTTAAAGACACCGGAGGAGGTAATTGCGAAGAATTTTGCAGTTTCAGAAACCCAAAATCAATAATAGGTAACTTTTGTGTTGGAAAGTTTCTCGGAATTGCGTAAAATTTTACGGAAGTCATTTTTTATGGAAATTAACGTGTGGGACAAGAAAACTGGACGAAGCGGAGACCCGAGGAAGGAAACAAGGGGTCCCACGCGGCCAGAATCTTGGGCCGCGTGGGACCACTCCTTTTGCCCCTCGGAGTCCCGTTCCGTCTCGTTTTCGACTCCGACGCTTCGTCTTGACCTAAAACCGTCAATATATACCCCTTTTCGTTGATCTAATCTCGCACCGAGCGTTCTCGAGCGATCTTTGCTTTTGCTGTTTCTGCCTGTCAGGTTTTTAGCTATGTCTTCGGGAGACTCCTTCCAATGCTCCTCCATGGACAATGATGATGATGAACTCGAGGGCAACAGCCCCACGTCCATATGGAGAAGGAATAGGAAGAGGAAGGACTACTCGGATGATGAAGACTACAAGCCCGACGAGGAGGAGATGGAGAAGGAGGAAGCGGAAGAGAAAGAATACAAGCCCTTCGTCGACATCGCACCTATTGCAACAGCACCACCTTCTCCTATCTCCGTTGCTGGTGTGAGGGTGAACGTGTCTCTTGGAAACAAGAGGCAGACGGCTCGCATGAGCACAGGAGGGAAGGCTCCTAGGCACGCACTTGCTAGCAAAAACGTGGTTTCTACTCTTATTGACAGGGAATTCAAGCGTGCCACCCAAGAGAACTATCCTGGTGAATGGGATCGTAAGATCCCTAATGTTAAAGTACCAAGCCCGGAGTGGAAGCCTTGCAAGGAGACGGTGGAGAAGAATCTCATGGAAAAACTGGGAGAAGCTGCAAGGGAGTTTGAAAAAGCCTACAACCTTATGATGAGCATTGTTGGAAAACTTGAAGATAATTATTATGAAGACAAGAAGAAAGAGCAGAAGTGGTTCTAGCAAGACGTCAAGCTTGGGGGAGTTCCACTAGTCTTTATCTCTACTAGTTTATCATATCTATCTAGTCATGGTGTGTTTTGCTTTTATCGTTTAGTTATCAATATCTCTTAGGCGTGTGTGAGCTCATGGAGCATTATCATGTATCTCTATCTTGTGGTTTATCAATGAATATGAAAGTATGGTGTCATCCATGATTCCCTTGTTTGGAGATTTATGGGTAACACTCATGCAAATGAGCGTGGCATATTTAGAAGTTTCAGTCACATCTTGCCTTGAACTAATTAACTTGAGTATGTTGGACAATTGTAGAATCACCCCATTATAAAATGAGTAAAGAGAATGGTTAGTTCTATGGACACTCATGCATGCATTTAGATGGTCAACTTTCTCCCTCTTGCTAGCCCAAAAATTCCAACAAGTAAAAACTTGTTTCCAACACCTTCAACCAAAGTTTTTCCAGTGAGTCCACCATATCTACCTATTAGCTTTATGCTATTCCGAGTATGTTTATCATGATATTTGTGTTATCTATACCTCTGAATTAAAATGCTTATGTTTTGATTGTTATGGGAAAAGTTGGTTATAGAGCTCTCTCGAACTTGATGCACACTTTACTTTATTGCATAAATAAAATATGACCCATTGTGATTAAAATTATGATGTTGTGGGCTTGACAAATGTCTTTGGTTGAGAGTTAGCTCATATGTGCTGTCACATGGCAAGCTTTCAACATTGCACATCATTCATTTAGTTGATATCATGTACTTTTGTTTATGGATGCTTACCATGGGTGAAATAAATGAGGAAATGAAGTGAGTTTAAATGAGTTTGTATAAATGGTTAGAGAGACGCCTGGGCCGCTAATCTAAGCCATGCATCATTCATGGTGGAAATTTACTTACATGCTATGGTGAACCTTCTGTGATACACCTTACAATAAAAAGCTATCCAATGGTAAATAAAAAGGGTGTTGAGATTGTTCATTATGTTTGTTTGTCTTGTCATTTTGATATGGGCTTGTTCCATATCCTGGGACAAGAGGTACCCCAGTTGACGCTCTTAATGATACTATTATTACTTACAATGATATTTAACTTGAACTTGCTTTGTTTTCCAAGTTGAGTAACACATGGAGTAGGTACTTGTATTCAAGGGGCATGAGACTTTCAACCTGTACTTTGTCAAGCACATTACTCATATTTGCTTTCACTTTAAACTTAATCATTCAAGATGCTATGATAGGGGAATGAGAGCTTGACACCAAGGATTACCATATTACAATCATTACTTAAGTAGAGAAGTTCAGAAGTTAGATGAAACTTATTCATGCTTTACCTCTACTCATATATATATCTTTCCAAAGTGTCCACCTTTTATATTCAGATTTTCATCAATACTCTATGGCCATTATAGAGCAAAAGCATGTGAAAAATAGTATGATTCAATTGTCCAACATACAATGGTTATTTGCTTTCAAAAGTAAGGGGTGATTGCTAGAGCTTCTACTTATGTTGCCCTCATGTGTATGAGTTTTAGTTCATTAATCTTACATTGCAACTGAATATGATGATGATACAATGCTCGTATTTATTTATCAACCATAAGTCCATTGATGCATGTAATGATCTATGTCCTTACTTACTCGAGGACGAGTAAAGGTTTAAGCTTGGGGGAGTTGATACGTGCATTTTATATCATCATTTATACAACTTTTAGTATCATATTAGAATGTTATTTGCATTGTTATATCATTGTTTTTGCATGTTTTAGATGATTTATGGGACTTTCATACAAAGTCCCTATTTTTGGTATTTAATTTCTGGGAGGCAGAAAACCTCCTTTTTCTTGTTTTTAATGTTTCAGGAGCTACAGGACCCAAATAATAAAAGGGAAAATACACAGCTGGTTTTTCGTCGAGAAAAGGCAGAGGGAAGAAGACCGAAGAGAGGAGAGCCACGAGGCCCAAAAGGGGTGGGCCCACGCGGCCCAAGTACCTGGCCGCGTGGGACCCACTAAGTGGGGCCTCGGGCACCTCCTCGCCTGGGGCTTTTTATCGACGCCTTCGTCCTCCCCGAAAAGTTACGCCCTAATTTTTCCAAGTCCATCCGAGGCCGCGGCGGCGAAACTCCTGATTCCCTCCGAGGGGGATCAGATCCTGCTGCTCCGGAGCTCCGGAGAAGGGGGAAATCATCGTCATCGTCATCACCTCTCCTCCTTGGCGTGGGAGGAGGCCTCTACACCATCACCAAGACCAGCACCATCTCCATCATCATCTCCGTGATCCACTCCGTTCCCCTCGTAGTTTGAGAGTTGCTATACCCTAGATACTTGTCTTGTGCTACTATTCATGTTTGTGATTGAGTACTTGTCATTATTTGGTGGTGAAGTTATATTTTCAGATTGTGTTGTACCACTTATGCCACTGAATATTATCATGTTTGCACGTTGTGAGTAGTTCCCATATGTTCCTGAGGGCATAGGATGAATTGGCAATGATTTATATATAACATGTGTTGGTATTTTGTCAAGAGTTTATCTTTTATGTGATTCTATGATGGTGTTGTGCGAACGTCGACTGCACAACACTTCACCTATATGGGCTCATAGGAGAACACCGTAGTATAATGAATTGAGGGAGACTTGGGAGGACATGTAAACCTGGGACCGAATCATGAAGTTATATTATGAGGGTATTAGTATCGGGGACCTTAGAGAGTGCTATGGTGCTATGGTGGGACTTTATGTCTTAATAATTCTTGTGCAGTCATTTACTTGGCCACATGATCCATCATAAGGGGTTGTAGTTTATTTATTTAGCTATACCTAATAATGGCTCCGTCCAAAGAAGATTAAAACTTGACAAGATATTCAACGTGTTGTTTAATAAATCTCTATGCCTAGCAATATCCATGCCGCCCTCGGGAACGTTTTCCACATATAAGTTACACATCACTTGAGCTTGTCCTCTTGCACATAAGAGGATTGGGCTTTCTCTCTTTGAGAGCTTTGACTTGCTACTGTTTATTTACTGCATTGCAACTATACAACCAAAAATACCAAAAATACTTACATCTTTTATTGTTTTATTTATCAATCTTACTAACCAATACTTTCAGCTCCTCGTGGGTTCGACAACCTTTTCTAATTGAAAGGTACTACAATTGATCTCCTGCACTTGGGAGTCATCAGAGAGGCATTGATCCCATCATTGTGGCATGCTTTCCTTCTTTGTGCCAATATATAGGGGAAACTCCACGAAATCCTAAATCGGCTAAGATGTGCATGAAATTCAATTTCATATCTATATGCACATATTTATGTGGAGTTCCTTCTATGTATTGTAGTTTGACTAACTACTTGGACCCAATTAGTTTGGAAACAATTTTACTTGAATGTGTTTTAGGTACATGGAGATGCATTGGATGCTTGTCTCATTTACAATGAAAGTGTCTTCACCAAATTCTTATTGGAGCCAAGCTAGGATGGTTGATAAATTCATATCTACTACATCAACCCCATGCCATCTCGGTAACAAGTATCCACCCTCATGCATACTTTTATAGCATTAAACCTTGTGTAGGTTTCATCATGGCATGAAAAGTATTTATTTGCTTTTGTTGTAGCTATTGCAAATTCTATGTAGCTCTTATGATACTTGTTGCTTTCCTCAACGCATCCCAACTATCTCCTTTTTCCCTTAGTGATATTTGTGATGCTTGTGTTGAGGTTGAATTTGAAGTTCATTATTATACAATATGAGAACATTGAGCTATGGGCTATGATCCTAAACAAACATCATATGTGTATATTTTATGACTTCCCTTTGGATATCATGTTTCTTTTTCTTAGTAACTAATTTTATGTGTACATGTTTCTTTGTGGATATGTACACTTAGAAACTTATATGCATGAGAGAAATTACATCTTTACTCGATATCCTAATTCTTCGGTGTCACCTCTTTTACTCTGTTTTTGATTCTTTGGCGTGACTCCGAAAAGAATTTGATTTATGAGTGCATATCCTATTTTATCACATCTTGGTGCTCTCATCTTGGTGAATATCTTGCTTGTCTTACAAGCCAATAATCTACACCATGGGATATGTCACAAGCTTTGTTTTTCATTTGCATCTTATTGAGCTTGTGAATTCATTTGTTTTTGTGTTTTAGAGGATACCGGAGGAGTGAGGATTCCATGTTTGGACACCTTGTATTCAAATACAATAATTCTAAATTGTGTACAAATATTGGGGAGCTCCTCTATTTTCTTTAAAACACTCTTTTGCTCAAATCATAATATCTTGTGTTTATTTGGTTAGTCGGATCTTTTTGATTGCTTACTTTTTATTTGGAGAATTGTAAAAAGTTTTCCATATCATTCTTTTGCAATCTTTGGATCCTCAATATAGTTTGTGCTCTCTCCAACTATTCGTCATTGGATATGTGTATTTGATTTCACTCATATTTTGAGAAATGCACACGTTTTGGGGGAGCTCATACTACATTGACCTTCTAAGATTTTTCGCCCATTTTGGAAATGGATGCCAATGGGGGAGAAGTTTTATAGGGTTTAAGGGAATTTGGTGTTATGCTTTTGTTTTGTTCATAAGCATTTACCTTTCATGCTCATGCATCCATGCTTGTTGATTTGCATGGTTGCTTAATTCATTATATAAACCCTTGTAAAAGAAATTGTCATCAATTACCAAAATGGGGGAGATTGAAAGGGCATGGCGCCCCCATGTGTGGTTTTGGTAATTAATGACAATCCCTATGGACTAATGGTTGCATTGAGTTGTACTTGTAAGGTTTGTCCATAGACCATGCTTGAACTCCATATGTTGGATTCAAGGTTGATGCTATGAATATATTGATATAATGAAGTATTTGGCATCAAGATCATCGAGTTGAGCATATTGCAAGTATGTCTTGAAGAAAAGGATTAGTGATCATTCATGGTTATCCTCAAGACATCATCTATTGAAAAGAGAAGAAAAGATACAAGGTTGATCAAGATATTGTTCAACACACAAAGCTACAGGATGTACCAAGTGGGATCATGTATCTCTTGGTATGGTAAGTAATTGTCCATATAGCTTTGTGAACTAACCCATGATATGTGTTGGCATTTCTATGTGTGGTTAGGTATCTTTCTATGGGCTTGCATCAAATGAAGATTTCATATAGCCCATGAAGGATGACGTCAAGTGGTGATCGTCATCAAGGTTGAGATGTGCAAGTTCAAGATGGGCATCTAGAAGATATCATATGCTTGAAGCTTGCAACCCTTTAGAGGTATCGGATTATCCGGTCCCAGCTGACTCGGATTATCCGATAATGGTCAAGTAAAGATGTGCCAGTAAGGGTCTCTCCCATAGTGGAGTATGGGGAGAAATATGTGGACCTTCACCAAGCGAAGCGCAATCAGGAAAGTTGATCCACTTGAGAAGATCAAGATCGCCATCATCTAGTCAAGTGGAATCCGCAAGGCAAAGCTCTGATCTTGTTACGATTTCTATTTTACCGGTCTCATGTTAGTCGGGAGACCGGGTTATTGGATAGACACCGTACTATCAAGAGGGGCTCTCGATTGAGCTTTAGCGTATCAGTTGGAGAGAGCTCAAACCTTTGCATACTTGCCTTCATCATCTTTCTTGGTTCTTATTTGGCTTTTATCTATGTGAGAACTTAGAGCTTGTGTTCATCCCTATACCAAGCTCTAGTTCATCAAAAACGGATTTCATATGAATATCTTGTTGTGATTTTAATGTTGGAGGTTTTACCGGTTCGTCTTTTATAAGAGAGGTCAAACTCTCTTCTTGTGGTTTCCTCCTCACATGATGGACTATGATGTTTCTCTACATAATCTTGGAGAGCTCTTCGTTGCGATTCCAACGAGCCCAAGATCATCGAAATCGGAGTCCGGATGAAAAAGATATTGCGGTTTTTGTTTTGCTGTTTCTGTCAGTTTTCAGTCAATCGGATATTCCGACCCAAACTTGGATCGGAATATCCGACCCGGATATTTGCTGGACGCGAAAACGGCTAAGGACTTGTTTGGTTGCTCTCTGGAGTTTATCGGATTTTCTGACCCAAACTGGATCGGAATATCCGACCCGGATATTTGCTGGACGCGAAAACGGCTAAGGACTTGTTTGGTTGCGCACTGGAGTTTATCGGATTATCCTATCTAACTGGAATCGGATAATCCTATACAGTCGGATTATCCTATCTAACTTGGATCGGATAATCCTATACAGTCGGATTATCCTGTCTAACTTGAATCGGATAATCCTATACAATCGGATTATCCTGTCCAACTTGAATCGGATAATCCTATGTTTTCTGGACTGCAACGACTCTTTTTCGTGTGGACCTATAAAAGGCCCCTTTCTTCCCCAAAGGGACCAACTCTTGCAGCTCGTGTTCTTCCCCATTGTTGACCTTCTTGAGCTTTGCTAACTCTCTATCCCTCCAAGATTCTTGCCTCCATTTAGTGGGAAAAGAGGGAGGAGATCTAGATCTCCCATTCCACCAATCAATCTCTCCTCTAAGTGAGGGGAAGCTTTTGGATCTAGATCTTGGAGGAATTTGGTGTTCTTCTTGGTTCTTCCTCTCTTCTCCCCCCAATAGCATTAGTTGCTTTGGTGGGATTTGAGAGTGAAGGATTTTGAGCACTTCTTGTGTTCTTGCCCATTGCATCGGTTGCATCGGTTTGAGTTCTCCACGGTGATACGTGGAAATCGAAGTTGAGAAGCTTGTTACTCTTGGGTACTTGGGGTGCCCTAGAGCTTGTCCTCTTGGGTACTTGGAGTGCCCTAGACAGTCCTTGTTGATCTCGGAGTTTTGGTGGCTCGCGGGATTGTTGGGAGCCTCCAATTAAGTTGTGGAGACGTGCCCCAACCTTGTGAGTCTTGTGGCTTTGGGAGCCACGGGATTCTGGTGAGAGCCTAGCTCCAATTAAGTTGTGGAGTGTGCCTCATCCTTGTACGGGTTCGGTGACCACCCTCAAGTGTCCCATAGTGGCTCGTGGCACTCTACATTGGTAGAGGCACGAAGGAGATTACGGTGTGCCATTTGACGGCTATTCGGGGATCACTTTGTGACTCCGCACCGCTCCAACGGACACGTAGCTTCCATTGGGAAGTGAACTTTGGGATAAATCATCGTCTCCAAGTGCCTCGGTATTTCTATACCCGAGCTTCTTACTTATGCTATTTACTTTGTGATAGCCATCGAGCTTGAAGTAATATATCTTGCTATCACATATTTGCTTATCTTGTTTAGCATAAGTTGTTGGTGCACATAGGTTAACCTAGCTTGTTTAGGTTTCGTGCTTGATAAATTAAATGCTAGTTTTATTCCGCATTTATTCAAGCCTAAACCGCAAAGAATTTTAATCGCCTATTCACCCCCCTCTAGGCGACATCCGTGTCCTTTCAGGCACTCCATCCTCGTCGAATGTCATGAAGGAGTGGCCCAAGTTGCGGGTGAGTGCTGCCCTCTCATCTTCCGCGAGGCGTGATAGCCTTGATCTGGGTCTTGTGTCTGCTCGTCCGGTGGAGCTCAGGAAGAGTTGTCTTCTTCGTGCACTCGACAAGCTAGCCTGCTTTTTACGTTCTTCGAGTGTTGCTCTGATTTGCTGCAGTCGAAGTGATTACTTCCAGTTGAAGTACTGGAAGGTCAACATCTCCTCTCGTGTTGCGTCCGCTGGCATCATTGTGCACTCCTTGATGACTTTATCTGCTTTTGCTGCCATCTCAGCAGTAATTGTGAGATTTGTGACTCCATCCGGCATAGTAACTGTGCACGGGAATTATGTAGGCCTGCGACTGGCTGCTGCATCAGATGATTCTGCAGCGAAGGCAACGTAGACCTGCTGGGGTATCACCGAGGGTATGTGTATGTGTTTTCGAGTCCCGTCATGGACTCGACGTCTTTATCCAGGCTCATGTCGGAGTCGATATGCCTGTCGAGTGGTCCGTCTGGACGGATCTCGCTGTCGATGTCTTCATCGCCTATGCTCATCTCGGTGTCGGCAAAGTTGTTATGGATCTCGAAGTCGAGGTTGTTGTTGGTGCAGATCTTGGAGTCGACGTGGTTGTCGATATGAGTTTCGGGCTCATCGAAGTCGCTGAGGGAGATCCCGCAGTCGAAGCTATCCTCGAGTGGAAGATTGAGCTCGGGATCGTTTGTGCGGTATGCTGATTCAACCTCCTCACCTTGGAGTTCTTTCGCAATGAACTCGTTGATCTCTCGAGTCGACATAGTTGTTGTAGACGAGCAGGCTTGGAGGATCGACGATGGTATGGACGCAGTTGACGGATCCGTAGTCGAAGGAGCCGCAACCGTTGGAGCCTCGGGTGCGGAAGTCGCGAGTTGGCGTGGATCTGTCAAGTCCTGCATACCAAGCTTGTTTACGAAAAAATTGAACGAACCAACGGTTAAACCCAAACCTGACTCGAGATCAGCGAACGCCTCCTGGAATTCTGGCGAGTGCGGCTCAAAGTTCATCAGAGAATCTGATGTGCTTTTTGTTGGTGAAGTTGGCGTGCTGCCGTTCGTCGAGTGAGTCGGCGAGTTGCCGTGTGCCGCCCGAGTCGGCGAGTTCTGGTTTGTTGATGCAGCCGGCGAGTTGCCGTTTGTAAATGCGATCGGCGAGTCGCCGTTTTCCGATGGAACCGAAGAAACCGTGAGTCCAGCACTATTCTTTCCCACAGATGGCGCCAATTGACGAGGGGTTAACTCATCAAATCCCATGGTTAAGGACCTAGGGTTGAGATTACGAGGGAGAGAACGTGGTAGAGCTGGTAGTTTCGTCGGCTGACAAGCAAAAGCAGGGATTTTACCCAGGTTCAGGCCTCCGGAGAGTAACACCCTACTTCCTGCTTGTCTGATATTATCTGGTGCGTATATGCGACCTACAATGGGGTCCCGGCGAGATGTCGATCTCGCTAGGGTTTAGGTGGTTCGAGTATTGCGTGTCCTGGATCGGCGGCCCTCCCAACCTTTATATAATAGGCTGGGTCTCGGGAGTTCGCAACCGACTCAGATTACATGTAAGGAAAGCCTAAACCGACTATGCCTATGTCTAATCTTGGAGGGTACTCCATCTTGTTGGGCCTTTCGTCATGGGCTTCATGTAGGCTCTTGATAGTTGGGCCTTAGTCGACACGTGCACCAGGTACCCTTATGGTAGGGTACCCGAGATGCATATCCTTGTCAATACCCCTCCAGAAAATCTGTCCGTTGCAGTCTTTAGGGGGCCGGATATTTCCGGGCCAAGTTCCGGAAATTTCCGGACAAGCGGATATTTTTGGTCTGGACTCCGGATATTTCCGGACTGGCCGGAAATCTCTGACTGTATTTCCGGCTGGCTACTGAGGGACTCCAATACCCAAACTCGCTAAAGACTTAGCTGTTTCCTTGCGCACCGGATATTTCCGGCTTCCACACCGGAATTTCCGGTCACCGGAATTTCCGGCTCTGCTCCGGATATCTCCGGTCTACTCAGAACTGCAGCTGACTCTCTTCCTTCTTATTGATGAAACCGGACAAGCTAAACCCAAGGCACAAAAACCTTTGTCTTGTGCAATCCACTTGAGCTAGATGATGACGATCTTGATCTCTTCAAGTGGACCACCTTTCTTGATTACGCTTTGCTTGGTGAAGACTCACATATCGCTCCCCCATACACCATGATGGGAGTGCCTCTCTTAGGAACATCTTCACTTGACCATTATCTCCAAATGGGTTGCAAGCTTCAAGCATATGATATCTCCTAGATGCCCATCTTGAACTTGCACATCTCAACCTTGATGACGATCACCACTTGACGTCATCCTCCATGAGCTATAAGAAATCTTCCTTTTGATGCAAGCCCATGGAGAGATACCTAACCCAACAAAGGATTGCCACACACACACAATGGGTTAGTTCACAAAGCTATATGGACAATTTCTTACCATAGCATTGATCACATGATCCCACATGGTACATCATTTAGCTTTGTGTGTTGATCAACTTGAATCCACTCTTTGCACTTAGTCTTGATCAACCTTGTATCTTTTCTTCTACTTGATCATATCAAATATGGTCCATTATAATCAACGATCTTGATGGCATACAACCTTGAATCCAACACATGGAGTTCAAGCGATGCAAATGGACAAACCTACAAGAATAACTTAACACAAACATTAGTCCATAAGGATTGTCATTAATTACCAAAACCACGCATGGGGCAACACATGCACTTTCAGTTTATACATGATAGACCTTTTTGTGAAGATTTTTTTTGAACAATTTGTCAAAAATCAAGTTTATCATTTTTCATAGAAACTAGTACACATAAAAGGACTCCATGCCAGAGGATACCTTTTTTTGAGGTTTTTTCACTTCATTTGATTTTTTTTCAAAAAACAGTCAAAATGGCCACCATGACTATTCATCGACAGAGGTCAAATTTTCTAAAACTATCGATATTGCTGTGATATAACCACTAGTTGTGTACCTTAAAATGATTTTAAAAAAATTCAGACCAAACTATCAAACTTGGTCATTTGGCTTAAACCTTATAGGTGTTTATACATGAAAGACCTTTTTGTGAAGATTTTTCTAAAACTATCGATGTTTCTGTGATCCAAAAGATGATATGAATGTCATATTTGAATTCCTCTCATTTTTCTAGTCGACTTAGACATTTTATTTGTCAAATTTAGTTTACAGATTTAAAGATATGAATTATTCCATATTAAATGTAAAAAGGAAAAATAAAGTAAAATTCATTTTATTGTTATTTATTCAAAATATACTATTACATAATCATAGTTACTTATTCAAATAAATTTTTAAAATTTAAACAATGAAAAAAGTGTAACATCCTGGGTTAATATGATTGATAGGATACTAATATCAGTAAGTTCTAACTTCTCATTTGGAAGCTAATTTGGAAGGAACTCAAAAGTTAACCTTGCTTGGGCTGAAACAATTTGAGGATGGGTGACCGAATGAGAAGTTTGACCAGAGTAAGTACTTTGACCTATGATTAAGTGTGTAATTTCCACACCGTAGGGGTTTCCCCTACGGTAATGCCCTTCAAAAAAAATTAAGTGTGTAATTAGAGATTAAGTATGTGACGAAGTGGGAAATTTCGAAATAGAAATAAATAAAATTAAAAAAGTTTTAAAAAAATTCAGAATTTTCAAAAAAATAAAAATTATTGGAAAAAATATGCCGACGGTAAAGCCGTCGGCTAGGGGGAGCTATTCCGACAGCAAAGCCATCGGCGTAGCCTACGCCGACGACAAATTGGCCTAAGCCAAGGCCCTCAAACGCCGACGACAGCCGTTGGCGTAGCCCTATGCCGACGACAAGATTGGCTATGCCGACGGCTTATGGTCGTCGGCGTATTCGCTGATTCCTGTAGTGCAGGTAATAAACTCCCTTCAGTATAGATGCGCTCAGAGTTTCAGGATTTTGCAAAATTCTCCATGCTTGCCTAGCAAGAAGAGCAAGGTTAAACAACTCAATATCCCGAAATCCAAGACCTCCTGCAGATTTGGGTTTTGTCATATCTTCCCAGGAAACCCAACACGTCTTTCGTTTGCCATCACGACAACCCCACCAAAAATTCCGTAGCAGGCTATCAATGTGCTGGCACAAGCCTCTCAGAAGTTTGAAACAAGACATGGAATAGGTTGGGATTGCCTGCGCAATGGATTTAATCAAAATCTCCTTCCCTCCAAAAGAGAGAAGAATCTCGAGCCAACCTTGGACTTGTTTCCATACTCTGTCTTTGAAATATTCGAACGCTCCATTAATAGACCGTCCAACATCAGATGGCATACCCAGATATTTCTCGTTGAGACTCTCATTTGGAATATTGAGGCGTTCCTTCATTGCATGCCGAACACCTTCAGGGCATCCTTTACTGAAAAAAAACAGAAGATTTATCAAGATTCAGTCTTTGTCCCGAGGCTTGACAATATTGTTCCAGTAAATCTGAAACTTCTCCCGCTCCCTCCGCACTTGCTTTCACAAACAGCAGGCTATCATCCGCAAAGAGTAAATTGTTTACCGCCGGAGCGGAGCTCGCCACCTTTAGTCGTTGTAAGCTCGAGGATGAAACAACACTTCTTGACTTTAAGAGGCACTGGCATATATAGCTAGCAGGTCACTAAATCCATGGAGTAGGCAGACCAAGAGGCACTGGCATATATAGCTAGCAGGTCACTAAATCCATTGTTAATAATTTATTTCATTGGAAAAAATCCATTGGCCCATTGCATACAGGCCCAATGCACACAAGCCCATGTAGCAGGCTTAGGCCACCATGGAGTAGGCAGACCAAGAGGCAAGCGATCAATCTGATCGATCATTAATCGATCGGAAGTTACGCGCTGCCTGCCTCTTCGTCTCCAGGTCTCCTCATCTCAGCATCTGGCTAGGGCGCTCACTGCTCGCCGCCGTTCTGCCGTCTGCTCCGGGACACGTGAACTCGTGAAGGTAATTCCGCCTCCCTGCTGTTGTGTGCGTTGGCATTCGGCAAATCAGTGGATTAGTTTATTAATTTCTGTCTTTTATCAATTTGTTGTGCTAAAAGATGAAGAGAAAGGAAAGGAAAGGGGAATGGAATTCTTTTTCAAGCGGATTGGTTCAACTTCAAGCACTGAAATTACTGCTGAATCTATTGCTGAAAATGCAAAACAATATGAGGAGGAGCAACCTCTTGTAGATGACAGTTCCAATCCAGTTGATATGCAAACTGACGATCAAATTATTGTGGAACCAACAGAAATTTCAGAACAAAGTAGAATTGGTAGCATAGCATATGAAAGAGATCCTGGTAAGCGTCAACATATTTGGGAACTTCCTCTTGATAAGCAAGAAGAAGCACGGAGATTCTACATTACCGAGGGTCCTTATCAGCCACACATGAGAGTGTATCCACTTAATGGAAAAGCAAAAAGTCCTCGCCGATTTCAGTATAGCTATTTCACAAATTTTCCTTGGCTAGAGTATTCACTTTCCACTCATAGTGCATATTGTCTGCCTTGTTTCATCTTTACAAAAAAACCAAGTGGAAGATGTGGCTCAGATACATTCACGGTTAAGGGATTTATAAATTGGAGGAAGGTGAATGATGGAAAAGATTGTGCTTTTTTAACCCACATGGGCAAACATTCTAACTCAGATCATAATTATTCAGTTCGATGTTTTGATAATCTGAAAAATAGTATGACCCACATCGACAAGGCAATTGTACAAGCAACCGAAAAAAGGGTTTTGGATGCAAGGCTAAGGCTTAAAGTTACAATTGATTCCATTAGGTACGCACCATTTTTCTATACCAAACAGTAGAATATTATTTATTGTACTAAGCACCGAGCGAGCTTTCTCGGCCATGAAACTCATCAAGATACGTCTTCGAAATAGAATGGGAGATGATTATCTTCGGCATTATATGATTCTTTACATTGGCAAGGAAATAGCTGCAAAGATTAGTTCTGATGAGATTATAGAGTTATTCGACACCGGTGGCCGTAAAGCGGAGTTTAAGCTAATAGACATGTAATTTTCTTTCTAAATATCAAACATATATATTCGAATATTTATATGGGTTTTCTATAATCTATTTTGTGACTTAATATATTGGGATTATTAATTCTGTGCCCCCCATTCCTTAGTTGTGCTCAGTTTTCCCCACGCTCCAAACTTTTGCTCACTTGTCCCCACTTCCTTAGTTGAAACTCTCACACATGCTCATAGCAGATGTTTGCCGTCTTGACCGTTAACTCTGACGAGTGGGGCCGCGTTGGACTCTGTTGACTGTCGGTCGTTGGACCTGACGAGTGGATTTGCTGGTTGGGCCGTGTTTGTGTTCGTAGAACGGGCCCGTTAATTTGTTGGTAATAAAATAAATAAGCGTGCTACAGAGGACGTTGCGCTGGATCAGCCTTTTATGCATGCCCGACTTTTGCATCGATGCAGCCTGCTATGCATGCGATGCTCGCCACACACGCATCGAGTCACCCATGCATTGACCTGCTCGCATGCGCACCGCTGCTTCGATCCCTGCCGCAGTGCCGCTCGATTCAGTCGCTCCGCAGGCAGCCGCCAGCATGCACGCATACGTGCACGCTCGATTCAGTTGCTGCGTCGTTTCACGCGTCGAGCCACGCACGCTCGCAGACGCGCCCGCGCGCTAGATTCAGTTGCTGCATCGTTTCACGCGTCGAGTCACGCACGCTCGTAGACGCACCCGCTCGATTCAGTTGCTGCGTCGTTTCGCACGGTCGCATCGATTCACGCATTGGTGCAGTGTGTAAACGGCCAAAAAATGCCTAGGCTAGAGATACGGATCGTCACGACGTCATTTCCGTGTACCTCCCCTCTTCCTCTCCCCCGGCTATTTAAACCGCCCTTCGTTGCCTCTTCCTTGTACACATCCATCTGCGCCTCCTTGATACGTCTCAAACGTATCTATAATTTCTGATGTTCCATGTTGATATTATACCAATTGTTACATGTTTTATATACACTTCATAGCATTTTTATGCATTTTCTGGGACTAACCTATTAACAAGATGCCACAGTGCCAGTTCCTGTTTTCCGCTGTTTTTGTATTCCAGAAAAACTAGTCTAGAAATATTCTCGGAATTGGACGAAACTTGGACAGAACCTCCTATTTTTCCAACACGTACACGGAGTCCAAAGGAGAGATGGAGGGGAGCCACGAACCAGCCACACCATGGGGCGGTGCCCCCCCCCCCCAACTGCGCCGTGGGGTGGTGTGGGCCCCACGGGCGTCTCCAGCCGCCGCCCTTTCGCCTATTTATTCATCTTCACGGGAAAACCCTAGATACCCGAGCCATTATCCACGAAAAGTTCCAGAGACTCCGCCGTCGTCAACCCTAGCTCGGGAGGGTTCAGAAGCTCTTCCCGGCACCCTGCCGGAGAGGGGAATCATCACCGGAGGGCTCTACATCACCAAGCCTGCCTCCCGAGTGATGCGTGAGTAGTTCATCCTTGGACTACGGGTCCATAGCAGTAGCTAGATGGTTGTCTCTCCACTTTATGCTATCATGTTTAGATCTTGTGAGCTGCCTATCATGATCAAGATCATCTTATTGTAATGCTACATGTTGTGTTTGTTGGGATCCGATGAATATTGAATACTATGTCAAGTTGATTATCAATCTATCTTATATGTTATTTATGATCTTGCATGCTTTCCGTTACTAGTAGATGCTTTGGCCAAGTAGATGCTTGTAACTCCAAGAGTGAGTATTTATGCTAGATAGTGGGTTCATACCTCCGGTAATCTGGGAGAGTGACAACAACTTCTAAGATTGTGGATGTGTTGTTGCCACTAGGGATGAAATAACCGATGCTTAGCTTAAGGGTGCGCCGTTAGGTCTAATGCATTTGTTTATATTACGCACATTACTTAATGCGATTATCCGTTGCTTGCAAAATAATACCAACGGGAACTCGGTATGACAACCTGGAGGTGGATTATTAGTCATAGACGCTGTTGGATAACGGTCTATGTATTTTGTCGTAATGCCCACATGAATATCATAGTAATCATCATGTCATATATATGCATTGTCATGCGCTCAATATTTTGTCAATTGCCCAGCTGTAATTTGTTCACCCAATATGTTAGTTATCTTTTATGGAGAGACACCACTAGTGAACTTTGGACCCCGGTCCATTCTTTTACACTGATAATACAACCAACTGCAAACATTGTTCCTTTTCATTCTCTGCAATTTACTACTATTTTCCACACCATACGTTTAATCATTTGTTTTCAGCAAGCCGGTGAGATTGACAACCTCACTGTTTCCTTGGGACAAATTAGTTTGATTGTGTTGTGTGCAGATTCCACGTTGGTGATCGAGTAACGGCGCCACCAACAACCTTCAGAAGTGATTTCTTGTTTCTACTGGTTCGATTAAACCTTGGTTTCATACTGAGGGAAACTGCTGCTACACTGCTTCATACCTTCCTCTTGGGGTCTCCCAACGAACGTGCGATCCACGTCATCACTCCTCGCTTCTCTTCTTCCCCAAAAGCCAAAGCAAAGACGCAGCGACGCGAAGACGATGCAGTTCCATGCGCCGACTTTCCGCGTGCCGCCCACCGTGCCGAAGAGGTTGTTCCCCCCTTCGTCGTCGTCGATTCCTCACTCCGCGTGTGGGCGTACTCACGCCGGAGGGGTTCTTGTGAGCTTGCCGAGGGTTTCCTTCGTGCGGGCTTTCACCACCTCCCGCAGGGCTCACCGTCCATGTTCCGCCTTGAGGAACAGCGTGCCCACTCCACCGCTCCACCGATAGGGCTCATCGCCCACTTCACCAACAGGTTCGATGCCTACGCCCTGCTCGGCAAGGTGTTTTGGTGTGGGTGCGAGTTCATCGCATTCACCACCTACAACATCTACATCGACTTCGAGAGCACATTCCCCTCTACCAACCGCATCCACAGCCTCCCGTACTACCTCGGTGAGAACGGCCTGGAGGAGGAGGAGTGAAGACGGCGGCGAAGACGACGGTGAAGCCTGCGGTGAAGACGACGATGAAGACGCCGGTGTTTCCCTACCCTATCTATATGTAGTGTGAGTTTGGTGTGTGTGTGTTGCCCATGAGGCGAATTTTATCTAGGTTTCTCTCTATGGTTATCTATCTGTGTCGTGTTATATGTAAGAACTAGTATCCCTTCGCTTTATTTATGCAAGTTATGTGTGTTATATTAATGGTGTGTTTTAATCATGTGTTGTTATATTTGTATTTTGTTTGTCCCAAGTTTAGACACGGCTAATTGACGTGGGGAAAATGATGCGTTTTGGGATGCCTTGTAAAAAAAAGAACATATTGTACACGGCTTATACTAGCTTGTGAACAAGCAAAAAAAGAGATGCCGTTTAAAAAGCACATACGGTGAAGAGAAATCAAATCAAATCAAATAAATGAAGGGACCCATAAATGAAAGCGAAGAAAAATCCTCGACGAAATAGAAGAGCTTGGGTAATCAAATTAATCAAAGCTTTTGTAATCGTAGAAAGAAAATCAATCAGAAACAAAAAAGAACATATTGTACACGGCTTATACTAGCTTGTGAACAAGCAAAAAAAGAGATGTCGTTTAGAAAGCACATACGGTGAAGAGAAATCAAATCAAATCAATGAAGGGACCCATAAATGAAAGCGAAGAAAAAATCCTCGACGAAATAGAAGAGCTTGGGCAATCAAATTAATCAAAGCATTTGGAATCGTAGAAAGAAAATCAATCAGAAACAAAAAAGAACAAAGCAATCGTTAAAAATAAAACAGAGCCATCGCTTGTTTCTGGGCCTCATTTATCCATTGTGGGCCTATTGCAGCTTGATTCTCTTTGGGCCCGCAAACTAGGTTTTTTTCTAGCAGTCAGTGTAACTGACGAACTCGAGGAGAAAATTTGGCAAGTGAGAGAGAGAAGAGATGAACTCGATGTATTTGTGCTGCACAAGAACTACTTACTGTCATCTGACGAGCTAGGGTGTGATCCAACACTCGAGGTTAGCTAACAAAATAACTGGAAAAAAAACGATAACTGGTAGTTGTCTTCTGGCGAAACTAAAAGTGTCGAAAACTAACACTAAACTGCATACATTCAGAGATCGAGAGAGTTGCAGGGTTTGCTCTCGCATTTGAGATACACACGGATTAAGCTAAACAGTAGCAACAACACACTACAAACATCTCTAACGAGAGATGACCATCAAGTAAAAAAATCCTAGAGCAAGTATACCAACATAAAATCCTAAAGCTATCAGATTAGATTGCTTCTTCAATTCAATCATCCGCCTCAAGTTCTTGTTCATCTTCTTCAATTCCCCCTTCAGTTCCGCATCCCCCACCGTCGGAGCGACACTTTCATGGGGCAAATTCTCGAAAGCCGACGCATTGAGCTCGCGGGTTGCGTCCCCCATCCAATCCAGCAAGCCCAACCCGTGAAGCCTCTTGATGTAGTCATCCATCCACTCAAAATGGTTGCATTTCTTCACGATCTGAAAACGAAATCATGAACCCTAAATCCCAAATTTGACAAACATTTGTTGAAATTAGAGATAAAGGATGCGAGAAGAACTCAGATCTAACCTGCCCCTTCGGCTTGCTCTCGCATTTGACGAACTCGCACCCATAGTTCCCATTCTTGTCCTCCTTCGAAGTCAACCGCTTCAGTGGCGCAATACGTGGGCACTCATTGCATCGAGTCATCGGCACTGGACCATACACCGGCCACGTGGGACGGGAGGCTGACGAGAAGCTCTACATATCGTCGGAGAGGAGAAGCAGAGGAATGGCTGCTCTGTGTGAGGAAGAAGCAGAGGAATCGCCGGAGAGGACGGGGAAAGCAACTGTGCGAGCACGGGCTGCTCTGTGTCTTTGGCTGTCAGATGGAGAAGGGGGAGATTTGACGATTGCCACTTTGTATTTTGCAGATTGAATATTTGCAACATCTTGTTTCACTTACATGTGGTGGTCATGTGCAAATAATCCAATTTCAGATGTAAAGTGGGGCAGATCGTAAAAATCCCGAGAGGGACAGTGCTTGCGGCCAATCAGGATGCAGAACCAGCGTCTCGCAGATCGCCCTTCGCCCATGGAATTCCTTCTAGAAGGCCATATCTGACGGGTGGAGTTTGGCGCTAGGGTACGATCCGACGGCGGACGTTCGACGCTAGGGTTTGGAGAGATGCTGCGGGGTTTTGAGTCAGTCAACGAGGTTATTAGGGTTTGACCAAATTTCAAATGACCATAACTAAATAAAAAACGCAAAAATAGAAATCCAGCATAGTTCATCGGTTTATAAGACATAGTTACCAAAAAAAATATAAACTCGGTATATGGTCATTTTTTTGAAAAACCATTTTCTGAAGTGAGACTTCGAAATCAAGTTCAAATGAGCATAAATAATTCAAAAAAATATCAAAATATTAGAAAAACTTGTGCACAGTGCCGTCATATGTGACATGGTTATGAGAAAAAATATAAACTTGGTGTAGGTCATTTTCATGAAAAAAGGTTCGCACAAAAGAGCTATCACGTACAAAGCTGTTCAGAGTTCGAAGGAGAGGGAGAGCGGGTTTAGGTTTTGATAGAATTCAAAAAAATCACCAAATCTTCATTTTTGAGTGAATAAGAAGGATCTGAACTTACTTTTTCATTTTCATATTTAAAATGTGTTTTTGACGGTTTTTAATTAAAAGCACGCTTTTTCCAAAAAAATGTAGTAATATGAATATTAATTCAATAAATAGTGAGACTTCGTTTTTACCCTACATATATGGAATAGGTGTTAATAAAAAATATATGCCTCATTTACACAAGGTTGAAAAAAACTTGATTACAAATAGGGCGTTTACCCTAGCTTTCGAGCTCGTTTCTAGCACATTTCTCATTCGGATTGATCACCTTCAAACACTGGACTTCAAATGTTCGATCAAATACATAACACAGAGCAATGGACCTCATATGTTGATTCAACTTCAACTTTGGCTCAAATTCAAATTTTGGCTCAAATTCAAATATTGATTCAAATTCAAATTTTGATGGAAATTTGAATTCTAACTCAAATAAGATATCAAAGTACAAGCAACATTATTACAACATTATTCACAGTAGCTCAAATTGACAACACAAACATCTTAATGCAAATCTATCAAGTTTTAAGCGATCGACTCGCCCTCAAAGTTCAAATTCAAATCTTCGACTTGCTCCTTGTGTTCACAGCTGGCTTCATCGACCTGCTCCTGGTTTCTCTAGTTGAGATGCTCTTTTGATTCAGACTCTTGCTCCTTTTGTTCTTCTTTACTTGGGGTTGTGGCCGTGGAGGTGCTGATGGAGTACTTCCACTCGCCGAGCACTTGACGACCAATTGATAGCCATCTGTGGGTTCAATAATCTTTAAAGGAACAACTGGAACAATTACCCCCTCCTCTTCCTCTCTTATAGCTTCAAAACCATTAAAAACCATGTCTTCAAATTCTAAGCCATCAGATGATGGTTCAACTTCAGTTTCTTCATCTCTAGGTCTTTTCTCCCTCGAGCTGATAAATAAAATTATAAGCCATTGGTAAAAAAGAGAACAAATGCAAACAAAAGGGTAGCTGCATTCTACAAATGCAAGCACATACCAAGGTGCTAGTACTGCTTCATTTGCTTCAATCTCCAGTGTAGATGCATTCTCCTCTGCATCTTCAATCTCCATTGTTGCTGCATTCTCCTCTGCATTGGCTGCTGTCCATCTTTCCTCCTCTCCAAATGCTGCATCCACTGGATTGGAACAAAGCCTAGCAATATGCCCCAGAACTCCACATTTTCTGCAAGCACGCTTTTTTGGTACACGACCCTCCTCACCTGTTCTGAACCTGTTTTTCTTTGGTCTTCCTGGTGGTCTAGTCAATACAGGAGCGTGGAGTTTGAACCCTGGATCTACTATGTTCCATTGATCTTTTCCCAAGAGTGCAGGCACATTGCCAGCATAAGCAGCCATAAATTTGGCAACAGAGAAATATTCAGAGCAATATTGATCAACTTCACCCTCTGCACCGCCGATAACAGTCATCAGATGTAGGGCATGTATCATGGCTTCCCACAGATCTGCCATTGCCTACAACTACAGTCTCTAGCAGTTAGGTTCACAGGATACCTCCATAACCTATTTTTACTGTCAGTATAGGCTACCTCACCCTCATATGTATCAAATCGAATGCATCTCATCTTCAGTCCTCTTGCCTTCAAATGCAATGCATTAATCAGTGATGGGAGCATTTGATGACCAACATATTGTGTTTCTGCAATTCTTTTGCGAAGAGCCATTTTTATCATGATCATCTGCCTCATCTTGTCAAATGCTTGCCACAACAAGAGCCCTTTCACTGACTTGAACTTTGCATTGAAGCATTCTGCAAGGTTATTGGTCACATAATCTACTTTGCAGATTTCGTTGAATTTGCTTCCTGACCACACCTTGCCATGATGTGCATCCATGTACTGCTTCACAAGAGGATTTTGAGCATACAACACTCTCAAATGGTGTTCATGCTTCCTTTTGCTGCATGTGTATGATGCTGGCCATAAGTTCTCATCATACACTTTACCTTTGAACTTCTTTTTGAAATTATGCGCTAGGTGTCGCATACATTCCCTATGCTCCACTCCAGGGAATACAATTTCTACTGCACTCTCTAAACCCTTGCAAGAATCTGTGTGTATAGCTAAACCTAGGGTGTGCCTATAATGTTGCGCAATTGCTGCAGAAACCAGACCCAACTTTCCTCGGACTCTGCCTCCACCACACCAAATGCAACTGGGAATAGCCAGTTGTGTCCATCAACTGCAGAAGCTGCTACTAGCTGTCCTCTCCATCTTCCAGTCAAATGTGTAGCATCTACGGCCAAATAGGGTCTGCAACCATCTAGAAACCCCTGCCAGCAAGCCTTGAAACAAACAAAAGCCCTTTTGAAGCACTCCTTCTCAAATGACTTCCCTTTTATTTTGAATGGAACTGTATGCTTGTCAATCTCTACAACACTCCCTGGACTAGCCATCTCCACTTCAGCTTTGAAGGTGTAAAGCAGCTGAAAACTGTCATTCCATTGGCCATTAATTCTGTCAAGAGCCCTTTCCCTAGCATTGAAAATTCTCATGTAAGGAATTTTTATCTTGTACTTCTAAAATAGCTTCCCATGGAGTGCTGTTGGACCAAGTCCAGGTTCTTCCCTCAGCCAATCCAATATTGCATCTGCCACCCACCTAATTTTTGCTAGCTTGGTTTTGGCCTTCCCCCCTCCCCCTCCAGGTGGACAGGCGTGCTTGTGTGGGTTTTTCTTTATTTGAAACAAAATAAAAGGGTAAAAAACTATTAAGAAACATTACTCAATTATCTGAAACTAAATTACTCACTGAAATTGGATTACCTGAATCAATTTGCTCTTTAACATACGAGATGCATGCAACCTCCACCTACACCTATCATATGGACAAAAAACAGTGAACCTTCCTGGCTCACTCCTTTTAATCTCATAGGTGTTTTCACTTAGAATGCACCATGTTGTCACTACATTCCGACAGTCCACCATGGATTGGAAAATGGTGCCTTCAGTAAGCTCAGGTGCTTCCCTATTCCACTCGATTGCTGGCATGTCCTCACCATCGTATTCATCATCGACTAAGCTGTCCATGTTCTCCTCCTTCTCTTCATCGTCAGTGTCATCAAACCTAGCTCGGCTGATGGGCTCCTCCGGATATTCATCATCCACTGCTTGCTGACTGGCTATATCTACCAGTTCAGGGTACATCATCTCGTCTTCATCATCATCTGTAGGCACTTCCTCGTCAGGTTCTGCATCTTCCTCTACACCGACTGCAGAAGGTACACGAGAAGCAGCAGCTGAATCGGTAATAGAATTGGTAGCATGCATGTTGCGGCTTTCAGAACCACTTGCTTTACTTGGTGTCGACCTACAAGGAGTGCCGGGGTGCTGGCTATTAGCAGAGATAAATGATGTCTGAACTCCCTTCCCCTTCACCCGTTCTGCGTGTGGCTGAAGCACATCGATTTGGAGTTTACCGAATCGGCTGCCAGCATTCTGATTAAAAAGCATCCCCATATGCTCGTCGCAAGTTAGTGGGAGAAATCTTTGCTCGTCACTGTTGAAATAATTCAGTTCAACAGCATCAGCATCGCTCCACGGATAGGAGTTACGGAGCTCAGCTCAAAAATCTTTGAAAGATATGCTGGTTTCTACCACTTTGGGATAGAAAAATGAAGTAAGCAAATGTGGTTTAGTACCACGCATCACACTAGTTTCCATTCTAATCACCAGCCGGAAAGCCAGCGCGGGATCAATCCTATTTTGTTCAAACAAAGGCTGCAGTTAGGTCGGGTACAATTGATCAAAATTCGAACGATTCAAGCTAACATAAGTCAAATACGGCCTATAATACGAGTTAGAACGTCAATTCGAGGGGAAACGATGCTTACCAAGGTGTAATCCATGAATTATCTACCGCGGATTCGACCCAATCCTCTCCAAGGTCGAGGGCCTTCCGGGCGTCCGCACCCAACATCGCTTCGTAATCCCAGATGGGGAGGTGGGCTAGATCTGGCAGAGACGCGGCGTCGCCGACGAACGGAATAGGGACATAGGGTGGAGGGAACGACGGCGGCGGAGGGGGCGGGAGGGCGGCGCGGTGCGGTGCGGTCTCGATCTGTTTCAGGTTCAGACAAGCTGCCCGATACGTGTCTCCGAGCGGTCCCACCAGTCAACAAGCAACGGTCAAAGGAGGACTCGGCCCCACTCGTCAGCACGCAATGGTCAAACGCAGCAATTAACGGTCAATGCACGGTCAAGACGGCAAACGTCCGCTATGAGCATTTGTAAGAGTTTCAGCTAAGGAAGTGGGGAAAAGTGAGCACAAGTTTGGAGCGTGGGGAACAGTGAGCACAACTAAGGAACCAGGGGCACATAATTAAATATCCCTAATATATTATGATGTTTATTCACTTTGATGGTCGTCGACTTTTCGCCCCCCCCCCCATGTCCGAATCCTGGCTCCGCCCCTGGGTTGAGATGAGTCGTTTGTCGAATGGGTGATGATGGTAGAAGCGTCATCGGCAAGTTTAGACACTTCGGTGGAAATATTTTTGACAATTTAAACGTGCTCTTGCGTCATTCCCTTGCCAAAGGTGGTGGCTCGAATCTCGTCTTTGCGGATAAAATCCCGAGCTTGATCTTTAGTCGGAGTTGTCATTATCATTGTGCTTGCCGCTTTTCTTCTTGAAGGCTTTGCGTAAAAGTATGTAGTTTCTCTTTGTTTTTTCTTTTATTATAGAAGAGTTAGTGGTAATCTGGTGGAGATACTGTCGAGAGGCATGTCACCTCGGAGTTGTTTATTTTGTACCTTTCTGAACTTTGCAATAAGATGTGGGAATATTAAGCAATTTCCGTATGAGATTAATGACCGAAAGCAACACCAAAGTTGCACTAATAAATCTAACCACATGCGACAAACTAAACATATCTAACAAGTATGTATATGGACCAAATACTAGTGCAAACAGAAAGCACATAAGGGCTGACAGGGAAGGTTTCCACCACAGTTTCGTTGTCGTTGGCCATGGCGGCGACGATGATGCGGACGAACGGTCGGCGCTAATGTTAAACAGAAGCGAGCAGTTGCGTCGAGACTCAAAAAAATTGTCGACCCACTCCCGGTGTAGAATCCCAAGGGATGGGATTTCGGAAGCCTGCTCTATTGGACGGACGTCAAGCAGTCGCCGGATGGGGAAGCCTGGAAGCAACACAACAAAAGGAACAACGGAGTGGGGACAGGAAGAGAGTGGTATCCGTTATTCTCTAGATCTGCCCGACCTATTCTTTATAGTCTAGAGAGTCAGAGAATGCAAGCGCCACACGGTGGAAAGAAACGGTGCACGTGTCAAGCATGCACATGCATGTTGATACGTGCACACACAGTTGGTGCACCATGCAAAAAAATATTTTTCACCAAACACATGTTCTAACTCAAAAACGAAACAAGAAATACGTGCAAGGCTGTATACTCCGTGTGATTCAAAATATGTGTTGTTGATTTAGTACAATGTTTGACACTTATTTTGTTGCACTAAACCATGAGGGATAATTGTTGGGTTATTTCTCTAAGCATATGATGTCAAATAACAACTTGATCACATTTTAAGCAAAGTAGAACCTTATTGTTTTGGGAATATCATGTGGCTATATTTCTTTATACATATGAATTTTCATGTTAATTATGTTTGTACACAACAAAATAAAATTTGTGTGACCCGTGGAAACACAGGAGCATTCAACTACTAATAAATAATTTATGATTTAAAACTATAGTTGGACACTGTCTGCTTTCAAAACTTATCTATATTAAATCCTCACATACACTTTATCGTAGAAACAAGAGTACTTCAAACCGTGGATAAAAACTTCCAACTTTCTCACCGATAGAGAGACTATTCAGAGATCATAATTTACATGCCTAAATTATGAGTGAACTCGCACTCACTATTTTGATTGTTAACAACAAGCTGAACACTTAATAGTACAAAAATGGGACAAGGATGGCACCTAAGATGAATATGCACGATTCATCATGCTACACTTACCTGTAATGCCTCACAATTAGAAGCAATTTTGTTACTCTAATATTTGTTCTTTCATTCAGACAGAAAAATATTGTAGCATTTGACACATGTGTTGAGAACTATAAGAGGATATCATGGTTTGTCTTAACGAGGATTTATAACCGGCTAAACTCCCACATTTCTATCTAATTGTACAAGACATTAAGATACTAAAATTTGTCATATTGTACTTGTAAGTCAAGATTTGTATATTACTTGAAAAAAGAATTGGATGGCAAGGACCATAGTTGTTAGAACTATTAAAATGTAATGCATACATTGAACTATCTTGGCCAAATATGCTTAGTAGTTATGTCTCGTAGTGAATTGTTAATCAAACGGCTACTCTATAGTGATACTGAAGATGGTCTATGTCCCTCGTGTTTTTGTTTCGATCACAACGATATTTATGTGTCGAGGTCTGGAGTCTCACCAATGACTTCTCCTATTTACTTTTTAACCCATTGCACTTAACTTATGGCGTTACTACATTAGCATATGCTACATTAGCACTCAATGAGAAGCTAGCTATCTCTTCTAGTAATAGCTCCAGCAAAAATGGTGAACGTACCTTATGGGACAACATTTGGAAATCAAACGTCCCTCCAAAGGTTAGAGTCTTCACTTGGAAGCTAGCCACGGACTCCCTAGCTGTTCAAGCAAATAGAAGTAAAAGACTACCTAACCAAGTTCCCATCTGTAACTTATGTGGAATGGATACTGAAAGTGTACATCATATGGCGATTGAGTGCACTCCAGCGAAAGCTTTAAGAAGAGAAATAAGGAAGTATTGGTCACTTCCTCCGGAACACTCTTTGAGATACACAGGAAAGGACTGGGTTTTGGTTCTATTACAAAACCTTTCTGAAGATATGAGAGCAAAAGTCATGTTTCTGTGGTGGAGAACCTGGCACCATCGGAATGACTGCATCTTTGGAAAAGGGGAGGCAAGTTTTTCTCACTCTGCTTTGTTTATAAAAAACTATCAGGAGTCCATGCTTAGTATCAAAAACGGAAATGAGATTGTTGACAGAAAGGGAAAGAAACCTATCATGGATTTAGGTCCAAAAGAGGTGAAAGAGAAGCCTGACAAAGTTACGGTTGCTTGGGAAAAACCTGGACAACACTCCATAAAAGTTAACGTGGATGCGAGTTTTTTTGATAATCCGAAATCTGGATCCTGGGGAGCCGTAGTTCGAAACTGCAATGGAGAGGTTATTTCCTCAGCGTGGGGAAAATCCATTCAGTGCAGACTGCTATGGTATGCGAAGCAATTGCATGCTATGAGGGCCTTAAACTGGCCATCATCGACAACTGTAACATGATAACAATTGAGACGGATTGCCTAACACTCTTACAAGCCTTTGATCCTGCAAGCAATGATCGCTCAGACATCAGATTCATTGCGCAGGACCTTCAGAACTTGATCCCGGAAGGAAAGAGCTTCAAGCTGGAGTATCGAAACAGGGAAGCAAATCGTCTTGCGCATGAGATTGCAAAGTTTGCTACTAGAGAGTTGTGTGGTGGGGTTTTGTTTGGTCAAGTTCCAAGTGGTTTGTTGGAACTGGCTGAACATGATTGTATGAATGCTTGTGATAGATAATTAATACAGAAAATTCAAAAAAAGCATATGCTACAGTAGCATTTACTACGTGTATGTTATGTATGAATATTATCTTCGTGCGTTTTCCGCAAGCATTGTTTTCCGCAACAATGCTTGCGGTATTTATTTTTTGGAACACAGAAAGGCCCCGAAGGGCCAGTAACTGCATTCATTCCAGTGGTGGGGTACAAATTACACGGAGGTCCAAAAAGAAACGGAAATTGCCACATGGACCTATGATTTGACAAAAAGGACCCTCAAACCTATAGCAGAAACTCAGCCGAGTCCTTCTCCACTTGGGACAGAGGCACCGGGAACACCAGGATGGAGCATCTGGATGGCCTCCGCAACGGCATCACGCCTGGAGGTAGAAGAGCATCCAGCAGTTTGCGGCTGAGGAGGGCTGCCTTTCGGCCATGAAAAATAGGGGCAAGACAGTTCCGGCCGTGCAAGTCCCCTATTGATGAACTCCTTGGAACACATGCAGTACCGTCACCCAGCAACACATAACTAAGACCAGACCAAACCCAAGCACACCCGAGAGCACCATCTCCATGATGGCCACTCATCGGAGGTTGGGCGACCAGATCCTGCAGATCTGGGCTGCAACAGGGCTTATTCAAGCACTTGTCTTCAGATCCGCCTCCCCACCACGCCGTCCACCATGGAAGGGCACTGAGAGGATGCTTCACCTCGTAGTGCCACTTCCCGACTGCAGCCACCGCAGGCAGAGAGGGAACAAATCCGACGCAACGACAAACTGCACCACCCTTAGAGCGCTAGGAACAGGCAGATCCGTAGCAAACTCTTCATCCCCAACCCTCCTGTCGGGGGCTGCCCCCGGGTAGGGCAAAGATGATGTGTTATGAACAGTTAAGGTCTAACCGGATCAAGGAAAGAAGAGCCGGCTAAGTTATCCGGGTCGGATCTCAAGGCGATTCGGTCAGTCCTACTTCAAGCCAGTGAAAGAAAAGACCAAAGGGGATCCGGTGAGGTTTAACCGGATCCAGGAAAGAAGAGCCGGCTAAGTTATCCGGGTCGGTCAGGAAGGACCCGGGTAGGGCAACTCGGATGATGCACAGGGGCCAAGTAATGTCAGTAAAAGTCACGGGCACTGTAAGGTTACTGACCGGGGCTCAGAAGACAGCAAGGTGCTGCCACAGGTTTTCCGGGTCACAAGCCCCTAGGCGCTGACTCGGCCTATTCGGGAAAGGGGCAGTGGCTAGGCTACTGTGGTCTACACTGCCTTAAGCTCAAAGAGGAAAGATAAGCCTGTGGTGAACAGAGGGTGAGCTGGGCTGAGTGACAGTGGCCAGTGTTTGTCCTGTTCTCCTTGTCCATGCCATTGTCCTCTGCGGCCAGGGGCAAAAGGGTAATTCGGTTACTGTATATAGGCAACACCACCTCCTCCTGTGAGAGGATCGACCATTGTGAGCATCATTTCCCCCCAAGCTTCATCTTCTACCTGGAGCTCTCTCCATTGTTCATCATACAGCTCAAGGAGCGCTCTGTACTTGTAAACACTTGAGATATAAGAGAGTAGGCTAGAGCTGCAGTAGGGGTGTTACCTCCACAAGAGGGCCCCGAAGCAGGGTACATCGTGGTGTTCTTCGCTGTTCTTGGTTTGCTTTGTTCTTGTTGTTCCTGCGAGGTTCTTGTTTGATCTTCATGCGTGCTTCATAAGCGCGCAAACCCTCCCCGGTTCCCCCAACGCCCAAGCGAGCCCACACTTAAGCCATACCCATGGCATCTGCCGTGACACCACCACGACAGTTGGCGCCCACCGTGGGGCAAGCATTGGCGTTGGCTGGGGTTTCCATCCGGACGGGCTCCGTCACTGGTGCCGGCGAGCGGGTCCTCTCCGGGCTCGTGTGCAAGCTCGGCGAGTTCAACTTCATCAGCGACAACGCGGGGTGCTTCTCCAACAAGCCTTTCCCCGCGAATGGCTTCCTCATGACGCTGGGCAGCTTCGTCACCTACGTCGCCACCGAGCCAGTTCGCGAGTACCCGGCGCAGGTGCTCGTGGCTGCGGATCCTCCTTCTTTCCGCGCAGCTCGCGGAGGGCGTAGCGCTCGCCCTGGGAGCAGCGTGGAGGTCATGGTGGCTGCCGCAAACGCTGCTGCTGGCAAAGGAGGTGCCAGCGCGAGCGTGCCAGAGGAGCTGGCCACGCCGGTCGATCCGGCTGACAAGCCGACCCGGACAGCTAAGTTCCCTAAGGAGAAACCCGATCCGGTTGGTCCCCTTGGCATGTCAAGCAGGGATGCTTCCTTAGAGGGTATCTTGGAAAAGCTAGCTCGGCCAGTGGCTCCTGGAGCAAATGTTGATCTTACTGTAGCTCAGCTAGAGGCAGAGCGCCTGAGGTTGCAGAAAGAGGCTCGGTTAGTGATAGAGTCTAGGCAAGAGTTTGATAGAGATCTGAGAGAATACAATGCTGCCAATGGTATCACAGATGGCTTTACTCCTGTAGTGCACCGCTCGCGCAAGAAAGCCGAGTTGCGTAACAGAGGCAAGGACCTCAATGACGAGTTGGCTAGAGCTGCAGGTTCAAGCTCAAGTAAAGCCACTAGTCATAGGTCCGGAACAGGCAAGCCGGTTTATAGCTCCCCGGCTAAGAATCTTAGGGCTGCAGCAGCAGCACGAGCCGAGTTAAGTAACCTGACCGGGGACGCTTGGCGCAAGCAGGCGGAGAGAGTGAATGAGCTAGTGGATGTGTGCAACAGGCAGAATGAGGCCTACCGGAAAGCTAATCCGGATGCTGGTGGTTCCCGGGTAGTTGTCTCGGTTAGGGCTGCTAGCCAGAAATCTAAGGGGCAAGCGTCCTCTCCGCATGTTGTGATTGACCGAGCTCAAAGTGTGAACTCGGGTAAGAGCAAGCAGCTGCAAACTTATGATGCGGTATATGCGAGCAAGCAGCTTGCAGCCCAAGGAAAAGGTGGACAAGACAGAAACAGTGGTGGTCAAGGCAATCCGGGTACTGGAAGGGGAAATTCGGCTGGCCGAGGTCAACCACCTCGCCACCCCGGACAGCAGGTGATGGCGCAGGTGCAGCAGCAAAGTGGTGGCCAGGTGGGCTACCGCTACGACGATGGCAATTCGGCTATGGCGCGAGCCGGATACCAGACGTATGACAATGCATTGGCGTCGAGACTGGGGCCTCGGATGTTGGATCCGGATGATCAGCGTCTCAGGTTGGACAGAATCTATCAGTCCGAGAAGTTGGAAGAGCAAGGCCCACCGGGTCCACCATGCTTTGGACCTCGGATAATGAATGAACCAAGTGTGCCGTTGTTCCAGCTCGGCCGCAACACGAAGCCGTATAATGGCAGCACCAAGCCACAGGATTGGCTGACGGACTATGTATCATCAGTGCACATTGCGGGGGGCAATCGCCGATGGGCGGTCCGGTATCTCCCGCATATGTTAGAAGGTCCAGCCCGATTTGGCTGAATAACTTGCCGCCGGGTAGTATCAATTGTTGGATGGATTTGGAACAGGCGTTTAACAGCAACTTCTCCAGCACCTACAAGAGGCCAAACCGACCTCAGCTCCTGGCTGCATGCAAGCAGGAAGAGAGGGAGACAGACCGAGAGTATTTGACTCGGTGGAGCAACATGCGCAATTCTTGCGAAGGTGTAGTGGAGGAGCAGGCCATTTCATGGTTTGCACAGGGATGCAGGCATGGTACACCACTTTGGCAGAAACTCCAAAGAGATATGCCGAAAACCCTGGCAGATATGATCCGGATAGCAGACACGTATGCGCTGGGTGATCCAACACAGCCCGCATTGGATGCAGTGGGAGCAAACAGGAGGCAACCGGTTAATAACCGAGTTGGGCCATTAAGGCCCAGTGACCGACATGAATTCGGTTACAAGAGAAGAGATCCGGATTACAGGTATGGTTCGGATCAAGTTGCTGCAGTAAACATGGATCAACCCGGTGGAGGAGATGCGCAGAGGCAGAAAACTGATGGTCCGGCTTGGAGGCCGAATCAAGGTGCCTGGCCGAAGAAAGTGTGGGAGGGACCAAGTCCACCTCTGACTTTTGAGTCCAGATTGGATGGGCCTTGCTGTTATCACACCACTGATCCGCGCAAACCGGCTAATCATTCGACCCGGAACTGTAGTTGGCATCACCGCATTCAGGCGGAAGGTCAAAGAGGACCACCTCAGAGAGGCGCTCCTAGACCGAATTTCAGGCCAAACATGCCGCTAACCGGAGCCAATGCGACCCCGGTCAACGCTGGAACTCCAAGGCCAGCAGCAACGAAGCCGGTTAACCTGGTGAACATGGGAGGCAGTGACAATGGTGATGGCCCAAGTAGGCAAGGTGGATACCCTGGGAATGATTACAAGGAAGCACATCAGAGTTATGTGGTTTTCGTGACCGAGCCAACTGACAAGAAAAGTCAGTTGAGACGAGCAAAGGAGGTGAATGCCGTGATGCCAGCAGTTCCAAAGTACTTGAACTGGTCTGAGCAGGAGATCACTTGGAGCAGGGCGGATAACCCAAGGATCATGCCAAGCCCAGGGAACTATGCACTGGTGGTGGATCCAACTTTGGTTGGACCCAAGCTGAACGTGAAATTTAGCCGAGTCTTGGTCGACAATGGCAGTGCCATAAACATCATGTATCGGGACACAATGGTCAAGTTGGGTATTTCGCCGAATCAGTTGCAACAGAGCAGCTGTACTTTCCATGGCATAGTACCCGGGGTATCTTGTTCCCCCATGGGTAAGATCTGGGTAGATGTGTTGTTCGGTACCAGGGACAATCACAGACTTGAGAGTCTCGAGTTCGAGGTGGTGGATTTGGAAAGCCCATACCATGCTCTGCTTGGCAGGCCAGCATTAGCCAAGTTCATGATATCTACTCATGTGGCCTACCTCAAGATGAAAATGCCTGGCCCGAATGGTGTTATCACCGTTGCGGGAGACTACAAGAAGGCCATACAGTGTGCTACAGTTGGTTCTAACTTAGCTGAATCACTGGTGATACAAGCTGAAAAGAGCAAGATGCACGAGGTGGTGGCAATGGCGAAGTCAGCTCAGCTCGGCGTGCTGGCCATGACTAATCCGGATGCGGGTGCAACATTTGAGGTGCCCAAGGAGACGAAGAAGATCCCCATTGACCCGGAGAACCCGGAGCGCATGGCCATCATTGGTGCCGGGCTGGGTGAGAAATAGGAAAGCGCGCTCTGTCACTTCCTCCGTGAGAATCGGGATATCTTTGCATGGTCAGCTAAGGACCTGCCTGGTGTTCCGAGGGAGTTGGCAGAGCATTCTTTGTTTGTCAGGCCGGATGTGAAACCGGTTAGGCAACCGACTCGGCGGCTTTCAGATGATCGAAGAAAGGTGGTGCTCGATGAGCTGGCTAAGCTGCTGGCAGCCGGATTCATTATGGAGGTGTTGCATCCGGACTGGATATCTAATCCAGTTCTAGTAGAGAAGAAGAAGGACGAACCAGCTGTGGTCAAGGTGTGGCGCATGTGCATCGATTTCACCAACCTAAACAAGGCGTGTCCAAAGGATCCATTTCCTTTGCCTCGGATTGATCAAGTGATCGATTCTACTGCTGGGTGTGAGTTGTTGTCTTTTATTGATGCGTACTCTGGTTTTCACCAGATACCACTGAACCCTAAAGATCAAATAAAGACTGCTTTTATTACCCCGTATGGGGCGTATTGCTATCGTGTCATGTGTTTCGGTTTGAGAAATGCTGGTGCAACTTATCAGAGATGTATGCAAAAGTGCTTGCATTCTCAAATGGGTAAAAATGTGCAGGTGTATGTGGATGACATTGTCATCAAAACAAAAGAAAAACGTACTCTCCTCGAGGATCTCGAGGAAACATTTGTGAACTTGAGAAAATATCGGTTAAAATTGAATCCGGACAAGTGCACCTTTGGTGTCCCAGCTGGAAAGTTGCTTGGTTTCCTTGTATCGAGCCGAGGTATTGAGGTGAATCCGGCTAAGATCCGAGCCATAGAAAGAATGAAATTGCCTAAATGTCTAAAAGATGTACAAAAATTCACCGGGTGTTTAGCCTCGTTGAGTCGGTTTGTGAGTCGGCTAGGAGAAAAAGCCTTGCCCTTGTATCAGTTAATGAAAAAGAGCACCGGGTTCACGTGGACCCCGCAAGCAGATTCGGCTTTCAACGAATTAAAAAAGATGTTGTCCACTGCTCCAGTTTTGGCATCACCTTTGCCGAATGAGCCAATGCTACTTTACATTGCGGCCACTAACCGGGTCGTAAGTGTGGTCATGGTGGTAGAGCGAGAAGAGGATGGTAAATCTGTGCAGAGGCCGGTGTACTATTTGAGTGAGGTGATCTCAACTTCGAAGCAAAATTATCCTCACTACCAAAAGATGACATATGGTGTGTACCTGGCGGTCAAGAAGTTGAAACACTACTTTCAAGAGCATCCGATTACAGTGGTATGTGAAGCTCCAATTGCGGAGATCATTGGGTGCAAAGATGCAACTGGCCGAGTTGCCAAATGGGCGATAGAAGTGTCTCCTTACACACCGCATTATGAGAGAAGAGATGCTATCAAGTCTCAGGCTTTGCCGGATTTCCT
This sequence comes from Poa pratensis, assembly GCA_947311845.1. Classification (NCBI taxonomy): domain Eukaryota; kingdom Viridiplantae; phylum Streptophyta; class Magnoliopsida; order Poales; family Poaceae; genus Poa; species Poa pratensis. The sequence goes on along the minus strand of CAMZMU010000107.1, from coordinate 109,252,989 downwards.
TTGTGACTGGGCTGAGATGCAATATGAACCACCTAAACCGGATTACAATTACTGGAGGTTGCACTTTGACGGTTCCAAATGCAAAATCGGGCTAGGTGCTGGGGTGGTGCTCACATCACCAAAACAGGATCAATTGCGATATGTATTGCAGATTCATTTCTCAGCGTCAAACAATGTAGCCGAGTATGAGGCACTGATCCATGGGCTTAATGTGGCTCGGGACATCGGCGTTCGCCGGATTGAGTGTTTCGGTGATTCGGATTTGGTCGTGCAGCAATCTTCTGGAAATTGGGATGCTCTTGACGCCAATATGGCACTGTATCGGTTTCATGTTCAGAAAATTTCGGGATTTTTTGAAGGCTGTGAGTACAAGCATATACCTCGGCTGGAAAACCAAGCTGCAGATGTTCTGTCAAAACTCGGGTCGTCTAGGGAGGCAATCCCACCCGGAATATCCTTGAATCATCTAAGGGTCCCTTCAATCAAACCTTCGCCTGATTCCGAGTCGATTTTTATTCCCAAGCAAGAATCCGAAGCTATTCCTATGAATGTTGATGTGGAGTATATCGAGGAAGACCCGGGGACGGCATGCCCGGACTCGGGGACTGCTCACACAGATTCGGAAACTGCTAACCGAGTCTTGGGAAAGAGGAGCAGAGATGAAGATGAGGATAACCGGATTGTGGGGAATGGGCAGAAGCTGATAGAAGAAATAATGGCGGCCAAACCTGTGGAAGAAAATGAGCACTTGTTCCCTTTGCATCCAGTACCAGAGTGGGCTGAAGAGATCATGAAGTTCATCGAGGAAGGAAGCTTGCCAAGCGATGAGACCAAGGCTAGGCGTGTCCAGAGGAGATCCAAGGCTTATACCATCATCAACAAGGAGTTATACAAAAGAAGTGTAACCGAGGTGTTGCAGCGCTGCGTGGAGCCAGCAGAGGGCAAGGAGATGCTCCTAGAGATACACCAAGGTGAATGTGGACATCATTGCAGTACAAGAGCCCTGGTGGCTAAAGTGTTCCGGCATGGATTTTATTGGCCCACTGCTCATGCAGATGCGGAGGACATAGTCCGCAGGTGCGAAGGATGCCAGAGATTTGCTAAGCAAACACACTTACCCGCATCGGCACTGAAGACAATTCCTATTACTTGGCCATTTGCGGTGTGGTGTTTGGATATGGTGGGAGATTTCAAGCCGGCTAGGGGCAACATGACACATATGCTGGTGATGGTGGATAAGTTCACCAAGTGGATAGAGGTGAAACCAATACGGAAAGTGGATGGCCGTTCGGCTGTAATCTTCTTGAAAGAAATCATTTTGAGATACGGATACCCTCATAGCATCATCTCGGATAACGGCACAAACTTTGCTGTCGGAGAGTTTGCCCGATTCTGCATGAATAAGGGGATCCGGTTAGACATAGCCTCAGTGGCACATCCAGAGTCCAATGGACAAGTGGAAAGATCAAATGCTCTAGTGTTAGCCGGCATCAAGGCTCGTCTCATTGAACCATTGTTGAAAACTCCGGGGTGCTGGATAGATGAAATCCCATCAGTTCTATGGGGTCTAAGGACTACACCGAATCGGTCAACAGGCTATACGCCATTCTTTCTGGTTTATGGGGCAGAAGCTGTCCTACCCACTGACATAGAATATGATGCACCAAGGGTGGCAATGTACACTGAAACCGAGGCAAAGGAGGCCCGGGAAGATGCAGTGGATCTGCTAGAGGAAGCAAGAGAATTGGCCCTGTCTCGGACAGCAATATACCAGCAAAATCTCAGGCGTTATCATAGCCGAAAGATCAGTCCTCGAGTGTTTCATGAGGGTGATCTAGTGCTGAGGCTGGTGCAGCGCAGCAAAGGCCGACACAAATTGTCACCTCCATGGGAGGGACCATTCATTGTGAGCAAGGCTATGCACAATGATTCGTACTACCTTGTAGATGCACAGGAATCAAGGGAGGATGGCTTGGACAGACCCGGACAGGAAACCAAGCGACCTTGGAATGTAGCTCTGCTTCGACCCTTCTACTCTTAAAGGGCGCAATGTATGTATTTCAATTTATCATGAATGAAATCGCGGTAATCCGAGTCTGGACTCGGGGACTGCTTCGTCCTTATGCATGTGTTGTTTATTACTGTTTTGTTTTTTGCCGTTCGTGTGCCGAATCGCTTTGAACCTTGTTCTAAGCTTCAAGTAATGTATGTTGTGTTGTTGATCTCGTGACTCGACTGACAAACACCAAAATGGTAGTCAAGAGCAGAGATGAGGAATATGGGAAACATGAAAATGGACACGGGGACTCGGTCCAAAACCGATTCGGCACATGTCGTTTACTAACCCCTGTTATTTCTTTTTTCGTTTATGTTGAATGATTCTAAACCACAACTCGTGCGTTTCAAGTATTGTATGCTATGATTCCTATCTTGTGACTCGACTGTCAAAACACCCAAAGAGGTAGACAAGAGCAAAGATTTGGCAAAAGTAGTAAACAAGAAAACAAACTCGGGGACTCGGTTTAAGATGATCCAACATAAACCTTGTCCGGATCGCGTTAAGCATGATAAGCATAGTCTCGAAAGAACTTAAAATAGTCTATTACATCTGCTCCCGGCATACCGGGGATTTAATGTTTTTGTTAAGTACTTCAGGGTGCAGCGGACTCGGTCGCGGCGGACTCGGTCATAGGAGTTTCGGTTGCAGGAACTCCTGTGGTAGGAGCTTCGGTTAGCGGAGCTTCGGGGGCACGGGCTTCAGCTACGGGTGCTTCGGTTGAAGTGGACGCGGTTACGGGAGGTTCTGTTGCTGGAGCAGACTCAGAAGATGGTGGCACTTCGGAAGTAATCTTGACTGGAGAGCTTGAAGGATGGGCGGATTCGGGAATATCCGGATCAGGTGAAGCCTGTTTAGTGATCACAGTCAAGTTAGTGGCTGGAATCACAGGAGACTCGGTTGGAGTTTGTTCGGTGAGCTTGGCCGAGTCGGAGGCTGGTACCTTGCTGGATTCTTCTTCTTCATCAGACCCGCCCTCAGAATCGGCGTATTCTTCAGCGGAGGCATCATCCGATTCCTCTTCTTCAGTGTCTTCTCCATCCGAGTAGACTGGAGCCTCCAGATCAAGATGCTTGGTGCGTGCAAATTCGGCCATAAAGTTGGCGGCTTCTTCACGGATCTTGATCCGGTTGGGATCTGAAGCCCATGAAGAACCCTCGCGAAAGGAGCGCACTTTGGCAAGATCAATCAGCTCATACCAAGACATGATGAATAACAAAGCTGCATCAGCACCAGCGCGGGCGGACGAAGACCTCCACTTCTGTAGCCGGGTCATGGCTTGGTCCAGGTCTCTGATCAGCTCCTCCACAGGCACAACTTGCCGCGCTTCAGGAAATAAGATCCGGTGAGCCTTGAGACTTGCATTGAGCAGACCAATATGGGAATCCTTCAAAGGAGCAATCCGAGCCTTGAGTGCTGTGATATGATCTTCGATGTCCCATGTCTCTGGTAGTGGAGCCTCGGTTAATTTAGCTCTCTCAGCTCGGGCGTCTCTCACAGCCCTGGCGGCTTGAAGCCGGATGCTGGTAAACTCTCCTACAAACAAATAAGCTAATACTGAGTTCAGCAAGAAGGAACACAAGCATATGTATCGGTTAAGGGCAGAAAGAAAAAAGGGATTCGGTGAACTTACGATCCATGTCATCATTAAGGCTAGCAAGTGCAGCAAGCCATTTCGCACTGGCCGCTTTGTGAGCACTCAGTTCTTCTTTAGCCGCTTTGACTTCGGCTTCAGATTCGGCTATGGTCGTTTGAATTTGCTGGTCCAGTTTGGCCCGCTTCTCAAGTCCGGCTTTGAAAGTATCCCGCTCCTTCTGGATAGTATCTTTTTCACGCTTCAGCGTATCCCGCTCTCCTTTAACCTTGTTCTTCACTTTTTCAACTCGGTCAAGCTCTCGCTGGAGCCGAGTCACTTCTGATTTTTCCTCGGATAAGGCGCGTTTGTGCTCTTCTTCTTTCTTGTCCATTTCAAGACAGAGCCCATCGAAGGAAGTTTGGAGCTTCTGGTGCTGATGGGCGAGCTGCTTAAAGAGCTTGCCGCGAGCGGTCATGGTTTCCTGAAAGAAAACAGGCAAACGGCGTCAGAAGAATCTCGGGGACTGGCCCGAGATTAACCGAATCAGTTGAAAAGGAGACTCGGGGACTGGAAGTCCCACGGTGTCCTCGGTTAAGGCAACATTCATCATAATTTTTTTTAGAGATTCAAGCCGAATGACTTTCTTACTCGGAGGAGTATCAGTCGTTCGACCCGAATCTCGGGGACTGGGTATAGTACTGTTTGATTATGTTGAAATAAAAGCAAGGTTCGGATAAATTTACCTCGAACACCCGGTTAGCTTCAGTGACCGAGGTCTGTACAGAGTGTAAGGATTGGAACATCCGACTAGGCCCAGCCGGGTGTGGCGCTGAAGTAGAGAAGCCTGTGGCAAAGTCAGCATCATTCCAAGCTTCAATGAATTGCTTGGCGGACTCGAGCTTATCGCTGCTCGGAGGGCGCGGATTCGACGCGGACTGGCCGAATCGAATCGCTGATGGGGCGGCAGAAACCTTCTTGCTAGCAACCACCTGCTTATCCGAGGTAGTCGGAGTTGTGCCAGAGGCACCCTGAGTCGGCTTGGGTTGCGGTGACGCACCAGAAGTCTGCTTCGGATGTGGCTCCTTGTGCTGCTTCTCGGAAACTTGCTGTTGCTGTTGCTGCTTCTGCTTCTTCTTCTTCTGCTGCTCTTGGTTCAGTGCAGTTTGAGCTGCAGGAGCAGGGCGGGAATCAGGCTTAGGCGAGGACGTAGCCGATGTCTTGGCCTTTTCCTTCTCCAGCTCCTTGAGAGGGCGTGGCCAACTTGAATCTCGGATTGGAGCCGAGGTTTCCTCACACTCCAAGTCGATAACCGGCTCTGAAATGGGAGTCGGCTGGGGAATATTGGTAGTGGTGACACGCGTTGGTGAGGTGGCAGTTCGGTCAGGAAATTGGGTTTCCATGGCCGTATCCAGTGGAGGGATAGGAGAAGAGATGGATGAATGAGTCTGCGCGGTGATGAGGACATCACTGCATAAAGTAAAGCAAACGGTTAACTCGGATAGATATGACTCGGTTAATAGAGGAAGAAAGCAAATAAAGTTCGCTCAATGTTACCCCTTGGTGGTGGGCATCGGTTTGACGCGATTTGGCTTGTCGCCGGACTTCTTCCTTCTTTTTGTCTGTGGGGCATCTGTTTCGGGCGCCTCAGCGCGTTTCCGAGAGGCCTCTCCAGTATCTTGTTTGGCTGGAACACAAGGAGGTGGTTTCCATGAAATCGGAATAGCGTCGATGGGTTCTAAGATGCAGCAATCTTCATCTTCCTCGTCGGAAAGGTGGTGAATGTCTGATTGCTTACCCTTGCGGACTGGCTTGGCACGGGGAATTGGCAAGTAGTCATCCGAATCCGGATCCTCTTCGCCCTCGCGCGGCGGGCTGAGATCCGGTGTCCATGCCTTGGTGGAAAGATCTCCGTCTTCAATAAGTTGACGGTCAAACAGCTACAAAAAAGACAATGCGAATCCGGATCAGGCCAGGATTATTCGGATGAAGTAAGAGTGGATTCGGAAAGTGGTGAGCTAACCTGTGGAGGAAGTTTTTCCCGGTAGAATGGCTTTACACCCCACCGCCATTTATCCGACATCTCATTGGCAGCAATGGCGTTTACCCGTCTGAAGACGGAAGCTTTGTCAAGCTCGTGTTTGCTGATCCGGGTAGGATCTAGTGCGCCACGCGTGTGGCATATCTTGTGGTCACGCCTTTGAAGAGGGCTGACTCGGCGAGAGATGAAGGTCCGGAGAGGTCGTCAGAGACCATACCCTTCTTCAAAAAATCCTCCAGAGTGGTATGCACTGTCTGAAGTTCAGCAATTGTTTCAGCCGGATTGTAACCGAAGTTCAGTTCGGCTGTGGGCGGCTCCATCCTGAATTCGGGCAGTTGAGGCGTCATGGCCCTCAGCACTCTTATAAAAAGGTCCTTTGCCACTTCTTCACCGTGTCTAGGCCAGTGACACGGGGAAAGGTGGATCCCTGCCTTGGCGTGATGCTAACCGAACCGCAAGCAGTCAGTTGTTTCGGCTTGGTACCTGGAATGGTGTGCTTGCGGAGGTGGAAGTATTTGGCCCATATATCCACACTCGGCCAGAGCCGAGATAGCCTTCGCAGAAGGAAGAGAAAGCTGATAAAGAGACGAAGGCGTTCGCCGGGAGGTGGTGAAGTTGTAGTCCGAAAAGTCCAGAAAGGCCCGAAGAAGTCACTAGCAGGTAATCCGACCCGCGCTCGAAATGCGCTATGAATACCACGCGTTCACCGGTTCGGGGCCGGTGCGAGTTCTTTTCCGGGTCGGCGGCAATGGCTTGGGCGTATACGCCGGGTGGCTCGTAGCCATTCCAATCGTTTTTGGTAACATCAGATCCTTCCCATCTGCCAGGGGGAAGTTTGGCCATAACCGAATCAGTCCTGCAGCAAAAAGGCGGATAACCGGGTCAGGAAATTCGGAATCCATGGACCAAAGAGAATCGGATAACATTAAAGCCGAATCAGATCTATGGTGACTCGGCTAATCCTATCCCGGGTAGGGTTAACCGGGTCCGGTGGAGAAGGTGAGCGGTTGGAAGTCGCAAACATCTTTCCGCAAGTTTCTAGGGTTGGGAAGATCTACAGCGGTGGTAAAAAAGAAAGAAAATCACGGGTAAAAACATGGTTGAACTGCTCCAACGGGACAAGTCTATCTAGGCAGTCTATTGCGGAACTTGGACAGAAATTTGCGGAGTGTGCTACGGCAGGACACGGGCTTAGATACGCATCAATCTAGCAAGAACAGGTGTGTGTATTCAAATATGAACTCGTCACGGTGGCTATGGCGAGAGGAGGAAGAACTTACAGTGCGTTGCTCGAAGGAGAGTTCGACGGAGAAACGTCGGAGATGGGCGCGAGGCGCGGCTCCGATGTCTTGCTCTGGTACGCTGTGCGTCCCTGGCGCGGCAACCTTGAATGGCGAGGTCGCGGCGGCGTCGATGGAGCGGGTTAGTGGGAGTTGAGAGGAAGAAGAAGGGGAAAAACCACCGCGCCCTCTTTATAGCCTCCAGCGGTAACTGCCCCCCACTACCGCGCGGTTACCGGAGCACGGTTAGATCCCTTGCGTCGCGGAACTCTGTGGCAGCTGCTGTGGCCGTGTATTTCAAGCACACGTGGTCACGCCGCAGAATTGGAAGCGGTGGAACGGATCCTATGTGCCGGTCAACGGAGAAAACGAGGAGACGTGGTCTTCTGGTCAAATACACTCAAGTACCCGGTGGATCCGGATAACGAGCTGACAACCCGGGTTATACGGCTTTGCACAGGCTTTTCCTGCCAAATGTCCCGGAAAATTCGGTGACAACTAGAAGTGATCCGGTTAATGATGTTGGTTTTGAATCTGGAACGGCCCTTCAGCCGAGGCTGTAGGACCATACCAGCTTCGGGGACTACTGTCGGGGGGCTGCCCCCGGGTAGGGCAAAGATGATGTGTTATGAACAGTTAAGGTCTAACCGGATCAAGGAAAGAAGAGCCGGCTAAGTTATCCGGGTCGGATCTCAAGGCGATTCGGTCAGTCCTACTTCAAGCCAGTGAAAGAAAAGACCAAAGGGGATCCGGTGAGGTTTAACCGGATCCAGGAAAGAAGAGCCGGCTAAGTTATCCGGGTCGGTCAGGAAGGACCCGGGTAGGGCAACTCGGATGATGCACAGGGGCCAAGTAATGTCAGTAAAAGTCACGGGCACTGTAAGGTTACTGACCGGGGCTCAGAAGACAGCAAGGTGCTGCCACAGGTTTTCCGGGTCACAAGCCCCTAGGCGCTGACTCGGCCTATTCGGGAAAGGGGCAGTGGCTAGGCTACTGTGGTCTACACTGCCTTAAGCTCAAAGAGGAAAGATAAGCCTGTGGTGAACAGAGGGTGAGCTGGGCTGAGTGACAGTGGCCAGTGTTTGTCCTGTTCTCCTTGTCCATGCCATTGTCCTCTGCGGCCAGGGGCAAAAGGGTAATTCGGTTACTGTATATAGGCAACACCACCTCCTCCTGTGAGAGAGGATCGACCATTGTGAGCATCATTTCCCCCCAAGCTTCATCTTCTACCTGGAGCTCTCTCCATTGTTCATCATACAGCTCAAGGAGCGCTCTGTACTTGTAAACACTTGAGATATAAGAGAGTAGGCTAGAGCTGCAGTAGGGGTGTTACCTCCACAAGAGGGCCCCGAAGCAGGGTACATCGTGGTGTTCTTGGCTGTTCTTGGTTTGCTTTGTTCTTGTTGTTCCTGCGAGTTCTTGTTTGATCTTCATGCGTGCTTCATAAGCGCGCAAACCCTCCCCGGTTCCCCCAACGCCCAAGCGAGCCCACACTTAAGCCATACCCATGGCATCTGCCGTGACACCACCACGACACCTCCCATCACCATGATAATAAGGAAGGGGAGAGAGGAGAGAAGAGCTTCAAATTCGCCCTCCAAAGCGCAAGAGCGAGCTTATTGGGAAGGGCACCCCTAGATCCACTCGCCCCCATCGTCTTCCACCTCGGGAGATCGGCAAGGGAAAGCTTCACCGCACCTCCGCCACAACTCGACAGCGACGAGGGCAGGCACGGGAAAATGACATAAAGCCAAACTCCGCACAAGGAAAAAACATCCCAAAACTACTATGCACAGGGGGGAGTCGGTCCCCTCTCCACCCCACCTTCGGCCGGCCAAGCAGCCAGAGAGGAGAGGGGGAGGGGTAGGGGCACAGGCGGCGACTCTCAAGGAGAACTCGGGAGAGAGAGGGGAAAGGCAATGCCTGCGATACGTTGCTGCTCTTACTTTTGTTATTCTCAACCTTCTATCTACTACCTGAGTGTGCATATACTGTTTTAGACTTACTTATTATTTTTTTTCAGGACAATTGTTCTCTCCCCAAGTACATGTAATAAGGCTACCTATTTATTTATTTATCACAATATCGTCCTGATTAAATTCTGTTTTAACATGTTTGCTACTCTGTATTTACAAATCACTGCCGTTAGTCTTGCACAAACAACCCTAACCCATCCCCGTCCTTCTTTCGATCTTTTCCCCATCCCGCAGGCCGCAGCCTTGCCTCGCTTTTCCTGATCTCCTCCGCCGGCGCACCACCCGACGCCGTCTGCTCGCCGCCCCCACCCCATCCGACTCCCCCGGCTCGGCGCCTACTCCGCCGCTCGAGGTCACGGACGAGGCCGGCGCGCCCCCAGCCGATAGACGCTGTAGCAGGGCGATTCGGCAGCGGCGGCGGCGGCATTGCGCAGCGGTCGTAGCAGAGTCCGTGTCGAGCTCGGAGACTCCTGGCTCTACCTCAGTCCCCAGCCGAGCCGAACCGACCCCGTCTCGAACCGCCTCTCCTAACCCAAAGGTAAAAGGTCTCCCCACGCCTAGCCGCTCACCGACACCTCTTCCGCTCTATTCCGCCGGCGGCCGCCGAGCTCTTCCACTCCAAGCGGCGCCGGGACGCTGCCGCCACCAGCCCCTCTTGCGCCAGCATCCCCAGGCAGCCCACCGCCTCCCCGGCTCCAACGACGCCTCGCCACGATGAGTACCGAAGGGAATCTTGACCTGGACGCGACGTCAAGTACCTAGGTCCGGAGGATGACACGGCGCAGGGTCTCATCTTGCCGAGCAAGGATAGGGTCATGTACCGGCCTCCGCCCGGGAAGTCTGCCCTAGGTATGATACATGCGTAGATATTCTAGAGCTATTTGCTAGTTAAATCCGCCGCGATTTGCAAAGAGTGAGCTAACCGTGAGCTGTGTTTTGACAGGTTTGGATCTTCTCGCTCACAGGAAGCGTGAAAAGGAGGGTAACAATGCATTCAAGCCACCTCCTCCGAAGGTAGTAGCGGCTGCTTCTTCCATGGATGAAGATGAGAAACAAGGATCTACGGAGAATGATGGAAGCAGCCTGTCCGGTGGTGACCGGGGTGGCATGTCTCGCCGTTACCGAGGAACCAATTCCAGCGAGAAAACGCCATCGAGAGGTACCTCTTCTTGTGTTGATATGTTTGACCATATACACTCCTCTAGTGCTGTTTGCTGGCGATTCATCTTCGGTGATGGTGTTCGTCAGTCAACTAAAGCTTTCTACTCTGTTTCAGAATCTACAATCACTGATGAGAATGAAAGGGGCTCGACACCCAGACATCGAGATGAATCCCATCGGCAACAGGTCTGATAATAGCATGTATCCTGCATTCTTTTGCTTGCTTGTAGACATCACTGTGTCGAGAATTGTATTACCTTACGTTCACCTTACTTAACCTATTTAACAATTCAACATTTCTCTGTTTTTTGCTTATAGACCCACAACTCTAGATATGATTCTCACGATGACAGAGGATCCCGTGACACACGTGGTGAACGCGAGACATCTGCATCTATTGGTTATAGTAGCAGCGGAAGGCGAGGATACGCGATGACAGAGAATCAAATAGTAGGCGTAATGAACGGGACAGATCTACATCCATTGACTACACAAACAAAAGAAGTCGGGATGACTATAGCTCGAGAAGCTCAAGAACACCTGGTACTTTGTTGGTATAGTATTCTTTGTCATGTTTCAGTTTAACTGGTTTAACATGCAAGCTGATAGTAGTGTGGTCGTGATTGCAGCGAGATCTGATTGGGATAGTGGCAGATGGGAATGGGAAGATACACCACGTCGGGAGTACCGTGATGATCGCCCTGGCTCCCAGAGACATCATCCAACACGATCTCCTATGCTGGCTGCTGCATCCCCTGATGCACGATTGGTGTCTCCTTGGCTAGGCGGGAATACACCACGCACAGGTAAAGAAAGTTCAGCTCGATCTTCTCTGATATTTACCCTTTGTTTCCGTGAAAGTAAGTATATTACTTCATATCCCAGTGACCTGACTAACTTACTCACACTCATATTATCTATGTTCTTCTAAATGACCAGCATCCCCTTGGGATCATATTTCTCCCTCGCCTACTCCTGTGAGGGCTTCGGGTTCTGTAAAAGGGTCTTCTTATTCAAGCTCTAGTGGAAGGTCTCACCAGCTTACCTTTTCAAATGTAAGTCATAATTCTTCTCAGGTCACTTTATGTGGTCTTCCAAGTTCTGATCTTGTTTTTTCAGTCCATGGTCATTATGGACTATAACCATTACTCTGTTATTACTTATTACAGGATGCTGAAGCTGATAGAAGCCCCTCAGCTGCTGATAGGAATTATGAGCTTACGGAGGAAATGATGCAAGAGATGGATTATAATGCTGACCGTGCATGGTACTTATCCCTGTAGAAATTCCTCATGCCCTAGTATCGTCACATAAAAAGAAGTTTAACTAGTCATTCGTCTAACCTTAAAAAATTCTTTCAGGTATGATTGTGAAGAACACAACACCGTGTTCGATGGTGATAATTATGCTGCCGATGATAAATCCTATATGAAGAAGGAGGCTCAATTGCCAAAGAAATTGGTAAATTTCTTTTGTACATTTATCACACTTGAAGTGCTCCATTCTAACATTCACCAGCTCTAATTCATAGGAATAGGAGTATCACATATTACTGTAACCACAGAGAAGTAGACAACTACAAAACTGTGAGTGTATATAGTAAATGACTGCATGTAGGGCCTGGTACTTCATCTTCTACCAAGAATTTGGTTTAGTAAAGTGTCACGTATTGAGGCTTCAAATTTCCTGTAACCACCTTTTATCATACTCGTACATGTCTGTATTTTAAGGGTTCAAGTAGGAAGACACAGTGTTGGATATATGCTTTTATTTACCTTGGTCATAAATTGTACTCCGTAGTACATCTCTCTGTGAAGTTCTGGTTCCTGGTGCATATTAATCTGATTAAATAATTCACATTACTTCTTTAGGATGATCAAACATGTATGGAATAGCGTACAGCAAAAATTAGAATGCTAATGCTGAATAGCATATATTTCAATTACTTTTCAGCGAATGTGGTAGTCTGTCATTTTTTCTTGATTTATTAATATATGTTATACTCTAGTTTTGTTAACTATTTCTATTGGCTGCAGACTCGTCGAGATGGTAGTCTGATGACCTTGTCTCAGAGCAAGAAATTATCACAGATGACTGCTGATAATGCTCAGTGGGAGGACAGACAATTGTTGAGATCTGGAGCTGTTAGAGGGACGGAGGTGCAGACAGAATTTGATGATGAGGATGAGCGTAAAGTAATGCTTCTTGTTCATGGTATGTTCTTTCCCTGTCACAAATTCTTTTGGCGATGTTCTGTTTGCAGCATCATAGTGGCGACTAAAACAAGCATCACACCAAACCTCTTTGAAACCATCCCCATTTCTCTTGCATTAGGGTTTCAAGGAATGTTCCTTCCTTGAAGTGATGAAATATTATACTTAAGAAATGTAAACAAACCAGCGCAATTGTAATAAACTAAACAAGTCCCTTGCAGCTATTTGTCTTCTTTCCCATCTCCATTTGCTGGCATGTGCTGGCTAATTGGCTAGTAGATATAGGTGTTCATTGTGAATTTGTGATCAGAGGATCATTCAATCCCAAAAGTTTCTATATCACAGCAAGCATCGAACTGCTGACATGTTTCCATCATATCTGTCCGTTTGAAACATAGGCCTTTTATGTTTTTGTTTTAATACATAATCAGGTGACCTGGCCCTGGCACGATGTCGTTAATGTTTTCTTGTACAATGTTTTCTACCTGTTTATAGTACATTCACACAGTTGAATTTTAACAAGTCGATGGCTTTATTTTTGGCAGACACCAAACCTCCATTCCTGGATGGGCGAGTTGTATACACAAAGCAAGCAGAACCTGTAATGCCACTGAAGGATCCAACATCTGATATGGCTATTATTGCTCGAAAAGGTTCTGTTTTGGTTCGGGAAATTCGTGAAAAGCAGAGCCAGAACAAGTCACGGCAACGTTTCTGGGAGCTCGCTGGATCTAGTCTTGGAAACATATTGGGTGTTGAGAAAACGTCTGAACAGGTGAACTATTGGCACATTTTCTGTATATCTCTAAATTTTTTGTCACTTGTCCATATTTTTCAACTCTCTGTTCCAAAATCAGGTTGATGCAGATACTGCAGTTGTTGGTGATCAAGGTGAGATTGATTTCAAGGAGGAAGCAAAGTTTTCACAACACTTGAAGGAAAAAGCAGAAGCTGTCAGTGATTTTGCAAAATCTAAATCTCTTGCTCAACAGAGACAATATCTTCCCATATATACTGTCCGAGATGACCTGCTACAGGTTTGTACTTGGTTTTGTGGACTTAATGACTGTTTTAGTTATGTCATGATCTTCGTCTTACTTTCCTGTACCAAAAGACACGTATATCTAAAGCTGTACGATTACTTCTATATACTGTGATCTGCGAATTAGGAAACATCCAAAAGTGTTAGAAATTTGGAATATGTGTTGAGTTGGACGAGACAATAACTCGAACCTAGTATATCGCCTATGCTTATGGAGAAAGGACCACTATACAAATTCTCGCTGTTTCACTCAGATTGCAATATAGTTCGGGAAAGATATGTTCTTTGTAATACGTTGTATATTTAGGCATCATTTTTATCTGGATTTTTTACTTATCTTGCTGTATTTAGTTTCTTTCAAATGATTATGGTAGCATCAATATGGAATAACCGGTGTTATGCTGCTGCAATGGAGCAGGTTGTGCGTGAAAATCAAGTAGTTGTTGTCGTTGGAGAAACTGGTTCTGGGAAGACTACTCAACTTACTCAGTATCTGCATGAGGATGGATATACCACAACTGGTGTTGTTGGCTGTACTCAACCAAGACGTGTCGCTGCCATGAGTGTTGCCAAGCGGGTTAGTGAAGAAATGGAAACTGAACTTGGTGATAAAGTCGGATATGCTATTCGATTTGAGGATGTCACTTGTTCTAAAACTATAATAAAGGTAAAATTCTGCTTGTGCTTTAGTTCACGTCAACATGTTTAATATCTATTTCTTGTGTTTAAAAAAACTTGATTATTGGAACGTTCGGAACATGAGACTACGCATAAGGTTTTTTTTTTTTGACAAAATAAACTACGCATAGGCTAGTAACCTTGTTTTTGTGTTAACCTTATGATTAGACATAGGTGGCCACATGCCCAGAACTCTTTAGATTAACATTCGGAAGTTTAGTAATTAGTTTTGATTGAATTTCAATCTCTTTTAGCATGGAAGTTCTGACACACCCTTCCGTTTGTTTTGCAGTATATGACAGATGGAGTGCTTCTCCGTGAAACTTTGAAAGATGCTGACCTTGACAAATATCGGTATGCTGCCCTATTCTCTTGTAGTGCTGATAAAGCTTTTGATATCCATACACCTGTCTCATAATACTGCTTGATGTAGTAACGCCCCCCCTCTTTGTGCAGTGTCATCGTCATGGATGAAGCACACGAAAGATCCCTCAATACTGATGTTTTGTTTGGTATATTGAAGAAGGTTGTTGCACGTCGAAGAGATTTTAAGCTAATTGTTACATCCGCAACCTTAAATGCAGACAAATTCTCTAAATTCTTTGGGGGTCAGTTAACTTGTTATTTTTTCTCCGTAGTTAAGATTTGAATCCATTGTTTTTCTGTGCAAACCTATAATTATTTCCTCTGTTTGCAGTGTACCTGTATTCAACATTCCAGGCAGGACATTTCCAGTAAATATCTTGTTCAGCAAAACACCATGTGAAGATTACGTGGAAGCGGCCGTGAAGCAGGCCATGACAATCCACATAACGAGTGGCCCTGGGGACATCCTAATCTTCATGACAGGGCAGGAAGAAATCGAGGCTACCTGCTATGCTCTTGCTGAGCGCATGGAGCAGCTAATATCGTCGTCCACCAAGACTGTACCGAAGCTCTCCATCTTGCCAATCTACTCGCAGTTGCCTGCTGACTTGCAGGCCAAGATCTTTCAGAAGGCAGAAGAGGGCACTCGTAAATGCATTGTTGCTACCAATATTGCTGAGACATCCCTCACAGTAGATGGTATCTTCTATGTCATTGATACCGGGTACGGAAAGATGAAGGTATACAATCCAAGGATGGGCATGGATGCTCTTCAGGTTTTTCCGTGTAGTCGAGCAGCTGCAGACCAGCGTGCAGGTCGTGCAGGAAGAACTGGTCCTGGCACATGCTACAGACTGTTCACAGAGTCAGCTTACCAGAATGAGATGCTCCCTAACCCTGTGCCAGAGATTCAAAGGACAAATCTGGGAAATGTTGTTCTCTTACTGAAATCCCTCAAAGTCGAAAACTTGCTTGATTTTGACTTTATGGACCCACCCCCACAGGAAAATATCCTCAATTCCATGTACCAGCTCTGGGTATTGGGCGCCTTGAACAATGTTGGTGGCCTTACAGAAATAGGTTGGAAGATGGTGGAGTTCCCACTGGACCCAACTCTAGCAAAGATGCTTCTCATGGGGGAGCAGTTGAAGTGCCTTGATGAAGTATTAACCATTGTATCCATGCTCTCAGTGCCCTCAGTTTTCTTCCGGCCAAAGGATCGAGCAGAGGAGAGCGATGCTGCAAGGGAAAAATTCTTTGTCCCAGAGTCTGACCACCTAACGCTCCTGAATGTATACCTGCAATGGAAGACAAACCAATACCGAGGAGACTGGTGCAATGACCACTTCCTCCATGTCAAGGGTCTCCGTAAGGCTCGGGAAGTGAGATCTCAATTGCTAGACATACTGAAAGCCCTGAAAATCCCACTGACATCATGCCATATGGAATGGGACGTGGTGAGGAAAGCTATCTGCTCTGCGTACTTCCATAACTCGGCAAGATTGAAGGGCATCGGAGAGTATGTCAACTGCCGGAACGGGATGCCAGCTCACCTGCACCCCAGCAGCGCGCTCTACGGTCTCGGCTACACTCCTGACTATGTCGTCTACCACGAGCTTGTCCTGACAACCAAGGAGTATATGCAGTGTGTCAGCGCAGTGGACCCGCAATGGCTGGCAGAGCTGGGCCCTATGTTTTTCTCCGTGAAAGACACCGACACCTCCCTGCTTGACCATAAGAAGAGGCAGAAGGAGGAGAAGTCTGCCATGGAAGAGGAGATGGAGAAGCTGAGGCAGGAGCAAGCCGAGGCAGCACTTAGGGACAAGGAGAGGGAGCGACAGAAGAGAGCCAAGCAGCAGCAGCAAGTTTCTATGCCGGGCCTGAAGAAAGGTTCGACGTATCTGAGGCCCAAAAGGATGGGTTTGTAGATAACAAAAGTTCGAGAAAGCTTTTGTCAGTGTATTGTGTTTTTTTGTAAGCCGAGGGAAACTGTACAATAGTGCTATGTTGCTGATTTTCACGAGCTAATGTAGTATCAAGTCTGCACTATGCAGTATATGTACAACACAGATGAACGAATGTAACTGTAACATTTGCAACACTCAAGAGAGAGAAAAATTGGCAGTATCAAGCACTGTTACGAGGGCAAAGCATTCTAGCTGGTGCCATTTGTATGTACATTTTTTAATCTATATCTGCTTACCACAATCATTCGGCTGACTGTTTATCTCAAATTATGTGCCCCGCATTAAATTACTTGGTTGTGAAGTGCACAATCCTTCGGGTGACATTTTCTTGTTCTGATTTCTGAATTTGCCGTGTAGCTATTGACACTGTAACATGAAGTCAGGTATACCAGCTTTCATGAAGGATCAGCCTAGCATAACGATTTAATTTCATCAACAATCCCGAAAAGTTATGCGAGTTCTTTTGGAGAGAATGTCGACGCTTTATTGATCAAATAACATCAGTACAAAATTCTTTACGGATATACTATGGAATAACATCAAAAGATAACTTACAGAAAGAAAGCAGACTACTCCGAGCTAACAGGTGGCCCCTCCTGAAGACTAGCCAAGCTCTACCTCTCGCCTGCATACTCTCTCTGGCATTCAAGGGCGGAGTGTATCCCGGCGCGATTAGTCTAGATGGTGTTGTTTCTTTTGAGTTGGTTGGTGTAGGTCGAGACGCGGTCTTGTTGCCCATGTTAGGCATGGCGTGTTCTTGTTGTTGGCGTTGTGTGAGTGGTGGCTAATCTTTTGATTAGCAAGTTGCCGAAAGGCGTTGTAGCCATTCTTTGGTGTTCTCTCGTAAGCTTAATAAAGATAACGCGCAGCTCTTTCTGCGGGTTCTCGAAAAAACATTCAGTTCACGACCAATGTGTTTGAAGGAGACAGTGGAGAATTTGGAGGCAAGCCCTTTGCAAGCCAACATACTGGAAACAGTGTGATCACTCGCGAGTTGTGAATGACATAAAACGGCAGAATTTAACCCAGCACTTTTAGCACCGCATGTCAAAAGTGATGTGTACAATTGTATGTGCAGTATAAGCAAGCAAGGGGTTTTAAGACATATCTGCGTGGCAAAAATATTTTGTGGCTGCTGGGATTCGAGCCCAGGTCTCCACGGCCACAACGTGGAATTCTCACCACTAAACTACAGCCACTTTGTTGGAATAACAAACCCACAGTCTTTAAAAATAAGTTCAAGACATAGTTGGCCGGCTTGCATCCACTGACGCGAAAGCCCCACCCTCAGATCCCTGAGACTGGCCCCACCAGCTCCATTCTCCTCTCCCCCCCAGGGACTGCGCCAAAGAGAAGGGAAAAGGAGGTGCAGGTGGCCCTAATCGCCGGCGGCGCGTCCCCGTCTCCTCGCCGGTGAGCAGGTACTCTTCGAATCCTCTTCTTTCTTCAAGATTCCTATCGAGCTGCGCTTAAGTGAGGCCTCCTTCTCGGATCCATCGATGCCACTTCTTGGCAATCTTATTTACGTGGGTGTAACAGGGCTTCGTGAATCGTGAGTTGAATGCTGTGAGGAAGGCAGGGCTATCGCATTATATATTTGTGCCATGCATGCATGTTCCTTGGTGGCAAGTGCTTGCGCCGCTTGACTTAGCATTTGCCAAATACTCCCTCAGGCCCTCAGAGAGTGTACTTACAGCTTTCTTGGAAAGTCAAACTATATCAAAATCTGACCGAGTTTATACAAAGCTATACCAATATTTATGAAGCTAAATTGGTATATTCTGAAAATATATTTCACATGAATCTGATGATACTAATTTGGTGGCATAAATGCTGGTGCCTTTTTGTATGAACATGGTCAAAGAAAGTTTTTTTTTTGTTGCATTTTTCCACGTATATTCACCAAACCACCACATACAAAGTACATAGTAGAAATACATAAAGTGAAGAACAATACGTAGAGGATCCAGAGCTAGCACCCAGCTACGCCGGCGACGAAGACGAAGGCCAGCAACCACCTTACCACTGCCTGGGAGCATTTAATCCCTTGAGAGACGCCGCCTAGCCTGTCTGCCGCGCCGCGACGGACCTCTTGTCGATGAACACCCACAGCAGACGCCCCCCCGGCACCGCACCGCCGCTTTGCCTCGGCCGCCTTCGGATCCGCCGCAGGAAGAAGCTGGAGACCTCGTCCAGCCCTGGACGAGCGACACGACTCCAGCGCCGCCGCAGCAGCTGGAGAAGAAGACCGCACACGGCAGATCCAAGGATCCGCGAGCACGGAGAGGTCGACGACCGCGCGACGAAGCACCACCGGAGCTCCACCGCCGAAGAGGAAGGTCGCCGACGCCAAAACCCCACCGACCGCACCACCGCCTCCACAGCGCCGCCGGCGGGAACCCACTCACCCCTACTCTATGAACACGAAGGGATCCGGGGATCCCCCACCCACCCGCCGCCGGAGCGGACGGGGGGAGAGAGATCCCACGGATCCGCGGCGGCGAGAGCGCGGCGAGCAGGCGATTCCAGAAAATCGCCCTTCTCCACTGTAGAGGAAGGGAGGGGAAAGTGCGCCCGTATCAGCTCTGGTCGGTCAAAGAAAGTTCGACTTTCCAAGAAAGCTGGACGGAGGGAGTAGTGGTGATAGTTAGTTTGGATCATTCAATGTGTGGTGGCGATAATAACTGTAGCGCATGAGTTTGGATGGTTCTGCTTACCTACCGGATTGTGACTTCTCATGGTAGAAGAATTGTTTTGCACCGTGTTAGTGCATTGCAATGTATCATATTTAGATGATTTGGCTTTTTTCTCATAGTTATACTTGGGTTACAAGGTATTAATGGAGGCAAATTTTAGACATAGTTTTTGGCATCCATTATATTTCAGACACAGTTTTTGGCATCCGTTAAATGAATCTCAGCGCTCTCATTCGTTTTAATTGTGACATAGTTCTGGAAAGAATTAAACTTGCACTACATAAAGGACTGATGGTGTGAGTTTAAATATGTTCCGAAATTGTGGTTCATTGGCAAACAATACGAAGGCGTGTGAGAGAGCTGAGATTCATCACATGGCTTAATGCTGATATCTAGTAGAGCCTTCGAGGATAGTATTCTACATTAGGGCAGAGATTTGGATACACGGGCCTAACTTCAAGTCAACCTTGTTCTGTTCTTAGACTCTTAGTCAATTAAAAATGATACTGAAACTCAAATATTCCCATATTTCTTTCTAAATTTTGAACACTCTGTTTAGGACTAGTTTGCAGATAAATGCCAAATGGAGCCTTACTTTCCCGTTCCAGTGTAAGAAGACCACATAACCAAAAGCATGCAAGATGCAACTAGATTTTATTTAATTTTGCTCGCGAAAGGGTAGTAACATCTTAAGTGCAATAGTTCCGTACCAGTCTTAACTCTTAATTACGATAATTTATTTACGATGGAGGACTCTTGCTGTCTTGCTTGTGTTTCACCTCTAGCCATTGTGATGATTGATGCACAACGCAGTCCGCCCTACATGATTTGCTGACCCCACAGGTTTTGTGGCACTTATCTGTTGAAGGCTTTGTGGGAAAAAATTGTGCTATATCTGACAACACAGCATCATTCTGTCATTGTCCGCCCATATTGTATCCATTTGCTAGATCTGCCATCAGAACATTGAAAAATTCCACACTATAAATCACCTTTATAAAAACTGGATCTGCCTACTAGGTGATAACTTACACGAACCAGCAAAGGTTCTATTTTCTGTTTCTCCTTTTGCACATATGTTTAGATATTATATTGCGTCAAATAGCATTGTAGGTGGGTCACTTATCCGGATTCATTGACCCGGTTTCATCGGGACCACGTCCCGCAAGATGAACTACTGTCCTGGTAATTGGTTTACACGACAATTTATCATGAGAGGATGTAGAGCTAACTTGCTTACCAAAATATATGAAGATTTAAACCTGCATGATTTGGGT
Source organism: Poa pratensis (assembly GCA_947311845.1). Lineage (NCBI taxonomy): Eukaryota > Viridiplantae > Streptophyta > Magnoliopsida > Poales > Poaceae > Poa > Poa pratensis. The sequence goes on along the minus strand of CAMZMU010000107.1, from coordinate 109,232,663 downwards.
GTCAAATCTCATAGAACCACTGGAACATTGATTACAGAAGGTTCAAAGTTATTACAAGCGTCCTGTCCTATTATTTTGTTTTGCTAGATAGCCAAATCAATATTAGTTCAGGCAAGAGCAATATTGCTAGAAGAGTTTGTTTGTGGACCTTGAAATGCTACAGTAATGGTGGCATTCAGAGATGTGCCATGCACATCTGAACTGCTGGTTACTTAAGGGCAAGATAATATTGTTACTCAGACTGATCTCAGAATTGGTGTATTTGAATTTAGTAATTGCTGTTCATCACTTTTAACAATTATAAGAAACAATGTGTTTTCTTGTCAGGCATGCACTATTTCACTTTAATGCACTGCTCCAATTTGTTGTTCCTTTTTAGTGTTTACATACCATTTGCCTCAGTTGTACTGCACAAGGGACAACATCCCTGTTCGGTCTACCTTTTTTCTAACACTAGGAAGCTTGCACGTGAAGGGCGGGCCTGGTGCAGCGGTAGAGTCTTACCGCCTGTAGCCAGGAGGTCCCGGGTTCGAGTCGCGGTCTCCTCGCATTGCACAAGGCGAGGGTAAGGCTTGCCACTGACACCCTTCCCCAGACCCCGCACAGCGCGGGAGCTCTCGCACTGGGTACGCCCCTTTAGGAAGCTTGCACGTGCACGCACGTCTCAAATAATTGTTCTAAAGACAAAATTCTTTCTATATGTGGTATGAAGAATTCTCCTCGAATTTACAAAAATTAGCATTCGAGCATCATCTGACAAGATCGCCGATGAATGTTAATACCTTGAATTCATATATGAATGAAACACGTTCACTACAGTGTCATTTAAAGTGGTACATTAAGCAGCATTATACTGTCGTAATTAGAACATTGTCATAAAGTAAGTGTCATCAACTAATATATATTTAGGCAGATATGTTATAAACACTAAATTTATAATCGTCACTTGTCGTAAAGCAACATAGCTCTTGTGTCCAATTAAAAAAAATATGACAAGGAATGATAAAAATTTGTCGATGAAGTTGTTCGTGTCGGTTGCAGACTTCATTTTATTAAACCAATACATCCAGATGCAGCATACCATGAAGTGGCACCTGACATCACGGAAAATCAGATAAAAAATCACACAGTAATTAGCACAAAACATACTATCCAGTTCTTTTATTGCAGAAAGTTGCTCCATCCTGACTCTTTCTTTTAATCTTTATATTAGATACAACTCCTCACTCTTCAGAAAATCATGACTGGACAGTAATCTTAGCTGGAGCATATAATCCTAGACAATGCTTGACACACTACTCGTATAATCAAAATGATCTCGGTAATGTATCAACAGAGGATAAGAGGAGGATGGGAATATGTAGCCATCTGGAGCATACTCTGTAGGTGCATTATGCCTATTATGAAGCAAGCAAACTGACTGAGTGTTGGACCATATGACATAGAATGTCATCCTAAGCTTCATATGTCAGCGCAACCAAGCATACGTAAAGAGTCATTTGCTGTTTGCAAAAGATTGCTCTTATCCTCGATCTTACTGAAAGCAACCAATTCAATTATGTTAGACAGAGCTTGATTGCATGAATATGTTTCTGAAACTGAAACTGACCTTGTTTCCAATAAACAGAGTTTAAGGAAAATGAAACACAAAATTGGTTGGAGATGATTTCACATTTTATATGTGGTTGAACAAAATAAATAACCATCTGTAGCCTCTCCTTAAATAGTGTTGGAGATGAATTCATAGAGATATATGTGTGAAACCACATGATGCAAGAAATGAACAAAGTACGCAAAGAATTTAGCCTGATGTAATTAGAATAAAATCAAAAGTCGAGCACGGAGTTATTTGCTTTTCTCCTCATATGCATGTTTCCACTTCTGGTTTGCTAAAACTGTAATCGGCCTAGCCTCTCGTGAGCGTCCATGCCACTGGGTCTACAAATCAGCAAATGTATCAATTCAATAAAAAAAACCAACGATTCATTGTTCTTAAGTATCACATGTTGGAATTATCGGAGCATATACTGGCATGCCTTCAATGATGTTGAGAGGGTCATTTGCCCCGGTGGTACGCACTTTACATGCTAAATCAATTTCTAACCACTAAATGCAATATATTTCGGCTCCGTCACAGATCAGATTAATTTATAACCACGGACAAAGTCTTAGTTCTCACAATGGAGACTATATCCTTTCATCGTGTTGTGACAGGAGCTGACCTCTGGAGGAGCAGTCCCAAGCCAATCAGCTTGTTCATCTGCTTGAGATTTTAACTCTCTTGATCTGAGTATGTGTCTTGTTCTGTCCAGAAAACACATACACGCTGTTAAAACAAACTCAGATTAGAAACAACCATCAGGAAGACAAATGAAGAATACAATATTTATCATTGCAAAACGTTGCAGTGCCTTGTAAGAACTTCATAGCAACGGTAGAAAACAATATCACCAAGACCTATTTTCAAACATAAATTCAGGAAGCAAGGTTCAAATGTCGATAAGGCATCACAAAATGGAAGAAAACAAAACCACAAAGACTACTTTTCACTTCTACAAAAGACTATATCTCGGGATTCAACATCTATAGACAAAGCAATGGCCACTATCCTGCATCAGAATTTACATTGGTGTGCTAACGTTTTAACTACAACTAATCAAGACAATTCATCAAACAGATTCCAGGTGTTCATACAGATAGACACAATGCAGCATCGAAGGAACTTCTAAATCTTACCTTGGCACTTCGGTATGTGAGCCCCAATGGGGAAGATTGCTGCACTGCTGCTAGTCGCTTGTGTGATTCATAATTTCTCCAGACTGATAGGCACCCAACACCACCACCTAGAAGAACAAAGGGACGAAGCCAATTAATAGACTCTAGTTAGAAAAAAAATAGAGTGAGTAAATTTTAATGTCTTAGGCAGACATTGCACCGGGCGAAGGGAAATCAGGATGGCGCAGCTTCCTCGCCCGGAGTACCTCACTGGCGGAGAACAGGCCGTTGGGAGTCAGAGGCTCAGAGCAGCGATGCCGACAGCAGAAAACTTGTGGTACAGGCGACCAGGGGTAGCGGGCGGCGTGGATCTCCCCGAGCAGCGCCATAAACACTCATCCTCTACAGTATTTCCGCTTAGGCGGACACCTCGCGCCTCGGCGACCCAACACACGAATACTTGAACGTGGCACCTCGTGTGGCGTAGTAGACGTAGACGATGGTGGCTGGCCTGTACTGCTCCTGCCCGGCGGTGTCCTTGATCGGGCCTTGATGCCGTGGTGGCATGCGATGGGCAGAGGATGGCGGCGACTCATGGAGGAGACGTCGTGAGCGAGGAGATGCACGGGATCAGGCTCGCGGCTGCGGGAAATCAGGAACCGACGGCGTAATCCAGATGTGGGGACATCGTGCGAGTTTTTCCTGTGCGGGCTGTGCAGCGTGGGAAATTTCGTCGGCAGAGTTTTCGTCCGCCAACGCTAATTGCTAACTGCACCCGTGCGCTCAATCCGATGAATCTAGGCCGGTAGATCTCGTTAGGTGGGATAAATTAGTGTACTAATGAGCCTGGCACACTTAACGGGGTGGCTTTAGAAAAGAAAATGTTGCTGTTTAATAGTAGTATAGAATAGTGGACGTAACATTTATCTTCATTTTCGATCATGTTTTCCAGGATAAGATGGACCTCACATCTCAGGGTCAGAAAAACGCAGCAACAAAAACCAAATGGCCGAAGAGCAGTTGGTAGCTCGCAAAACTGGACAGTATGTAGCTCTTTCCTCCTTCAGTTTCACTTGGTTGTCGTGAGCAAAACTACATACTGACAAACCATTTTTTTTCTACAGCGGTAGGGTGTTCTGCTACCAAGCCAGCAGACGCGGAAGCTAAAAGAATGGGTTCTAACTGATGAACAACAACAGTAGTGAATGCTAGGGGTCTTGGACATCTTGCTCTTACCCAGGATTTACCATTGATCGTTCCTTGCTTATAGCCTTTGTGAGAGATGGAACAATGAAACAAATACTGCACAATTCGTGGGATTTGAAATGGCACCGTCTCTCCGTGATGTTTCGTACATTCTTGGAATTCCAGTGACTGGTCTGTGTGACGTCAGAACCATCGGTGATGAGCTGTGAATCGCATGTGCTTGCATTACTTAGGAGAGAGCCCTGGAAGCGGAGGCAACTATGTGGCTTGATCAGATTGACTGGTTATACAGGAAATTTCATCAACTGCCAGAAACCCCACCATCAACGACATCACATTTAGCACCGGAGCATACCTTCTATATTTGGTTGGCTCCACCTTGTTTCCTGACACAATGAGGGGCTTTGTATCCCCGAGATATCTACCACTTTTGGGGGATTTTAGGAAGATACATGAGTATGCTTGGGGGCTGCAGCCCTTGCTCATTTGTACAGAGGATTGTCTGTTGCCAGTAACACCAAAATGCCACTACCCAGTTTCTTGCAGTGAACTTTGCTCATGGTACCATCTCTTGAGTATTCTAGTTATCTCAAGTTATGTACCATCTTGTTCACTAATTACAGATTACCTTGTTCTACGAGGCTTGGATTTATGAGTATCTTCCTTTAACTCAACCCAACAAAAGAATCAGAACACCTTGCTGCCCGGGCATGCCGATGGAACTTTGGAAGCAACACGTGGGCAGAGAAAGAAAGTTTTGGAATGGAGAAAGGATTTTGAGCAGCTAGATGAACTTCCAGATTACTTATTTTACAAAATTTGAACATTTATATTGATGTTGAGTTGTTTATATTTTAATCATTTTTTCAGGTCATCTGGAATCCTTACAAGGACATAAATCGAGCAATTGTTCCAGGATATTGCACTGCAGCAGATAACATTTGCTGCTCTCGGACATGCTAATCATTTTAATGCCCGTGCAATTTTAACATAGGTTTTTCTTTTTTTATGCAGATGATAAAATATATTACTTTTATAAATACTTTGATAAAATATTTCAACGGACATGCAAGAATGAACTTGCCTGTGGTAGAAATGGGTAGAAATGGCCGTTCAATCCTTCGGGGTTCTAGGGTTTGCGGTAAAACCCCGAGTTCTGAAAATAGCAAAGTAATCCTGTAAGGATATGATAACTCTATCAGATGCTATTGTGCATATTCACGAGATGCATCATCACCCCAAAATACCCAAGTTGCGGATTTAAGACTTTTCGAGTGTTTTGGAGTTTTTAATTATTTAAAGAGTTTGACAATAATTTTCATGAGGAATAAATTTAAAGTGATTAAATTGAAATAGTTCAATATAATTGAACTTCAAGACTGTTATTTTCCATATTATTTTCATTTAAGAAAATAGTTTTTGAAAAGAATTTCAAGTCATTTCCACTTAAGGATCTTTGAATTTTTGCTACAGGAAATACTTTTCAAAATTCAAATAGATATTTTATTTTGAATAGCTTATTTCCTTCTGTTATGTATAGGTATTTATTTGTATTTTTAGAATTTATTTGAATTTATATAAGTTTTTGAAATTGATAGATTTCATCAATTTGTGAAAATTGCAAAGAAGTCCCTGGTCAACCCCTGGTTGAACCAGGTCCAAGAGTGGGCTCGGGTCCGGTCAACCGACCGAGCCACTCTCCTTCTCTCTCTCTCGCACACGCACGAGCCCGAGCTCGACCGTCTCTGGCGCCCGAGTCTGCGCCGTCGCCGCCTTGCTCCGGCCAATTCCGGCCACCTCCGCCGCCGTGGCTTGGGGCAAATGATTCCCACGCTCCGCTCCTCCATCTAGCCCGAGCGATTCGTGTCTCTCTTCCTCTCGCGGCCACGCTCGACCCAACCCTAGGGTTAGGGTTCTGTGCCGGTGCTGCTCGCCGCTATCTTCCCCTTCTTCTCCGGCGTGCTCACCATGGTGGGCGCAGAGCTTCGCCCTCTGTGCCGCCGTGGTGCGGTGGTGCTGGTCTACGACCTCCGTGTGTGCCCCTCCAACGGTAGCGCGAGCAATGCCTCGCCGCCGTGGAGCTACGCCATGGACGCACGGTAAGAGCTTCTCCTCCTCTCTCTAAACCCTCTACTCGATTTAGTAGCTTCTAGCTACTGATTACTTGTATATTCCTCTGCTGGCTTAGGTTCTAGATGAATGGATGATGATTTCTGATGATTTACTCGTTCATGTGCACTGTCTACCTTCTGTGCATTAAGGATGAGATGATTGGTGTAGATCTAGCATGTTTAGATCACTCCATAACACTCAGGAAATTAATTTAGGAGCATCTATTGCTTATAGATGAAGAAAATAATTTAGACTGAATCCTGTGATGATTCTGTCCAAAACTGAACTAGAACTTGCTCTAGTGATGATGTAAACCACTTTAGGCATGTGTTTTAATTGGTTTTGCTTGCTGTGATGCCTCCTTGAGAGTTACACAACAGCTAGCTTAATTAAACTGCCTTTTTATGCTTTCCTGTGCTTCTTCCTGTGTACAGATGTGCATAGCACAGCTAATCCAGCTCTGCTGGTTCACTGCCTTGTGTGGAGCTTTGATAAAAATTGAAATAAGAACATATACTACACTTAACCTAATTCCCTGCCCTTATGATGCTCAAACAATTGCTACAGCAATCAACTTCACTCCCTTTCCTCTCTCTTTCCTATTTCTTGCACAAACAGAAGTACTCTGTTGTGCTATTTGCTTTTCTACAGCACCATACCTTGCTAAGCAAGGCTCTGTTAAGAACAGATGCTGATAATAAGCTCTCTAGCATGGTTCTGTCATTTACAGAACCTGCTTGGTCTCTCTCTAGCACTATGGATCAACCTGCTGTTGCTGAGCAGCTAGAGCTTCTAGAAAAACTCTGATCTTGCTCCAAGGTTCTACCTTCTCCTCCTTGCTGCTTCAATTTTCCTAGAGTGTATTTGCTAGCTGAAATGGCTTGTGGTGGATGGGTTTAGTAAACTCCATGATATGCTGGTGGTTTGTGGTTGTTCTTGGAGAAGAACAGATGAAAATTGTGTGTGCTGTGCTTCGGATGGCTATGAAAATGTTGTGTGTTGTGGTTGCTGCAAAAAAATGTGTTTGTGGTTGCTGCTGTGATGTTTATATACTGCTGGCTGGTTGTTGTGGTGCTGCCAACAACTAGGTGACTCCTCATTTGCATGGGTGAGTAAGCTACTTGTTGTCATGTTCTTATTCATAGGCATTACTTGGGGTTCAAGTTATGCTAGATATTTGCTTGTGGATAACTCTCCTATGTGGCATGCTCATCCACTCAAGATTGGTCTTATCTCCTTGTAGGATTAATTCTTGAGCTAGACAAGTGGCTTTTGTCACTAGATGGACTTGTGGGCTGATTCTTATGTGGGCTTTGTAAAAATATGGATGGTGATCATGTGGCTTTACATTTCAGATTTGTGGGCTTTTTCATTTGGCTTATGTTCTTCCTTGGTAATTAATACCATTGGAGAAACAATTTAATTTTTCCATGTGGGCTTTTTTGATGAACTTGACTAGATTGGAGGGAAATAAATATGTTGCCTAAGATAGATAAATGTGGATCAATGATGCCTTTTGTCCCATGTTGCCTTTGTATCTTCTCAATGGATCATGTCCCTTGTTGCCCTTGTTGCCTAGTTGATCCAATGTTGCCTCAAATGATCCAAAGTGATCCACAAGTATGATCCATTGTTGCCTCTGATAAAATTCCCTCTAATCACCACTTGGGTGTTAGGACAAGTTCCTAATATCCAGTAGTGAGTTCCAACACCAAATTTTGCCTCACCGTGTGGTGAGGGCAAACATTTTAATTATAAGAAATGTTTTATTTGTCTTTGTTTATATTTAGATGATTTTCAATTGCTTCATGTATGTAAAAGAATTTGTCAAAAAAGTGGCCAGCCTTGCTTCCATCTTTTACATAACACTAAACCCTTGAATTTCACACAATTTCTAGAGAATTTGTTAAGAATAGGTACTTGATATGTGAATCCTTCTCCAACTCCATTTGGTGGCATTTCCTTCTTTCTCTCTTGTCCTCTTTGTCTTGCAGGGATTAATTTGAAAAGATTGAGAGATAAAAAGATCAAGATGAGATGAGAAGATCAAGATTTAGTTTAGAATCCTTTATTTATTTGTAATTTTCTTTTCATTTGGATGAGATATGTACTTATTCGACTAAAATTGTAATATGAATTACTCTTTCAATTTCATTTCAAAAATTTGTAAAGTAACACATTTGTGATTGATGTATCTTTTTGTACTTGGACATTTGGACCTTGAAATTTGTAATTTTTGGATGTGTGTTCAACAAGTAATTGATAAGATGGTGAATGGAGATGAGATACTATCCTGATGTATTGAACTAACTATATGCTCATATATGTGTGTGAATAATGGATTCAAATGATGAGTATTATTGTTGGAGTGATAGTCTTATGTTCTATCTGAATTATATAATTGTCATATTTTGGAATTGTTTTCAGAGTGTCGAGAATTAGAAAAGGTTATGCCCAAATTTATTGTCCTCGACAGGATGATCCTAAGTTCTACTTAATTGTTATAAAGATCATGTCAAATTTTATCGCACTCAACGCGATGATCTAAAAACCCTAACTCATCGAGTTAAGAGAAATGTCGATCACTTTGCATCGTTTAATTTAACGCCGCCAAAATTCCCGCATTTTCAGATGCATGCTATGCAAATGCACAAATCATATTTCTACCCTTCCGACTCTCTAAACTGTGGGGTATTACAGGTGCTGACCGGGCCTGCCGCCCGGTTATAGAACAGCCAGTCTATTTTACTCGCTTTCCTTAATGACCCGTCTAGCGAGGGCTTAGGCGCCCGTTGTAACGTTGAGCGCTGAGTAATTAAGGAAAATCAATGCACCAATTAATCTCCATCTCACCAATTCCGTACCCGATCCCCACAGAGTGCGCCGCCTCACGCTCCACCAGTCCACCTTCTCCAGCACCGGCGGCATGGACTCCCCGGCAGCCCGCAACTCCGGCGCCCACTCCCAACCCTCCTGCTCCCTGCCCCGAGATCCGCCGCCGAGCACCCCACCTCCCCTAGCGTCGCCTGGTGACAGGGTATGCCTATCGGGTACCCTACCATGAGGGTACCTGGTGCACGTATCGACTAGGCCCAACTATCAGAGCCTACATGAAGCCCATGAAGGGAGGCCCACGAAGATGGAGTATCCTCCAAGTTTGGCGAAGCAATAGTCGGTTTAGAGTTTCCTTACTTGTAAATCGAGTCGGTTACGAACACCCGAGACCCAGCCTATTATTTAAGGACTGGGAGGGCCATCGAACCAGACACGTACTTTCAGAGCCACCAAAACCCTAGCGAGATCGACATCTCGCCGGGATCTTGTAACCATCATATTCACAAAGCAATAACAGACAGGCAGGACGTAGGGGTGTTACCTCCACACGAGGGCCCTGAACCTGGGTAAAATCTTTGCCCTGCTTGTCAGCCGACGATACTTCCAGCTCTACCACGTTCTCTCCCCCATATTCATAACCTAGGGACCTTAACCATGGGTCTTGATGAGTCTACCCCTCGTCAAGTGGCGCCGTCTGTGGGAAAGAATAGCGCTGGACTCGAAGTTTCGCCGGTCCCAACAGCAAACGGCAAATCGCCGATCACACCAGCAAACGGCAACTCGCCGATCTCATCTGCAAACGGCAACTCGCCGGCCATGTCAGCAAACAGCAACTCGCCGATCCAGGCGACACACGGCGACTCGCCGATCCACTCGAAAAGCGGCAGCCTGCCCGCTTCACCTGCAAAAAGCGCATCTGCTCTTCCAATGAATTTCAATCCGCACTCGCCAGAGCTTCAGGAGGCGTTTTCGGCCTTGAATCAGGTTTGAGCTTAACTGTTGGAGCATTCAATTTTTTCGTAAACAATCTTGGCACGCAGGACTCGACAGATCCGCAACAACGGTGGGCGCACTCGAGGCTCCGTCGACTGCGCTCGCCCCGTCGTCGATTCCTGAAGCCTGCTCGCCCGCAACAACCATGTCGACCGGCGAGATCGACAGGTTCATGATGACGGAACTCCAAGGCGAGGAGGCAGAATCAGCATACCGCACAAGCAACGTCGACTTCAACCTACCACTCGACGAAGTTTCGACTGCGGGATCTCCCTCGATGACTTCTACGAGCCCGCGATTCATAACGACAGCAACGTCGACTCGGAGATCTTCACCAACACCAACCTCGACTCAGAATCCATAATGGCTTCGCCAACACCGAGATGAGCATAGGCGATGAGCACATCGACAACGAGATTCGCCTCGAAGATCTACTCGATGAACATACTGGCTCTGACATGAGCCTCGACGGCGACGTCGAGTCCATGACTGGAATCGACAGCACATACACCTGTCCTCGGGTCACGCCCCATCAGGTCTACGTGGCCTTCCCGCAGAATCATCCGCAGACGCAGCCGCTCGCAGGCCTGCACAATTCCCATGCACGGTAACCATGCCGGATGGGGTCACAACCTTGACAATCACGGAGGAGATGGCAGCAAAAGCAGATAAAGTCATAAAGGAGTGCACAATGATGCCACCAAATTCCACCCCAGAGGAGATGTTGACCTTCCAGTACTTCAACTGGCAGGAGTCAATTCGACTGCAAAACTACCGAGCGACGCTCGAGAGCGCAAAAGGCAAGCCAGCCTCTCGAGTGCCCGAAGAAGGGAGCAATCCCTCGGGTCCACAATGCAACCAACCCCACGACCTAGGTCGCGGTTGGCAAGCCTTCCAGAACATGAAAGGGTAGCAATCACCCGTAACCTGTCGTTCATGACAGAGGACGCTAACGGAATCCCAGTGCCCAAAACTGCTGCGGGTGCATTATTCTCCGTAGGTGCTTACCTCAAGGCAATGCAACCTCCGGCGAATGACCCTAACGCAGCCCTGCATCGCCAACAACTCAAATCGCTAGCTCTAGCGGCACAGGCTATACAGCCAGAAGACAAAACTCCAGCAAGGAATCGCGATCGCGACATAGTCGACTCACGACACGCAGCACATCATCGCAGTGGTCGCAGCCACCACTCGGATGAAGGAAGGAGAAGCACGCGCCGGCACAGGTCCAGCAGAAGCAGATCTCGAAGATCCTATAGCAGCGATTCATACTCTGATCGTGAACCAGAGCCATGCGGAGCATTGTGCTTCACTCGACGCATCCGTGAGACGCGGATGCCCAAACGGTTCAAGTTGACAGGCGAACAACCCAAGTACAACGGTCGCCAAGAACCTTCGGGTGGTTAGAAGATTACAGACTCGCCGTGGCATGCCAGCGTGGCACGAACACCACGGCGATGCAGTACATACGACTATGCTCGAAGGAACTGCCCGCGACTGGCTCAATCGCTCCCTCCATCATCATACGACTCGTGGGACGATTTCCGCAGAGACTTCATCAAAAACTTCGAGCCTCTGTGTGAGCGCCCGAAGACATTCGAGAATTAAGGCATGCACTCAACGATCAGACGAGTCGTTGAGATCATACATACGGCGGTGGACCGAAATACGCAATTCGGTTGGCAAAGTGTCAGAAGACAGGGCCATGGATGCCTTCATACAAGGTCTCGCCAGGAAGGACTTCAAAGAGGCACTTGGTCGTGAAAAGCCAACCTCCCTGGCTGACCTCATCAAAGTTGCGACTGAGTGGGCAGATGGAGAGGATTCTGTACGCAGATCCCGTGCTTCCCCACACGCGACAACTACGAAAGCGGCAGTCGAGGCCGCAGAGATTCATACAGAGAAGATCGCAGGCGCAAACGTTCCAAACGTCCTTACGACGATAACAGACCCGAGTTCATGGCGGCTGGATACACACAACCCGGGAGACCAAGATAGAAGCAATCGACGCTCGGATGATCGACGGGACAGTCGAGATCGCGAGCAGCGGAGCGACAGCTACAAAAGGCAAGAATGGCGCAAACGCAGCGACGCAAAACCCGAGCGGTCATTCGAGGAAAAGATGGACGACTGGTGCAGATTCCACCTCTTCAAGGGGGACGACGGAAAACTACGCTCCAATCACACCCTAAGGAACTGCAGGGAATTCGACCAAATGGCGACTGACTACATGATACGACTCAAAAGGTACGGCCCAGCACCTGCTCAGCCCACGCCTGCACCCGCACCACAGCCGAACGCTGTGCCCGCTCTCATGGCGCCACAGCCGCCACCGCAACCACCACCACAGCCTGCTCCAGGCGCAAACCTCGCAGGTGCCATACAACCCGTACTACGGGCGGAAGATGATCAATATCCACAGCCCCACGGGCAGATGTACATGATACAAAAGGGTCGCCCTCCAACAGGCAGCAAAAGCTAATCACTCGACAGTGAACATGGCTGTCATGGCACCTCCTGCCGTGCCGAATTTCTGAAGGGATCGGAAACCATCATAAGCTTCAGTCGAGAGGATCATCCCCCAGCTGTAGTTCGACCAGGGCACGCGGCTCTGGTACTCGACGCGCAAATAGGAGGCTACGCCATGACCAAGGTCTTCATGGATGGAGGCAGCGGCATAAACATCATCTTCGCGGACACGCTCCGCAAAATGAACAGGTCAGTCGAAAACCTCCCAAAATCTTCAAATACCTTCCACGGTATGTTCCTGGCAAAGCAATTAGCCCAGAAGGCACCATACAACTCGACGTTACGTTCGGGGACAAAAGCCACTTCAGGACAGAGTCGATTGAGTTCGAGGTCGTCGACTGGAAATCACAATACCATGCTATTCTTGGTCGCCCGACGTTTGCTCGATTCATGGCGGTGCCACACTATGCGTACCTCACGCTGAAGATGCCAGGACCAAAGGGAGTCATCACTGTCCGTGGAAACTTTCAAAGGTCCGATGCTTGCGACCGCGAGTTCAGCAAAATCTCCGAGATGTTCGGGGTGGAAGAATCACTCGCCGACTTGGCGATTCCAACGACCGCACACTCCTTCCGGAGCATAAGAAGTTGGCAGTCGACAGATCCTTCAATGCTACAAATGACACAAGGTCGCATCAGGTGCACCCGACCGATCCGTCCAAGACAGTCAACATATCTTCGAGCCTGCCTATCGCATAGGAAGGCGCGCTCGTCGAATTCCTCCGTGAGAACTGGGAAATATTTGCGTGGTGTCCAGCCGACATGCCAGGTATTCCCAGGGAATTCGCCGAGCACTCTCTCCAATTGTTTCCAGATGCAAAGCCAGTCAAGCAAACGATGCGTCGAATCTCCGGCCCAAAGCGAACCGCAGTCGAATCTGAAGTCGACCGGTTACTCGCAGCAGGATTCATTAGGGAAATCAAGAAATCACAATGGGTGGCCAACCCCGTACTCGTAGAAAGAAGCATACAGACATCCTTCGGATGTGCGTGGACTTCACAGCGCTGAACAAGTGCTGTCCAAAGGATCACTTCCCGCTACCCGAATCGACCAGATCGTCGACTCCACCGCCGGATGCGCACGACTCTCCTTTCTGGATGCTTACTCAGGTTATCACCAGATAAGGATGAAGCAAGAAGACGAAGAAAAAACGGCGTTCATAACCCCACTCGGGGTCTACTGCTACACAACTATGCCCTTTGGGCTCAAAAACGCGGGTGCAACATACCAGCGCATGATGCAGGACTGCCTCAAAAAGCAAATGGACGCAACGTCCAGGTCTACGTGGATGACATTGTCATTACCACAAGGGAAGAACACACACTACTCGACGATTTGAGGGAGACGTTCGCAAACCTCAAACGCTTCCATATCAAGCTCAATCCTAAGAAGTGCACGTTCGGCGTTCCAGCCGGGCAGCTCCTAGGGTACCTAGTCTCTGCCCGTGGAATCGAAGCAGACCCGGAGAAAATACAGGCCATCCTCACAATGCAAAGGCCTTCAAAGCTTCATGATGTGCAGAAACTAGCAGGACGAGTAGCAGCGCTCAGTCGATTCATCAGCAAACTGGGTGAAAAGGCTTACCATTCTATCGACTGATGAAGAAGGCGGACAAGTTCGAGTGGACGCCAGAAGCTGAAGCAGCCTTCACAGATCTCAAGCGGATCCTCACAAGCCCTCCGATCCTCGTCGCACCTAAGGAACGGGAACCACTCTACCTGTATGTCTCGGCTACAAACAGGGTGGTGAGCACCGTACTGGTAGTCGAACGCATGGAGGAGGGGCACATCCAAAGCATACAACGTCCAGTCTACTACCTGAGCGAGGTTCTCTCCATATCAAAACAGCGGTACCCGCACTATCAAAAGCTGGCATACGCTGTATTCATGTCCTCAAGGAAGTTGACACACTACTTCACCGAGCACCCGATCACCGTGGTAAGTAACTCAGCAATCGGTGATATCCTCACAAACCCCAATGCAACGGGTCGAGTCGCAAAATGGCTCATCGAGCTGGCTCCAAGAGACATCAAGTACGAGCACCCGAAGGCTATCAAAGCACAAGTCCTACCCGACTTCACAACCGAGTGGATAGAGGCCCAATTACCTGGAGCACCAGACGTGTCCAATTCCTGGACCATGTACTTCGATGGGTCCAAGAAACACGAAGGCGCAGGCGCAGGCGTCATCCTCATATCACCAAAAGGGGACAAGCTACGTTATGTTTTGCAGATGGGATTCAAACTACCCTCCAATAACGAGGCTGAATACGAGGCCTGATCCATGGCATGCGGATGGCAAAAGCACTTGGGTGCACTCGATTGATGATCTACGGCGACTCCAATCTCGTGGTGCAGCAAACAATGAAGGCCTGCGACGCAATCGCGGACAACATGATCGCTTATCGCGACCTGTACAACACACTGGAGGGCAGCTTCGAGGGCTGTGAGTTGAGGCACATAGGAAGGGAAAGTAACGAAGAAGCAGACATGCTAGCCAATCTTGGCTCAACTGGCGCACAAATTCCACCTGGTGTCTTCCTCGAGCGCATCGAACACAGATCTATCAAGGAGAAACGAGAGCCTCCTCCGTCGACTACGCCACCAAAAGCAAAGTGCCTAGCACAGAGGACCCCCCAGTCGAGGTATTTCTCATTGAGCCAACTGGACTCAACCTTTTCTGGCTTACATACTCCGTGGCGAGCTACCAGATGACATAACCGAGTCCCGACGCGTGACTCGAAGATCAAAAGCATACACCGTTATCAACGGCGAGTTATACAAGCGCAGCATATCAGGTATGTTCCAAAGATGCATCGCATTCGAAGATGGCCAAGCCATACTTCGAGACATTCATGCAGGTACCTGTGGGCATCACGCCAGCAGTCGATCACTCGTAGCCAAAGCCTTTCGCGCAGGGTTTTACTGGCCTACAGCACTCAAAGACGCGGAGGACATAGTCAAAAGGTGCGTCGGCTGCCAGAAATTCGCAACAAGGCCGCACGCACCCGCATCGGCGTTGAAGACTATACCGCTGGCCTGGCCTTTCGCCCAATGGGGGCTCGATATGGTTGGGCCACTCAAAAAATCATCGCATGGCGGGCATACTCACCTACTGGTGGCAGTCGACAAGTTCACAAAGTGGATCGAGGCGGTCCCCATCACAAATTCGACTGCTACTACGGCAGTCAACTTCATAAAGAGCATCATCTACCGCTTCGGTGTCCCAAACAGTATCATCACTGATAACGGCACAAACTTCACGGCTGAGGAGTTCAAAACCTTCTGCAAAGAGCAGACATTACGCTCAACTACGCATCCGTGGCACATCCACAATCCAATGGCCAAGTCGAAAAGGCCAATGGACTTGTGACGAGTGGGATCAAGAAGCGCCTCCTGGTGCCACTCAAAAGAGCTGCGGGTGCTTGGGTCGAAGAACTACCATCTGTGCTATGGAGCCTACGCACAACTCCCAACACTTCTACGCAGTTCACCCATTCTTCATGGTCTATGGTGCAGAGGCAATTCTGCCATCAGATGTAAGGTTCAATGCCCACGAGTTGAAGCATACAATGAAGAGACGCGGAAGAAGCACTCGAAGATGCAGTCGACTTACTCGATGAGCGCGAGACACGGCCTTGGCCCGCACAGCTGTTTACCAGCAGGATCTCCGCAACTACCATAGCCGTCGACTGCGAACCAGGTCCTTCGTGTGGCGACCTGGTTCTTCGACTGAAGCAAAAGAAGGTGCACAAGCTCGCTTCCCCATGGGAGGTCCCTTCATCATCACGGAGGTCCTTGGTGGAGGCGCATATCGACTGAAGCACGCGAAGACAGGCGAACTCTCTCATAATCCTTGGAACGTTGCGCATCTGCGCCGTTTCTACGCATAAAGTGCTCACAGTCATACAATGTAATAGGCTATATGTCGGATGGCTGCAGGTTTCAGACGCGCTCTTTTCCTTACCAGGGTACCTAAGGGGACTGGAAGGTTTTTAATGAGGCGGCCTGCAGCCTAACATTCAAAAGAGGAATAAAATCAATGTTCCTTCGACTTCTTTGTGGCTACTACCCGCATAATTCATACCTTAACCGCACCCGAAACCCTCGGGGGCTGTGTTATCGATCAAATGAGCTCTCGCTCTTGCAGAAACACAATGCCTTAGCCGCACCCGAATGCTCGGGGGCTGCGTAACAAGGATCCAAACAAAACACAAAAACTCTGCAGCCGCACTCGAATACTCGGGGGCTGCACAGTCATTGGTTCACAACCAACACATATTTCACAAACCCCGCTCGACTGACTCGGGGGCTCGACAAAAAATCAAAGTATACAAACTATACAATATACAAAGAGTCAAAAATTACACTCGGGGGCTGCCCCCTATACAAAAATTGCACTCGCAAACTATTCTAATCCTCAGGCTCGTCCTTTACGGGCAGCTCGGGACCGCAAAGCTGTTCGCGAGTGCACTCGATTAGTGTCTCCGCAGCTGGATCGTGTCATCCAGGTCTTTTGTTCGAGAACCTCTCCGGCTGCAGGTGTCCGCAACACCAACCTTGGTTTTCGACTACGCATATACGCCATTGCAGCGTTGGCTCCAATCACAAGTCTCTGAGACAGCAACTCTCGAATGGGATTTGTTTGACGGAAGATGTTCAACAAAGCACGAATCCCTTGTGGTTGTGGCCCCGCAGGAAAAAGAGTCTCGTTCAGGCGAATAAACGCTGCCCGGCATAACTCCAGCAGTTCAGCACTTCGCCAGACGCGATCCTTCAGGGTGGCGAGTATGCGGGCATGGTACCTATCAAGCCAAAAGTGTTGACGCCCAGTCGTAGGGTCGTCAACCACGCTATCCAGACGCCCTTCCACGCGAATCTTTTCAGCCTGGAAGTTGTCGACAAAGCCTACAAACACGGGCGCACCAGTCAGATCAAAAGGACAATAGCTACGCAAAAAGCTTGTAAACAGAGCAAGACTCGAACTTACACTCGAGTTGCCTGTTCACAAGATCCATCTCCCCGAGCACATATTCCTCGCGTTGGGTGGCCAACGCGGGTCTCGCCCTCAATCGATTCAGCTCAGCCTGGGCGTCCTTCAGATCTTGCTCCATTCTCACAAATTTGGCCTTCATATACTCCATCACCTTGGCATCATTTACCATTGACCCTGGGATCGGGTGGTGATTGGAGCCTGCGAGGAACTAGTCGCAGTAGCAGGTTCTCGTGACTGTTCAAAGAGCATAATCACAAACACAAAGTTTGTGTCAGAAGCTAAAACTCATGTCATAAGCATACAACTCTTCGAGTGAAAGACATTAGCAAAAGACTGTTTGCATAAACAAGGTAGCACAAACAAAGCGCAGACTCGCGCAGTTCAGAAGGTATCATTACAAGGCATAAAACAAAAGGGTACAGCTACCCTAAACCTAAGATTCGATTTCCTAAGCAGACGATTGGCAGTCTCGAGTGCCCGGCGCTCCATGGTGTCATAAAAACCTCGGCCAGTCGCGCGGCGGCTCCGCTCACCCCCTTCAGAGAAATGGGCTTCCCATCTGGCTTCCGAGGGAACGCAGACAGTGCTGCCTCGTAGTCGCAATCTATCCCATGTCCCATAAGAAGCTTGATGGTGGACTCGGATCCGCGTACCGTGTTGGCGCGAGCGAAACCCGCCATGGTGGACGTCCCGGGGCCAAACACGTCGGCGAAGTCGTCCACCGTCGACGGCACTACGCCAGTCGGGAACACCACCTTGTATACAGCGCCAAGTGTGCTCGTCGATTTGGCGAGTGCTTCTTTCGCCTGGTTGCATAGGCGCCTAAGCCGCCCACAGCCTGTTCCAGCGAAAGATCGTCACTCGCCACGTCCGCAGAGGCCGGTGCGCCAACAGCTTCTGCACAATTCAAAAAAGGCAAAAGTCATTTCATGACACTCGACAGTTATATCATCATATCAAAAGGAGAAAAGATTACTCACCTCCCATGGCCTGCGCGAGTGCCGCGAGCTGGTCAGCATATCCTCGCTCGCGTGCAGCGGCTGAGTTGGTGGCGGCAGCCAGCTCTTTCTTCGACTCTTCGCGCTGCGCGGCGAGTGCGTCTTCCAGCTCCTTCTTCTCGCCTGGCCCAGCAAAATCACGTGCATTCAATACTCGACAAAATCAAGCATTGCAAAAAGAAATTCAGCAAAACAAAAGCAAAAAGGAGAACTCACGACTGAGCCGCTCTAGCTCGGCGCGCATGGTATCCCTCTCCTGCTCCACCTGGACATAAGCCTTGGCAGAATCTGCCAAGGTGTGGTAGAAGGGCTGCAAGCACGAATTCAGCAAAAATTCAAACTCTCACAGACCTACAACTAAACGGGTCAAGCAAAAAGCTACTTACGTGGTTCATCCACGGCTCAGGAGCCGCGACTGATGTCCCGACATCTGGAGTTGCCGCCTTGGCTGCTCAACGACAGCATCAGTGGCCATTGGCTGGGCAGCCTCGTTTCCAGTCGGTGCAAATTCGAGTGCTCCAGGGTTGGAACATTCTCGACTGGAGGAGTCCCAGGCTGATTGTTTTCAGCGCTGTGGGCAACACAACAAAGCAAAAAGACGGTCAGCACAAATATGTGACAGCACAAAATTCTCATATCATACTCAAAACACACCTGTGTTCCTCATCTTCCTCATCTTCGGAGTCGCCAAAAATTGGCCCCAAAGGCTGGGGTACCACTCGACTGAAGAGGAAGAGTTGAGCTTGTTGAGCACGCACGCAAAGGAGCGGCTTGGAAAACAGGTGGTGAGCCTGATTCCTCGTCATCCTCCAAGCCCTGCCCCTCGCGGGTGAACTCACAGCAGAAGGCGCCTTCTTGGCCAGTCGACGCCGCTTCGGTGGCGCGGTATCGACTTCTTGGTCAGAGGTGGCCTTGTCTTCAGATTGGACCTCTTCTGCTGCTTCTCCTCGACCTCCTCCACATGTGAAGTGGTGGCAGAAGGGATGGGCGACTGATCCCCTTTCGGGTCCACCACCTGTGCCTGTGTTTCTTCAGTCTCGCCATTTTCAGGCAGAGGAGGAAGGGAGGCAGCAGTCGAGTGACCCTGCATAGCATACATCACAAATTGCAAAGTCAGAATCAAAAAACACATATCGTAGAAACTACGAGTGGCAAACTATTAAACTACAGACATACCTCAAGCAAAGGGTTTTCCGTCCCGTATGGCGTAACGGGACAATCGATGTTGCAAGGGTCGGCTGTCGTCAGGCTGGTGATGTGGCGCACGTGCGTCACAAGCTCGTTCCTTGACAGTTCCTCTGGGCTCATCCGAGTGGAGTCACTCGCGCCCTCATACGCCCACATGGGGTGCGCTCGGGCACGGAGTGGCCACACTCGCCTCTTTACAAAGGTGGCGATCAAGTGAAGGCCGTAACCTTGTCCAGCAGTCCGTCGATTCGAGTCAGCAAAGGGCGTGCTTCCTCCATTTCTTCGGCTGAGAGCTGGTGATCCCACGCCTTGGTCCTGACGTAAGCCGCAGTCGAGAAGGTGGCGACTCCGTCTTGCTCGACACTCGCATAAAACCACCCTTTCCTCCAGCCTTGCGCGGAGTCGACGGTCTTCAGGCGGAAATAGCGGGTGTCGCTGCGCACCTGGATGCCGCAGCCGCCCACGGGGTAGGTGCGACCACCTCCTCTGTTGGGTCGCACCATGAATATGGTCTTCCATAGCGCCCAGCTGGGTGCGACGCCAAGGAAGCACTCGCATAGCGTGATAAAACACGCAATATGCATAAAGGAGGCCACGAACAAAGTCGTGGAGGGGAAGCGAGAAGCCCCTGGACACAAACTCCGCAAAGCAAACGCGCTCGTTGGCGCGTGGTTCGGGGCGTACCTCCTTGGGCGATGGAGCGCGGACGGCGAGTTGCTCCGCGGGAGGCAGATATCCCTGCTCGCGGAGCTTGAGCAGATGGGCGTCCTTGACGGTGGACTTCGCCCAATCCCCGCTGTTCTTCTTCAGGGCAGCGGTGGACGCAGATGTACCCGCCACGGTCTTTTTGCCCTTAGCCGCATCGGTCGCGGCAGCGGCGGCGGCACCACGCTTGGAGCCTCCACCTTTCGCCATTGCAGCGATGGATGAGGGTGGAGAAAGAGCTTGGGCGCAGAGTAATGGAGGTGGGTGTAAGGAGGAAGATGAGACAAGGGGCGGCGCAAAGAGGCAAATGGCAAGTAAAAAATTCTGCCAGCGCTGTATCTCTATTTACCACAGATTGCAAAACGATCGCAACCGTCAAAACAAAGGCATACGCTCCGCGCGAAATCTAGCCGTACACGTGGCAGCCGCGGAGGGCAACCGTCGCCGGCCACTCCGCCCACTACGCACGGGAAACTAGGAAGCCATCATCACGCCCCGTGAAAACCGCGCCAGAGCGGTCAAATCAAGTCCAAACGGCGCCATCCTTGGTCAGCTCTGCAAAAATGGGCCCACACAGAAGTGTCACGTCCATCAGTCTTACCAGCACGCCACCGCTTGTCAGAGATGGCAGTCGCAAAGTGCGTCATTGCTGACGTTATTCATATTGCACAACTGGCACAAAAGTCACTCGATGATTCTTTCGAATGATGTCACACCATAAACTCGATGGGTTTTCCAGCAGAGGTCATAGATTCCAGTCGAAGGACTTTCGATTGCAACATCATACTCCCATCGGGAGCGTATCAAAAATTTTCTTTGACTAATGTATGCAGGATAAAAGATTTTGAGATTATCCTCCATTGCAAGCAATAAAGCACAATCTCGGGGGCCACTCCCATCGGGAGCGCTATCGCGCACCCGATAAAATAATGGCAAAGTATCAGTCGACAATTTACTCGACTCAGTTCATAAGCAAAATCACACTCGAAATATTCCCAAGTTGATCCGACGATCCTTGGATGCTGCATGCATAGTGCAAAGGTAAGACCCACCGATCAGTCGAGTTGGGCTGAGGACCGCTCCGCAGCGTTATCCTCAAATGTTCCGTGTCAGCAGACATGATGAAAAATCCCCGACGGACGCGTTGGGTTGATTCAAAATTATACTGCAGCTCGATTCCGTAAGACCTCAACGGCCGTTTCGAGTCTGTCCAGTTTGTTCCAGATTCTAGTCCGGGGACTCGAGTTTGATTGAAAGCTAGTATGGTTTTGCCACAAATGATAGTTAACTGGCCCCGATCCGTCGTGTGTGCCGGGCCTGCTAAGCTAATATCCCTTGACTATCATAAGCAAAAACTCATAGTCGATGAAACACTCGACATAGCCAACATGTGCTATTTCATAAGAATTCTAAATACAGATGTAAAAAGTATAACGTGCATGATGTATGAGTCCAAGCCCGACTCTTCGAATCAGACAAGTACTCGGGGCTACTGACATGGGTATGCCTATCGGGTACCCTACCATGAGGGTACCTGGTGCACGTATCGACTAGGCCCAACTATCAGAGCCTACATGAAGCCCATGAAGGGAGGCCCACGAAGATGGAGTATCCTCCAAGTTTGGCGAAGCAATAGTCGGTTTAGAGTTTCCTTACTTGTAAATCGAGTCGGTTACGAACACCCGAGACCCAGCCTATTATTTAAGGACTGTGAGGGCCTTCGAACCAGACCACGTATTTTCAGAGCCACCAAAATCCTAGCGAGATCGACATCTCGCCGGGACTCTTGTAACCATCATATTCACAAAGCAATAACAGACAGGCAGGACGTAGGGTGTTACCTCCACACGAGGGCCCTGAACCTGGGTAAAATCTTTGCCCTGCTTGTCAGCCGACGATACTTCCAGCTCTACCACGTTCTCTCCCCCATATTCATAACCTAGGGACCTTAACCATGGGTCTTGATGAGTCTACCCCTCGTCACCTGGCGCTCCCACCTCCACCTCGGGCCGCCGGGGGCACCCACCTCCACCAAGCGCCACCGGACGGCCATAGCAACTGACCTCCACCCTCCCTCCGGCAGCGCTGGCGTGCACTTCACGACTCGCCCCCTCCCAAGCCCCAATCCTGCTCGCCGACGCAGCCTCGCTCCGCGTGAAACAGACCCCCATGGCAAAGATCCTGGCGCGGAGGGCCGTGAGCCCGTGACGATGCATTCCCAGCGCGGAGGTCGCCGTTGCTGCCCCTTCACATCGGCCCCTGGCGGAGGCGGCGCCGTCCCGCGCGCTCCTCCTCTGCCCCTTCACATCGGCCCCTGGCGGAGACCGGCGCCGTCCCGCGCGCTTCTCCTCTTCGGCGACACGGCCGGTGCTCGCTGGCCACGACATACTGATGTGCATTCGGGAGAGAACCTTATCTCTTCAGCCTTTCCATTTAGTCCTTCAACTTTAACAAATTAACGGAGAAGTACATGTACTTTTCTGTTCAACATTCTTACACATGGTTGAATGTTGCACTTTAGTCCCTGAACCTTCCGACAAAGATTGACAACCATGTTTGCTCGATGTCGTAGCCCCTCTTCATGTTTGCAGCAACTATGAACACACCCATGATGAACTTATTTAAGGAGTGCAGCAACTATGAACACATCCAAGAACAACTTACTTAAGGAGTGCAACAACTATGAACACACACAAGAACAACTTACTTCACTTAAGGAGTGCATCAACTATGAACACACCCAAGAACTACTTACTTAAGGAGTGCATCAACTACGAACACACCCAAGAACTACTTACTTAAGGAGTGCAGCAACTATGAATAGACCCAAGAACAACTTATTTAAGGAGTGCAGCAACTACGAACACACAAGAACAACAGGGGTAAGAATCTTTGTTGTGCGAACAACAACAACAACAACAACATAACAACTTAAACAAGTTTGGTACAAGGCAAAAGCAACTTTAGTGTGCATTGATGCAACTTCATAACAGTGGTAAGTAATTTTTGTTTGCGATGAGGCAACTTCACATTAGCTGGAAGCAACTACACGAGAACTAAAAGCAAGTTAATTTGGAACCAGCCGAAACAACTTGTGTGTGTGGTGAGGCAACTTCAGTACGAGGCAAAATAACTTTGGTGTGCGTTGCGACAACTTTATTACGAGGCGAAACAAATTTGGCGTGCGTTGAGACAACTTCACAACGGCGCTACGCAACTTTTGTGGGCAAAGCAAAGTTTGCAAGAGCGGCAAACAACTTCACAACAACTAAAATCACTTTGTTTCAAGGCGGATCAATTTTGTTGTGCGTTGAAGCAGCTCCACAACGACGGTAAAACAATTTTGGTGAGCGATGAGGCAACTTCACAATTTTGGTACTCCCTCCGATCCGTTAAAACATTCGCTATAAACCAACGTAACTAGTACAACCAGTACGTAGTACCTCCGAAACTTTTTCCGGTCCAGAGGGAGTAAGAAACTACACATCAATTAAAAGCAACTTAGTTACAGGGTGAAACAATTTTGGTGTGCATTAGGGCAACTAGAAACCATTTGTAAGCAACTTCGGTAGTAGGTAATTTACAACAGAGGTACGCAACTTTTATACACGGCAAAGCAAGTTTCGTGCATGATGAAGCAAGTTTATGCATTAACAGAGGGCTCTTGTGTGTATAATAAGAAGTAGAAGGACCAAGTTGCAAAGAAGCCAAAGAGATAAGATTCTCCGATGTTCTTGCCGTGCAGTTCCTAGGAAGCTCGTACAGCCATGGAGGCAGAGAATATCTAGTGCTCCCATGCCTTCGTGTACTACAAATGCTACCACTACAAAAAACATTTTTATATGTGTCAAAAAATTATACCAAAAATTGTTAGTACTCATGAAGTATGTGTTAACAACCTCCAAAATTTACAGGTCCAAATTCGAAATGACCATTGAGAAACAAAAAAGACAAATCTACCATGAATAGTGTCACTTGAATAGTGGTAGCACTAGATATTCTCTCGAGGCATGCTGTCTCCGTTTCTCTCTCAGTAGCTTCTTCCTCCCATGACCTCGTCTCGATTTCTCACCCCGTCAACATTGACGGCGCTGCCAATCCCGGCCACTTCCGGCCTACTCTACTACTGTCTTGTGGGCAGGGGCTACGGTGGTCTCGTGTTTCCGGGAAGGAGCATGGGCTGCGGTGGCCGCTCACCGGCAAGGAGGAGTAGGGCGACGCGCGGTAGCGCGGGAGGAGCAGGTTGGGCGCGTCGGGCTTGCGCCGTTGGGAGGAGCAGGCACGCCAGCCACCCGTACCGGTGGGGAGGAGCATGGGAGGTCCGGCGGGCTTGCATCGTGGTCGTGGAAGGCACAGAAGCTCGGTAGGACTAGGAGGTGGAACGGGGTGGATGGAGAGGTTGAAGACGATGGATCAGTTGGATTTTGTCGCCTAGCGTGAGCGTTCGAGTCGACGGAATAGCGCTGCGCTATTAGGCATTTACCTTCCTTAATAAATCTCAGTTATAAAATGCGGGGCATCGCATTAGGTCCCCCTTCCAGCCTCTGACCCCGCTGCCCCACCATCCAGCTCTTCCACAGGGCCCCACCATCCAGCTCTTCAACGCGGCCCCACCACCTTGGCCACTCCAACTCGCCCAGATGAACAGACCAAACACCTGCACCAAATCTCGCGACATGTAAAAATGGCCGAAGCCGGAAGCAGCGAGTCGCCGATGAGAGAGTAGGCGCGACACAAACACGCCCCCAAATCAAACCCTAGCCCCGGAGGAGGAAGAATCCGGCGATCTCCTCTTCCTTCAATAACCCTAGCTCCGGCGGCGGCGCCGGCGAGATCTCTGGGAGCCGGAGCGAGGGGCGGGGAAGGATGTCGGACTCGGCGTCGATGGCTGCCGCCACAGAGGCGCGTTTCACCAACCGCGACCTCATCGGCCGCGGCTCCTTCGGCGATGTCTACAGAGGGTTGGTCCGCTGATCCCCGCTCACGAATACAGAGTTTTTTTCTGCCCTCAATCGCACGCGGAATTTTAGCTGATATGCCTCGGCGGCGCCCAGGGGGGCCTTTCATTTCGCTTCTGATAGAGCGGCACTGGGAACTCGTACAGCTCATGTCAAATTGAGGCATTAGGGGGCAGGATTGTTTTTCGAAACCGAGGCAAAAGCTTTGCCTCACCATTTATTAAGCAGAAGGTGCCCGGTTTCTTCGGTTTATTATGGAAGAAACCGGGCGAAAACCATACAACAACGCAACGCAACACAACCCACGGGGCGAAGCCCCACAACCTCGAAAACCCACGGCGCCGCACGACGCGGCCACCCACAGCCCAAGCTGCACCAGGTAAGCCGCTCGCAGACCACGACCGCCGAACCAACATCCGGGGCCGCCGCCCCGGCCTAAAAGACAACCGCTGCTGCCGCTGCCCAAGCAGCCCCGACAGCCTCGCCGCCAGCACCCCCTTGTGGCAACTAAGTGGTTAATCTAGTAGAGGTCGTGACGTTTTTCTCTAATTTAGTCCTGTTAGTAAGGTGGTATTTCGGGATCTGCGTGGAAAGGGTTCCATTTAAATGCTTGGTGAGGGATTTAGGGAAACAAGCAGTACTAATCGGGTCAATTAACTACCTGAGATAGGCACACACATCTGTACTAATTTAGTTTAAGATGGCAGGGTACCCAACTGGGACCTTATACCATGTTTTTGTTGTTTTCATCATCTCCTGTTCATTAAGCCAATTGAGGGGTGATTGAATCCAGTGTTGTTTTCAAATACATAATGTTTATCTGTTAGATGTCAACTGTTACGTGGATTTCTGAAATTATGCTAGCGCTAAGACAACCTAGGCTTTATCTGCATTGCAGTGAAGCATATAAATTTGATCTGTGGGAGACCATTGCTGTAGGAAATGCTTCTTCTTAGGCCATCGGTAACTTAGTGAATAGAGTAACTGTCACTATGCAGTCTAGTGCCAGTATGTTAAATGATCATACTGTTGTGTGACTTCTTTCATTTTCCGCATATTATGCACATAGAGACCAACATGTTATTTCCATAGAGGATGACAATCATATCCGCTCATTTCTATATCCACTTAATAAGCTATCGGATATTCAAACGTATGGGTAGACATTTTTCTGAGCCATATGTAGCCCATGAGTTCCTTTTCTATCTTATGTCCGGGGATGAAATGTTTGATTCTTATGGAATATCTACTTGTGTTCATCCATAGGTTCGACAAAGAACTGAGCAAGGAGGTTGCAATAAAAGTTATTGATCTGGAAGAAGCGTGAGTCCTTAGCCTTAATTTCACTTGAGTCGCTGTTTCTTAAAGTACAGATAATTTTATTACGTTCTACACTATAAATACACATGTTATTAGTCGCATGATTTCCTACTATTTAAATCATGTTTCCATTTACTCTAGGACGTTCATTTTCTTGTGAAGTAACTGTTTTTTCATGAAAACGTGTTTGTTTTGTAATGTCAGAAAATCTAGACTGAAGGGTAAACCTTTTTTTTCACATTGGTAACTGAATAGAGAATTTCACTCCGCTTTTTAATCTATTCTATGCAGCGAGGATGACATTGAAGACATCCAAAAGGTTCTACTTCGAACTTATTAGTACTAGGTTATCATGGTATCCACTTACCGTGCAATTAATACATAAAGTTCTTTTCCTAAAAGGAACCCTTTCGTGTTGCAGGAAATATCCGTTTTGTCACAATGCCGGTGTCCATATATAACTGACTATTATGGTTCTTATCTTCATCAAACCAAACTGTGGATAGTAATGGAGTACATGGCTGGTGGTTCTGTTGCTGACCTAGTATGTTTTGTAAATTCTGTATCTTGATTGACACAACACAAATAGTTAACACCATATAGATGGTAGATACATGTGTATTTGATGAATCATTCCAGTTTCATAATCAGTGCAAACTACTTGTATCAAATTGTGATGTTGCTCCGAATTATATCTCCATATGTAGCTTCAAGCTGGCCCTCCTCTGGATGAAATATCTATTGCATGCATTCTAAGGGACTTGTTACATGCAGTTGAATATCTGCATTCTGAAGGAAAGATTCACCGTGATATTAAAGGTCTTAATTCCTCTCCTTTTATTTTTTCTTTCTCATCTGCATTTGTATCACAAACATTGACTACTGCATTGAGAAAATGCCAATCTGGTAACCCTAGAAGACTACCCCTAAGCAGCATCAATCTTGTGAGTATGTAAACTGGAACTGATCCTACCCACTAAGCTGTGTTTGCTTCCGGTGATCATAGGCAATTTGTCGAGATTGATCCCTTGTTGCTTAGTGTGGTAGATCTCTCTTCGTAGTCAATAATCCCTTACCGCTTCCATTGCCATGGCTGTCATCACCACTGTTGTCAGCTCTAGCACCACTTCGTTCAACCCAAGGAAGAACCACATGGAACGGAATGTATGAGCACCCAGCAGCATCCTCTCGTGATCCTCACTAGGTTACCTGCTTAACCTTGAAGCACACATTGAACCCTACCTATCACCATGTTCTCTTGTGTCCAATGAACAAACAACCAAATCATATTTTCACTGAATTAAAGGCTGCAGGAGACACAACTTCTCAAAGAGTTTCCTTATGGCATGAAGTATAAATGAAAGGGAAGAAAAGGCAAGAATGAAAATAATGGTTATGGATAACCATATATACGTATGCATGTCGCAAAGCTGCCTTTGCGACCCATTTGTTTGCGCGTAAGTTAGATCCTTTTTGGTTCCCTTGTTTTGCACATGCCTGAGCAAACGGCGGTTTTGGTCCGTTGTTCTTAAGGATTCAGTGCATCGGTGATGCATCTGATCCTAAGGTTTTAGGTGCTTCTGTAATTAATCCATTGATTGCCATCCTTTAATTAATATGGATTCGGCACTAGGAGGCAGTTTTAGAATAAAAATAACCTACTATGCAAGCATTAACCACTGATTGATACTGAGACGTTGTCTTCAGTGCATATATTTTGTATATTGTTTTATTTAGTACCACTAATTGTAATTGACAACATCATGGGATGTTTTGCAGCGGCGAATATCCTCCTGACTGAAAGCGGAGATGTGAAGGTATCACTTTTGTAGAGCATGTGGATGATTCTATGTTTTATGGTTATCTCTACGTAGCATAAAATATATTTCTAAATTTAATATATATGTGTTCCATAGGTTGCAGACTTCGGTGTTTCTGCACAGCTGACTAAAACAATGTCTAGGAGAAAGGTACCATCTTAACCATGGTTATGCAATGTCATGTACTCAAATAATTCAGTGTTTCCGCATATGCATCAGGAACCTGTGGGCTCTTCTAAGCTGCAGATTTAGTTGACTAGGCTGTATATAGTTGTTATACTAATAAATGGAAGCCATGAAAAGAAGTCGAACTAGTGTTGCTCGATATTCACCGTAGTTGCATTCACCTGAATAACTGTTATTTTTGCATGTGTAAAACTCTCAGTTTCTAATGCTGACAAAACTTGCTGATCCTATCCAGCTTGATTGAATGTAGCTTGTCCACTGCCACATCTTCTTTAACATTATGTCTTTTACTGCAAATACATCTTCTCCCAGCGTAGTGATTGGACCTCTGTTGACATTATTTAGTAGTTTGTCCTCCATCGAGTGCATGTGGGCCGGCCTTTAGTTGCAGAAGACATTTAGGCACGGTCTTAAAATTGGATACAAGATACAAGTAGGGTACCTTGGTGGTAGTGGCTACAGCCCTCACAGCTGCTAACCAGCCAAGCAAAGCTAAATACTGATTTCCACGCTTCAGGAGTCTGATAGCTGACTGGTCATGAGGAACCGACTAATAATGACTACATGTTGCTTACCCTTGTAAATCATGTTTGAATGTTGTATCGCCGTATGACTTCATCAGTAGTGACATTTGTATACTGATTTACATGGAGCAAATTGCCCAAATAGATGGTTCCAGACCCCAAACAATCGTGTTTGTGATTCATGCTTAGATTGGCTTTACAACTTCCATTGGAGTAAGGAACCTTGCTTGGTGGCCTGAGGCTTGTGTTGCTCTTCATTGTCCTTTTACAATCACAATTGGTTGTTAGTTATGGAATTCAAGACGAAGAATGGTGGCATATATTCTTGGTAACATCTGGTGAATGTCAAAGTGGGTGTTTGGATTTCATTGATCTGGGCAGAAAGGAAAAAACAGCCTTGACTATTACTGTGCATCTTATATTGCATGGATTTTGCTGGTAAGAGAGGCAGAATATAGGGACGAAAGGGGAATGAGTGGGTGGTTCATGGAAATTACAGTAGTTATGTTTTATATTGTGCAACGACATGTATCTTTGCACGAACCGAGCGTGCACTAGAGGGAAGTCACTTCGACTGCAATGTTGTGGACCGGTGATAGTCTTTTAGCTTAACAGCGAACTTGCTTCCTTTGTTTGAATTATGTACTAGAAATATGGTTTGTTTTTCAGTTCAGATAGATTAGATCAGAATATAGCATGATATGTTGCTAATGTGTAATGACTACGATTTGTCCAGACATTTGTTGGAACTCCCTTTTGGATGGCACCTGAGGTTATTCAAAATTCTGATGGGTACAATGAAAAGGTACTTGCACATTTATTAAGCCTTTTGCGTCTTACTGATTGTCGTTAAATGTAGTTGTTTTGGGGAAAATTTCTGGATGGGCAGATCCCTTGGACCTCCACACCCTCTTATATATATAGCTCAACTTATATTTACATCTCAACTGTACACTAGAATACTCTAGAGTCTTGTAGGATACTAACTCAGACTAACACTCCCTGGAATAATCTAGACTCTCCTATGACACTACTATTACACTAACTGATACTCCAACACTCCCCTCAAGATGGGTGATAGATATCTATCATCCCCATCTTGTTACAAGACGACAAACACTCTTTTGGTCCTAACCCCTTTGTTAGGCAATCAGCTAATTGTTCTGCAGAAGTTACATGACTTAGCTTCAATGTTCCCTCATCAAGCCGTTCTTTGATGAAAAACCGATCTATCTCCACATGCTTCGTTCGGTCATGCTGAACTGGATTATTTGCAATGTTGATTGCTGACTTGTTATCACACCAAAGCTTCAATGGTCCTTTCCTTAGAAGCCTTAACTCTGATAAGAGGCCTTTCATCCATAGCATCTCACTCAAACAAACGGACATTGCTCTATATTCTGCTTCTGCCGTAGATCGGGAGACCACCGACTGCTTCTTGCTCCGCCAAGATACTAAGTTTCCTCCAACAAAGACACAAAAACCAGATGTTGACCTTCTATCATCAAGGCAACTAGCCCAATCGGCATCACAATACCCCTCTAGATTCAAGTTTCCATTAGCCTTGAACCATAAACCTCTTCCAGGACTCCCTTTTAGATAGCGCAAAATTCGGTGTGCTGCTTCTAAATGCTCACTTCTTGGGTCATGCATGTAGCGGCTAACCACACTCACCGCATATGATATATCAGGTCTAGTGTGGCACAAGTAGATGAGTCGACCTACAAGTCGTTGGTATCTCTCTCTATCTACGGGATCTCCAGATTGCGCACACAATTGATGATTTTGCTCAATAGGAGTTGCAGCAGCTCGACACCCAAGCATTCCTGTATCACTAAGGAGGTCCAAGACATACTTTCGCTGCGATAGAACTATCCCTTTGGGGGACCTTGCAATCTCAATGCCTAGGAAGTACCTCAGTTGTCCAAGGTCCTTAACCTCAAACTCTTTACTCAACTTCTGCTTTAGTTGTGCCATCTCAACAATATCATCCCCAGTGATAATGATATCATCCACATACACAGCAAGAATCGTGATGTGCCGTTCTGAGTGGCGGTAGAAGACAGTGTGATCACCATTGCATTGTTTGTATCCCATACCACACATAGCACGACGAAATCGATCAAACCATGCTCGTGGAGATTGTTTAAGCCCATACAACGACTTTCTCAACCTAAGGACCTTTCCATGGGTTTGAGATGTACTAAAGCCAGGTGGAATTTCCATGTAGACTTCCTCCTCAAGATCACCATGCAAGAATGCATTTTTCACATCCAACTGATGCAATGGCCAACCAAAATTAGCAGCACAAGAAATAAGAGTTCTTACTGTACTCATCTTTGCAACGGGTGCAAATGTCTCGTCATAGTCAATCCCATAAGTTTGACTGTAACCTCTTGCCACCAACCTCGCCTTGTATCGTTCTATTTTTCCTTCGGGTGTTTGCTTCACGGTATACACCCATTTGCAAGTAACTGGCCTTTTCCCTGCTGGAAGAGAAACAAGATCCCATGTCTTGTTCTTCTCAAGAGCTTTCATTTCCTCCAACATGGCCTCATGCCACTTTGGGTCTTGTTTTGCTGCTTTCCAATCTCTTGGGATTACCACAGATTGCAATGAAGCAACAAAGGCTCTATACCCGGGTGACAATAAGTCATATGACACATAGTTTGCAATATCATGCTCAAAACCGTACCTTTCACGAGACTTTCCTGTTGTAGCTCGTGGTTCTTTCCTCAAGGCAATTGGCAAATTCAGTGAGTCATCAATGACACGTGGCTCACTCTCATCTGGGTCAAGTTCGTCGACCACTGGAATCTGTTGTTGTTGATTTTGCTCCCCCTGCAATTGGACCTCACCATTTGTTCGAGCTTGTTGTTGATGTTGTGGTTGCCTCCTCGTATACACCCTTAAATTTTCTTCCTCATTTGGTTTTTTCCATCTCTCTTCACCTGTATGTTGTCTCCTTGTATACACCCTCAAATTTTCTTCCTCGTTTGGTTTTCTCCATCTCTCTTCACCCGTAGGTTGTCTCCGTGTATACACCTTAAAATTTTGTTCCTCATTTGGCTTTCTCCATTTCTCTTCACTCATCGGACATGGCATTGAACCATCCACAACTCTCGATGGTTCATCCTCCTTTGTTATTAAAGATTCACTCTCCCCCTCTCGACTAGCATCACTTGTGCTAGAAGAGTCAAAGTCAAATAACGAGCTGAGATCCGTCTTTTCTCCATAGAAGGGTTCAGATTCTCTGAATGTCATATCCATGCTCACAAATGTTCTCCGTTCACTAGGACTCCAACACTTGTAGCCCTTCTGTCCAGATGAGTATCCAATGAAGATGCACTTCACAGCACGTGGATCCAATTTTCCCACCGAAGGTCTATGGTCTCTAACAAAGCACGTACACCCGAAGACCTTTGGCGGAACAATGAATTCATTTTTACCATAGACCATTTCGTATGGAGTTTTCATCCCAAGCACTCTTGATGGCATCCGGTTGATGAGATAAGTAGCAGTCATAACCGCTTCACTCCATAAGAATTTAGGCACATTCATTGTAAACATAAGTGATCGAGCTACCTCAAGCAGATGCCGGTTCTTCCTTTCAGCTACTCCATTCTGTGGAGAAGTATCAGGACACGAAGTTTGATGAAGTATTCCTTTTTCCGATAGAAATTTGCCAAATTCATTGTTCACATACTCTGTCCCATTGTCCGTCCTGATAGTTTGAATACCAGTACTAAAACAATTTTGGATATACGCATGGAAGTCCTTGAAACAATTAAGCACCTCACTCTTTTGTTTCATGAGATATATCCAAGTCATTCGGGAGTGACAATCAATGAAGGTGACAAAATACTTCATTCCACTAATAGAAACCACTGGAGAAGTCCACACATCAGAGTGAATCAACATGAAGGGCAATGTACTCCGGAGTCCACGACTCACATATGATGTTCTTGTGTGTTTTCCATACTCACATGCATCACACACAAGTTTGTCTTTATCTACCTTCTTCATTTCTTCAGGAAATATCTTAGTCATAGCATCAAACGATATATGGCCCAATCGACAATGTTGGAGCATTACCTTTGCTTCATCATCTCCTGCAGCAACCATCAGGGCGGTGCATAATGCATCATCTATTTCTCGTCTATCCAAGTACCATAGTCCCTTATGCCTGACACCAAACCCAATCCTCCTTCCTGTTGACCTCTCCTCAATTATGCAATTGTATCGATCAGCAATGATTCGACAATCAATATCATCAACCAAGGAGCTCATAGACACCAAACTAACTGGAAATGATGGAGCATATAAGACCGAAGACAATGTAATTGACGGAGTGCATTTCACTGTGCCGACCCCTTCGACAGGTTGATAAGTTCCATCGGCTGTTTGGATGGTCTCTTTATGCATGGGTGGATGTGGAGTATAGGATGCAAACTCACTCCACCTACCTGTGACATGTGCCGACGCTCCCGAATCTAGTATCCAATTTGTACTAGAAACTTCATTTGAAGGAGCCTGATTTGAGATGCTTTTTCGGGTTTGAGCAAGATTCACAAAATTACCGAGAATTGTTGTTTTCCCACTCGATTTGGAACTTTCTGCATTCTCGAATGATTGTCTCATTTTCTCGAACTCTTTGGCTGAGACTTCAAGCATCTCATTTGATCCTTGTGCCGTCAAAGTTAGTTTGTCTTTGATTTTTGCCTTCAACAGTTCAGCCAATTTGTCAAGCAATTGCTCAATATCTTGACTCTCTTCCATCACTGGATATCAGGTTACTGCAGCTCTCAGCTCACACAGTAAACAACCGCACCACTTGCTGCGCTCTTCTTTGTTATCTTTACTCTTCAGTCTTCAGGCCAGAAACAGCAGCTGCCTGTTCTCTCCCTTTTTTAATTCCCACAGTAGCAGCTCAGCCAACCTTCTGCTCAATCCTTGCTCCTCCCTGCCGTGTGACCTCCCTACACGGCACCCGCAGCTCCTCTGTTGCTCCACCAATGTGCTGCCTACCAACAGGAACCTTCTGTAGTAGCCTTCTGTAGGATCTACACCTAGGACACACCGTCTCAGCGCGCCTCCTCTACTCCTCCTCAACAGGAACCTTCCACGGCAAAACCAAACCAGCCACGTACAAGAGACGGCCACTGGCTTCCAATCTGCTGCAGCACTACTACCTCTCTGGCCGCACGCGCACTGCCGGCCGCCGCCACCGAAACCTCAGATTCTAAGCAGCCACACCTCTGCCTGCCAGCACCTCTCCGGTTGAGGCAGCTGCCCCTGCCTACACTGCCCACCTGGTCGCCTGGAGCTCCTCCACAAGCCGCTGATTCACCACCGGCCACCACCAGGACCACACGCCCCCTTCCTCACCTTAGGCCACAGCAGAGCAGCCCTGCGCTATCACCATTGCCACCTCTCAGGAGCACCACGGCTCTGATACCATGTAGTTGTTTTGGGGAAAATTTCTGGATGGGCAGATCCCTTGGACCTCCACACCCTCTTATATATATAGCTCAACTTATATTTACATCTCAACTGTACACTAGAATACTCTAGAGTCTTGTAGGATACTAACTCAGACTAACACTCCCTGGAATAATCTAGACTCTCCTAGGACACTACTATTACACTAACTGATACTCCAACATTAAATAACTTTGTGTCCCAATGCAGGCGGATATCTGGTCTTTAGGTATAACTGCTATAGAAATGGCAAAAGGTGAACCCCCTTTGGCAGATATTCATCCCATGAGAGTTCTTTTCATGATACCTCGTGAAAATCCTCCTCAGGTCACTTGAGTATTCTTTTTAAATATTATCAAGTACTTCACTGCATTCTGTTGAAGCTTCTGTTATGGACATTTTGCGAGAACATAAGTGGTTATATTTATTAACATGCAGCTTGATGAGCATTTCTCTAAACCGATGAAAGAGTTTGTGTCACTATGCTTAAGGAAGAATCCAGCAGAGGTAATATTCTTATTTTGTGGTTCTACCTGTACCCGGAAGAACTTCGTTTGCGTTGTTAAGTAAAAAAAGTTCCATATTCATAAAAACAAAGTTACCGAAAAGTGTTCACACTCTTCTTTTGAACATATGCAGTTTCACTCTCTGCAGTTTCCTGTTATCCATTGCGACATTACTAGCTTTATATTGGCCATTGATTTGGGGGTTCCACTAGTTATAACTAACATCACGATATGCCATGAGGCCGTGAAGGGCTCCAATTCGTCCACATGTAATTTAGAGAAAAGGGAATGGAATGTGGTCGAGGGATGCTTTGTGGGGAAGCAGGGATGGGAATTTAGTTGCATGTCGTAGTAAATTTCGTACACAATTCTACTAAGATGCGTTACCAATATAGTTGCTACGCTGAAATCCGAAATACGTTTTTTGTGTCAGTCCTTTGGTCATCTTATTTGAGACTAATTAATAAGGTAATCATGTGTAAAATGGAAAGACAGTGCATTTAATAGTCTGTCGACATTGCCATTTTAGCTTAATGCTGTTCCTTTATATTGCATTCTCACAGAGGCCTAGTGCTAAGGAACTTCTTAAGCATCGTTTCATAAAAAATGCCAGAAAAACTCCAAAACTTCTGGAGAGAATAAGGTATGTGATAGTCTTTCTTATTTACGTTTTCCTTAGTAAAATACATTGTTGTTTGATCGATAATTTAAGTGCATCGATGTCTATCTCATTTCCTTTGCGTGACTTTATTATTCATATTGACAGAGAGCGGCCAAAATTTACTGGAAAAGGCAGCATCGATGCCACACAAAATGGCCAAACGCATATTGAAGAGGATGATTATGGAGGTACTATCAAGGTTGAGAGGAATACAAAACATGCAGCTTCTCCCTCCAGGTATATTTGTATTTAAAAAGTTATTAAACTTTGTTTTGGCTTCATGCGCCTGATTAATTTTCTCCTACTATAGTCAAGCAACAGTTAAAAAAGCTGCTGGCTGGGATTTTCCTGATAGATTGGAGGGCACAGGAACTGTTCGAGGTGGTTTAAGACCACCGCAAATAACCTCCATCAAAGATGGTAGATTTGATACGTCTCATAATGCAAGTACACTAAAACGTACAGCTGATCGAGAAAATCAGTGGAGAACATCTGGGACTGGATCTGAAGAATCACCTTCAACAAACATGTTTAAAGAAGCACAGACTGATTATGGAAGGCTTGAAAGTTCTACAGAAGATGTATGATTTTGACCAGAAACATGCAATCTGTAAATGGTTAATGGTTAATGCTGATATAACTGTGGGTTATTGCCAGAATGACCAATCTGTAAGTGGATCTGGAACTGTGGTGTTACGCTCTCCAAGAGCATCTCAGGTCTACTCAGCAGCTCCTAACCACAATTCTAAGGTACGTTAATACCAATTTAGTTTTCTAATATTTGCGGTCCTCTGAAAGCAAGACACTTAAGTAAGCCAGCATCTGATTCATCATATTCATTAGCCTCCCAGCAGATTCTCCTCGTATGAAGATATGTCTTCCAGCGGTACAGTTGTTAGGAATCAAAGTGAAGAACCAGAAACTCCACCATCGTCAAGGTCAAGGCTTGGGATACAAGAAAAAACATCAAGTACTTCACTTGAGGATAGTGCTATTAACCTTGCAGAGGTAATGCACATTAACTTTTTGTTGCCAAATTCTCACTTATATGGTGGATACATAATTATAATGCGCTTGGGCACTATATGCATGCAGGCAAAGGCTGCTCTACAAGCAGGCTTCAGAAAGGGTAATGCTCGAGAAAGGCCAGTCATCAACAAACACGAAAAGGAATCACATGAACCTAGATTTTCTGGGGTAAACAGTCATGAGGTTCAAAGGTATTTCAAGCTTAGTTTAAGCACTGTCTTAACTTATTCGTGTGTTATTTATGTCCTCTCTTAACAGAATATGTTCTTTGTCTTAGTGGAAATGTTGACTCACAAAAAGGTCGCAAATCACGGCAGCCATCTGATGTGCAATCAGCTTCTCGAGTTTCTGCAGCTTCACCTGCACTCTCATCATTGATAGTTCCTTCTCTGAAAGAGGTAAAGTCTTGGTTATTAAAGTATACTAATTTTACATTTCTGTCTAAAAACACGTAAAGACCAGAGGGCCGTTCAACTAACTCTTCACTGTTTTTAACTTTTTATACGAGCCAAATTGAATATAAAGATAATCAAATCCCAATAATAGTTTAGCTGTTCCGTCACACTGATAATCCAGTATCACCCCTCCTGAAATTTTCCAACTTTGGACTGCTTGCCATATTGTTGCAGACTACTGGCGACAAGTTTGAAGATCCTGTCGTCCATGCAGTCCTCAGTTCTCTGATGGATCTAGAACATGAGATACCTGGATCCTGCGAGGTATTGGTTGGTAGACTGCTACATCGGCTAGGGAGGTACAACCTTGACTCTCATCATGTATGCTTCCTCGCTTTTGTGCATGTACCCAGCTTATCGTGCCTCATGACGCACCTCTCTTGCAGCTCGGAAGATTCCTCGTTGCAGAGTCTACATGAGACAGCAATGTCGATTTTTACAAAGAAACCTGAGCCTGCGTCAGAGTCTGTAAGCAACAAGAAACTTGCTAGTACACCACCATTGGCTGCTCCTACCGTAAGCCCTTTGGCGAGGTTCCTTCTTACCAGGTTGGTTTAGAGACATTTCTTTCCCACCTTGATATACACCCGGAACACACGGAGGTGATACCTGTTGTCATTGGTACAGGTGGCAAAACCAAGTTTCCCAAGACCTTAACTCCGTTTGATCCAGGCAATCGAAAATTCTTCCATCTTTTGATTCAGTGTATAAGTAATGCTTTTTTTCGAGAAAACGCAAAGGACCTTTGCATTTCATTTTATTGAAAAGATAGAGTTGTTACAAGCATCTAGAGTATAAGTAATGCTGAGTGTACATAACTCTTTATCTTTAGAAACCCCCTTTTCTGCTAGATGTTCTCAGTGGCCTATGCCGCCATCTGTTTGTTTGATTTGTTGGTTGCACGCGAA
This sequence comes from Poa pratensis, assembly GCA_947311845.1. Lineage (NCBI taxonomy): Eukaryota > Viridiplantae > Streptophyta > Magnoliopsida > Poales > Poaceae > Poa > Poa pratensis. The sequence goes on along the minus strand of CAMZMU010000107.1, from coordinate 109,194,541 downwards.
CAACATATTCCCTACCCATTTTCTGATGTAACTGCTACCGACATACTACATGTGTAACATCTGAGGGCACATATCCAAATCTTGCTGGTTATACTTGAAAATTTTGTGAACTATTTGTCTCGAGGTAGCACAGAACTGTTGAAATATTTGTATGATCAGATATCATCCCCTTTTCAAAACTGACAGAATATAGACCGTTATCTGAACCAGGAGGGTTTTCTTCTGAATTGATCTCTGGATTTGATTTTCATTAGAGCGATTATTCTCGCTGGTTTACCATTTGTAGAGGCTAACAATCTGGGCTGCAACCTGCAGTCCCTGTTGAAAACCTGAAGGTAACAGGGATTCGTTCACCCATTTGCCAGTGCTATCTGAGAGAGCGTTTGATCGTTCTATTCTATGAAACGATCCCCTCGAGCAACCTGGTGGGCACCTAAACGTGTGTTTGTGGGCTGTGGTCGATCGGATCCCCTTCACCTCTACCAGTACTAAATCGTTGTTTTTTTACATACTGTACTTTTCTTTTTTTGAGTAATGCATACTGTACTTCTTAATCGTCGGTCCCTCAGAAAAAAGTTACTGTACTAACCCCGCTGTTAGACCATTATAATCTGGCTGGGTCCCGCCACCCAAAAATAGCCGTTGCCCACACAGCACCCAGCGCGCGTGTCCACCCTGGCTAGGTCCAGCACTAGTCTCTGTTAGACTTGGCCCTTTGGCAATTGGCAAACAGTTCAAAGCTCCCGACCCGACCGTTGGACTCGCATCTCCTTCCCCAACGTTCTTCTCCAACCCACCCAGGCTCCTCCCAGATCGATCCCCTTCTTTCCCCAATCAAAAAACCATCACACGTCAGACCACCACATCCGAACACAGAGACGAAGCCCTAGCTCGCGTGCTCCTAACCCTAGAATCCCACCCGTCCATGGCGACGGAGACGAAACCCTCGTCAGAGACGGCGACGGCGGCGGCCCACTTCCAGGTGGACGAGGCGTACGAGTACCGCGCGCCCAAGTACTTCGACTTCGTCGCCGACGAGACGGACGACCAGGTCCGCGCCGCCGAGCGCTGGTTCGAGGCCGGCGCCAGCCACGCGCCCTCACGTACGCACTCCCCCTGTATCGTTTCGTACCCCTTCCGTCTTCCCCGCGCCGATCTGCGGCCTAACTTCCTCCTCCTTCCCCGGCGCGCAGCCTTCGCCCCGAGGATCAAGGAGTCCAGAGCGGCGGTCAAGATCGACGGACTCTGCGACTTCACGGACGCGGAGGAGCAGGCGCCGTTTCCCAAGGTAACAAACACGGCAAGAGATTGCTCCGGTTTCGCCCTAATCTGGCTTGTGTTGTTTCGTCCCTCTTCTTACCATCCATTTGTGTTTGTATTTGGGGCTGTAGAAGGAAGCAGCGACGGAGGAGGCAGCAGTCAATAGCACCAATCCGGCAGGGGATACTGATGGGTAAGCGCTGGGGACCTCTATTCTAAAATCTACCACCAAATCATCTGTGATTACAAGTAAATCTTGTTCCTCGGCAATTCGGAACTCAATTTGTCTCTTGCTTTGTGTCTGACATATAAATGTCTCTGCTTATGAACTCAATTTGTCTCTTGCTTTGTGTCTGACATATGATTGTCTCGGCTTGACTTGGTTTATTTAATCAGAGAGAAGTATTTCGAGTGTGCTGATGCCATGTCGGAGTCACCGCCATCGGAAAAGAAGGAGGAGGAGGAGTCACCCAAGTCTTTCGAGTTCCCTCTGTCCAAGGATTTGGCTGCGAAATGTGGGTAACTAGTATTTTCTTTGATGGATGGCAGTTGGGAATTTTGATTCCTTCAGTTCTGATATCAGTATTGCCGTGATTTCAGCAGCAGATGGTGGGTCTAGCACCCCTAAGATTCAGAGGCCATCTCCAGCTGTGGAAGTTATCAATGCTGCCCCAAGTCGTGTCAAGTCGACAATGAAAAACCAAGTGCGCACTCCCAAGGTGCAGGGCAACGCATCCACTGGGTCGAAGATCGTCCATCACTCTAGTCTGACGCAGTCCTTGCTAACATTAAAGAAGAGTGTGATCAAGTAGGAGAAATATATACTGACTCTTTTACATAATCCTTGAGATGGTTTTCTTAATGATGTTCTTGGTTGTTCATTCTTAGGGAGGCTCGTGATGTGGTGGCTGGAAAGGCAGCTATTACTGCAAATGATATTGCGCACGAAAATCAGGCTGTGAAGAAGCAAAAACTAGATGATGGAAGGACGAGACAGGTATATCAGGAACTTGTATTAAAGATGGACCTTAGGAATTCTTGTTACTGTCAGCTTATAAATTTCTGTTGTGGTCAGATATTAAACGTCAAGACAAGGGTCCTGCCACACAAGGGAAGAGGTTGTCTAGGAAGCACTGAGATGACACTGTCTTCCATGAGGAAGCACCATGACGACGCCCACTGTCTGAAGGTGACAACATCTCTGTCTGACTCTAGAGAAAGTTCAGTTTGATGTTTCGTGGGGAGAGATGGAACTGCATGTGTAATGTAATTTTATTATTTTGTGAACTTGTACTTACTGTAAGTTTTGCCTTTTGTTCAGGAAGGAACTCCATATATTTCGGCAGCTGAAATGGTAAAAAAGTTCGAGTCAGGGACTAGAGATTCCGGCAGCCACCACAACAGATCAATGACGCATGTATGACAATTATTCCTTTCCTTATGTTGTGTTTTGTTTTTCTTGGTTTCTGATGTTCCATTAGTAGTCTGGAGTTCGATAAAATCCGTAGGTTTATCAATCTGGAGTATGATAAAATTCATAGGTTTATCAATCTGGGAGCATTTGATGTTGAAAATAGGTATTGGAAATTCTACTGGGCGTTTTACTTCCATATTGCAGCTTGTATGCATGCTGTGAATCTGGATGCACAATGCAGTTCACAGATTTATCCATAATTTGTTTTCGTGCTGCCATGATATCTCCACTAGTAGCCCAGAGTTTGATGAATTGCCTACAGTATTGATAATTGATTAGGAGTCTTACATCCATATTGCAACCTGGATACACAATGCAGGAGGATGCAGCAACTAAGTTACAGAGAAGGCCCAAACTTACGCTAACAAGGCCGAAGGAACCTGAGTTTCAGACTGCCCATAGGGTCCGAGCAGTGAGGATGAAGAACTCTTCAGAGCTAGAGGAGGAAATGCTGGCCAAGATCCCAAAGTTCAGAGCACGGCCATTTAACAAAAAAGTGAGATTTTTTCTATAACTTGTGCTTTGACTTGGTTAATTGGAAGGCAAGAACCCTAACCAATTGCTGCTTCTGCTTTTAGATAGCTGAAGCTCCATCGTTCCCCCCTCTTCCCAGGACAGCTCCACAGCTCCCTGAATTCAATGTATGTTTTCTATTATCATAACAAATACACTGTGAACACCCTTTTCGTCCACTAATTAAGCTGTTCATTTGCATTGACTACAGGAGTTTCATCTTAAAACGATGGAAAGAGCGTCTCGACATGCAGACGCGTGTTCTGAAGCTTCTTCAGTGGGAACTGTGCGGGTAAGCATAGTAGTACGGTAATACCTGGTTGCTTCGTTAGGATGTTAATTTGTGACCATTACTGAAAGTTAAAATGCTTCAATCTTGTAGAGTCAGGGTAGTAAGTCACTTAAACTGACTGCAGCAAGACCTCCACGACTTGAGACAGCGCTGCGCGCAAGGCCGTCAAGGTATTTATTGAGAAACAACAGTCATTTCACTGTGCTGCAACATTCTATATGCTCAACTCTAACATCAGCTTTAACAGGGTGAAAAGTTCTCAGGAGTTGGAACTCGAGGAATTGGAGAAGGCCCCCAAGTTCAAGGCCAAGCCACTGAACAAAAAGGTCTTTATCACATTTGAAGCTTATAATACATTTAACTGTATTATGCTTTGGAGCATCAGTTTGAAAATCATTCGTTGCAGATTCTTGAGAGCAAGGGTGATATTGGAGTGTTTGCCCATCCGAAGTTTCAGGCAACAATGCCCAAGGAGTTCCATTTCTGTACTGATGACCGCTTGGGTCCTCCTGCAGTTGAGGATCTTCTAGATAAGGTGGGTGCAAATCATACAAGTGCTTACAAGGATCTTTTTTAATGTACTCAAACGAACAGTTTTGTCAGGATTTTTCTTATGTATCGTCTGTTTTGCAGCTATCTCTGTACTCTGAATCTTCTTCGTATCATGACAAGAAAGATGTGCCAAGACTGACTATACCGAACCCTTTCAATCTACATACTGATGTGTGTGAAATGTGTTTGTACTTTACAACGTCAACATTCTTCACCATATTTGCTGCAAACTAATAAGATTGGTGTACCCATGTTACAGGAAAGAGGGCATGGCAAGGAGAGGCAACTAGAGGCACAACTCTTACAGAAGAAGCTAGAGGAAGAGAAGGCCAGAAAATTCAAGGCTAATCCCTACCCCTACACCACAGACTATCCAGTGGTATGTGCAAAGTGATATATGCTGGGTACATCCTGGTGCAGGCCATCTCTTAACATACAGCTACATTTTCCACTCAGGTGCCACCAAAGCCTGAACCAAAACCATGCACGAGGCCAGAAGGTTTTCAGCTGGAGAGCTTGGTGAGACATGAAGTGGAGCAGCAAAGGTTAATGGAAGAAAGAGAGAGGATGGCGAAGGAAGAGGCTCAGAAGAGAATCGTCAAGGCACAACCGATACTGAAGGAGTGAGTAGCATATGCATTCTCTTGTTCTAAGAACTCTCGATTTATCTGGATGGAAGGTTAATAATAGCCTTTTAATTTTGGTGCAGGGATCCTAATCCACTTCCAGAGAAGGAGCGGAAGCCTCTTACTGAAGTGCAACAGTTTGAATTGCATGTTGATGAGAGGGCAATTCAACGATCAGAATTTGATACCAAGGTCAGTGATTTCTATCATTTGTTGCAGAGCTGTGAAATATCGGTCGATGCCTCTGAAAAAATAGATTGATTAGGAGGTTTCATGGAGCATTTCATTGTTATGCAGGTGAAGGAGAAGGAGATCAACTACAAGAGATTGCGAGAGGAGAACGAATTTGCGCAAAAGGTACATACCTGGTCCTCAATTGTTGCCGTGGTGCAATTGCAAGCACTTTTTTCTAATTATGTGTAGCAATTAACCTTTGTGTGTATCTGTGCATGAAGATTGAGGAGGAGAAGGCCCTGAAGCAGCTGAGGAGGACCTTGGTGCCCCAAGCACGACCCCTCCCAAAGTTCGACAGACCTTTCCGTCCACAGAGGTGAGCAGAAACCACCAAATTATCTCATCTCCATCGCTCAGCTTCCTGAAGTTTTGCCATCTTACAAGCCTACAACTGTTGTTTTTGCCACAGGTCGACAAAGCAGGTGACCAGGCCCAAATCGCCACAGCTTCAGGTGAATGAAAGAGGGGCGAGAAGGCACGCTTTCATGAGATGATCTCGGTCTCCAACTGCTCCCCCATATGTTGTACCTTCTCCTTTCTTTTCCCTAATGATGCCAAGATCATCCCCTATCTCCGTGTCAAGATCATCCACCAAATATGGCGTATGACCAGAATATTGTTGTCATTCTTTCTGATCGATACATAGGCCCCAGAGTTCCATGGTACAGAAACTGAGATAGGGCCATTTAGGATTCCTCCTGGTTGATGTTTATTGTGTGTATAGTAACTGCAGCTATGTGCTGTTTGTGCATGTTTTACTGTTTATGAATCAAGTGCCGGTTAATTGTCCCGTCGCTCTGCAAAACTCGTGTTTTTTTTTGTGTCGCGTCTATCCGGAGAACTGGAAATTTGTTCTACATGATGATGGCAGCCAATTTACTTGGTCAAAAACAAGACTGCATGCATACTAACGACAACATTATCTGGGCCCAACAGTCAAACCACTGAAAGAAGAGCAACGCCGTAGTTTAGCCATGCTATGTTCGGATACTTTGCATTTCAATCTGTGTGGAGAAAACTACGCAATGAATGATCGAATATTATGTGCACTTGCTTTTTATTGAAAATGGCCATGAGAGGGTTGCAGCGTGTCGACTGAACTTTCTCTTGTCAAACATGATGTGAACTTTTTCAAGAGTTTGAGGTTTGTTTTGGACCAAACAAAAAATTTAGATTGAAAAGTAAACTTTTTCAAGAGTTTGAGGTTTGTTTTGGACCAATCAAAAAATTTAGAATGAAAAGTAAACTTTTTCAAGAGTTCAGGGACCGATACTAGACCTTCTTTAAAAAGAATTAGGGAAGCTTAGTACTAAATAATTTGTAGTGGCTTAGGTCAATTTGTGTTGTGATCTACTTTCGCGATTCGTTCGTGGGACGCCGCCTGCAACCCTACATGTAGGATAGTTGATCGCTTAGCGGTCTTTTTGCCCTTTTGGTTATGGAGTAGCTGCTCGGAGAAAATCCTATGAGACCGGGTCTATCACCCCAGCCTGATAGACCCCTTGATGCATCTGTTCACCACAATCTTAAAGCAGTAAGGCACCCAACTCCCACTTATCGCTGCGTTTCAACTCCAAGTCTGCTATTCCCGAATTCCTCCGCTGGCGCACTCCTCGCTTTCTGATTCCAATCCTCTGACCATGTCGATCAAGTAACAAAGGGCTTTGCTTGGCTTACCGACGTCCATGCGACTGCGCAGCAGCGCAACACCGTACTTTCCTCATGATAGCGGAGTATCGGCGCAACCACTCAGCAAGTCGGCGATGTATGGTTGATGTCACAAGCATGCCAAGGGCCACGCGAAGTATTTCAGAAGCTTCACAAGATTCATATATGTTCATGTAGTGCAAAATCTGCAGAAGTATTTCACAAGCATGTCTCGTCCCCTCCAATCCGTGTTTAGATGTGCGATTCATGGGCATAGTCTCAACAGAGAGCGTCCGTTCTTCCTGGCTTTGGAACTGCATAGCCTTAGATATTATCTTTTTTTTATCAAAAGAATTAATTCCATCACAGAACTAATGCACCGAGAGTTCGGCCTAGCAAAGGACTACTAAAATCAATCACCAAACGTAGCAACAGACTACGCAGATCAGGCAGATGCATGGATACGTATGTTGTGTATTCGTTTCACTACTTGAAGGACATGGCCCTGAGATCGGCACTTGCACGTCCGGCCTAGATTTTGCCCCCATGACTGGCAGTGGCCTGAAGGAGAAGCTCGATGCGTCTTGCTGCGTCGCCGCTGTTGAGGAAAATGCCTCGTATTGTCTTCTCGCGTCACTGCTGCCGACGAGGTCTCGCCGTGCGGCCGCCATGGACGAGAGCAGCGACAGAAGCCTTAATGGCTATAGTTTACAACCGGTCCAGCAAATCAATCAAATCCTTTTTTTTTTGAATTTTTCCACGTATATTAAACCAGCAAAGAGTACACGATTACATCGATTACAAAAACAAAACTAAAAGAGACTAGCAAATCTATGAGATCTTCAATCTCTTTCTTCATCCATGACACAATCTTGTACTTTTCTGAAGGCAGCCGTAGAACAACTCCAACACCACCAAACCACAGACCTGTGAATACCACCGAAGGTTCTCCCTTTTTAATTTTGAGCCGCAATGCCAAGGCTTTGTGCACGCACGCAGCCATTAAATTAATCAAGCAACATCGGCAAGAGCACCACCACTGATATTCCAGGGACAAATAACCGAACCACTTTGTCGACGTCGTTGGGAGCCGAGAGAACGAATCACCATTGCCGAAGACGTAGTAGCCGGGATAGATATTGCGAGGACAAACCTCCTCGCGACAACCATGAGAAACAATCCAAGATTGATCTGACGAAGCAAGATCTGAAGAACCGTACCTAGACAGACTTAATCTTCCAAAGCCACCATTGACGTCGAGAAGGATATCTCGCCGTCGAACGAAGCGTGGAAGATTACTTATTGCAGACGATACCATCTCCATTAACGAAGAAGATGACGACCAAAACCAAACTCTACCATTAAGGACCTTCGAAAAGCGTCGTGCGCAGGTCCGAGGTCCCCACCCCTTCTAGTGCCAGACGACACCTAGAGGAGGCGAGGACCCGTCGAATCCTTGCCGGCGGCGACGAAGAAGCTACAGATATCACCGGCGGCGGCTAGGGTTGAAACCCTAGGCCGCCGCCACGATCGCCTCCTCTCTCCTGTCTCTCGTACGTGACCGGTTCGCTAGAAATTAAGGAAGATAGTTGGGCGGTATTTTCTTATCAATCAAATCCTAATATCTGCATCACGGCGAAAAAGGAAAACAGAGGCTGAAATCGGGAATAACAGACTTGGGTGCTTTGAGATCGTGGTGGACAGGTGTTATGCATCGAGGTGGGCCTATCCGGCTGGGGCGATAGACCCGGTCTCATAGGATTTTTCTCCGTAGCTGCTAGCATGGTGACGGCGCAACGGTACACCGAGCAATCGGACTCGTATTTCGAATTCGAACCACAGCCTACATATAGCGAGCTCGAGGGCCACCGATAGCAGAAACAGATTGGCTAAAAAGAAGCAGAGCCAGATCGACGCGAACATGGCGACGGCGCAACGGTACACCGACGAGGACACCAGGTCCATGGTGGACGACGGCATTGTCGATGCGCGCGTCGAGGAGTCCCTGAGAGCCATGGACTCCGAGGTGAGCATGGCGCTGCAGGACATCACGGAGTTCCCCACGATCGCGCACCTGGACCGGGTGGACGGCGTCGAGGACGCCGCCGTCGCGCACGCGAGCGCTATGGAGGAGGAGGACGCCGATGACCTAACGCACGGCGACGCGGCGAGGGTAGAGGCGATGGACGCGGCGGCGAGGGCTGGTCGAGGCATCGGCGCGTGGTTCGCGGAGATGCTTGTGCGGCTGGTAGAGTGGCTCACGATCGTGAGACAGGTATATCAGGAACTTGTATTTTAAAGATGAAACTTAGAAGTTCTTGTTATTGTCAACTTATAAATTTCTGTTGTGGCCAGATATTAAACGTCAAGACAAGGGTCCTGCCACAAAAGGGAAGAGGTTGTCTAGCAGGAAGCACTGAGATGACAGTGTCTTCCATGAGGAAGCACCATGACGACGCCCACTCTCTGAAGGTGACAACATCTTCGTCTGACTCTAGAGAAAGTTCAGTTTGATATTTCGTGGGGAGAGATGAAGCGGCATGTGTAATGTAATTTTTGTTGCTTTGTGAATTTGTACTTACTGTAAGTTTTGCCTTTTGTTCAGGAAGGAACTCCATATATTCCTGAACAAAAAAATTGTTCAGGAAGGAACTTCCAGATGGACGAGGCGTACGAGAACCGCGCGCCCAAGTACTTCGACTTCGTCGCCGACGAGACTGAGGACCAAGTCCGCGCCGCCGAGCGCTGGTTCGAGGCCGGCACCAGCCATGCGCTGTCACCAAAGTCTTTCGAGTTCCCTCTGTCCAAGGATTTGGCTGCAAAATGTGAGTGATTAGTATTTTCTTTGATGAACGGCGGTTGGCAATTTTGATTCCTTCAGTTCTGATATCAATATTTATTACCGTGATCTTACCAGCAGATGGTGGGTCTAGCACCCCGAAGATTCAGAGGCCATCTCCAGCTGTGGAAGTTATCAATGCTGCGCCAACTCGTGTCAGGTCGACAATGAGAAATATATACTGACTCTTTTACATAATCGTTGAGATGGTTTTCTTAATGATGTTCTTGGTTGTTCATTCTTAGGGAGGCTCGTGATGCGGTGGCTGGAAAGGCAGCCACTACTGCAAATGATATTGCCCACGAAAATCAGTCTGTGAAGAAGCAAAAACTAGATGATGGAAGGACGAGACAGGTATACCAGGAACTTGTATTAAAGATGGACCTTAGGAACTCTTGTTACTATCAGCTTATAAATTTCTGTTGTGGTCAGATATTAAACGTCAAGACAAGGATCCTGCCACACAAGGGAAGAGGTTGTCTAGCTGGAAGCACTGAGATGACAGTGTCTTCCATGAGGAAGCACCATGACGACGCCCACTCTCTGAAGGTGACAACATCTTCGTCTGACTCTAGAGAAAGTTCAGTTTGATATTTCGTGGGGAGAGATGAAGCGGCATGTGTAATGTAATTTTTGTTGCTTTGTGAATTTGTACTTACTGTAAGTTTTGCCTTTTGTTCAGGAAGGAACTCCATATATTCCTGAACAAAAAAAATTGTTCAGGAAGGAACTTCCAGATGGACGAGGCGTACGAGAACCGCGCGCCCAAGTACTTCGACTTCGTTGCCGACGAGACCGAGGACCAAGTCCGCGCTGCCGAGCGCTGGTTCGAGGCCGGCACCAGCCATGCGCTGTCACCAAAGTCTTTCGAGTTCCCTCTGTCCAAGGATTTGGCTGCAAAATGTGAGTAATTAGTATTTTCTTTGATGAACGGCGGTTGGCAATTTTGATTCCTTCAGTTCTGATATCAATATTTATTACCGTGATCTTACCAGCAGATGGTGGGTCTAGCACCCCGAAGATTCAGAGGCCATCTCCAGCTGTGGAAGTTATCAATGCTGCGCCAACTCGTGTCAGGTCGACAATGTGAAATATATACTGACTCTTTTACATAATCGTTGAGATGGTTTTCTTAATGATGTTCTTGGTTGTTCATTCTTAGGGAGGCTCGTGATGCGGTGGCTGGAAAGGCAGCCACTACTGCAAATGATATTGCCCACGAAAATCAGTCTGTGAAGAAGCAAAAACTAGATGATGGAAGGACGAGATAGGTATACCAGGAACTTGTATTAAAGATGGACCTTAGGAACTCTTGTTACTATCAGCTTATAAATTTCTGTTGTGGTCAGATATTAAACGTCAAGACAAGGATCCTGCCACACAAGGGAAGAGGTTGTCTAGCAGGAAGCACTGAGATGACACTGTCTTCCATGAGGAAGCACCATGACGACGCCCACTCTCTGAAGGTGACAACATCTCTGTCTGACTCTAGAGAAAGTTCAGTTTGATGTTTCGTGGGGAGAAATGGAACTGCATGCGTAATGTAATTTCATTATTTTGTGAACTTGTACTTACTGTAAGTTTTGCCTTTTGTTCAGGAAGGAAATCCATATATTTCGGCAGCTGAAATGGTAAAAAAGTTCGAGTCAGGGTCTAGAGATTCGGGCAGCCACCACAACAGATCAATGACGCATGTATGACAATTATTCCTTTCCTTTCCTTATGCTCTGTTTTATTTTTCTTGGTTTCTGATGTTCCATTAGTAGTCTGGAGTTCGAGAAAATCCGTAGGTTTATCAATCTGGAGTATGATAAAATTCATAGGTTATATCTGGGAGCATTTGATGTTGAAAATGGGCATTGGAAGTCTACTGGGCGTTTTACTTCCATATTGCAGCTTTTATGCATGCTGTGAATCTGGATGCACAATGCAGTTCACAGATTTATCCATAATTTGTTTTCGTGCTGCCATGATATCTCCACTAGTAGCCCAGAGTTTGATGAATTGCCTACAGTATTGATAATTGATTAGGAGTCTTACATCCATATTGCAACCTGGACACACAATGCAGGACGATGCAGCAACTAAGTTACAGAGAATTCCCAAACTTACGCTAACAAGGCCGAAGGAACCTGAGTTTCAGACTGCCCATAGGGTCCGAGCAGTGAGGATGAAGAACTCTTCAGAGCTACAGGAGGAAATGCTGGCCAAGATCCCAGAGTTCAGAGCACGGCCATTTAACAAAAAAGTGAGATTTTTTCTATAACTTGTGCTTTGACTTGGTTAATTGGAAGCCATGAACCCTAACCAATTGCTGCTTCTGCTTTTAGATAGCTGAAGCTCCATCGTTCCCCCCTCTTCCCAGGACAGCTCCACAGCTCCCTGAATTCAATGTATATTTTCGATTATCATAACAAATACACTGTGAACACCATTTTCGTCCACTAATTAAGCCGTTCATTTGCATTGACTACAGGAGTTTCACCTTAAAACGATGGAAAGGGCGTCTCGACATGCAGACGCGTGTTCTGAAGCTTCTTCAGTGGGAACTGCGCGGGTAAGCATAGTAGTACGGTAATACCTGGTTGCTTCGTTAGGATGTTAATTTGTGACCATTACTGAAAGTTCTCAGGAGTTGGAACTCGAGGAATTGGAGAAGGCCCACAAGTTCAAGGCCAAGCCACTGAACAAAAAGGTCTTTATCACATTTGAAGCTTATAATACATTTAACTGTTTTATGCTTTGGAGCATCAGTTTGAAAATCATTCGTTGCAGATTCTTGAGAGCAAGGGGGATATTGGAATCTCTATCCATCCGAAGTCGCAGGCAACAGTGCCCAAGGAGTTCCATTTCTGTACTAATGACCGCTTGGGTCCTCCTGCAGTCGAGGATCTTCTAGATAAGGTGGGTGCAAATCATACAAGTGCTTACGAGGATCTTTTTTAATGTACCCAAACGAACAGTTTTGTCAGGATTTTTCTTATGTATCGTCTGTTTTGCAGCTATCTCTGTACTCTGAATCTTCTTCGTATCACGACAAGAAAGATGTGCCAAGACTGACGATACCGAACCCTTTCAATCTACATACTGATGTGTGTGAAATGTTTTTGTACTTTAGAACGTCAGCATTCTTCCCCATCTTTGCTGCAAGCTAGTAAGATTGGTGTACCCATGTTACAGGAAAGAGGGCATGGCAAGGAGAGGCAACTAGAGGCACAGCTCTTACAGAAGAAGCTAGAGGAAGAGAAGGCCAGAAATTTCAAGGCTAATCCCCTACCCTACACCACAGACTATCCAATGGTATGTGCAAAGTGATATATGCCGGGTACATCCTGGGGCCCAAATTATCTCGTCTCCATAGCTCAGATTCCTGAAGTTTTGCCATCTCACAAGCCCAAAACTGATGTTTTTGCCACAGGCTCGACGAAGCAGGTGACCAGGCCCAAGTCGCCACAGCTTCAGGTGAATGAAAGAGGGGCAAGAAGGCACGCTTTCATGAGATGATGCGTATCACCAGAATATTGTTGTCATTCTTTCTGATTGATAGGGCCATTTTGGATTCTTCCTTATTAATGCTCTGCAAAACTTGTGTTTTTTTTTGTGTCGCGTTTATCTGGAGGCTTGGTCAAAATCATGGCTGCATGCATACTAACGACAACATTATTTGGGCCGAACAGTCAAACCACTGAAAGAAGCGCAGCACCGTAGCTAGCCATGCTATGTTCGAAAGGGGCCATGTTGATTGCTTAGTCTCCAAGATTTTGTTTTTCTCCCGAGCACCAGTGCTCACTCATGTTTAAAAAATTAGAAAATCATATTTCTAAGTTTCAAAAAACTCTGGAAAAAAACTCGAGTGTAGCCAATGCTATATCCCACTAACGTGTAAAATATCAACTTCAAAAACTTTATATTCTGAGCTACACAAAAATGACAAATGTGTAGATCTGAGTATGTATATTTTCAAATCTCTAAGTTTTGTCAGATTTGTTATTTTTGTGTAGCCCGTAATATAAAGTATCTTAAATTAAAATTTTGCATGTTTGTGGGATACACCATCGGCTACATTCTAATATTTTTTCAGATTTTTTTGAAACTCACAAATATATGATTTTCATTTTTTTACATAGGAGAGATCACTGATGCCCGGGATCATAAACTACTTTCCGCTATGTATGGTCTTTTACTCTTTTTGCCCTTTTGGTTATGGAGTAGCTGCTAGCATTGAGGACTCCTGAAGAGGACCGTCCTCGTCCAGCAATCGGACTCGTACTTCGAATTCGAACCACATAATGCCGAGCTCGAGGGCCACCGGTAGCAGAAACAGATTAGCTAAAACAAAAGCAGAGCCAGATCGATCTGGATCGACGCGAACATGGCGTCGGCGCAGCGGTACACCGTCCATGGTGGACGACGGCATAGTCGATCCGCGCGTGGAGGAGTCCCTGAGAGCCACTGCAGGACAGCACGGAGTTCCCCACGATCGCTCACCTGGACTGGGTGGACGGTGTCGAGGACAACGCCGTCGCGCGCGCCAGCGAGATGGAGGAGGACGCCGATGACCTAAGGCACGGCGCGGACGTGTTCGCCTCAAGGGCCGGCGAGGAGGCCCTGGTGTCTGAGCTTCGTGGCCAGGGCGCGTGGTGCAACGAACGGCGCGCACAGGCGCACGCGTTGGCGGCCGACCGGGACATGTATCTGAGGACGGCCTCAGGAATCTCGGTGGAGCACAAGGACGGGGGCGAGCTCATCCGCGCGGCCGCGAACCAGTTCCTGGAGCACGTGGCCAAGGAGATGGGCGGCGGCGCGGTGCCCGTGGCCGACGCGGCGAGGGCAGATGCGATGGACGCGGCAGCGAGGGCTGGTCAGGGCACCGGCGCGCGGTTCGCGGAGATGTTCGTGGGGGCTGGCAGAGAGGCTCAGGAGGCGAGCTTTGGACTATGGGGCCAGGGATGGGGTGCTGGAAGAGGCGCTGAGGCGCCGCGCGGCGGAGATGGAGGAGCTGTGCGCCGACCCGGAGGCGCTCGTGGCGAGGATGTTATCGTCGTCTTCCTGGAGGGCGTGGAGTAGGGATGAAAACGGAGCGGATATGGACGGAACTGAGTGGTGCCACATTTGTTTTCATATTTGTTTGAGGAAGCGGAAACGAATACAGAAACCCCGGAAACAAATACGGAAACAAAAATTATCGGAAACATATATGTACCGAATACGGTGCGGACATGGAACAGAAAGCGGATGTTTGCCGGAACAAAGCAACCCCTTAAATAATGCACGAAAACTCAATCAAACCAACAAAATTGTCAATTTTCTAAGATGAAATAAAATATAACGAGTTATCATGATTATATAATATAGTGTGCATATGCTATCAACTTTGGCAACATTAAGAAACATATACTATCGTCCTTAACACTAGTGCTACACTGAAATGTCGAACTGGTAACGACTCGAGAGGGACATGATATGCGAGTATATATGGCCTAAACACGGTAGCTTCAGATCCTTTTATTTTTTATTCATATCATGTAATGTGCCTAAATGTTTCTACTGGAATTACTGGCCCTACTGGATGTGGAAAGCACCGCATAGCAAAAACGGAAAGTTCCGTATTACCGGAAACGGAAAGTTCCGTTTCCGTGGTCATTCCGCCGGAATCTGCTGTTCCGTTTCCGTTTCCGTTTCCGTTTCCGCATAAAAGTTTCCGTTTCCGTTTCCGTTTTGCAAAATTCCGTTTCCGTTTCCGTATTTCCATTCCGTTTCCGTTTTTTCCGCGGAAAAGTCGGAAAGATTCCGCTCTGTTTTCATCCCTAGCGTGGAGGGCTATCAACAAATACGCCTAACCTCAGTCGTCCATGCCCGGAACGACTCCTCTTTGATTGATTGTAACCTTAAATATTTTGTTAACCCATGAAAACGTTGATTCATCGAATAGTTTTTCTTAACTGGAACACCTGGCATTTCATTTAACTTGTGAACGCGACAAAATCGTCGGCCACTGCACAGAATACATTCCGGAGGTCAGTAAGCCACACACACAGTTGAGCAACAAATAGGACATAGGACATTGTTGAGTATATAAGCAATTGTTTGATTAAATTAATCCAATAATAAATCATGAGCATGACGTAAACAGTGCTAATGGCATACTGAAACTCTATGATATAACCTAAAAAGTCAAAAAAAAAGAAACTCTATGATATAACCATGTACTAGACAAATAGTAGAAACATCTACATAGATCGCTAGTACGGCAGTCATGCAAATAATCAGGAGAGGGATAAATGTGTACCCTCCAATAGGCCAGTTGGCCGTAGCAGCAGCAGAGGCAGCGGCGGCGTTGGCCATAGCAGCAGCAGCGGTACCGGTCTCCTCGGTGATCTTGTCGATGTCGGTGCTCATGGTGATGTCGAAGGCGACGCGGACGTAGTTGAAGCAGACGAACGGAGGCGAGCAGTCGCGTGGAAGACGCCTCCCCAAAAACCTAATCGCCCCTCTCCCGTACAGGATGTTTAGAGGCGGGGTTTCGGAGGTCTGCTCACCCGTCAGCCGTGTACGCGGTAGACGGGATGGGATCACCGGTGGCAGCAACAGAGAGAGTGGAATGGTGGTGGCGGCGCGATCAGATGTGATCTGTTCTCTGTCTGCTGGAGAGGATCGACCTCTCTCATATAGGCACACACGCAGGCGGAAGTCCAACAGAAACGCACGCAATTAAGGGAGAATTAAGAGACTCGAAACGGTCGTACTTAAGAGCACTCAAGACAAAACGTTTCAGCTCACATTCATTCCCCATTAACGCCATTAAGGCAAAATGTTTCTGTTGCCGCTCACATTTTTCCTGCGTGATAAAAAGATAAGATCGGCTCGGCGAGATTCCCGCAACCCGCGGCGCGCGCGCATCGTGACGAGGCGAGGCGAGGTGGGCGGCGGAGGAGGAGCGCGCGTGTGGAGCACCTCCCTTCTCTTCACAACTAACGCCTCATACCTGTGGGAGAAGAGCTCACCTTATAAACTAGTGTAAATCTCTCTCAACTAGCCATGTGGAACTAAACTCCCACCATTTGCCATGACAGCTTGGGCCATTAGGGATTTTTCTGGAATTGTTAGATGGGCCTAAAGCCCACCCTAATATTTCAACAATATTTCAGCAGACACAAGATACACATAGGATCAACTAGCACAAGTAAGATATGCATCAAACATTGGTAGGAACTACTCCCTCCGTATCAAAATATAAATAAATAAGATGTTCTACATACTTTTGGCTCACATGTTTTGGTTTAGTCACGACGTGCACTCATCCAAGTCATAGCCTTGGGGCGTGTCCTTGTAAAAATTGACGGTGGCAAGACCTCCATAATCAACTCTTGAGGATAATTCTTCGTCAAACGCATATATGCTTCACTTGATCATGGAAATCACACAACTCCATCAAATCCGGGAAATTCTTGCGGAGGAAACCAATATTAAAGGGTTGTTGAGGCACAATCGGAGGAAAGCAATATTAAAGGGTTCTTGCGGAGGAAAATTCTTGCGCGGCCTCCTTCTCGAAACTACAGTCGATCTGAAACCGCACGGGGAGATAGGAGAAATCGTATCCTTTTGAATATTTTACATTTGAGCCCTACCGTTTTGCATTATTGAGAAGAGGTGGAAAGCCCGACTTATTTAACTTAACAATTATAAGGGGGTTCTTAACAATAATAATAATAATAATAATAACAATCACTCCGTTTACTTTTATAAGGCATTCGAGATATTTCAATAAGGACTAGATACAGATCAAAATGAGTGAACCTACTCACTAAATATGTTTACATACGTGTATTTTATGAAAATGCTAGTATGCCTTACATAAGTGAACAAAGGGAGTAATAATAATAATAATAATAGTAATAATGTGGAGTATAAGTCTGAAATACGGAATTTCTTGTAAGGCGCTCTCAAAAGTGCCTCAAAAGGTAAAAGATTTTACACACAGCTAGACAAGTGCCTCTAACAAACATTAAAGGCAGTTTTTAAGTTCCTCAAATACTGCAGTCGGAGTGCACCAGTGGTGGTCACCTCCTGCCGAGGGGATGATTAAACTAAATATTGATGGGGCTTTCTCGGCGCTGAATGGACAGGGAGGATGGGGCTTTGTTGCCCGGGATGATACTGGTGATATCCGAGGATCAGGTGCAGGGCGAATTTTGCATGTAGCTTTGGCTATGCAAACTGAGGCTATGGCATGCGTTGAAGCTCTTTGCAGCAGCGGCTGAGTGGGGGATGGGACTAGTCCATGTGGAGACCGATTGCCAGAATCTCGTCAGTGCAATTGAGACGCATGAGTTCGACCGTGCACCAGAGGGTCTCATCTTCCGGGAGATTCGCTCTTTTGCCCAGTTGAATTTCATTTCGTTTAAGATTTTGTTTTGTCCCAGAGTTTGTAATAATTTAGGCCATGCTTTAGTGGCCTTTGGTGCCAGCCAGAACTATGTTAGGCGTAGATGGTTGGACACTATTCTGAACGATGTTGGGGTCGTGGTGGCCACTGAGGTCGGTGCGTCAGGTTAATGGAATAAATATGTTCTAATTCAAAAAAAACTATTGAAAACACTTTCAAAAAGACTTACGTAGTTAACCTTTTGAGCCACTTTTAGAGAAGTGCCTTAAATAATGTTTGCCTATACATGGTTAAAAGTGGCTCATAGGAAAAATTATTCTCTAATGGTATATTGCTTTAGGCACTTTCAAAAATCGCCTCTAAGTAACATACTATTGGAGGCAGTATATTTAAAAGTGCCTTCAAACTAATATTTTGAGGCAGTTACAGAAAATTTCTTCCCCAAAGTGCCTCCGACGTGAGGTAGTGCACAACACAACATTGTTGATGTTCCCAGTAAGCGGTAAGCAGCCGACCAGCAATGCAAGAGAGGCTATGACAGGTTTGAGTACGAGGGATGCTGAACGTCGATCTCCTTTACCATGTGTCGTGTCTCGGGTGACGGACACCGGGAGTAGATGGTACCCCCTTTTTAGGTTCGGCACAGGGCGCGAAGGAGGCTGGAAGACGCCTTACCCGGGAGCAAGGTCGCCAAGTTCTTTGTCGGGTGGCGAGGGTAAACAACACAGAAAGACACACGGAGTTACCCAGGTTCAGGCCGCCCGGAGCCTAAAAGCCCTACTCCTGCATGTCTGGATTGAGATGTTCATCATGGGGTCTTGTCGCACCGTAGCTGACTTGACTACTGGGGTCTTGTCTGCACTGTAGCTGCGTCATGGGGATGGGCTTGACATGTCCCGTCCGTCCTTGCCTTTGTCCCCTAGTGCTTGTCTCCAGAATACACGGCGGGATACCGGGGGCATCTCGTACTTGACGAGGTTGCTGCTGGGACGACTCGGATGGGGATGTCCCGGTTGAAGTAGCGTTGGTGGAGATGATCCGATCGAGGAGGCGCTGGGGGTGTCGGAGTGTGGCGGTGGCGTGCCGAGGTGTCGTGGTCGAGGCTGGAGAGTAACTCGGTCCGGTCGAGGCAGCGCTGGAGATGTCCAGCCGAGGTAACGCTACCTCGGCCTGCCGAGACGAGGAAGCTCCCGGTCAGACCTCGGTCCACTTCGCCTTGAAGGAACAGCGGCCCAAAACCGAATCACAGGGATATCAGCCCAACCGAATCAAATCAAGCTCGGCCTGCCAGGAGGATTTCGGCCTGGCCAGCCTCGGCCAACAGCTTCGGCCCGCCAGGGGAGACTCGGCCTGGCCAGGTTTGGCCTGCCCGAGGTGAGGAGAGGGCCTCGACCCATGCGAGGCGAGGAAGCTCGGCACCCCGAGGCTGGGAACCTCGGCAGGCTGCTGGATACTTCGGCTCAGCCAGGGAAACTCGGCCCGACACTGCTGGATATGTCGGTCAAGGCTATTCCAGACTCGGCCCAGGAAGCTCTTCTCTCCTTTCTCTTTATTCTGCACTTATTAAATTCCTGCAATCTCTTCTAACAACCCGGTTAACACAACCACTTTGGGGGTACCGGGGATTACATCCCCGACAGGACCCGGGGGCGCGACTGACCTCCTGCCGGACGCACGGACCCGCGGGTATCCCGCCTTGTTCCCCGGGCGAGGGGGTGACCCCGGAAGGTCGCCTGGTCCTTAGCCGTAGAGCCTTGCTGTTGAACTTGTCGGGTTTCCTTGGGGCAGATGGGCTAACCCATCTGCTGTACATGACTCCTTGCCTTGTCCATCTTCTTGGTGGGCCCAGTGGAGGACCCACTTTGGCAGCATCTGGGGAACCCCATGTTCCACTGCAGCGACACCATGAATAAATGTTCTGTATAAATAAAATTATAGAAAAATAAAAAGATCTATGAGAATACCAATCCATAAAGTTTTGTCATGGCGTCTGAAAGAGTAGCGGTGGATCGGATCCAACATAGCACCTTGTACCAAATGATCGACGAGAAGGGACAAACCGTCCGTGTTGGATGTATGCCCAAAAGGAAATAAAGAGTAACATATGTTTCATAATTATGCTTCATGATTCTATGTTATAACTGTTGTGACTCCTGAATATGTGATTCAGAGGAAAATCCACAAGCACGTGTAGAGATATGAATAGAATAAAGTATACCCTAGTATTGCCTTTAGACTAATTCATTGATTGCTTGATGACCATGTTTTCCTTGTCTAGGACATTTATGTCAGCATCAATGAGTAGCATATTATTGGTGGAAACAATATGACCGGATAGGCCCAAATCATTGATATGTTAAGAGATTCCAAAGTGTCTTTTGTCCTTACTGCAATATCGCAGTAGGTTATTATATGACATTATCCTTAGACCATGAGGTTATTAGGGTTGTGCATATTGGAAGAGTTACTTTGGTGACTGTCAACCATCACAGCCGTAACTGGATGATCATAACGGCAGTCACAGGGTAATTACGAAGGTGTGCATATATCCTAATGTTTCAAGGCCTTATTGGGCCAAAAGGCCAAGAGGGGGAAGCTCTCCCCTAGCTGAAACCCTAATAGGCCTCAAGGCCCATGGGGGGAGGTCGGTTCCCCCCTTCCGTGGGGGGCAAGGCAAGGGGTGCAGACCCCCTTGGGGACTTCCAAATCGCACCCCCTACCCACTATATAAAGGAGGGGAGGGGAGGCCCTCCTCTCATCCCAATGCGGGTTGGGGAGGCTCTCCTCCCCTCCACTCTCCCCTTGATAGTCTTGATCTAAAAGGATGGAGGGAACTTCTCTTGTTTAGACTTTAGAGGGACCCTCTCCGATTAGATATAGATCTAATCTCTTCCTCATGTGATGAGATCTCCACCTTCATACTCACTCTGTCCAAAAATAAGTGTCTCAGATTTGCCAAAAAATAAGTGTCTAGATACATCCACTTTTTGGCAAACTTGAGACAGTTATTTTGGGACGGAGGGAGTATACATCAGCAGTGAGTGCTTCAAGCATGTACGGCGAAGCCCTGCTGAACTAGATCCGACGTATGTGTGCGAAATCTCAGAGGAGTGATCCGTTGAGAAACGGTTGACCCTAACTCACTCTGTGTGATCAAGGCGAGACGAGATGAGTCTATGATATTCTCTTGGCTAGGCTTAGGCGAGAGAGTTCTTCCACATGCTTCATCAACGTCGTCACCGACATCTCTTCCGCTTCAACGGTGTCGGTAACGAGTTATAGTTAGATCAATATGCATGTGTTGTTACTTGTATCTTCATAGTAGATCTTGACTGTTGCGTAGTTGTGGCGATTTTTGTTTTGTTTTTCGTTGCGCAACCCAATTGTCCAGGGTTGTCCAACATAGTCTGGTCAGAAAGAACATAACGAGCAGCGTGCTAAAGGCCCCTCCTCGCCAACCGAGGTGTTTGAAAGGGCATTTCATAATCCATCGATGTTTTGTGTGTTAGGCAACAACACTAGCGATAATTTAACCATGCTTAAGTGATGCATGATTTAGGGCAAAATCTTACAAGCATCAAACTCCAAAAAGATGTGAGAAAAGAGCTCGTGTGTTGCTCTGGAAAAACCGGAATATTGGGCTCGGACATTTGGATTCTGGGCCGGATTTTCCGGCCCCCAGGAAATTCTGCTAAGGACCAGCTGCCAGACGTTTTTGCGAGTGTCTGGCAAAACCGGACATTTGGGCCGGATTATTCGAAGCCTGGGCCGGATATTCCGGCCCCCTGAAGGTTTGCAACAGCTCGTTTAAATACCCCTCCACTTACATCCAGCCAGTTAACTCGTCCAGAATTATTTGCTCACCATTGTTGCAAGACCAAAGCTCACCTATCTCCCAATCTCTCCACCCAAACTCACTCATACTTGAAGGATTGAAGGAGAAGGCCTGGATCTACAACTCCACCGAAGCGTTCTTCATTTCCCCCTCATTCACTTGAGGGATTTGAGCCTAGGGTTTCCACTAGGAAAACCTAGGCATCTTGTTGTACTTACTTGCTTGCTACTTTTGTGTAGCGAAGTTGTGGTGCTTGGAAGCTCCTAATCCTTTTGTGGGTTGTGCTCCAAGCTTATTGTAAGGGCTCCGGATTCTGCCTTGAAGGATTCTGATAGTGGAAGGTGGACCGAGCTTTTGGGCGAGGTTCATCGGAGAATAGGGTGAGGCCATTTGTGGCGTCTTGAGTTTGAAACTCACACCCCTCCAACGAGACGTACTCCCCTAAAAAGGAGGAACTCGGGAATACATCATTGTCTCCGCGTGCTTCCTGATCGGTTACTCCTTACTCGTTATTTACTACTTGTATCTTATCTTGTCTAGGCTTAACTTGTCATATAGGTAAATTCACCATAGTTGCATATCTAGAGAATTTACCTTTGTGTCAAGCCTTAATCGAAAAAGAATTAAAATTTGGAGTAGCACCTATTCACCCCCCCCCCCTCTAGGTGGCCATACGATCCTTTCAATTAGTATCAGAGCCTCGGCTCTTTATTCGGGCTTAACCGCCTAAGAGAAGTATGGCCGTTGACGAGTTTGGAAATGATATTACCGGGCTCCCCATCGCTTCCACTTCGGTTTCCATAGAGGACTTTAATTCCATGAAGAACTCTATGGAAACTAAAATGGAAAAGTTACAAGCATGATTAAGCAACTCATGGAGGCAAAGGAAATCTCATCTCCTTCCACTCCTCTTACTTCGGAGATTCCTAAGAAACCTTCGGAGGAAGAGGATGGTGTGAAAACGGGGGTGGACGATACTGAAAATGGTCTCCCAATTAAACCCGCTAATGGTTCTGGAGAGCATGCTAGAGTTCCTTTTCTATACTCTCCCGACCTACCTATCCCTCATCCTCCTATTCACCTAAGAGGAGCTCCACCTAGTCTAAATGCATCCTCTTTTACCTATTGGCAATCTTCTACGAAATCTCATTTGAAAAGTGGTTGCATAGGGCTTTGGAGGATTATTGTAGATGGATACAAGGCGATGGATGAATCCAACTTGACAAGGCGAGAAGAAGTTGATTGTCAACTAAATGCCACTGCTCTTGATGTGATCCGTGTTGCCGTGGGAGAGAAGGATATTCATCACATTCAAGATTGCACCACCGCCGAGGAAGCATGGGATTCTCTCACGGAGGTGTTCGTTGGAAATGAAAGCATGAGGAGAAATAGATATGAAGCTATGAGCAATCAAATTGAAGGCTTCTTCAAGAAAGATGATGAAACACATGAGGAGATGTATCAAAGGCTCTTGCTACCGCATATAGAGACCTTGGTGCTAAACATGTGGATGATACTTACATCAAGAGGAAGTATGTGAATGCCCTCATGCCGTTTGAAGGGCCGACTTGAAGAGTCTTCAAGGAAAGCACAACTACGACAAGTTGACCTCAAATGAAGTCATGCAAGAGATGCAATCTTACATGGTCCAAGCCCAAATTGCTAGAGACTCTCGTGTCTGAGCTCTTGGAATGGCTCAAAGTTCCTCACTTGCTTTGAAGGCCAAGGTGGTGGAACAAGATGAAGACCAAGATCATGAAGAGGGAGGCTACTTGGAACCCGAGGAACTCATGAGTGCTCATAGAGACTATGTGGCTCTTGCGGCAAAGACCTTTTGGAAGAATCCATCCAAAGCTAAAGCTCAAGTGGAGCAAAAGTACAAATCAAGTGGTTTCAATGAGGGCAACCCAAAAATGAAGACTTGCTTCAATTGTCAAGATAAATATCACTATGTTGCCCAATGTCCTTATGAGAACCGTGAAGAACATGGAGGAAGACTTATTCTCAAGGAAGCTTCAAGGTCTTCTCCCAAGAAGCCCTACTTCAAGAAGTCAATCCCCAACAAGAAGCCACCTTCAAAGATTGTGTTGGTGACAAGAGAAGAATATATGTCCGAGGATGAGAGTGACGAAGAAACAACCACAAGTGGAGTGGCCACCTTAGCCATTGCTTCATCGACACCGTCTTCTCTCTTTGAATCCCCCAATGAGGATGTCTCCACCAAATCCGCTTCGTGTCTCATGGCCAAGGGCCCCGAGGTATCTGTCGTGTCTCGTTGCACGGACACCGGAGTATAGGATACCCCCTTTTAGGTTCGGCACGGGGCGCGAAGGAGGCTGAGAATCGTCTTCTTGGGCGAATCTAGATCAAGCTCTCCTCTCCACGATCAAAGCATGCAACCAAAGGGACACAAGGAGCTAGCCAGGTTCAGGCCGCCCGGAGGCTAAAAGCCCTACTCCTGCATGTCTGGATTGATGGTTCTTCATAGTGTGGCTTACAATGGAACCTCCCGGACAGGGTACCCGGAAGGGTTTTGGCCCGAGGTAGAAGAAGGACAGATCCTAACCCGGAGGAGATCACCTTCCTCTCTACCTCCGCAGCCCTAGTCTAGTCTTGCTCTGATTCTAGTTGGTGCTCGTTCTATCTCCCTTTTCTCCCTCTCCTCCGTGCCTTGGTCCTCCATTTATAGGCTAAGGGGTTGCCACATGGTCACGAGAGGGGCACGAGGGGCCTTCGGGGTGAAGGACCCTCCTCATCTAGTTTAGGGGGAGACGTGGCCTCTTCTCAGCCTAGCGTCTCCTTTGGGTTAGGTGGGAGCGTCCGCCTTTGGGTGGACAGGCGCTGACACCACCACCGGACGTGCTTCCTGCCCGCGCTGCCTTCATCTTGCTGCCCAAGTCTTCGTGGTGAGGTGGAGTGCTTATCCACAGGATCGTAGGAAGTACCCGAGAGGGAGCCTGGCCTCCTGCCGGGAACTCGGGCTCTCGGGTCCTTCCTGGCCCTCTTGCTTGGTTCGGGGACCCGGAAGGTCCCCAGGACCGGAGCCCTTAGTCGATGTAGGCCATGCGTGTCTTAACGGTGAACCCGCCAGCTTGACTTGAGTCTTGGTCTTGTCCATTTCATCTTGGGCCCACAAGGGGTGGACCACTTTGGCAGTACTAGGGGAACCCCATGTTCCACTGTTGCGACAGTAGCCCCTGGGCATGGTCCCGGTGGCTCTTACTCCAGCTGCCGGGGCCATGGCCTAAAGATAGGTCAAAGTGGGTCCCGGGTACCTGGTCTTCTCAGCTCCGTTGGGGACCCGCCGAGGCGAGGTAGAGACGAGCCCCCGGGTCCAGTTGACTGAATCACGCGAACGTTGCGATTCATACGGACCCTTGCTTATCCTGAAATCCAACGGGCGAAACGCGCAGAAATCGCACGCCCCCTCGATCCCCACGCCCGTCGGAGTAATGGGGCCGCGACGTGACGTGTGGGATGCCTTATAAGCCACGACTGGCTTCTACTGTAGCCGTTACCTCTCCAGATTCGCCGAAATCCCCAAATCGCCGCCTAGGAGACTCCTTCTCCCTGACTTCGCCAATCGCCGCCTCCCGCCTTGGCCGCCGCCGTTCCTTGTTCTTGCCCCCAGCCCATGCCGCCTAAGCGAGATAGGACGGGAGTGAGGAAGATGTCGCAATCCGCCGCCGAGAAGATGGCGATGGAGGCTTCCCTGGCCGAAGCGCCGCCCTCGATGAGGGTGACTCAGGCCCTCTTTTCTCCCAGTGAGTAAGCGTCAGAGAAGGCCATCCAACGCGTACGCCAATCCCTGGCCGCGAGCTTCCGCGGTACTGAGGGAGTGGTGGTGCGCCCTGGGAGCGGTCCTCAACGAGAAGGGGAGGTGATTACTTTCCACGATTTCTCCGTCGTCGGCCTTCTTCCTCGTTCTCCGAGTTCTTTGTAGCAATCTTGGAGGCGTACGGATTGCATATGCTGCACTTGCACCCCAATGCTGTGATGATGCTTGCTACTTTTGCCTATGCCTGCGAGGCATTTGCGGGTGTCACGCCCTCGGTGGCCCTGTTCCGCCATTTCTTCGTTCCACGCCTGGGGAAGTCCAAGTGGATCGCTGGCGGTGTCTCTTTCTGCCTCCGGAGAGATGCGGCGCACCAGTACCCGGAAACATTCACCAAGGCCTCGGCTGGAGAATGGAGGCACAACTGGTATTTTGTCGAAGCTGACGGGACCAATCCCCATCTGATGACTCCATATTATCCAGCGGAGCGACTGGCACACTCGAAGGAGAGAAGCTCTCAAGGGGAAGCACTGGCTCCAGTCATCAACAGGTTGGCTGCGCTTCGCACAAGGGGAGTGACGGGTGCCATGATCTTGGCAGACTTTCTTCACAGGGGGATCGCCCCTTTGCAGTTCCGGAGCCGCCCGCTCTGGGAACTCAATCAGGTGGGCAACAGCCTTCCACGGTCTAGATTCCACTTGACAGAGACCACTTGGGCTCTGTCCATGGGCTACCTACTGCATGGGTACCCTTCGAGTTCCAGGATGAGACCTTGCCGCTGTTCGAAGATCCAGCCGCCGACGGTATCCGATCTTCGATGCCAGAGTGCAATGAGTACGGGGTGGTGGGTACTACCAAGATCGAGCCCCCGCCAGCACCCAAAACACGCAGTCTTCAAGGAGGTAGGCCAAGGGAGCAAAGCCTTGCCCACGGGGACGTTTCCCCTGAAGAACCTGGGACTTCGGATGACGAAGGCGACGAAGTGACTCCTCCGGGAGTACCTTGCGGGCGTGGAGGCCCCGGCGCTCCTTCCGGGGCGGCGACGAACCCGCCGGGTGACGAACTCCCGGAGCAGCCTGTGCCGCCGAGCTCGCCGTCGTTGCAGGAGTCTGATCAAGTGTCGGAGGCCATCCCTCCTCCCCTTGCTGACATGGAGGTAGGGGATGAGAGCCTGTCCTTGCCGGACCTCTTTGACGACCTGGTGCAGAAGAGGTGGAGCTTCTCGGATCGAAGAGAGCCCGCCAGGTGGAGGAGATCTTGAAGCACCTTTCCCGAGAAGATGACCCATGAACCTGTGAAGTCCTGAAAAGGACAATACCAGGGGCCGTGAACCATGCTTTTGTACTGATATTGCCAACTGGCTTATGAACTCATGCTTTTGAATGTAAATAACTTCTTCCCAGAGTATATAAGTTTTATTGTACTCGTGGGGGCTTTACGCTCTCGGGAAGGATCCAAAGGTGTGAGCGCTAACCAGCCGTGGGCACTCAGACCGATCTGAAGTGCGGCCACAGGGCGCAACCCCCCAAAGGACCCACCGTTTCCTGACCGCACGGACCTCAGCCCATGATTCCACTGCCCGAGGGAAACTGACAGTGTCATCGCGAAGGCGCTGCCCCAGGAGAACGCCGCTTTCGCCTTAGCCAAAGCACATAAAACCGATGTACCCGGGAACAAGCCCGTGCAAGCACGTTTATACTTAGCTCGCGTTTTGACTCCTTCTGGCTATCTCGGTAATCATTCTGTCGCGCTGCCGCCAAGGCGGGTCTTCTATGCCGTGTTTCAGACATAATTCTGCCTTGCCCAGCAATTCTTGGCGGGGACAAGGCTTCCAACCGAGATAGCCTCCAATGCCGACTAGGGGCATGACTGACTGGCTTGCGCCGGTCCGGAGACCATTTGTGCTTCTTGCTCGAGTTACCCGGAGACCACCCAACTGGTGTTCCGGCGGCTTGCTGGCGTATCAGAGACGCCGGTCCGGAGACCCCACGGTTGTCTTAGTTTTCTGGACCCGGATGTTCCTTGTTCGGTGACCCGACAATCTGGCTGCTCATGCCGGTCCGGAGACCCTGAAGCTTGCTTTTACTCGCGGGATCCTGACGCCAGCCACTTAGCGATCCGGTACTTCTGAGGGGGTCCACTTGGTCCAGGCTGTATCGTGACGATGTGACCCGGGGATCCCATTCTCCGTGGGCCATGTCTCCGCAAACGAAGGTTTGATCCCAGCTAGCTGCAGCTTGCCCTTGACTGCTTTGTATCTGTGGGGGCTCCGGTAATAAGCAAGGTTCTGGGAGCTCTTCAGTCTGGGTGGATGCATTGACAAAGGTTGGAAAAGATCTCCCCTTCTGAGGAACCCCGGCTGTGGCACTCCTCTTGGCTTTCTTGGACTTCTTGTTGAGGGGGCAATCTCGGCTGATGTGTCCCGGTTCTCCGCACGAATAGCAATCACCGTTCTTCTGGCGTATTTGGATGTCGTTGAACTGTCGGCAATCTTCCAAACTGTGCCGGTCAGATCTGTGGTACATACACCACACTCCAGGCTGGCCGTCTTTGCGCAGAGGAATCTGGAGTTCTTGGGGCACGTAGATGAGAGGATCTTCTTGCCGAGGCTCGCTTTTTGTGTCTTGGTCGAGGTTTTCCTCCTCCGGAAGCGGCACTCTGGTCGGCGCGTCAGAACAGAGTTCCTCCTTCGCTCCATGCATCCATGGGGAAAGAGGGACATCAATGTTCGTGGCACCTTCCTCAGGTCTTCCCGTGCTGACCAGAGAGCTGACATAAGCGGCTGGAGGGACGAAGTGGACTCGAAGGCGCGGTCTTTAGCGGCAGGTGCCGGCGAGGACTCGTCAAGAACGAAGCCAAGGCCGGGGTACCGCAGGAACTCAAAGGCTGCCTTTCCCTTTCTCTTCTTTGTCATCTCGAATGTCGGATTCGGTATTTCTCTTCACGAGAGCCGAAACTAGCGCCGTTCCGAAGGCGCTAGAACAGATCTTGGCACGGACTGAAAGCTGGACGCCGAACTTGACGATGAACTTGACGACGAACTTGACGATGAACTTGACGTCGATGAAGAAGAAGACGAATCCAGCACTTGCGCCCCTACCTGGCGCGCCAGATGTCATGTCTCGTTGCACGGACACCGGGAGTATAGGATACCCCTTTTAGGTTCGGCACGGGGCGCGAAGGAGGCTGAGAATCGTCTTCTTTGGCGGAATCTAGATCAAGCTCTCCTCTCCACGATCAAAGCATGCAACCAAAGGGACACAAGGAGCTACCCAGGTTCAGGCCGCCCGGAGGCTAAAAGCCCTACTCCTGCATGTCTGGATTGATGAGTTCTTCATAGTGTGGCTTACAATGGAACCTCCCGGACAGGGTACCCGGAAGGGTTTTGGCCGAGGTAGAAGAAGGACAGATCCTGACCCGGAGGAGATCACCTTCCTCTCTACCTCCGCAGCCCTAGTCTAGTCTTGCTCTGATTCTAGCTGGTGCTCGTTCTATCTCCCTTTTCTCCCTCTCCTCCCGTGCCTTGGTCCTCCTTTTATAGGCTAAGGGGTTGCCACATGGTCACGAGAGGGGCACGAGGGGCCTTCGGGGTGAAGGACCCTCCTCATCTAGTTTAGGGGGAGACGTGGCCTCTCCTCAGCCTAGCGTCTCCTTTGGGTTAGGTGGGAGCGTCCGCCTTTGGGTGGACAGGCGCTGACACCACCACCGGAGGTGCTTCCCGCCCGCGCTGCCTTCATCTTGCTGCCCAAGTCTTCGTGGTGAGGTGGAGTGCTTATCCACAGGATCGTACGAAGTACCCGAGAGGGAGCCTGGCCTCCTGCCGGGAACTCGGGCTCTCGGGTCCTTCCTGGCCCTTTGCTTGGTTCGGGGACCCGGAAGGTCCCCAGGACCGGAGCCCTTAGTCGATGTAGGCCATGCGTGTCTTAACGTGAACCCGCCAGTTGATTTGAGTCTTGGTCTTGTCCATCTTCATCTTGGGCCCACAAGGGGTGGACCCACTTTGGCAGTACTAGGGGAACCCCATGTTCACTGTTGCGACAGTATCACCTTCCCCTCCTACTAAGACTATGAATGAAATACATGAACTTATGAGTCTTAGAGTAAAGGAAGAAAATGTTGTTTTGGATTTCTTGTTGACTAACTTGCAAGGTGATGCAAGATTTGTTTTGAGATTCTTATGGGTCAATATGGCATAGCACAAGATCTCCTTGAGGAAAAAGAGAGACTTGAAAGAGAAAATGCTAATGAGATTGCTTCCCTTACCATTGCTCTTGAGGAAGAGCATGAGCTTCGAGTTTCTCTTGAAGAGAAGCTTGAGAATATTGATGAGTCTCAAAATGATATTCTTTCTCAAATCATTAAAGAACGTGACCATGCTATGGCTAAATACAAAGTTTTAAAGAAAGAAAAGGTCGAATTTGGTGTTGGTCATAGTAGACTAACCGATGAGCTAGAGAAGCTCACCAAGGCTCACAAGGCCTTGGAGAGTGATCACTCTACTCTCATCAAGTCTTTTGAACAACTTCAAATTCAACCTACTAAAATTGATGTACCTAGTTCCTCTACTCCTTCTTGTGATCATGCAAATGTCATTGAGGAAAATGCTAGGTTGAAGATTGAACTTGCCAAGGCCTCTAGCCCTCAAGGTGAGAAACCTCTTTATGAGCTCTTACAAGCGCAAAAGCCACACATAGGGAAAGAGGGCCATGGTTATGGAGAACGTATCCTGTGAAACAGACCAACTCGTGCACCAGCTGAAACCTTGGCACATGAGCCGTTGGATCGAGATGTGATGGACAGGATGCATCTAAGGGATGGACTGGTGGTACATTTTGCACAAAAAACCTCACTGTGGCACTGAATTGCGTGAATCGTCCTTCCCAATCCTGTTCCAAATTCCCCATCGTCTCTCTCCCCCGTCCTTCTCTGTACGAGCTCCATGGGAGCTAGGGTTAGAAAATACCACCTAGTCTCGGCCGTAGATCATGTGCCACTCCAGCCTCTCCTTCCTTCTCATACGAAGTTGTACCTAGGCGGCGATCTCCCACTCTATTCTCAGCCGGCGCCGTTGCTCGAGGACCGTGCGTCGTCTAGGGGCTCATTGGTGGCCAGCGCGCTCGAACTCGCTTGGGACGCCGCCAAGTTGTTCACGTGTTGTTGTTGCTGCTTCTGCTCCGGCGGTACGTCGTGCTCTAATTTGGTCGGTCCAGATCTTTTCTATTTCGTTTATTGTCTAGCATTTAATTTCCAGTTAGGAATCGGATTTGGATGGTGTTGAATCTGCGTCTCGATACGATAATACAATAATTAGGTGCAGGGATTCACAATTTGATCGATCAGAGTTGTTTCCGTCTTGTACAGTTATACTCAAATACCATGGTGTCGGGGCTGGGCATTGTTGATGCTTGTTAATGGGTTAAAGCATCTTCTAAACTAGATTTAACTCTTTGGATAGGGTGCCTCCCCATTGCACAAGATAATCGATCAAAACTCACCCATCATGTTCTTTGTTGTTGTTTCTTTAATCAAAGCATCACAGCTGTTGCAACATATGGGGGTGTTTGCTAATGCTAACTACAGTTTTGATGAGAGTCCCTAGTGTTACTCCTTATATACTTGTGGATATACATACTGGAGAGCAGCAAAGTATTTTAACCATGAGTGCAGTCATCCTTTCAACTGAAAATGTTAAAATGGTCTGTTGGATGCACCTGACTTTGTGTTCTTGCTTTTTTTGGAATTAGCGGATATGATGCTTTTTAATTGTTTTTTTTTTGAGAAATGTGTTTTTGAATTGAATGAGTGATCAATTATTTCACTACTTAAGTCACCATCTTGATGGCCTTCCCTTAAAATGGTTTGTTCCATTTGCAGGATATAAATGGATTGATTTCCTTGCTTTTTTTCGAATTAAGGAGCACAACTCCCGCAGTCACATGAAACCAAAATGTCATGGTTATTGCATCAACCAGCAACCCGAGTCCCTCCCAGTGAACTCAGGAAAAATAATACCGCTACTGTTTTTCGTTTTCAAAATCCTCTGGAACCAAAACACATTCCAAGGAAGTTTCCAGTACATGACTAATACAACACAAACAAAGGAACTTGCTAAGGCATTAACTGGTGGCACTTTTTGCACATTATTTTGTTTCCACATGTACAACTTGGCCACCAACGCATTAGTGCAAAATTAAAATTTCCACATGATTATTAGTACTTCATACGAGGAAAAAAGTAGCAGGTAGTTCTGGTAAGGTTGACAATACACTAGTACAGTAGTTGCTATAATCTATGTGCTCTGTGATCTGCTTTGTCCATCTAAAATAATAAGTGTCCTTTTTAATATTCATCGTCAAACTAGACTTTACAAAACCATTGCTCCTTGTTCATAATTCGGATTTTTTGGTACCATCCACATTATACAAATGCTCTGAATGTATACTTAATTTGTGGTGCATCCGCGATGTCCAACATTACTACTTGTTCATATCCTGATTTAATTTGCTTCAGTCCATGTAGCAATTCTAGAAAAGTTAATATCTGATGTGCTCAAATAATTAACTGGATGAGTGAATGTCAAACAATAAGCTTCAAGAGAAGCTTCGGTGATGGTATTAAGTGATAACCATGGTGTATTTTTATTTTATGTACCTATGAAACTAAATGATTGTCCTCTCTACATATTCGGCTGCAGCCTCCTCTCTAGGAAAAAGTATGTTTGCTATGGAAGCTAGTGTTTGATTTGTATCTTTTTTTATCTTTGTACCAAATGATTGGTCATATTTTGAAGATCCTCTCTGCATGTTCGGCTGCAGGGTCCTCTCTAGACGGCTTTGGCGAGTTCTTGTCATCCGATTCCCCCGAGCTGCACCTTCGCAATGCTCACAATATGACCGGGGAGCAGGGGCTGTGGCCGCTCATCCTCCACATGGACACGCGTGAGGAGCTCGAAGTCTGCATTTACCAACTTATGCTGCTGCAGGTGGTGGCTGCGACACTCCGGCTGCTGACTGTGGTAGAGTATCGCGGCGTTGACCACCTACACTATGGTTAAGATCTCTGCGACGAGGCTGGAGGCAATCAGCTGGTCCAGTAGGTTCCCAAAAGCAGTAGTCCGACGGCTGTCTGGCCTCCTTGTCTTTGTCTACTGGCACAACATACCCATGACTGATTTCTCTTTGACTTAGGCGTGCAGTTTCTTTAGACATTCTCTGCAAGTAACTAGATGTTTGTCTCGACATCCCAAATGCAAATAAGCCATCCATGTTAGCAAGAGAGGTAGGGACACATTTGAGTTTTTGTTCTGAAGTTTAAGCTAACTAGCTAGCTCTGCAGCTAGCAAAATGGATCAATTGCATGCACACTTATGTTTTCATCTTCACTTTTGCATATGCAGGACTTCATGGAGCACATACCATGTCTTCGCAACATCAGGACACTATCCTTTGTACCAAGCCATGATGACTCTTTCAGTTGACTACGAGACCTACCTGTGCCCGGTGGTCAAGTCATTAGGCCCAAGAAAAATTGTCCTATGAATGCATTGCTTCACAATGCATATTATGTTCCAAAGTGATAAGGGAAGTGATAAGGGATATGTGTGGAGGGACAATTGCACATAGAAGAGTTCAACGATGCCAAATTAGATATCACAGTGGGTTTTCTATTTGAGAGAGTTTTGTATGACAAAGTATATGTAGATGAAGTATTGTACAGAAAGTTAATTGTGACCTTGTTTCCTGCTGTTTTTTTTTCAATAACAAACTATTCATGCATGTTGTTCTTGTTTCTATGTAGTGCATAATCATAACAATCATCAGGGAAGTGAGCATTTCTTAAATGAGTTTTCTCAAATGAACTTGTACAGGCAATCCAAATTGGCATCAGAGTTTATGATATGATTGTTGGATGCTATTATTCTTAAGCTCCCGAAAATTGATTAAATTAATAAAAAATAATTGGAGCCAGAATTAAAATATTTCAACATATATTGTACCCTAAGTGCAACTTCTCCGGTGGTTATCGTCGCGTAAACCTGAGGTAATTTTTTTGCTCAATTTTTTTGTAGGACGAGCTATGTCTTAGATTCTGGTGCCAACTTTGTTCAACAACATCCTAGGTTTAACAACAGAGGGATTGAACAGAACAACATCCTGTCACTGGTCAAGAAGAGGGTACACGACCATGAATGATATGGACAGTAAAAAAATCACTTGAACAATGAAAATACCGAATAGTCATTCCTTATGCTTGGTATCACAAATAATCAACCTCTAACATAGTAGACATTTTGTACTAAAGACTCATAGTGCTTCAATTTCATAGAAGTGCAAATACACTAGTATTGATTGATTTCCATTATACCGAGTTTACACAAACACATAATAGTCATATATCACAGGAGAGCAATGGAATACATGGAACTCATCGGTCCAGCTAGCACGAACACGTAAAATCATATTTATAGCTACTGCTACAGTCTCCAAGATGAAGAATAAAATTTTGCATGTTGAAATGATCCCAGAGGCTCTTGCTGCAACATTAAACAACATAATTAAACTAGAATGTAAAACAGATCATAGTATAATGCAGTGATGTAGGAGGAAACATTATAAACATTTCACCTGAAAAAAGAACATGTCCAACTTAGTAACTGCAACATCTACTTATCTTGGATCTTCTGGATACTTTTTGCACTGTGAGGAATAACAAACCTAACCACATTAGTAAATCCATAGGAAGGATATCGATATTTTTTCAAGACTTGTTATTTTACCTCTTCTTCTTTGGTTCACAGTCTGCTCTGAACCCCTTTTTAATCTCTTACCACTGCCTTTTGTTTTTGCTACATCAGGTGGATGAATATCGATCACACTCGGAAAATTTGTTCGGCCCCCGTTCTCCACACTAACCAAACGGTATGCTGCAGATGTGCCGATCAACGCCTTATGGCATGTAAATAATTTAGCCCTTAACTCACTACTTACTTCTCTATTTGACTTGATGAGATGTCTCTTACTTGGCGATATCAGTTGGTGTGTGTGCGATTGAACAAACCGAGCGACCTCGTATTTTCCATCATCTTTCCTCTTGAATCAATCTTAGCCTCACAGCCACACCTGCTTAATTTGAACTTCCGTTTAGGCTTTATCCTTTCCATGTCTTGAGCCCCTCGAGTCACTTCCCTCCAACCTTGCCTTGCACAAACAAACCTCTTCCAGACCAGCACACCATTTTCATCTTTATGTGTTGTCCATGTGCGAACCGAGAAACCAACCTCGTGAGCATACGATCTGTAGAACGCCATACCATCCTCCCATGTATCAAACTGCATGCCTATTACAGGCTGTAGATTGTCATCACACTCAGGCTCATATGTTGACCCCTAGATAAGCACAATAATATATTGTTTAGTTCATATGGTGAATCTCATGAAGTGAACATGGAAAAAACATACTTACACAAAAAGGAAGACTGCTTGATCTTTTTGGTGTGTGGTAGGTTTCTTCATGATTTCCGAGCAACTGAATTGTGCCCTAACAGTTGAGGAAAAAATCAGTCAATTGACAACAATGGTGTAGCATACGTGATAACTATGCCAAAGGAATTACCACAGAAAAGTTATTGGCATCATCTTCAACTCCTATTGCCGTAGTTGAACCAACACTTAAGGCAACACTTGACACTGACTCCATGACGTCTACTTTCTGGAAATTATATAATAAAAAATGCAACAGGAACATTGTAAGATGAATATTATACTAACAAGCAGCTACTAAATCTGTTCCTCATATTCAAACTTGTCAATTTTGTCATGTACAATGTACAGTTCAAAAAGAAGTTTAATAAGAGAAATGTATACATGAAAATAACACATGCCTTCGTATAGAATCTCAGACATTTGTGTCAGTTAGTACAGGATATATTCATACCTCTCTAGTACTACACTATGCATTGAGATTTTCCGAAATTCAGAGAAGTAGTGCCATTTTCACTAGAACAAACAAATTCTAGCAATAACAGAGAAGCACAAGGCCACCAGAATGGATTGCTTTCCATTATACCAGGTTAACACAATGACTTACAAATATTCTAATATCAAGTGAAGCCCATGACATACAATTCTAGTTCATGTACCATATAATCACAGGAAAGCCAATAAACTACGCTAATCTTGCAAGTTGCAATGTCTGTAGCCTCCCATGTAATCAGTTTTTCACACTCCTACAAACCTTACTTAGAGATTGCAAAGGTACATGGAAATTGTATACAAATGAAGGACCATTACAGAGAACACATCCTCTCATCTATTCTCCACTCTCATTCCAGATTGGTGATAAAATTTCACCATTATAGACACATATCTCTTGCATCAATTTGGTGCTCTTATTATTCAATTTTCAAAATGCCACTGGTTGAAATAAAATATGGAAACGGACGAATCGGAACCAAATGAGACCATACACATGGTAATAGAAGAATTAATACAGAAAAGTACATACCTTGATACTTGAGCTGCAAAGGACGCCGTTTCCAGCCGTTTCGTCGATCTTCCCGGAGTTACGGCGCGGCGTTGCTGTAGACTCAATCGAGGAGGGGTGCCGCTACTGCTGTAGGTGATTTGGATGCTGGGCACCGGTGCTTCAGTGCCGACGTATGAGAGAGGTATAGGAGAGGGGAAGGAAGAGAGGGCGATTCCCCAATTTTTTCTTAACCCTAGCTTGCTTGGTGCCTGGGGCAGTGGTACAGGTAGGAGCCTTCAATGTCGATGAGAGAGAGGTACAGGGAGCGGGAGAGAGACGAACTGGGTTCATGGAGGTTGATTTCCTCGATTCAAAGATTAGAAGGTCTGTTTTGCAAATGTACCAGCGGACATCTCATAGATGGATCCTGTCCCTCCATTCTCAATCTAAAGGCCGACGTTCTACGGGTGTAGCAGGTGCATAAATTCCATCGTTTCACTGGATACGTTCTCCATGGTTATGTTGCCAAGAAGAAGAAGAAGAACAACAACAAGAACAAGAACAAGAAGAAGGCCAAGCCCATACAAGCAAAGGAGACCACCATTGCGAATAGTGATGCCACAAGGGGCAAAACCACTCGTAATGACTTTGTGGGAAATGCTAACCCCAACTATATTCTTTGTGTTGATTATTATGGGGATGTTTTTGCAAAATATGTTGGTCCCTATGATGGTTTCATTGCTTATTCTATTTGGGTTCCTAAGACCCTTGTTGCTAACAAACGAGGACCCATTGCAAAATGGGTACCTAAAACCAAGCAATGATTTCTTGTAGGACTATGCTTCCTATGGGTCTAAATGGGTGATTGATAGTGGTTGCACAAGTCATATGACCGAAAGTAAGGAGCTCGTGACGGAGTTGAGACCAAATACAAATCATTCAACCGTCACTTATGGTGATAAATCAAAATCGGAGGTAACGAGTTTCGGCAAGGTGGTAGTAGCAAAGGATATCACCCTTGTGAATGTCATGCTTGTCGAATCCCTCGGTTACAATTTAATGTCCGTTTATGCTCTTAATAAGATGAACTTTGATGTCCATTTTACTATTGATATGGTGGTACTCTTGAGGAGCAAGACTCTAAAGGTCATGTTCGTTGGGTATGTTGAGAATGAGTTGTTTGTGGTGGACTTTTCGGGGTCAACCAACACTCAAGCAATATGCCTCTTCGGAAAGGCCGACGTGGGGTGGTTGTGGCATCGCCGCTTGTCCCATGTCAACATGAGAACTTTGCAAAGTCTTCACAAGGGTGGCCACATTCTTGGACTAAACGAGAATGTTTCTTTTTCTAGAGATCATCTTTGTAGGGCTTGTGTTGAAGGAAAGATGCATGATTCTCCCCACCCAAGTAAGACAATCATCTCATCAAAGAGGATATTGGAACTTCTTCATGTTGATCTCTTTGGTGCCGTTCCTCAACCGAGTCTTGGTGGGAAGAAGTATTATTTGGTGAATGTTGATGACTATTCAAGATTACTTGGGTTTATTTCTTCAAGTCGAAGGATGAGACTCAACAAGCCGTCATCGACTTCTCCAATGAAGTTCAACGTCAATACAATGTTCCCATATTGGCTATTAGAAGTGACAATGGCTCCGAGTTCAAGAACTACACCCTAAATGAGTTTCTTTGTGAAGAGGGAATTCGTCATCAATATTCCGCTGCGTATACCCTCAACAAAATGGTGTAGCCGAAAGGAAGAACCGGACTCTCATGGATATGGCAAGGTCCATGTTGGCGGAGTTTAAGTCTCCGCTTTACTTGTGGGCCGAGGCCATCTCCACGGCGTGTCACTCTTCAAACCGGCTCTTCTTCCGCATTGGTAAAAAGGAAACTCCATATGAAATGCTTACCGGCAACAAGCCCAATGTCTCCTACTACCGTGTGTTTGGGTGTAAGTGTTTCTACAAGATCAAAGGTGTTCGTTTATCTAAATTTGAACCTAAAGCTTTAGAGGGTATTTTTGTTGGTTACGGTGCCGAATCTCACACGTATAGAGTCTACGACAAATCCTTAGGGAGAGTTGTGGAATCTTGTGGTGTGAAGTTCGATGAGAATGACGGCTCCCAAGTGGCGCAATTTCATGTTTGTGATGTAGATAATGAAGAACCTCAAGATGCAATAAGAAGAATGGGTGTTGGTTTCTATCGCCCCATTGAGATCCATCATGAGGCACCTCAAGGAGAATCAAGTTCTATTCAAGTAGAGTCTTCTTCATCACAAGATCTTCATGCCCCCACCAATGGAGCCATTGATGCACAAACTCAAGAACAAGTTCAAGACCCTCCCCATGACCAAGTTGCTATGCAAGAACCAAGTACTCCTATTGTCAATGCTAGCCAAGGTCAAGACCAAGATCAACCTTCTACTTCATCCAATGAAGAAGTACATATTGAAGATCAAGGTCATCAAGACGGTCAAGACGGGGACTCAAATGATCAAGATGATCAAGTGATACCTCCTCGCTCAAATGAGGATATCGAAGCCCGTCGTAAAGCAAGAGTTGCAAGAAACCTAGAAATACAGAGTCATAAGCTTGAAGCAATTATTGGTGATCTAAATAGCAAGGTTACCACAAGACGTCAATTGTCAAGCTTTAGTGAGCATCAAGCACATATATCCATGGTGGAATCAAAGAAAGTCTTTGAAGCTCTTGAAGATCCGGATTGGTTGGAAGCCATGCATGAAGAACTCAACAACTTTGAGCGCAACAAGGTGTGGAAGTTAGTTGAGAGGCCCAAAGATTGCCGCAATGTTATAGGCACAAAATGGATATTCAAGAACAAGCAAGATGAACATGGAATGGTTGTGAGGAACAAGGCAAGATTGGTGGCTCAAGGGTACTCTCAAGTTGAAGGCATTGATTTTGGAGAGACTTTCGCTCTCGTGACTCGCCTTGAGTCTATCCATATCCTTCTTGCATATGCATCACATCATAACTTTAAATTGCAACAAATGGATGTGAAAAGTGTCTTTCTTAATGGTCCTTTAAAGGAGTTGGTATATGTTAAGCAACCACCGGGATTTGAGGAACCAAACTTTCCTAGCCATGTCTACAAGCTTGATAAGGCCCTCTATGGTCTCAAACAAGCACCTCGTGCTTGGTATGAGCACCTAAGAGAGCTATTGCTAGACCGTGGTTTTCAAGTGGGGCAAATCGATCCCACCCTCTTTATCAAAAGGGTTAAAGGGGAGCTTTTCATATGCCAACTTTATGTTGATGATATTATCTTTGGCTCGTCTAACAAAGCTTTTAATGATGAATTTTCAAAGCTTATGACCGATAGGTCTGAGATGTCTATGATGGGGGAGTTGAAGTTCTTTCTTGGTTTTGAGATCAAGCAATTGAATGAAGGAACTTTCATCTCTCAAGTCAAATATACCCAAGTGATACGTCTCAAACGTATCTATAATTTCTGATGTTCCGTGTTGATATTATACCAATTGTTACATGTTTTATATACACTTCATAGCATTTTTATGCATTTTCTGGGACTAACCTATTAACAAGATGCCACGGTGCCAGTTCCTGTTTTCTGTTGTTTTTGTATTCCAGAAAAGCTAGTCTGGAAATATTCTCGGAATTGGACGAAACTTGGACAGAACCTCCTATTTTTCCAACACGAAGACGGAGTCCAGAGGAGACACGGGGGGGAGCCACGTGGCACCCACACCATGGGGACGCGCGGGCCTCCCTGCCGCGCCTTGGGGTGGTGTGGGGCCCTCGTGGCTCCGCAGCCACAGCCCTTTCGCCTATTTATTCCTCCCGACGCGAAAACCCTAAATACCCGAGCCATTATCCACGAAAAGTTCCAGAGACGCCGCCACCGTCAACCCTAGCTCGGGAGGGTTCAGAAGCTCTTCCCGGCACCCTGCCGGAGAGGGGAATCATCACCGGAGGGCTCTACATCACCATGGCTGCCTCCGGAGTGATGCGTGAGTAGTTCATCCTTGGACCACGGGTCCATGGCAGTAGCTAGATGGTTGTCTCTCCACTTTATGCTATCATGTTTAGATCTTGTGAGCTGCCTATCATGATCAAGATCATCTTATTGTAATGCTACATGTTGTGTTTGCTGGGATCCGATGAATATTGAATACTATGTCAAGTTGATTATCAATCTATCTTATATGTTATTTATGATCTTGCATGCTTTCCGTTACTAGTAGATGCTTTGGCCAAGTAGATGCTTGTAACTCCAAGAGTGAGTATTTTTATGCTAGATAGTGGGTTCATGCCTCCGGTAATCTGGGTGAGTGACAATAACTTCTAAGATTGTGGATGTGCTGTTGCCACTAGGGATAAAATAACCGACGCTTAGCTTAAGGGTACGCCGTTAGGTATAATGCATTTGTTTACTTTACGCACATTACTTAATGCAATTATCCGTTGCTTGCAACTTAATACCAACGGGGAACTCGGTATGACAACCTGGCGGTGGATTATTAGTCATAGACGCTGTTGGATAAAGGGCTATGTATTTTGTCGTAATACCCACATGAATATCATAGTAATCATCATGTCATATATATGCATTGTTATGCGCTCAATATTTTGTCAATTGACCAGCTGTAATTTGTTCACCCAGCATGTTAGATATCTTTTATGGAGAGACACCACTAGTGAACTGTGGACCCCGGTCCATTCTTTTACACTGATAATACAACCAACTGCAAACACTGTTCCTTTTCATTCTCTGCAATCTATTATATAATTAAAACACAAGACAATAAACGGCTCAGATTAATCGAGCAACCCACATGAGAAAAGAACGGTTTAGATTAAGTCACGGAAATCACGTCATGACCCATGACCGAACGCCCTATTAGGAAAAAAGTACCAGCCGTAATCGATCAGGTCTGCCTTCCTAGGAGAGCTAGCGATTAGAAAAAGGCAACGTACATGAAGCAACAACCAAGGAACGGTTTAGATTGGAATAGAGAAATAACTAATTTGGAAAGAGTGGAGTCTTTGTCGTATTGGAAAACGTTTTGTACGAGCTTATACATAGACATTGATGCTACGTCCGTCCGTCCCGGAGATAGGTCGCCGTCACGCCGTAGGGCATCTGGACACGTACTGTGAAATCGAAAGAGTGGAGTCTAAATCGATTTGATGAGCACGACGGATTCGGCAAAAGCTTTGCCTTTTGAAACGGGAGCATGTGACAATGAAGATCACGCCGGCGCATTATCTCCGGCCGGTCAGCGTATGTTTTTCGGGAGCAGCTGACATTGACGATCACGCCGGCGCATTATCTCTGGCCGGTCGGCGTATGTTCGTCATGTCACGTTGGCGAGCGGCGCATGGATTCTCGAGACACGCCGACCCACAGATGATTGGCCGCTACCTCGCAATCGGAAGGGACATCGCCTCTGTACCGGTGTTGATTTTGGCCCCAGACTTGATTCAGCTAGATTATATTCAGTGATTTGTGAGAAGGGTTAAAATCGATTATTACGGCGACGAGAACTTGCCTGTGGCAAGATGGTTAGGTGGGTGGTTGTACCCCCAGCCCACCAGAGTTCAAACCCCAGGTTTGACGCTGGTGTTTCTCATTTAAGGCGGAATATTCTTCAGTGGGAGGCGACGTTCCCGTCGACAGCGAGGCGCCCGTGGTGACTTCGTCAATCTCAAGACTCGACCCGCCGGCTCAGTCTCTCGGAGGTGCTCATAGGGGTAGGGTGTGCGTGCGTGCGTTCATAGGGGTGAGTGTGTGCGCGTGTATATGAGCGCTTGCGTTGTACTGTGTTTCGCAAAAAAAATTATTACGGCGACGAATTTCTCTAGCCGGATATTATCGGCCGTGATCGTGATATTTTGTGAGACAAGAAGGTGGTTTCTCTGGCCATCCAAGTTACCTTCGTTGGCTTCCATGTTTGGATTTCACCTTCATTCAGAGAGGGCACGACCTAGGACATCTCCGGCTCATGCACCGCCGGCACATGTTGTGCCGCACGCCGCCGCATTGAGGATGCTTAATTAGTCGGCTGCGTCTCACCAGTGGCATACATGACCGGCATTGACTCCGGCTACAAACTTTGATTTACTACCATGCTTCAACAACACCAAACTATTTTGAACAATATGCAGGTTGAAGACGTTTGTTCATGGACTTGGCCGGCATAAGGGAGGAAGATTACAAGGAACACATCATCATATAGTTGTGGGATCGACTAAATCATCATGGTAAAAAGGTACGAGCGTGTTATACATGGTCGTATGAGGTACTAGCTACTGGCCTATATAAATATATTTGTTTCTGAAATTTATTCATGTATCTTAATTACAGAGATGAGATATGCTATCAAGTGTACATATTTCTTAAATTGAACAACGTATTGAACTTTTCTTATAGAATCACTTGACTAAAAAATTAATGAATGTAAGGTTTTTAAGTGCAAATCTAAAAATCTGACGGCTATGATCAGTTGGGAATAAGGTTTCACAAGATTTTATACAATAAAGAGAGATTTTACTAAGTCGCTGTTTGCATCAACGCAGTACAGACAAAAAAAGGAAGCTATATATGTTTTTTCAATGCAGGGAGATTATATTAATTGTAAAGTGTTTACACCTGGCCTCCTATAAGGCCTCACTCGATTGATGCATGGTTGATATGTGTTTGGGTACATCTATGCTGAAAATCAGCGATTCTGCTGAGCAGTTTGGTTAATAGAATTTTCTTTCCATGTCAAAAAAAAAAGTCACCATGGTCTCAAATGTACTACCGAGATTTCCATGCATAAATTCTGGAACAAACTCCATGTGAAATCCAGAAACTGTAAAGCTTCACGGTAGTTCACATAGATTTTCTCGCAAGAAAATTCATATGATAATTAACAGTTGCATTGAGACGACCCAAAACTCTCCATAATTAAAACATCATTATTAGAATAAAAATAGTTTTGATTTTTATTCACCATCAGCATCGAAATAACATAGTAACATAGGCATGTTGCTTACACGTGCATGGAATGAGTGTATAGTAATATAGGCCAACACAAATAGAGGATGAACGAGGTAATATATAG
The DNA here is from genome assembly GCA_947311845.1 of Poa pratensis. Lineage (NCBI taxonomy): Eukaryota > Viridiplantae > Streptophyta > Magnoliopsida > Poales > Poaceae > Poa > Poa pratensis. Next base: position 109,151,552 of record CAMZMU010000107.1, on the reverse strand, counting down.
ATGAGTCGATTTTTCAATGTGCAATGGCAGAGTTCAAGGTCGTCAAATAGGACTGAGAAATGTTATACAGTATATAAATAAAAGTATATCTATCTAGGAAACCACCTACAATGCACGCGCGATCTTGGGTATATGGGTTGGATTGTTGATGGAAGTGTACTTTATATATTAAAGCGGACAAATAGTATTCAGATTAATGACGCATAACAGTTTTGTTGCGACAAAACTAATGGTTGGAAGTAAATATGGTCAATTAAAAAGATGGGTACCATATGAAAGGGCAAATCATGACAACCTTCTGTAACACTAAAATGTTTAGTATATTTCAAATCAAATTAATTAGTTATCATTACATTATCTTAGAAAGGCACACAACAAAGGAAAGTAAATTAACACCAAGTTAAGTGTAAGGACGTAGAGAGGAAAGAAATGTGAGTAATTAAGAAGTAAAACACCAATTTGAACATTGATAAATCATAGATGAATAAATCACAAAATTTCAGCACGGACCATGGATGAAAGATTCCTAGAAAGAATAATAGGAGGAAATGTACTCAACAGGATGAGAAGTTTAAGACCAACTTTATCGTAGGTACTCAACAGAATATAACAGCACGCAGACCTCAGCGCCGTTAAATAATATCCTTGATTCAAGCAGCTATTTTTTTTGTTGAGACAACACATAAATTCATATCGATATTATATATTAAATCTAGCCGCGCAAACGCGCGGGCCACCCAGCTAGTTTACTACTATTTTCCACACCATACGTTTAATCCTTTGTTTTCAGCAAGCCGGTGAGATTGACAACCTCACTGTTTCATTGGGGAAAAGTAGTTTGATTGTGTTGTGTGCAGATTCCACGTTGGTGATCGTAAACGGCGCCACCAACAACCTTCAGAAATGATTTCTTGCTCCTACTGGTTCGATTAAACATTGGTTTCATACTGAGGGAAACTGCTGCTACACTGCTTCATACCTTCCTCTTGGGGTCTCCCAACGAACGTGTGATCCACGCAATCACCAAGACATGCTCAAGAGATTCAAGATGCAAGATGCTAAGGAGAAACGCTTCCCTATGGACACCAAATGTCATCTACAACTTAACCCAAAGGGTATAAATGTCGATCAAAAGGAATATCGCTCCATGATTGGTTCTTTGCTTTATCTTTGTGCATCTATACCTGATATTGTGTTGAGTGTAGGGGTGTGTGCAAGGTATCAAGCCGCTCCTAAAGAAAGCCATTTGATGGCGGTCAAGAGAATCCTTCGTTATTTGGTTCATACCCCAAGGTTTCGTTTGTGGTATCCAAAGGGCTCATATTTCTCTCTTGTCGGCTATACGGACTCGGATTGGGCCGGTTGTCTTGATGATAGGAAATCAACTTCCGGGTCATGCCAATTCCTTGGTAGGTCCTTGGTGAGTTGGTCTTCTAAGAAGCAAAATTGCATATCTCTTTCAACCGCCGAAGCCGAGTATGTGGCCACCGCAAGTGCTTGCACTCAATTGTTGTGGATGAGGCAAACTTTAAAGGAGTACGGTGTCACTTGTGACAAAGTGCCTCTTTTGTGTGACAATGAAAGTACTATCAAGATTGCCCACAACCCCGTGCAATATTCAAGAACGAAGCATATTGAGATTCATCATCATTTTATTCGAGATCATGTTGCCCGAGGATATATTGAGCTAGGCTATGTTCCCACAAGAATCAACCTTGCCGATATATTCACGAAGCCTCTTGATGAAGCAAGATTCAATTTCTTGATGAATGAGCTAAATATCATTGATTCTAGGAGCTTGACTTGACTATCTTGTATACACACCTATTTCTTGACTATCTATTTGGTTTAGGTGTAGGCATGGACATAGGGGGAGTGCGGTCCTAATTCATTGGACTATCCCTCCCCCCATTATGCCGATAGTAAGAACTCATTTTGCATCTCTACTTTCATTTTATGAATTGTGAGCTTGTAATGACGAGTAGTGGCTGTGAACCCAAGATACATCTTCGCGGTGTCACACCACAAACTCGTACATGGTGGCATAGGCCACCACCCTCTTCTTTATGAAGAGTTGGTTCTTATTTGGGTCTTATTTGAAAATCATTTGGAGTTTTTGGTTTTTCTTTTGGTTTTATGGAAAACACACTCAACTTGGCATTTCCTTGTTCGATTCTTGCAAGCTTGAGTGTGAAGTACCAATATCAGTTTGGCTCTCTAAATCCCAAGCCTATCTTACCTAAAGAATTCTCCTTCTTGCACACAAGTCCAATTTTTACCTGAGATTTTGGCTCCAGCAGGCCCCGGATTATTCAGGCTTAGGGCCGGAATATCCGGGGGCCGGAATATCCGCCCCTTCGGGGGGGGGGGGGGCGGAATATCCGGCCTAAGCAGTTACCTTTTTTATTTATGGGAAGGGCTGGGGTGGAGAGGGCTTCGTGTTCCTCAGTTCCCCCGACCCCCCACCTCAAAAACTGCCGCCTGTCGCCGCCTTGCCTCACCGGAGTCGAGCTGGGCCACCGGATTGTCCGGGGCCCCTCCGGATTTGCTTCTCCATCTCTCCGGGCATCTTCTCCTCCAAGTGGTTCCTCAAATGGATGAGGGTAACTCTCTCACTTTCAAATCTAGGGTGTTCTTCATCCTCTCTTGATGTGGAGTTATTTTGTGCTAATACTTGGAGTAGATGGCGCCAGTTGCTTCCCCTGTCATCTAGATACATTAGTGTTGGTACGTTTTTGTTCGATCTACTTTTAGACCTAGATGAATCAGATTTCTGGAATTTTTTCCGAGAGGCCGGAATATCCGCCCCCCCCCCCCCGGAATATCCGGCCCTTGCTGGACCGGAATATCCGGGGTCTGCAGTTTCTGCAACCTTTGCACAAACTCAATCAGATTCTTTTAGGCCTAAGTAGTATCGAATAAGGGTTCCTTCTCTAATGTATTTAGTATTCCAGTCATGAACTTGTGTGTACTCATCTATGCTATCCATCTTCATCTATCTTTCACAGGTTATTCGAGTAAGCACTATGGTCGCAAAAAGTACCTCAAGACAAATGCACAAGGTGTTTTGGTTGATGAGTCAGTTACTAGGCAGCAAGCAGCTGAGAAGAAGACTGAGCAAGCAAGGGCTGGGGTTAGGAAGAGAAAGGGAAAATCTACTCGAGTCAATTACAAGTTAATGGATGCGGTTGACTACTCAGCTTTGCGTCAAGGAGATTGGTATGAATCTGAGGAAAGAGATGAGGACATTGAGGACTCAAACTTTTGGTGCACTCAACAAATGTTCATTTACCAAGATATCTATCTCACCTTCGAGCATCCCATTCGTCTAATGCACCCAATTGACATGCCTCGCTTCAAGACCAAAGCAGAATTTTCTGATGTTGTGTATGTGACTGAGAAAATGGGACTTCATCAACTCATGGGTATTCAATGTGACTACAATCCGGTTATCATTCAGCAGTTTTTCTCCACTCTAGTTATGAAAGGTGATGATGCTCTCACTATGAAGTGGATGACCGGGGCTATCTATTGTCATGCAACCTTCTATGATTTCGCTAGGGTCCTCGGCTATAAGTTCAAGGGAGAAGGTCGTGCAGTGGGTCGTCGTCTTCACTCCCCGGGAAGGCCTAACAAGAACTTGTTGGCTGATCTCTATGGTCCCCGTGGTGTCATTGGTGAGGTCAAGGGCCTCCTCCCACTCTATGATCTTCTCGTGCGCATCTTTCGTGAGAACATTGACCCAAGTGGTGGAAACAAGAATGCTATCCGTGGTTGTCTAGTGGATCTCCTTCTTCATGCTCATGACTGCTTTCAAAGTGAAGACCCCCATGAGGATTTTACAGTGGATGTGATGGACTATATCTTTCATGAGATGCATGATTTCTCGATACTCTATTCCTTATGCTCCTTATATTATGCTGCTTATCAAGGACAGAATGAAGAACTATGACTTGACTAGGGGCTGTGTGGATCACAAGTCAAAGGGGTTCTATCTCAAGAAGATGCAGACCACTCCTATTAGCACTGATTCCTTTATGACCGATGCTCGCCAAAGTGGTAGCACTAGGCGCTTGAACCCTGCTGCACCCTCTATTGCCCCTGAAATTAAGAAGCTGAATTGGTTTCAGCGGACGGTCCTTTGCATGGGTGTTGACATTCGCAAGGAGCAGTACATTGCCTACCGTGACCGCCATGACATGGCCTCTGATCAGAAGCTTATTCTTCACCATGTGTCAGGCTCAAAGAGTGCTCGCCCCAAGGCCACTGCTCCACTCTCTTATAGTAAGTGGAATCGGTCACATATTCCATGGGTCGACATGGAGACGGTCCTCTGCTCTGATGGTGCTGCTGCCACTAGTTCACCTCCACCTGCTGACAGTGATGATGATGAGGATGGTGAGGAGGATGCCTCCGAGGAGCGTGAGGACGAGGATGAGGATGAGGAGTCCGACTGAGCTTCAGGGACGTTTAGCCTCGCTCTTTTCCCTTTTTGGCGTTTTGATGCCAAAGGGGGAGAAGTAGTTCTATTTAGGTTCTCCGTGGGGATTTGCATGGGTCGGACACAAGCATGTGCTTTTATCATTTCTTGAGAGCTTGTGTCCATTTATCTTTTTATCGAACTATTTGTATGCACTATGTCCGTTGGTTCGTCTATGAGACATGGATTTCAGAATTATCTAGTTATGATGTGGTTGAAATTATTTATGCAATGGTATGATCTTCAACTCAAAATTTCATCATATTCACATATATATCTTGTCTCTTATTTGTATCATGTTTCCCTATTGTGAATGGTGAAGCTTTAAACCAATATGTGTGCATTTGTATTCCAATGCAAACTACTTATATGCACACATTTAGGGGGAGCTTCTCTAATCATTTGGAAACTTGATGACTTGGTTTGGTTGCCTCATTGCAAATCCAAGTGTTGTCATCTAACACCAAAAAGGGGGAGATTGAAAGGGCATTTCATAATCCCTCGATGTTTTGTGTGTTAGGCAACAACACTAGCGATAATTTAACCATGCTTAAGTGATGCAGGATTTAGGGCAAAATCTTATAAGCATCAAACTCCAAAAAGATGTGAGAAAAGAGCTCGTGTGTTGCTCTGGAAAAACCGGAATATTGGGCCCAGACATTTGGATTATGGGTCGGATTTTCCGGCCCCCAGGAAATTCTGCTAAGGACCAGCTGTCAGACGTTTATGCGAGCGTCTGGCAAACCAGACATTTGGGCCGGATTATTCGAAGCCTGGGCCGGATATTCCGGGGGGGCGGATATTCCGGCCCCCACTCAAGCCGGATATTCCGGCCCCCTGAAGGTTTGCAACGGCTCATTTTGGGAGGGGTATAAATACTCCTCCACCTACCTCCAGCCAGTTAGCTCGTCCAGAATTATTTGCTCACCATTGTTGCAAGACCAAAGCTCACCGATCTCCCAATCTCTCCACCCAAACTCACTCATACTTGGAGGATTGTAGGAGAAGGCCCGGATCTACAACTCCACCGAAGCGTTCTTCATTTCCCCCTCATTCACTTGAGAGATTTGAGCCTAGGGTTTCCACTAGGAAAACCTAGGCATCTTGTTGTACTTACTTACTTGCTACTTTTGTGTAGCGAAGTTGTGGTGCTTGGAAGCTCCCAATCCTTTTGTGGGTTGTGCTCCAAGCTTGTTGTAATGGCTCCGGATTCCGCCTTGAAGGATTCCGATAGTGGAAGGTGGACCGAGCTTTTGGGCGAGGTTCATCGGAGAATAGGGTGAGGCCATTTGTGGCGTCTTGAGTTTGAAACTCACACCCCTGCAACGAGACGTACTCTCATAAAAAGGAGGAACTCGGGAATACATCATTGTCTCCGCGTGCTTCCCGATCGGTTACTCCTTACTCGTCATTTACTACTTGTATCTTATCTTGTCTAGGCTTAACTTGTCATATAGGTAAATTCACCATAGTTGCATATCTAGAGAATTTACCTTTGTGTCAAGCCTTAATCGAAAAAGAATTAAAATTTGGAGTAGCACCTATTCACCCCCCTCTAGGTGGCCATACGACCCTTTCAGTGTTGTCCAACACGTGTGTTGCCATGTGAGGCATAGGAAGAACTTTTGGAGCCCAAGACTTTATGGTCCTTAGAAAATTGTAGGAAGACTATGAAGAATACAACTTTGAGTTTTAAATGTCACCACTAGGGGTGAAAAGTCAATTTGTAGCTCGGGCTAAATGTAGCCATTTTTTAAAAATACGAAATCTACAATTTTAAGTTGTAGAAAATTATGAAAAAAAATCCTAAACGTAGGTAATGATGGTTTCTACCTGTGCGCAAAAAAGAAATGCGAAACATTCTGTATTTTATCCTGTGTGAAAATGACAAATTTCTAGATCTGGTAGTGATTCAAAATCTCTCAAATTGTCAGATTTTTTCATTTTCGTGTAGGGAGAAATACAAACTATTTCGAGTTGAATTTTTTTCAGAAGCATAGATCAAGTCTGTCAATATCTACTTTTTTTTCTAGAATTTTTTTAAACTTTAAATGGCGATTAAAAAATAAATAAATAACCGGGCTACATGTAGCCCGGGCTACAAATCACCGCGCCCCGCCTCTTTGGACTGAACGATTTTCATAAAAGTTGAAGGATTCTAATCCATAGGATTCTTTCTTACGGATGTCTTTTGGACTAAATGAATGTCACCTCTAAATTTTTTTATGAATTGCATTTCTACACCCCTATTTCATAGGAATTTCAACATCCACTATAACATCTTTTTACACTCATGCGCGTAGAATCGAGATACTTTTGCAATCCTCTGTTTTGCATTTGTAGTTTTATCAAATTCATGTGTTTTGTAATCATGTGATGCAAAGAAGTCCTAGATTGAAATTTTCGTGTGCTTGATATTTCGTTGATTTGTTACTCAAACTAGAATGGTTCGCATGATTGCCGTGATTTGCAGACTAACACTAAGGTCTACTTGAACTCTATGAATCTACGGACTGCTCAGCTGCCAAGTCTGCCAAGTAGTAATTTTTGGGCCGGAGACTCAGTCCTGCGCCGCGTTTTACACGGCATCCTCCGAAATGTGAAAACATGAAATGAAAAGGAAAGGAAAAAACCAATCGTTTATTTTCCTGTCCGCACCTGACATTTCCATGCCCCAATCTCAGGTCAACCGACTCTATCCAGCAAGATCCAGCCCCCCTTCGCAACCCAAAGCAGACCACCACCACCCCACCCCCACCAACCCCTCCCCCCCTCCTCAATAATTATAAGTTCTTGGCATTGTTAATCAGTTCAGACCGATCCGTCCAACTGCCAGCCATATTGCTTGGTGGAAAACATCGAAGGAAAGGTGCGATTTTGACTTTTTGGAGGGGATTCCGAGAGAACCATTCTGCCGTGCTGCTGCCAGGGGCGGTGGAGTTTCAGGCAGGGAGTTCTCAACCGGAGGTTTCGAGGAGCAACCGATGGCCGGCAAGGAAATCTACCACAAGATGAAGGACAAGGTAACAGGAAATGGGCGACGAGGGAATCATCTTGATACATGTTCTTGGTTGTGTTCTGTTTGCGCAACTAGGTGCATATCGTTTGTTTCATATGCTTCGTTTTTTTCCTCCATCCAATATGTGTACTGGAGTTGAGGGTTCCTGGAAATGGCACATGACAAGGGGTCAAGGGCGCTTGTCGATGCCAGTCCGAGCATGCCTTGAGATTTTGTTTGGAATGACGATGGTCGATTGGGTGATTTTGTTGGTCAAATATGTACCTTTTCTAATAATTACTACGGGGATGCAGATCATTGTTGTTTATGGGTCTGGCTTCCATTACTGTTAATGGGCGTGTCTACATGGATCCTTGTAGTACGTTTTTTTTGGCTGTGGTGTAGGTTTAGGGTCTGAGTTATATAGCAACAGCTGGATGGATCAACTTATAGAAAATAATTTTACACTAGGAGGGGTAACCTATTCTTGTACTGCTATGATATTAGATATCTTTGAGACGTTGACTGCTTTAAAACTGAAAATGCCTCAATAAGTATAGAAGGCTAGAAGCTGAAGCTGTTATTTTCCCTCGTTCATATACACTAGTTCACGAAGCCTATGGAATTAATAGATTCATGGTTTGTCATTCCGGTAGCAGACAAAACACATACCAGGTTCGAGCAAAAGCTGGAGTCCAACAGTTTAAACAGCATACATAACCAGAGCTAACAAAACGAGGAAATCCAGACAAGACACATTTCTGTGTTTCCTGCTGATAACACCAAAGAAGAAATATCGCTGAAACAAACACTTTAGTAATAAGATAGATAATTTCAACATGTGGGACACATGAGTCTGTTTGGAGAGCACAATACCATGGACAATATTCACAGGCTTAGATTTGAGTTAACACCCAGGAGCACGATCGTCATCTTTGCTGGCTTAGTACGGGTTCTATTTTCATGTGCAATTTTGGAACTTTTTTAGGGATACATGTCATGTTTTTTTCCGATCTCTGTTGAAAACTTGTCCTTTGTCAACACTAACTGATGATGGTCCATGGAGATGCTTTTCATTCTATGTTCATGTCAGTACGCCCTATGCAAGCATATGGCATGCACAGATGGAATTAAATGTCCATGTTCCATAATATCCGCAGTTATGATTTACATATTTATAATTTTGTTTGTGAAAATACAAAATCCATATGTACAGGTCCAGTTCCATAATATCCACAGTTAAGCCCCCTTTTTTATGAAGCCTCAGTATTTTGGACATGCATCGTAAGCTCGAACTAGACGCACCAGAATGGAGCAAACTGTAAATATCTGCAATGTCTAGTGAAAAAAAAGTGTGTCAGACCATATCGTTGAATGACATTCTTACGTGGCACTGCAGGTGAAAATTACTCGAAATGCAATAGTGTCAATGAATAGCGCTGCAGGACTAATTTTGTAGTATAATTGGTCCTTACCGATTCCATAATTCTGTGTGCTAATGGAGGACTTGTTTTTTCCTACTTACCTAAAACCAGGGGATTTATAAATAGCTTAGGAACATAACTTTCGGAGATATATATTATCATCTGAGAAACCTCGGCAGTTGGGGACTAAACAAGAACAGTACTTGGAAAATTATTGATACTAGGTTATCATGCTTATTAGATTAAGGTTACAGATTAGGAGTTTCCATGAAGAAATGCATGACTGGGCACAATGAAGTCCAGACAATATAGACAAGCTCATTTTTGTCCTCTATGCCTTTCTTGTCTTGAAGCAACTTTGTCGTTCACTCTTTTTAGTACAATAAAGATATAACACCGGGTGTCAGCTTTGTTGTACTGAATGTTTTCAATAAACTTTAATGTCATTTATTTACTTTGAGAGTTTTGTGTTCATTCTCAGTATAGCATGGTTGATAATTAATCTGTATTTTCCGACAGGTGAAAGATGCTTTTAGTTCATCAGGACCAGAAACAGGGAAAGGCAAGACAAAATTATCAGGCAGGCGTGTCAAGCACGGTTACCATCTTGTGAAGGGGAAATCAAGTCATCCAATGGAGGACTACTTGGTGGCAGAGTACAGGCAAGTTGGCGATCATGATTTGGGTTTGTTCGCAATATTTGATGGGCATCTGGGACACACTGTTCCAGACTTTCTGCGCGCACATCTTTTTGATAACATCTTGAAAGAGGTAATGCTTCGACTCCATTTATGTTTTTTTTTAAGTTCAGTAACTGCTGCCATGCCTATGTGCTCACATTTTGCTAGTAACTAATGAGTGTACTGTAAGTATGTCTCGAGTGTTTTGTTATGGTAGCTTTACATTTATAAGGTGAGGAAAAGAAACAGGATCCAATCACGGCAATACATTCTAACAACATTAGAAGGGTTGGATTTTGATTGTAGATAAAGAATTGGATATATTTTTGAATGTATGATGTCTGTTGTGCAACCTACCTGCAACCCACCATAGTAGGAAACCAATATAGTAACTTAGTTCACAGCTTTTATTTATTTGGACATACTCAACTGGATTCACAACCGTACTGATTATTTGATTGATACCTGCATCTTCAGCCAGAGTTCTTGAGTGACCCAAAAAATGCTATCAGAAAAGCATATCTACTTACTGATGAAAACATATTAGAAAAAGCAGCTGAGTTGGGAAGAGGAGGCTCCACCGCTGTTACCTCCATCTTAATAAGCTGTGATGATAGTGTGAAGCTAGTGGTCGCGAATGTTGGAGATTCACGAGCGGTCATTAGCAAGAACGGTAAAGCAGAGCAGCTTTCAGTTGATCACGAGCCAAACATGGAGAAAAAAATTATTGAGGAAAAAGGTGGATTCGTTTCTAACCTACCAGGTAATGACCATCTCTTGTCAATGCCTACCAATGCTGTTTAGGACTCTATGCCTGGAAAAAAAAACTTCATTCCGATTATATATATGTTCTCTCCCAAGCGGCCAAGCCTTGTCTAGTGACATGTGCAGAAGATTTGCTACCTAGCAACCTGTAGTGTCACTTACGCTGAAGCTGATAGCAGCTTTCTTTTCTGTCATGGTCTTGGTCAGCATATGATCTGTAAACTATCGAGCTTGAATTGCGAACATGTCTCACTTGCAGGAGACGTACCACGAGTTGATGGGCAGCTTGCGGTTGCAAGAGCATTCGGAGACCGGAGCTTGAAAAAGCACCTCAGCTCTGAGCCACATGTAGCTGAAGAAGTTATCGATGAGAGTTCTGATTTTCTAATTCTAGCAAGTGATGGCTTATGGAAGGTGATGCCTACAAAACTCATACTGATCATTCCTGATAGATTATGTTTGTTATCTAAGCTGAATACATGGGACTGTGTCTTCTGACGTCTCCGCAAGATCAGCTATGTTCGCATTACATGCTTTGATTTTGAACATATTGCATAGTGCTTATTCCTAGATAAATGGTTAGGCCATGAACTGAGAACCTTAATTCTTTTCATTCTTGTAGCATGTGTAACACTTATCCAGGGTTTCATGTTTGGCTTTTTGCATGCTGTTTTTTCTGATTGATTAACGGTTTGCTGAGTCCATACGTATGGGTTGCTAAGCTGCATCAGCCATGACTTTACCATTTACATATGACTAAAGTACAAATATGACGCAAATTCAGGTGATGACCAACCAAGAGGCGGTCGATGAGATCAAGGACTTCAAGGACGCGCAGGCAGCTGCTAAGCATCTGACAGAGCAGGCCGTGAACAGGAGAAGCAAAGACGACATCTCCTGCGTCGTTGTAAAGTTCCACTGCTAGCAGAGCTTCAAGCTGCTGGCCTTCCCAAGTGTACAATTGTTGTTATGTCAGATTGGTTTAATCCTTTGCTTTGTTCAACAAAATTGTTTTTAATCTTTTTCTTGTTGGGAATGATCAACCCAGGGGATCAAAGCTTGCAAAGTATTTTTTTTAAGGTCTAATAAAAACATGTTTCATTTTATCCTTGCAATTTGATTTTTAACAATTGTGCAACGTCACCAAAAGTTGGAATATTTCAATTGGCGCGAGTAGTTAAGACTGCCCCAAAGACTCCAGAAGTGTTGGGTGTGTTTGGTTCCGCTGTGGGAAAACAGCTTATGGCTCTGGGTTGTATGGTGTGAAAACGTAGCTATGGACAGTGTTGTAAAAATATTGTAGGTCCTTCTATAAACTCGTTGTTTGATTGAGCTAAATGAGCCATTTGACGGGTTACATGATTGTATAAATCAAAAAACAAAGCCAAAAGCACATATAAGTATGTGTTTTTGGTTTACAAGCCCAAAACTAAAGCCAAAAACCGAAACATGTTTAGTTTGCCTTTAGCTTATAAACCAAAAACTACCACCAATAAGTCTAACTAATCACACCCTTAAAATACGTGTACATAATGATAAAAAATGAAGTGAAAAATCATGTACACCCAATGCGAACCGACTCTTTGGCGGCTCACCGTGCTCGCGGTCGAGCCGACCTCGCTGAACCACACAATCCTTCTAAGCATCGCTGACCACAGGTGGTGGTGGCCAGCGGGTCGATGAGCTTGCCAACACGGTTCAGCGATGGTGGTGGTGGCGAAGTCTAGTGGAGGTGGTGCTTCCGTGGTGTGTCGAAATTGATCGCACACACGGGTGACCGCGAGCTAGCCTCCTCCAATGTGAACCGACTCTTTGGCAGTTACCATGTCGAACTGACAAAACCGAACCATGTGGGTCCCATCCCCTTATATTCTTTTTACTCCCACCACATCGAGAGATAGCATCGTCGGCGCTAGTGAGAATTAAACTTAGAATTAGGGGTGCGAGACCGCATTATGTTTTATTGCATTAGTTGGGTATTGAACCCTGAACCGTTGGTTTCAAGTTGTAAACCAATCCACCCACCAGTTCCAACTGATGGAAAGAGGCTACACAATATATTTATATCTCAACAACGGGGGGGGGGGGGGGGGGGAGGGGGACTGGAGGTAGGAGGCCAGCATGGCGGGGTGGCGAGGAGGCGTGACAATGACGCCGGCCATGGGTGGTGGTGGTTCTCACCCCCTCCCTATCCGATAGCTAAGACACCCGTGGGATGTCGGAAAATCGATCGCGCACACGGGTGACCACTAGCTAGCCTCCCCATCCAATGTACAAGGGTCTACTTGTGTTACTTGTTTCATGTTTCTTGCCTCTCTTTTCTCATTTCATTTTTGTCTGGCCTCGTGACTTTGTGTTCATCTGTGTTTTATGCTTAGTTAAAGCATTGCTATGTCCGTTATTTTTGTAATGATCAGAATTAGCGCACAGGCATACGTGAAAGTGCATGGTGCCCAAATATGTGGTTTTGGTAATTAATGAAAATCCTTATGGACTAATGTTTGCATTGACATATTCTTATAGATCTTGTCCGTAGGAAAAGATTGGACTTCATGTGTTGGACTCTAGAAGCTTACATGGTAAAGTGGCTTGGAAAAAAAGATTGAAGGAACATTCATGTTCATCTTCAAGCCATCATATATATTTAGAAGATTATGAAGTGCAAGTTTAATATGATCCATCTCGGAAGATATCATTTGATTGAACCTTGCAATGTATACATGAAGACGGAGCTAAGCGAGGCTCTCCCATAATGGATTATGGGGGAGTATTTGGAGAAGTCTTCATCAAGCATGTGCTATCAAGCACGATCAAGAAAGATGTTCTCATCATCTAGCTCAAGTGGAATGCGCAAGGCAAATGTATGATCTTGATAGGATTTTTATTTTACCGGTCTCATGGTGTTAGTGGGAGACCAGGTTATAGGTTAGATGCCGTACTATCAAGAGGGGCTCTCAAGTGAGTAACTTGATCGCACCTTTGTGGAGAGCTCAAACCTTTGCATACTTGGCATATTATCTTACTTGGTTCTTATTTGGCTTTTATCCATGTGAGGATTTAGAGTTTGGTTCATCCCCATGCCAAGCTCTAGTTAATCAAAAACGGATTTCACATGAATATCTTGTTGCGTTTTTTGATGTTGGAGGTTTTATCGGTTTGTCTCTTCTAAGAGAGGTGAAACTCTCTTCTTGTGGTTTCCTCCTCACATGATGTATTGTGATGTATATATGCATGATCTTGTAGAGCTGGTGATTATCTTCGAAACAAGCCCAAGATCATAGAAAACGGAGTCCGGATGAAAAACTTATTGTGTTCTTGGTATTGGAGGTTTTACCGGTTGTTCTTTTATCGAGAGGGCTAACCTTTCACCATTTTGTTTTATCCTCCCTTGTTGGACTATGATGTTTCTCTGCATATTCATGTAGATCTCTTTGTTCAGATTCCAACGAGCCAAAGATTATCAAAAACAGAGTCCGGATCCAAAAGTTATTGTCGTTTTGGTGTTTGGTGTTTCTGCTGTTTTCCAGGGGCGGTAGTACCGCCCGTGGTACCGCTGGTGCGACCCGAGGCCCATTTTCAGCGGTACCAGGAGCGGTAGTACCGCTTCCCGGGGCGGAAGTACCGTTCCCTGGAGCCTGTTTTCAACCTGTTTTTTTGTCCTAACTTTCCAGAGGGGCGGTAGTACCACTGGGCCTAGCGGTAGTACCGCCCCTGCGCGAATCTGCACCCAACGGTTGGATCTTTGGGTGACTTATTTAAGGGGCCTTGTTCCCCAATGGTTCCCCAACCCTTTGAGCAAGCTTTGACCTCCAAAAGCTTGTTATCTCTCAATCCCTCCCATGATTCTTGCATATCTTTGAGGGAAAAGTGAGAGGAGATCTAGATCCACATTTCCACCAATCCATCTCTCCTCTAAGTGAGGGGAACCCTTTGGATCTAGATCTTGGAGTTTCATTTGTTGAGTTCTTATTTGTTCTTCCTCTCTTCTCCCCCCATAAGCATTAGTTGCTTTTGGTGGGATTTGGGAGTGAAGGACTTGAGCACTTCTTGTGTTCTTGCCTTTGCTTTTGTGCATCGGTTTGTGCTCTCCGTGAGGATTCGTGGAAGTGAAAGTTCGTGAGCTTGTTACTCTTTCGTCGTTGGATCCTAGATGGTGTGTGGTGTTCTTGGGAGACTCCAATCCAGTTGTGGATGCGTGCCCCAAGTTGGTGACTCGGGAGCCTCCAATTAAGTTGTGGATGCGTGCCACGGGATTGCTGTAAAGGCGCCGGTTTCCGCCTTGAAGGTTACCGATAGTGGAAGGTGAACCGAGTCATTGGGTGAGGTTCATCAGAGAATAGGGTGAGGCCATTTGTGGCGTTGAGTATTGAAACTCACATCCCTCCAACGAGACGTACTCCCCTCAAAAGGTGAAACTCGGGAATACACCATCGTCTCCGCGTGCCTCGGTTATCTCTATACCCGAGCTCTTTACTTATGCACTTTACATTGTGATAGCCTTCATGCTTGAAGTCTTATATCTTGCTATCACTTTGTTGCTTGTCTTGCTTAGTATAAGTTGTTGGTGCACATAGGTGAGCCTAGTATATTTAGGTTGTATGCTTGTTAAATTAAAACGCCTAGTTTTATTCCGCATTTATCAAGCCTAAACCGGAAGTTTTTTAATCGTCTATTCACCCCCCCCCCCCCCCGCTAGGCGACATCCTTGTCCTTTCAATTGGTATCAGAGCCTGGGATCTCTTTATTGGGCTTTACTACCTAGAGAGTAAAGATGTCGTTTAGAGAATTAGTGCACAATCCCACTTTTAAAGTCGATGGCACGAAAAATTCGCATGCTTAATCTTTTTAGGGACATGGGTCCAAATTATATAAAGAGTATTGTAGATATGGGTTTTTCTCCTCCAATGGATTCCCAAAAATTATCTATAGAGGATGAGGAAAACTCTTATCTCGATACTCTAGTATCTAATGGTCTTATATGTGTGTTGAGCGATATAGTTCTTGCATCAATCATGCCTTTTCGGAATGCACATGAGTTGTGGACAAAACTTTAAGATAAATATGAATGTCCAACATTATTGAGGATGATTGTTCTCCCTCCACCTCCGGCCGTGATGAGTTCACATATTCTTCCACTTCACCAACATGTGATTTTTCACAAGGTAATGATATGGTGAGTGGTGATAGAAATTGCATTGTTGATGGTGAATCCACTATTAACTATACTTCATCTCTATCTCATTGCAATGTTCTATCTTTGGACTTAAACACTTCTAGCACTTCAAATGTCTTACATGCTAGTGTTGATAGTCCTTGCATATTATGTAATAGTTGCTTAACTAAATCTCATGATGATATGCTCTCTATGTCTTGCTGTCATGAAATAATGCTTCCATATCCTCTAGTACTTGTTTGACTAACAATGTAGAGGAAACCCAACATTTGTTGGAACAAGACATGGACCTCAATGGTGCTTCAAGTAATTCTTCATCATCATCGTCCATTTCTCACTTTTGCCTTATGGCTAGGGATTCAAAGGTATCTCCACCTTTGGAACCCTCTACATCTTGTGATGATGAGGATGAGGATTATTATGGATTAAAAGAGAATGATATTGACTCCTTAAAGAGAAGAGTGAGATGGTATTTGGTGCTCTCCCTAAAGGTAGTAAAGCTTGCTCTTATTTGTGTGAAATTGTGACTTTTGCTATTAAGTGCAAGGAAATCATTGAAGAAAAGGGAAGGATTGAAAGAGAGGATGCTATGGAAAAAGCATACTTAGAAAATGCTCTTGAGGAAGAACATGAGATTCGAGTGTCTCTTGAGGAGAAACAAGAATCTCTGGATGAAACAAATGATCTAATTATTGCTAATATCATTAAGGAAAGAGATCATGCTCTTGCTAAATGTAAAGTGTTAAAAAGAAAAAGGTTGAATTTGGTGTTGGCAATGCTAGACTCATTGAGGACATAGAGAGACTTGACAAAGCTCATAAGGCTTTGGAAAGTGAACACTCTCTTCTTATCAAGTCTCATGATCAACTCCAAACTCAACTATCTAAAAATGATGTGCCTAGCTCCTCTACTCCCTCATGTTATCATGCTAATATTATTGAGGAAAATGCTAGGTTGAATAATGAGCTTGCCAAGTTGTCTTCTTCCATTTCTAATATTAATGATGCTTGTGCTACTAACTCCACTCCTTGTGAAGCATCTATTTTGAAGGAGAATGTTGAGCTAAGGGCTCAACTTGAGTTGCTAACTAGCAAGTATGGGAAATTGGAAGAAAGTCATGAAAAACTCTCTAGCTCTAATGAGGATCTTCTAGCATCCCATGCAAGGCTAAAGTTAGCTCATGAGGCTATCGCTACAAAGGTAACATCTTGTGAGCCTCATGTGGACAAGGCACAACTTCTACTATAAATTTTTTATTGCCTTGTGCTAGTCCTAGTAATTCTATCTCATACTTTTGCTAAATTTTGAATGAATTACTTTGCTTGCCTTGTTGTTCTAACAATGAAACATCTACTTCCTCTAGTATTTGTGTTGATACTAACCATGTAGAGGAATTAAAGAGCTCAAGGCCCAAGTCACTTCTTTGAAGAAAGACTTGGAAAAGCGTCATGTTGGGAAGTCACACTTGACAATATGTTGAGTGTTCAAAGATGCCCCAATGACAAGAGTGGACTTGGATTCAACTCCAATAACAAGAACAAGTCCAAGTCTAACAAGAAGAACAAGGGCCAAGAACAAGTTAAAGATTCGGCCAAGATTGTTTGCTTCAAGTGCAAAGTTGAAGGGCACCATGTTAGATCTTGCCCTTTGAAGAAGAAGTCTCTTAGTGAGAAGCAACAAGGGAAGAGGCCTCAAGCTCAAACTCAAGTTCCTCAAGTTGAAGAACGGCCACTTCCCAAGAAGAATCAAGCTACCCCTCCTCAAGTCGAGATTCCAACTAAGAAGAAGGAGGAAGCCAATGTTGCTACATATGCCGTGAGAAGGGCCACTTTGCTTCTTCATGCACTAATGGTACCTTATCCAACCCTATTATAATTGATGATGTTTATTCTCTTCGGAAGGATAAGGTTGGCAATGTGTTTGCCAAATATGTTGGTACTCAAAGTGGTGTCAAGAAAAGAACCATTTGGGTTGCCAAGCCTATTGTGACTAACCTCTTAGGACCCAACTTGGTTGGGGACCAACAAGCTAAAACTTGATCAATAGGTGTTGTTGGAGGGCATTGGAGACTTGGCTACATCATGAAGAATTAAGGGATCTTCATCAATTATATTCTCTCAAGCCAAGTCATTTGGTTATATTGTTCTATCTCTTATCCAATGTTCCTCCTTGCGGTAACTTGTGCTTATATCATATATACATTGAAAGTTGCTTGCACCCTTGCATGTGTTTTGTTTTGTACCTTGCTAGTGTTTGTATGTGTTGTGCTCTCTACTTACTTATCTTGAGAAATCAAGTATGTGTATGTTGGTTTGCACATCATTTACTTGTTTTGAGCCTTATTGCTTTATTTGCTATCTTATCTTGTTGGCTCTCTTTGAGAGATTAATGGACTATTCCATTTTGAGAGAGTGATATGCTTCGTGCACTTCACAATCCTAAAAATGTGTGTACATGAGGAATACCACTTATTGATGATATATCAATATTATCTATTCTCTATGTGGTATGTCATGCTCATGAGAAATTCAAATTCTATAATGTCCATTAATTATCTCTAGTTGGTTTGTTTGCCTCTTGTTTAAAAGAAACTAGCTGGATGGCCCGCGCATTTGCGCGGCTAGGTCATATACAGTATTAGACATGATATATGTACCATCTCTTTCTACGAAAATTTATTTTTTAGCTCAATTCATTACTACATTTGTGTTAATTTAAAATTCTAAATATATGTATAAGATCATGTGTAGCAAAAATTCCATGATCTACAGAAACATGATTGTTTTCGATATTTGTATTCAATATTTCCAAGGACCGTTTTGTTTCGACAACAGAAGATTAACAGTAGTAAGATCTGCTTGCTGCATGCACCCATAGATTATACCATACGAATATTCAGTTCTGTCTTCAAATCCTCATACCTGTTCTGTACCTTTTCACCAATAGTTATTTCTAGCAACCTTACATCCACGACATAAATTTGTGATATATTCCTCTATGACTCATCAACGTCCGTATTGCGGTCTTAATTTTTGATAACTCCAATCATGCTTCGACTCATGCTCATGTTAATTTTATTTTATTTGTCTGTTTTTGTACTGCATTTCACATGAAGTTTGTTACAGAGTTTATCCATGGAAACCTCGACAGTAACAATATAAACCTACTTTTCGAGTGTCCAGACAATGGTGAATTGAATCTGTGCGACGTTTTTTTTCAGCATAAATGTACCTGAACACATATGAGCTATCGATGGAGTGAAGCTTTATACAAAGATCAGGTAGTTGCTAGCTGATACGATCATGCTTAACACGCTCATACCTTTTGTTTCAAAAATAAATTAAACGTACCTGGTTGCAGATGCTAAACGTACGCACCATGCATGATTAGTCGACCCAATTACTGTACGATGATATGCTCCCTGTAATTCTCCTCCAATGCCGGCCAAGTCCACTAATACAACTTGCATATCGTTCCAAATCGTTGGTGTAGTTCAAGGCCTAAAGTGTGGTAATAAATAAAGTAATTTAGGGAGTGGACGCCGGTATGTATGCCGCTGGCGAGACAGCCGCCTAAGCGTTGTGCAGCGGCACATCATGCGCCGGCGTGATGGCGATGCATGAGTACGGTGATGTCACAATTCCTACTAATCGCATTAGGAACCTGAAAGCAAAACTTAGAAGCCAGCGTAAGTAAGTTGGACGGCCGGAGATAAAACAGCCTTGTTAACGATCGCCGCCGAAGTTCTCCGGCCGGACAAAATCCATCTTGACCGCCTGCGTCTTCGGCTTTCTATCCAGCATACGTACCTATGTATCGTCGTGTGAATCCTGGCCATGCAGCTGTTCTGCGACGCCTTCCATCATCTGATTGAGTGCTCCAGATCTACATCATCCTCTCCAATGTCTCACGCGAGTATATGACGGGAGATCGCCACTCGCGACTGATGAGTTGGTGATGTCCGAGGGTCCTGCCCATCCTCGAAACAGGCGCAGGGTCCCGCCCATCGCTCTAGCATCCTGAAAGCCGAACGAATGTAAGTTGGACGGCCGGCGAAATCTTCTGGTCTTGCACGACTGTAATCACAGCCGGAGAAATCTTTAGTTCTTGCAGGATCACAATCACGGCTGATGTTCTCTGGCCAGAGAAAGCCGGCTCTTTTCCTACTATTCGATTCTCACCCTGCGTGTATCCAGCTTTCTATATCCAGCATACGATCAAGCAGCCATAGGCCGGGTTGCCATCGATCATAGCTGCACCAGGTCTGCCAACGCCGTCACTTCTCGACAGATCGAGATCAAACTTGTCGTAGACCTTGCTACCAAGGGCCTTGTGTTGTTTGTTCGGCACTTCGTCGACGCGAGATCGAAAAAATGTCTCAACCGTCATCGTCTCAGGCTCGTTGTAGAATTTATACAGGAACAGAACCTTCGTATGTGTGCTTTCATATCTCCAATCCATCGTCTAGACGTAGGGATGATGTAGCTTCGAGCATCAATATATCCACGCCCTGATGTTTGCTAGGAGTCCATGACTCGCACGAATAAATATATGCACGCCCTCATGTTTGCTAGGAGTCCATGACTTGCACGAATATGAAATTAATTCCAAAACGTGACCTTGATGGTTAGCTAACCCCAAGAAGGTGCGCTCTTTCCAAAACCGATCTGAGGCATTTTTTTCTTTCCAATAATAGATCTTTTAAATCTGAGCCGTTTGCTTTCAAGTGCTTAATCTGAGCCATTAATTATCCTGTGTTTTAATTATATAATAGATGGATTATCACATTATGGGGGAGTAATAAGCTACGTGCATATTATAAGCCTAGAAAATGTGAACATGTGAGGTTTTGCCACCTAGAATGGGTATTGTTAATTATCTTGTTTCCATGTGGCATGTTGCTCAAATAAGTTCCATCCTACTTAAAAATGTTTTTTTGTCTCTCATCTTTTGGATCTTGTTTGTGAGAGAGTTTCCTGGTGCTTTGCATGATCGTTGATTAATTGAAGCCGTCAAGAATCTCTATCTTAGCATGTTTTTCAATTCTTATCCTTTGACATATGCTTATTGGTTGTGAATTGGGTCTTGAATATCATTCCTATATACCACCGAGAAATATCTCCATATACTCCTTGTTCATGACAAGTGATACTCATAATTGTGGTGGAATTTGTAGACCATCTTCTTTTTTGGCTCTTACTTTGAATTGCCTTCTTTTATTGCCAAAACTTGTTTTTATCAAACTCCTTTTTGTCTTCCTTGTATCTTTTGGATTCTTTTTGCTCTACTCAAAATTTGTTTTGTGCTTTCTTGAGTTAGGAAAAGCAATGATCCCATCCTTGTGCATTTACATTCAAGTCATACTTCTAGATAATGCACTATTCTTGGGGAAGCTATCCTACATTGAGTAGAACACCATTCTTTAAATTGGTATTGGATCTTATTGCTCTCTCTTGAACATGACTAGTGTTTGTATAATATATATGGTGAGTGATGATCCCATTTGTGTGCATTTGTATTCAAATGCAAGATCATAAATAATGCACACATCTTGGGGAGCTATCCTATATGCTTTTGAACATTAGTTGACTTCAAATTGGTTTTTGATCCCGATGACGTGTCTCTTTGGAAGACAAACATTTTTCGTCTTGGTACTTTGTGCCATCATGAAAAGTGTAGAGAGTTTGGTTCTTTCCTTGATCCTATTTTCATTTGGTATCTTTTCAAATTGGTATCTCCAATCTTGTGTTGATTTGGGTCTTTGATATAATTTGGGCAATTCGTTTTCTTGTCACACTTGTGTGTGTTTTCTTGGTTTAATTAGTGTTTTGTCCAAATTGTATCTCATTTGGTTCTTGAAAGTCTTGTGCATGCATATTTATTATATGAATATCTTATGGCATGCTTACTTTTGTTGATCCAATATATAGGATAAACTTAATCAAATCTTAGATGGCTAAGATGTGCATGAAATTCAATTTCATATCAATATGCACATATTCATGCGGAGTTTGTCCTATGTATTGTAGTTGCTCTAACTACTTTGGACCAATGAGTTTGGGTACCATGTTGTACTTGAATTTATTTTAGGTACACTCGAGAAGCATTGGAAGCTTGTCTCATTTACAAGGAAGGTGTTACCACCATGTGCTTATTGGAGCCAAGCTCGGATGATCGTGAAACTCTTATCTTCTACATCACCCAATGCTATATCGGTAACAAGTATCTACCTCATGCATACATTTCTAGCTTTCAACCTTGTGTGGGTTGTTTCTTAGCATGAATCTCCTTAAGTTGCTTTTTATGTGTTTCTTGCAAAGTTCTTTTCAAAACATCTTTATTTCAAATGTGAGTAAGACGGGATGATTACATATCAATTGAATTATATATAATCATTTTCATGATTCACAGATCCCAAATATGTTAATCTAGCAAAGTCTTCTCAAAGTCTCCCATGTGCAATATTGATGATTTTTTCAAAATCATTTGCCTTTTGTGATACTTGTTATCTTTCTCGGAGCATCCCATTTATTACCTCCCTTGACACCACCAAGTGCATCGAGATTTGGAGAAATACCACTCTAGCTAGTTGAGTGAATCTCCGCTCTCGTGCGGCCTCGCCTGGGCCGCACCGGGGCGCCCTCCGCCCCTCTCCAGCGAGGCAGCCCCACGCCTACTCCTCTTGCCACCGCCGGAGGTGTCGCCTGGGCAAAGCCCGGGAGGAGCGGCGGCGGCGGGATCTTCTGGGAACCGATCTGAGGCGGGTGGCGGCGCCTTCTCCGACCTCCACCGGTGGGGACGGCGGGACAGCGGCGACCGAGAGTGGATCGTTGTGGTTGGCGGCGGCGCTTGCTTGAGCTGATCCTGTCTAGGGCCGCTGAGGCTCCTGCCGACGGTCACGCCAGTCCGACTGCCACGTCTGGGTGTGCAGCTGCCTGCAGTTCAAGGACGCCGAGGCAGCGGCCCCGGGCTAGGTGGTGGCGGCATCACTCCTCCTAGGGGCGGCGGCGACGAGGCGCGGCGGATCGCGGGATCCTGCGCCTATGTGTCCGGTGCTAGCTATGGTGTGTTACGACCATAGTTTTGCTCTGTCTTGCGGCGTCCATGCGACTGGGATTCGACTGCCGGTGAAAACCGCGCCTCGACTTTGGTCACGGCGGACGATGGCGACGCTCATGGCGTCATTACATTGTTGAAGGCATCGTCGGTGCAGCTCTTGTCTCCTTGTAGAAGGATTGGGGTGCTCTGGGGGAAACCCTAGATCTGGATCTTCTGGATCGGACGATGTCGACACTATTGGTGTCGTTCTCCCTCTCGAGGGCTTCGTTTTGGAGCATGTGCTAGTTGGAGGGGGTGGTGGAGCAGTGTTGCATCTACCGCATCGTCGACGACGAGTCGGCGGCATGGTGCAGCGGAGTATCGTTGTCTGACGCGTGATGATGAACGCGTGCAGGGCGGCGGCGCTGTTTGGCGTCGTGGCGGTGTCGATGGCAGGCCTAGCGATGGTCTTCGCTTCGACATTCACGCTGTAGATGGGTTGGCGAAAGATGGCGGAGGCAACTTTCAGAGCGTGCGCACAAGGCGCTATCTCTGGAGTTTGGCTAGGGAGCCGGCGATGGCTGTGACCGGGGCACAAGGCCCCGTTTTCGTCTATCGTTTGTGTTAGTTGTGGTACTATGTCACGGTTTGGCGGTTTTCGGCTTGTATGGTCGTTTTGTAAGGCTTTTTGCCAGTCTATGTTGAATAAATTAAATAAAAGTTGTATGCATCTTTTAGATGCAGAGGCTGGGGCTCCCATTTCGAAAAAAACCTTATCCCTTGTGGATTTTTTATGCTATGATGAGTGTGTGTTGGAAGTTCGTCTATATTTTTTTTGAGAAAAAATGAGCTTTGTGCTATGCTTTTAAATAAAGATATTATTGGTGTATTTATAACTTCATCTTGGATATCATGTTCTTTACCTTTGTACCTATTTTGTGTGTGCATGTTTCTTTGTGAACTTATATTTTCATGATTGGTGTCTACTTAGAAACTTTTACACATGAAATAGTTACATCTTTAATTGGTATTCCAATTCTTTAGTGACCACCTTTTATTGCTTTTGATTCTTTGGTGGTTTTCTAAAAGGCACAAGTTTTTTTTTTCTTTTGGTATACTTTTGCATCTTAATAAGTTTGTGGACCTATTTGCTGTATCTTCTTTGGGGTGTGTGTATGTGAAAGACATGATATACACTATGTGCCTCCTATATTGAAAGACTATGTTGATGCTTACGCTCATCCTTGTATTAGTCTCCTAAAAATGTTTTTCTATATCACACCCATCTCTTTTCGGTTGAGCAAGTCACTTTATTTGTCGCTCCTTGATCTTCTTGCTCAACATTTGGTTTTTTGCAAGTTGCATTGTTTCTTTTATCATCTATGCACTCTTGCAATAGTTTGTGTTCAAATTATCTAGGAGGGAGTGAGGATTCCATGTTGTGCACACCTTTTCGAAATGCAAATCCTACATTGTGCAAGTACCTTGGGGAGTTCCCTCTTGATTTTTAGAACACTTGGTTGATCTTATCATAATATCTACTTGTGTTCAATTGGTTTTTCGGATCCTTTGATTGGTTGCTTTTTTTGTCGAAATAACTCTCGTTTTGTTATTCTTTTGCAATCTTTGGATCCTCAATATAGTTTGATCTCCCTCCATCTATTCGTCATTGGATATGTGCATTTGATTTCACTCATATTATGAGAAATACACACATTATGGGGGAGGTCTTACTATATTGGCCTTCCAAATTTTCCCTCCCATTTCGGCAATAGATGCCAATGGGGGAGAAGTTTAAAGGGGTTTAAGGGATTTTGATTTTATGCTTTAGTTTTGTTCTTAAGCATTTGCCTATCATGCTCATGCATCCTTGCTTCGGTTGCTTAATTCATTATATAAACCCTCGTAAAAAGGATTGTCATCAGTTACCAAAATGGGGGAGATTGAAAGTGCATGGTGCCCCCATGTGTGGCTTTGGTAGTTAATGACAAACCTTATGGACAAATGTTTGCATTGAGGTATTCTTGTAGATCTTGTCCATAGGAAAAGATTAGACTTCATGTGTTGGACTCTAGAAGCTTACATGGTAAAGTGTGGCTTGGTAAAAAAGATTGAGGGAACATTAATGTTCATCTCCAAGACATCATATATATTTAGAAGATTATGAAGTGCAAGTTCAATATGATCCATCTCGGAAGATATCATTTGATTGAAGCTTGCAATGGATACATGAAGACAGAGCTAAGCGAGACTCTCCCATAATGGAGTATGGGGGAGTATTTGGAGAAGTCTTCATCAAGCATGTGCTAGCAAGCACGATCAAGAAATATGTTCCAACTTGAAGAGATCAAGATCGTCATCATCTAGCTCAAGTGGAATGCGCAAGGCAAAGGTATGATCTTGATAGGGTTTCTATTTTACTGGTCTCATGGTGTTAGTGGGAGACCGGGTTATAGGATAGATGTCGTACTATCAAGAGGGGCTCTCAAGTGAGTAACTTGATCGCACCTTTGTTTAGAGCTCAAACCTTTGCATACTTGACATATCATCTTACTTGGTTCTTATCTGGCTTTTATCCATGTGAGGATTTAGAGCTTGGTTCATCCCCATGCCAAGCTCTAGTTCATCAAAAACGGATTTCATATGAATATCTTGTTGCGTTTTTTAATGTTGGAGGTTTTACCGGGTTGTCTTTTCTAAGAGAGGTCAAACTCTCTTCTTGTGGTTTCATCCTCACATGATGGACTATGATGTGTATATGTATGATCTTGTAGAGCTTGTGATTATCTTCGAAACAAGCCCAAGATCATAGAAAACGGAGTCCGGATGCAAAACTTATTGTGTTCTTGGTATTGGAGGATTTACCGGTTGTTCTTTTATCGAGAGGTCTAACCTTTCCCCATTTGGTTTTATCCTCCCTTGTTTTACTATGATGTTTCTCTGCATATTCATGTAGAGCTCGTTGTTGTGATTCCAACGAACCAAAGATCATCAAAAACGGAGTCCGGATCCGAAAGTTATTGTCGTTTTGTTGTTTGGTGTTCCTGCTGTTTTCCAGGGCGGTAGTACCGCCTGTGGTACCGCTGGTGCGACCCGAGGCCCATTTTCAGCGGTACGAGGAGCGGTAGTATCGCTCCCTGGAGCCTGTTTTCAGCCTGTTTTCTTGTCCTAACTTTCCAGGGGGGCGGTAGTACCGCTGGGCCTAAAGGTAGTATCGCCCCGGAGCGAATCTGCACCCAACGATTGGATCTTTGGGTGACCTATTTAAGGGGCCTTCTTCCCCAATGGTTCCCAACCCTTTGAGCAAGTTTTGACCTCCATTATTGACCTCCAAAAGCTTGCTATCTCTCAATCCCTCCCATGATTCTTGCATATCTTTGAGGGAAAAGTGAGAGGAGATCTAGATCCACATTTCCACCAAATCCATCTCTCCTCTAAGTGAGGGGAACCCTTTGGATCTAGATCTTGGAGTTCCATTTGTTGAGTTCTTCTTTGCTCTTTCTCTCTTCTCCCCCCATAAGAATTAGTTGCTTTTGGTCGGATTTGGAAGTGAAGGACTTGAGCACTTCTTGTGTTCTTGCCTTTGCTTTTGTGCATCGGTTTGGGTTCTCCACGAGGATTCATGGAAGTGAAAGTTCGTGAGCTTGTTACTCTTGGGTCGTTGGACCCTAAACGGTGTGTGGTGTTCTTGGGAGACTCCAATCCAGTTGTGGATGTGTGCCCCAAGTTGGTGACTCGGGAGCCTCAAATTAAGTTGTGGATGCGTGCCTCGGGATTGTTGTAAAGGCGCCGATTTCTGCCTTGAAGGTTACCGATAGTGGAAGGTGAACCGAGCCATTGGGTGAGGTTCATCGGAGAATAGGATGAGGCCATTTGTGGCGTTGAGTATTGAAACTCACACCCCTCCATCGAGACGTACTCCCCTCAAAAGGTGGAACTCGGGAATACACCATCATCTCTGCGTGCCTCGGTTATCTCTATACCCGAGCTCTTTACTCATGCACTTTATATTGTGATAGCCTTCGTGCTTGAAGTCTTATATCTTGCTATCACCTTGTTGCTTGTCTTGCTTAGCATAAGTTGTTGGTGCACATAGGTGAGCCTAGTATATTTAGGTTGGATGCTTGTTAAATTAAAACGCCTAGTTTTATTCCGCATTTATCAAGCCTAAACCAGAAAAGTTTTAATCGCCTATTCACCCCCCTCTAGGCGACATCCTTGTCCTTTCGATACGCACATTAGGAGTTGTGCCCGAAGTTGCCGCGGTTCTCCCCCCTCCCCCGCGCGCGCGTTATGGCATTGTCGCGGTTCTTCCCCTTTGCATCTCGCAATGATTTTGCCACTATATTTCTACTGATGCTCCACGTGGTAGCTAAAGAAGCTCGAAAAAAGTTTGGAGAAACATAATTATTAGAATCCCTGGGTAAAAATATATAGCAAATCGGGCAGACAATTTGAGATAATAAACCTTTTTTGGCCTGATGATGATGTCACATTTATCTTTATACTTCTTATAAAGAAAAACCCCACTAAGTTCATTTATGATTTTTCTATCTCTTCATGCAAGCTATCCACATCATCCACTCTCCTAACCAATCATTTATCCATATCATCTCCACTAATATTTATTACTATCTACATGTCAATTACACATCATCTGTCTTTTTAATGATTTAATTTTCCACGCTAATATTTTTTAATACACACATATTTCGTGTCGAATAGATTTAGTATATGTGACTATGACAAATTGAATTTTTCATTTTCCTTTAGATAATTTTATGTATCGTACTATTTCTATCATTTTATGTACGCAATATAATTTCTTAAAGGATCCCGCTGCAACGCGCGGGGTACTAAAACATATTACCGTTTCTTTTAAATGAGGCAAGAGTTTTCTCTTTTTTATTGATATAGGAGAAGCAAATGAAGAGAGACCGAGGCCAAACAAGAAAAAGACACAAAGCTGTAATTAGACAATAATTTCCTCTAACTTCTTAGCCCCCGCTAGAATCCAATTTTTGCTTTTATTTTGTATGCATAGAGTGAGGGTATATGGCACTAAGAAAATGTTGCTCAACACTCGCATATTTTTTGTTTCCACATTTCTCAATCGATGAGAATGATCGTCGTTTTAACCCCTTAAGCGAGGACGATGGGGTGGCGGCCAGCGCCAGCCGATAGTCACAAACCGTTGGTCTCCCCGAACCAATATTTAGCAGCAGGCTCGAGCAGGATAGCCAGGATACCCGCAACGGTCCAAATTCTCCCGGAACACCAATATTCAAAGAGGACATGCGTTCTAGTCTGAGGTTGGTATCTGTAAAGTTGACAAGAAGAGGCCATCCTGATGTCCAGGCGATGAGAAGTTCAGAGCCTGTTTAGAACGGCAAGCAAAGCGAACTGGCTGCATTTTGAGGGGGGGGGGGGGGGGGTCTTTTAGACAATATTCATGAAGCAAAACCCCAGTAAGTGTAATTAATATTTTTCTATCTCCACATGCAAGTTATTCACATCACTTGCTATTTTAGCCAATCAATTGTCCATGTCATTCCACTAAAATTCATTAATTATTTTAAGTCTCTACATGCAAGCATCCACATCATCCTTTTTTAGCAACATCAAATTGTCCACATCATTTTTTTATGTTCAAATGATAAGATCACACAATGTTGCTATGTAGTTGCACAAGTACATCATGTGCAAGTAGAACACCGGAATTAATTTCGCCGTGAACGTTTTGCAATTATTTTCAATGATGAAAACCATATAGCCATTATTCGAAATTATGGGCTCTTCTATATGTACTCACTCAAAAGTTTTTAGAAATATTATGCGGCAATATGCATGTCATTTTCATGCAAGCCATCCACAACATCCGTTTCTTCAACCCCTTAATCTTATCTATATCAATCAGATACACCACTAAACCATAACGATATTTAAATTATAAATCACACATACATTCGATGTATAAATTTTTAGCCACTTGACTGCCATGATTAAGAAAATCTCGCATATTCTTTTAATCAACTTCAGGTTTCATAAGTTTTATTAAATTTCTTAAGAGATACCCGCTGCAACGCGCGGGCTGTCGTTCTAGTATACATTTACCATTTGCGCACCTAAGAAGTTGTTAAGCAATTAATTAGGGTTTCCACGGTCCGGAGCATAATGAACATAATTTTACTGTTTATAATTTTATTTATCCAATATGTTTGGAAAACACTAAATATGCATTTGCAACCCTTTTCTAGGGCTAGTGTTTGCAATATATGAACCAAATAGTCAGTGTCCACACATTAGGACCCCGAGAGAACTTGGAAATAAATCCACGACTTGAGCAAAACTTTCTTCAACTGAACCAACCACACCTCAAACAAACGACGTCGAGGAAAAAACACCTGAGTCATCACTTGGGCCGATGCACCGAAAAAAGAAGATTATATCTCCATATATAAAATCTGGAAATAGAACAGTTGTACAAAAACAATTTATTACCTACTAGTAGTACTGTACATGACACCAAGCAAATCACGAAATTAAAAATTCCGAAACACAGATCGAAAAACAAAAGTGCAAATTGCGCAAACACAGATCGAATTACCCATGCCCCGCGGCCCGGGACGGCAAATCCTCACGGTTTGGCGGCCGCGCCACGCAAGAACCGCCCGGCCCAGGCTCCTCTCCCTAAAACCCTAGAGGAAACCACGAGGAGCCCTTACTTCTTCCTCCCCCAAATTGCCGCCTCTCCTCCCCTCCCCTCCCCTCCACCAGCCAAGGGAAGGATGCCGCGGATCACCTCGGTGGAGAGCCCCGGCTGCCCGCCGCTCCGCGCCATCACCACCGACAGCCTCGGCCTCGTCAAAGGTACCGCCGCCTTACCCTCCCTCGCCTCACCTTCCGTCCGCCGCCGCGTGGTGCTTACTGTTCCTCCTACGTTTTTTGTCAGTCGTCGAGGCCCGCGCCAGGCCGGCGGGCGTCGCCAAGGTCGTCGAAACGTGGGGCGAGCCCGACGCCTCCAGGGCCATCCTCGTGGCCTCCCTCGCCGACCGCGCCTTCGACCCCGTGAGTCACCAACGCACTTCTCTCTACCACGAGCCATTGCTGGAATCGCGATTGTCTGTTACTGTAATTACGCTTGGGGCACGGTCTTTACGGTGTTCCTGTTCTATTGCAGGTGTTAGCTGTGGCAAGGAAGAACGGTGTGGTGAGTGGCCGCTACTCCTCATGTGATGGCTGCTATTCTTACCTTGTGTGTTGTTCATTCTGGATGCTTTTGTGTAGGTTGAGCTGCTAAGTCCCCTGAGTGGGGATGCTCTGGCCGTCATCAAGGCCTTCGTGCCAGAGCAAACTGATGGAGCTGTGCAAAATGATCCTATAGTTGCCCTTCACCTCTTCAAAAAACATGAGCCAGACTTGTCCACGTAATTTTCATATGCTGATTTTCCCTACTACACCTTTATTGGTGTCATATCAGTGAAAAGTTCACTGCTCTTCTGCATTTGGTGATGTTGGCCAAACTGTATTTATCTAGTTGCTTGTTGCAGGTTTGGTACATTTCTTGCTTGTACGGAGAAGGGCAAAGCAAGTGTGAGATCTGTCGCAAAGGAAAAGACGGCGGCGGACTCTGATGTTGGGCCATCAAGCACCTGGGATGTGTGCAACACGGGTAAATTGCAGTTTTCTTCGGTGGATGCTGGTGAAGACTATGCAATGTTTGGAGGGTGAGTTGACAATAACCTTTGATATGCGATTATCTAGTATGATTAAAAAAACTGCTGTTGTGTTACAATTGTTTTTCTGTTTGAGATGCGAAAAATCTTTCAGGAAATTTGAGGCTTAACAGTTATCTCACTCATTTTAGGAATGGTATAGAAGTGAACTTGTGGGATATCACATCTTGCAGTAAGATATGGTCTGCTAAATCTGTAAGCACTCCTTTATTTTATTTGACTTATTACCTGATGTTCTAGCAACTTTCATCGACTAATCATTATTTTATTTTGATCTGAAGCCTCGAGCTGATAGCCTTGGTATATTCACCAAACCTTGGTTCACTGCCGGAACTTTCTTGTGTAAGGATGATCATCGTAAAATTATAGCCTGCACAAATAATCATCAGGTACCGCATACTCATCACTCTTCGCTGTTGTTATGCTACAGCATTCCAAATTTTAACTTGTTTGGATCAAAATTGGCCTAAAGTTGCGTTGCAATTTAACAAATTGAAACGACTGAATCGATTTTCAGCTCTCTGACTGCAAGGCTGCTAGCTGATGTTTTTTATGTCTGTTACACGTTTAGCTGCGTGTAGTCCCCCTCATAGCTCGTACATAATGAAAATATTTTATATGTTTAATTGGGGTGTTTCTACTTTATTGTATGCTAGGCAATGAGAATTAGATGTTTGCGATCATTTGTATCTGTAATACATTATGCTACACAGATGTTGACTGCTCAACTTTATTATCTACTGATTGTGTTTTTATTTGTGTTTGCCAGGTTCGCTTATACGATACTGCTGCACAAAGAAGACCTGTTATTTCAGTTAATTTTAGGGAGTCACCAATCAAGGCAGTTGTTGAGGATCCGGATGGACATACTGTCTATATTGGTACAGGAACAGGAGACCTCGCTTCCTTTGACATGAGAACAGGTATGATAAGCACACGATCTGCGATACTTTTTGCTGATACTTTGCCCTAGCTTCAATCCCATGAGTCACAAGTCTATGCCTTTTTAGTCATCACATGTACTCCATGCTGTGGTGCCTTAGATAGGTAACGTTGGCACTGATATGGTTTATATCTTTATTTTTGTGTTATCCATAGTTAGTTAATGACATGCAGTTGCAGCTGAGGGAATCGTAGAGCTGAAATGTTTACTAGCACTTGTACATATTAGATTTAGACGCACAGATTTTAACAGATGGAGCTTGTTTAACGCTTAGTTTAAATGATATCGAACTACTATTTTTTTACTAACCAACGTTCTACCATATTCTTGAAAAGGTTATCTTGTTCATGCTTATTATCAAATATAGTGAGGTTAACGGAGGATTGCGTGATTATAACAATCCAATGTACAAAACATACAATGTATAAATAACTGCTATTTTACAGCTTTGTGGTTGGTGTTCACATTTTTTCCAGGAAAACTACTTGGATGCTATGTTGGTAAATGCAGTGGAAGTATTAGATCGATAGTTCGGCATCCGGAGCTGCCTTTGATAGCATCTTGCGGTGAGTAATAATTCATTTAATTCAGATTGATTGATTTTGATTGTAATATACAAATTTACGGTCCCTCATTTAATAATTACTTGTTCGTAACTGTCTCTGTGCTTTTATTTGTGTAACTCGTATTATTTTGGTCTCTGTAGGATTGGATAGCTACTTACGAATCTGGGATACAAATACAAGACAGCCACTTTCTGCGGTATGTTTAACATTAATTTGGCAGCAGTAAAATTAAGCTTGTACATTGTTGTTTCTTCTTGCAATTAATTGATGCTAGTATTTGCATTTAAACACGTCAGTGTATATCTATAAATCATTAAAACCATTAAAACCCTTTTACTCCTAGATTCAGTTATTGTGCTACTGGCCATACACCCATGGTTCTTCCATTTAGGACTGTCCATGATCAAATGCTTAACCATTGTTTTGTAACAGGTATATCTCAAGCAGCATCTCACAGCCGTGCTTATTGATTCACATTTCTCAACTGAAGGTTTGTATCTATTCTCAGTAGTTATTCTATGATCTGTTCTCTGTTTTCCGGTTTTGTTCTGGCATGTTAGATGCGAGAGTGTCCATACTTTGATATTCGCTTTATCTCGAATGGTAATGGTTGTAAAGACAAAGTGCTTTCTTAACACTGAACCGCGTTGACTCGTTATATATCATTCAAGTTTGAAAATCATAATAATACGATAGTTAAAATTTATTGTTTCTTTTAACACTGAACCCTTCGGACTCATACTCTTAAAATAGCGTTTGTTGTCATATATCTTAACTGCATCTTGAATGATATCTTGAGGCTTGGGGTACTGTGCTAACACTAGCATTGTCTCCAGAATCTGAGGAAACTAAATCCAAGCAGCCCGTTGCTTCAATGGTTGCTGAAGCCGCAGTCAGAAGCGAAAAGAAGAAAAAGAAGAATATATTAGTTGACGGGGATGAGGAAGTTACTCGAGTGGTCGATGGTGATGACAGTGATGCGGAAACAGTCAGAAAGAAAAAGAAGAAGAAGAAAATGGTTGCGGATGATGATGAAGGAACTCAAATGGTCGACCTTGATGACGGTGATGCTCAAACAGTCAAAAAGGAGAAGAAGAAAAAGAAGAAGAACAAAAGGGTTTCAGAGGATGAAGAAGAAACTCAGATGGCTGACCCTGATGACAGTGATGCTGAAGTGCATGCCTCGAAGAGAATAAAATCTGGCGAAAAAAGCAAGGGCACGAAAAAGAAAAGCAAGAAGCAACAAGTTGCCTAGGACATTTGTCGTGCTGGAATTATCGACTTCTGACCATGGTGCTTGCCTTTAATGAATTTGTAGAAGGACGCCTTTACAAGTTCGGTATGTCTCATTTGTAATTTTGTCTTGAAATATTTTTCTTACTTTTTGAGTGATTTGAAAAAGGTAGGCATACTGTCATCTGAGTGTTGCATTCTCATAATGGCTATTTGGTAACGCAATAACAAGGATCTAATTAAGTGTGAACACTGCCGGTCTTACTGGTGTAGTGAAATCGATCCAAGTTATTCCTAGACATCTAAAAGTTGACCTTTTTTTGGATAACATGTGCATGATCTCTGATTCTCTGCCAATAAATAATAAGATAATAAGAAGTATATGTACAAGGGTTGGGTATAAACATAAAAGATCTGGAGTATGTTCTACAAAGGAGGTTAAAAACCATTAACTCCCATGGGATTACGGTACCAAAATTCATTTTTACATAGGGGATCCCTAGGCTATAACTTTCTCTCTCCATATGAATAGTGATTTCCATATGAGCCTTTCCTCACCTATAAACTATTAACTTATCTCTCCATATTGAATCGGAGAAGGATCCTATCGATCTTATTAATATGACAGCTAAACCATACATCTTTTTTGGCGATCTTCTTGGCTACAACAACAATCATTTGACTGCCAAATAGCCCAACTGTGCTGGATAACTTGCTGAATCAAATAGCTTCAGATCTCCATCCCAGCTTTCAGCTACGGTGACGTCATTGTTCCCAGCTCCAAGGATGAGTTCATCAAAGTCTGTTAATGTCTTCAGTTGCGTGCTTAGGGAAGCAATTGTTTTCTGGCAGTCTGCCAGTTTCCCTGCAGCACGAGCTAGCTCTTTTCCCTGTGGAAAGTGAGCATTTTAGTTACTCGTCAGTAAACGTATAAATGTTCTGAACTTTTCATTGCCAAATCTATTTGGTTGTAATAAGTAATATATGTCAAAAAGTACCGAAATTTACCTTTGTGATGTGCTGGTCTTTACTTGCCACAGATTTCACTTGCACTGGCTGATGACCAGGAGCTCTGGTAGAGAACGTCTCTTTCAAGTTCTGACATTGTGCTGCGAATTCGGACGATTGCGCTCTATCTTTGAGAATTTGCTCTTCCAGCAAACCAATCTTTATGTGCAATTCCTCCGTTTCATTCTCTTTGAGCTCGAACATGTTCGTCATTTTGTCCTTCTGGGCTTCAGAAGCATCGAGTGCAGTTATGTAGGCTGATGACAAGTTCTTCTGTGTCTCCAGTTTCGTTTCTAACAGGCCGACATTCTCCTTCAAGCTCTTGATTTCAGCTTGTGCGGACTTGAGCTGAGATTCGAGTTCTGCAGTCAACGGCTTTTGTCTCTCCAGAGTCTCTTCAAGCAGTTTAACTTTTTCACGGAGGACAATGATCTCTGAATTTGCAGTCTGGAGTTGAGATCTGAGCTCATTTTTCTCTGCATCCAGTGCCTCGAGATCACGGCACCGCTTTGCGGATTCAGCAGACAAGGCCTTCTCTTGCTGAACTTTCAGCTCCAGGCTACCAACCAACTTTTGGAATGAAACAATTTCTTGCCCTGCCAACTCCAACTCGATCTCTGCACCCTTCATTTTCTCTTCCAGAGCTTTGACGCTGCGGCATTTCTCCGTGAGCCGCACCGAGAACGCCTTCTCCTCCTCCAGTCTCCTTTCTAACAAGGTGATCTTATCACCGAACTTTCTGGCGTCAGACTGTGATGTCTCCAGCTGAATCTGCAGCTTTTTCGTCTCTGAATCCAGGGCATCCATCTGCTGATATTTTGCTGCGAGCTCCAGCGTCAGCCCCTTTTCGGATTCAAGCCGTTCCTCCAGGATGCGTCCCTTGTCCAGCAAGCTGGCGATCTCGCCATGGGCCAGCTCAAGTCTACCCTCCAGCTCATTCCTCTTCGTCTCTGCGTCTTCCATTTCGGCCTCCATGGCATGCTTCTCGCCATTGACAAGATTCAGCTGCCTCTGCAGCCCAGCTGATCTCTCCTCTGCCACCATTGCCCGATGGCGGCAAGCCCTCAGCTCCCGCTGAGCCTCGTGCAGCGCCTTCTCCCTGTCGGCCTTCTCTACCGCCAGTTTCCTGGCCTTCTCCTCTAGCTTGACAAGCTGACCGCCGGCGTCCACGGCGGCCTCGCTTCTCGAAGCGGTGCCGCTCGCCGACGCGAGCTTCTCCATCTCAAGGAAATCGTCCATCATACCGATGTCAACTGCGGTCGCAGTCCTTGTGCTGCTCTTCTCGCTCTTAAACTGATCGAGCTCGGTGATCAGAGCCGATGCCCATGAGTCAGAGCAGTCCGACTGGCAGTCCGTCACCGACTCGGCGCAAACAGAGCTTGGAGTGCGCCGTAGGTCGCTGCTGAAGGAGGGCCTCCGTGCACTGGCCTGCAGCTTTCTGCATTCAGCTTCGAGCTTGGCCGCCTTCCTGATGCTCTCGAGCTGCTGCTTGCTCGCCGTCTCCGCCGCCCTTCTGTTCAGCTCCTTCTCGACTGTCCTGACGCTCAGCTCCTCAGTCTTGGCGAGCAGCTGCACCTTCAGAGCAGAGTTCGCCTTCTCCAGATAGGCCAGCCTCGAGCTGGCATCACCGTCAGTAGTCACTGATCGCTCGGACTTGGCTTCGAGCTTCGCATTGAGCTCGACGATCCGCAACTCAAGGTCAGACTTCTCGGACTCCCATTGCCGGGATTGGAGTGCCAGCGCCGCCTGGACCTTCTGGTCCTGCTCCTCCTTGCACGCCGGAGTTGCCGCACGCATTCCTTGAGCGCACCATCCAGGTGGACTATCCTGTCCTCCAGTGTGGAGTTCTTGACAGTTGCAGCATTCAGCTGGGTTTTCAGCGATGCCATCTCATTCTCGGCCTTCTCCCATCCTAGCAGAAGAAATACAGGTTTTGTCATGCAGAATCGGCATGTAAATTTTGTTCAAGCAAGTAGCATAGAAATGAATGCTTTCGATCTGAATCTATATATGGTAGTATATAATTTCTGTTGATGTTTTGCTTAGAACACTTCATGTAGTATATTAAGAGCATACCTAGAACAGCTTCCTCGGCAACTTTTGAATGCTGCTTCACAAGATCATCTTTCGCGCGTATATCCAACACCGCGGATGGCAGCCTCTCGCTCAGCACTTTAACTTTCACATTGCCATGGTCATGTGCTTCCTTTGATGCGATCTCTGGCGACGGAGTGGATTTCGGGGAACTCTTCAGGGTATCCTAATCAAGAGAACGGAGTCAAACATTGTTGTTCCCTTGACAAAAAAATCTAGCATTGTTTATACCAACTTGGCTCATGTTTTCAGCCTGTAGGGAGAATAATGCACAAGCTCAAACTTAGGACATCCCAGCACTTGTTCCTCACTGTTGCATCAGAGATTTCTAGGGGTTGATGGAGAAAGACAGCCTTGGTCAAGAGACTGCAACCAAGTGGTACTAGTGCACATGAACAGAGCTGGAATCTTGATTGCTCTGTGCCAGCAAACATTATGAGCCATTTGTGTTGGGCCAAAGGTGATGGTGCAGCACATGGGAGTGGCCACCAAAACAACTGCATCTTGCCCTTGTTGCAGCCATAATGTTGGCAGAGAAAAGAGAGGGCCAACTAACACATCATCCTTAGTGTCCATGGATAGGTAGGCTTGTCCTGTTAGCCTTCCAGGTATAGAGACAACAGGACCCCTCCTCCATTCTATGCTTCAGTTGGAGGCCTACTAAAATTGCCAGATAGCCATGAAGAATCGTCAATGGTACCCACCAAAGCATGGAGTGAAACTGCATCTTGCAGTCCTTTATTGTCATGTGGCTAAGATGAATGGTGTGCCTGTCCTAAGATGTCTGATCTGTTATTCAAAGGTTCTACGGGGATGCCGTAGCGCATTCATCCTAGTATTGCCAGATAAGAGACTAGTCCCCAAACAGAATTGATGAAACACTAAAAAGAGAAATTCATGTATTCCATAGAATGACAAGTAGGATAAACTAGGGTCAGGAACTATTTGGGTCTTCTATGCAGATAAACCGCCTCGGGAATCTCTATCTAGCCCTATCATCTATGGGACTTTTGATTTAAGAGATTCACATTGCAGCTTGGTGATAGACTACCCAGATTAGAGGCCCTACAGATCTGGCATTGGATGAAACCTCACATGTTTGCCATGCCACATGGCCCTCTTAGTTTCGCTGATCTGCACATGTTGCATGATCTGTTAAGGGGAAGGCGTGTAGGACTCTCAAAGTCAATAATCACACCCATCAAAATGTCTGAACTTCCTTGAAAAACACTCCTAGACACTACACCGGCTTTATTCTTCAGTATCAAACCTTTTTACTGTTGGTCAATTTCCTTTTCTCGCTCTTTGGACCCATTAGTAGCAGGCCAAATGATGGGAGGCAAAAACGGGGAAATTAGTGCAAAACTGCGTAAGCATATGGAGCTTTAGAACATGAACAATGCAGATTTCTCCTCAAAACTGATTTGAACATACTATTAGCTATGTCACGTGGGTTCTGGAAACAGAACTTAGGAATAGCCTGCACCATGAATGCAAGGAGATGGATAACGACATTTCTGTCTCTTCTCACCTGTTCATCAGTTAAACTCTCGGATGGGCAGGAGGCGGAGCTCTCGGTTTCGGTGGGGGCGAGGGCCTTGTCCGAGATCGACTTCCGGCGCCACGGCCAGCTCCGGCGATCCATCCCTCGAGCTCCCTACACCGTCCAATTCAATCCGCGCCCCTGTTCAGCAATCCACCGAAGAGTCCATGATCACGCTGGACACGAAAAGGAGAACAGGTTGCAGTTTAGTCCGCTTATTCAGGAATTGCAACATACACGAAAACCTCCAAGAACAGAAACTCCAATCAGTCCAATGCATATAAGACAATTCACCAATTCCTGCATTTCAGACGCAAGTCAGATGTTCACTACCGCGCCCACTCTGAAGAAATTGCCAAGAATTATTCACCGATCAAGACGCCACATGTTAGAACCAAATTTCATCCAGCTATTCCGCATCAGAAAGAAAGAAACAAGAAGAAAACCAGACGAGGAGGAGGAAGAAAACAAGCATCGCATCACTTGACACCTAAAGGAACCGATTTCATGAAGAAGCATCACAATTCGAGTCAGAAGTCAGAACCTCCTGCTCTCCACCGCAAATCACCGACTAAAGAGAAGGAAAGAAGCAAAATCCAACTGCGGAGAGAGGCCAAGAAGCTGACGAGCGAAGGAATGGAGGAAACGAAGCACGCACCTCCCAGCGGCCGGCAAGACCCAGGAAGACAGCCCCAAGAACCGCGCCCTTTTCTCCTCGACTCGACGACGTATGTGGAGTGCGAGGCTATGGAGGCATGTCGTCTGCCCAAGATTCTGCACTCCTATCTGGGCCTAGCCTATTTAATACTGCAGTGCGAGCTCGGAACGTAACAGAAATGGGAGTTCCTAGGCAAAGAGAAATGGGAATTAGGTGTGGCCGTTCGGGAGGAAAGAAATAGAGAATGTTTAGCTTTGTACTAGTGATAATGGCGATGGGATTGATCGTGTTGGAATTCGTGCGAACGAGTAGTACGCCGTAACCACTAAGATTGGTCACAATGGGAGTATCATAGGTAGTATCATGCATGCCATGTTGGCAAAAAGATGACATGACACTGCAATTAATGAAGAGAGAGGTGATAGTGGTATCATAGGTAGATACCGTAACATAACGGATTCCAATGCAATATGAGTCTACAACCTAATAAATGTAGTATTATATGATACCACAAATATGTTACTATCCATTGTGGAGGTAGTAACATAGACTAGTATCATGTGCATGATACTAGTATATGATACTCCTCATTGTGACTAGTCTAACCGCTAAGCTTAATATTCCCTCCATAGGGCACAATCTCGAAACTAATTTGTCACAAAACCTCTCACCTCTTAGGCACAATTTCATTTAATTCACTCTTTATTATTGTTGGTTAGTGCCTCTCTCCCCAATGCATGTAAGATTTAAGCTCCAATCAACTATTACCTTGAGCCAAGAGATTTACAAATTGAGCCCTAAAAATTAGGACGGAAGAAGTACTAATCGTGTATTTCTCCTGCTTCATTCTGCTCTGCAGTTTCACGGCGATAGGAGTATAATTCTACAAGTTCTGCATAGGCATTCCGCTCTGGACTGAATGGAATGCAGGAATTAGGGTGTAGCGTACACCTAAACTAGGTACGCCACGCAAAGTGAATGACCGCCAAAAATGGCATCCTGTACACTGACACTGAGAGCGACGCGCTGTCTCCCACTGGAGTGTACTGCTGTCTTGTACTAGTACTGGCAAGTATATTGTACTGTAGCATTAATGTTACAGATATATTCCATGTTAGAGATATATTCCATATACATGTATTTGGTAGTTTAGGATTTGTAATACGTCTCCTAACTTATCTCTAGAAGAGACTTCTTGCCCTCCAAGTCTTGTACTCAATATATACTCGCCTATTAGGCTCAATAATACATCCATCATATTCCGTCAATCTCATAATTTTACATGGTATCAGAGCGGCACGATCTCTGACCTAGCCGCCGCCGACGCGCTTCCGCACCGCGCCGCTCCCGAGGAGATCGATCTCCATGATCTCTCAGGGGCCGCGTGACCCGTATCTAAGGTTCGTCCGCTGATGGGTTGATCGGCCGCCCTAATGTCTTTTTTCCGGTCTCTTGATCCGGTTTTTCTCTCTCGCCGGTCGTTTTTTATCGGTGTTTTTTTTTTGGTTTTCCGATCTAAGATTGGTTTGCGTTGCCCGCTACCGCCCGTCGTCTCCGCGCGCCTCTACTTCGACAACGGCATCGACCTGCACCGGTCCGCTCCTCGACAGCCGGCTATCACGGCCGACTCGCCGATGATGAATCCGCACCGGCCGACTACTTCAAGCCGGCTATCGCGGCTGACTCGCCGCCGCTGACTCCGCACCGGCCGACTACTTCAAGCGGCTATCGCGGACGACTCGCCGGCGCCGACTCTGCACCGACCGGCTTGTCTCCACCGACGGTGCAGCAAGGCCGGACGCGCCGCCCAAGGGACGCCTCGACGCGTCGCCGCCAACTTCCCTCGTCTGCACGGTCTCCATCGCCGGTTCGTCTTCGCCGTCATCGACCGGGACTTCAACGACAACGTCGCTGTCGACTCCGATCCGCGCGTCGTCATCCTCGCCATGGCGCGTACATCGCCAGTCTGTCTGATCAACCGATCACGCGTGTCTACGCCAAACACGTCCCCGAGCACGCGCCTACCACCGATTGAGCTACAGGCTGCTGCCGCATTGCCCCTTCGGGCCGCCGCGCCGCCGCCATTGGTCCATGTTGCCGGCTGCCAACGTGCCTTCCCAGGCGTGTACGTGGCTGGCGACACCCGCCGTCGCCCCGACCCGCGTGCTGATGCTGCGTCGCCCCTTCAGGCCGTAGCGCCACGGCACGCGGTCCACTCCGCCGTCCCCGGGTGTTGTCTTCTATGTGGTATGCGCCCCGCCGCCTCCCTAGGCGCGGGAATGCCACCGTCCGCGCATGGTCTTCGTCAAGCCGCCGGGTTCTTCCTCGCCTACTTTGAGTAAACGCCGCCGCCATCTACATGTAACCTGCATGGCCACTTCAGGCTGTCGCAGGTCCCACCAACCACTCCTTGTCTGGCGTTCGGCATGGCCACTCCAGGCCGCCGCTGCCTTCGCCGCCTTCTACGTCTTCGTCCACCACGACCTCGTCACCAACGTCATCATCCCCGTCCCCGACTACGTCTACTCCGACAACCGCAGACTGCATCGACATATCTCCCACTACGTCGCTCTGCGAATTGCAACCGTTCAGGAGGCCTCCTCTGCTAGTCCCTCCGACGCTGGCGTATGGTTCACGGTGGTCCCTGCCCCCGCATGCACGGTAGTGGCAACACCAGTGCATGCCTTCGTCCCCGACGTGTCCCTGGGTTTGGCAAGCCCGGGTCGGTGCCTTGTCTTCATCGGCTTTGACAACGTCTTCGGCATCGACTCCCTCCTCTACGACTGCCTCGACCACGTCACCGATTTCTTCTATGCGTACTCGGCTCTGGAAAAGCCGGAGTATGCCTTCGTCCCCGACGTGCGCCTTGTTCCGGCAAAACAATGGCCGCACCTCGTCCTCGACGGCTCGGACTGCATCGTCTCCGGCATCGGCATTCTCGACGACTGCCTCGACACTTCTCCGTCACTCTCCTCGCGTACTTTGCTCATGCGGCTTCATGTGCGTCTACCTCGACACCGGCAACCCGACCACAACATCAACCACGGCGACCCCTCGCACGGCTACCACGACAAAGGCTGCACCGCCCAACGCTCTCGGCTTCCTCGACATCAGCAACAAGGGCTACCACCTCGCTTGAGCACCTCATCAGCTTCCTCTACAGTCCAAGCTCCGCGCCGCGACACCTTCCACGATGTTCCCGCTCGTACTGCGGGGGATGTCAGCCCACTGGATTCTACTTTGGTTTATCTCCAGTCTGACCGTCCGCGACGTTCCAGTTGTTCACGACGCTACCGCTACGACTGCGGGGGGATGTTAGAGATTTATTCCATGTACACGTATTTGGTAGTTTAGGATTTATAGTCCGTCTCCTACCTTATCGTCTCTAGGAGAGGCTTCTTGCCCTCCAAGTCTTGTACTCAATATATATTCGGCCATGAGGATTAATAATACATCCATCATATTCCACCAATCTCATAATTCAACAATTAATTCTCTACATGGGTATGTACAAAAATCACAAATTAATTCAAATCGGATGCTGACATAATTCTCATTATCAGGTTGGCATCTTGTGTGATTCTGCAAGGATGAGAGATTACATCGAAAAGTATTGGGTCACCATCGGCTCGTCGTTTTCACGTTCGTTTCTTTTGCCATAAGTAAGGAGACAATTAATTAAAGATGTACGAATTAGTCAATCCCATTTCCTATATGTCCTTCTGACGAAAATTTGACATGTATTGGCTGCCAACCATCCAGTCACTTCAATAAGCGGGGGAGATTCTCTGACTTAGCCAAGCCTGACTTTGCGTCATTGACATGTGGGTCCAGCAGCTGGTGGGCCCCGTGGACCAGTGACTCAAAGTCAGGGAAAAGGCAGAGGAGCAAAGTCAGAGAATCCACGCCCT
This sequence comes from Poa pratensis, assembly GCA_947311845.1. Classification (NCBI taxonomy): domain Eukaryota; kingdom Viridiplantae; phylum Streptophyta; class Magnoliopsida; order Poales; family Poaceae; genus Poa; species Poa pratensis. The sequence continues at coordinate 109,109,302 of CAMZMU010000107.1, read as the reverse complement.
TCAATAAGATTGAGGTTTTGTATAGCGTGGGAATAGAATAAGTTCAGATAGTAGGCTTTCAACTCAAGGTTTACTCAATCACAACGTATAATGTTGGCTTGAATCTGCGGACTGCGATTGCTGTGGAAACTATAAACCCCCTGCTCCCTCCGGTTCAAAAATGAGTGACATTTGAATACTGACACGACCTCAATATAAGGGTAGTCGGACCAGTCCCTACTTTAATATATGTGTAATACCAAATAAAATTATAGAGAATACTTATCAGGATGAATATATTTTAAAACATCAATCTACATATGTAAATGATATCGACAATCAAAATTTGATTGTCGGTATGTGCAAAACGTTAGTTATGTACAAAGTAGAAGGGCAAGGAGGGGTAAGGGCGTCCCTTTGAAGGCCGACGAGATCCTATGAACTTGGCGTTTCCAAAAAATTGAAAATGTTATTTGAAAGTTTTTAAATCTTATTTTGTGTAAATACACATTAAGATGATTTCAGTGAACCTTAAATTGGTGTTAAAAACATGTTGTATTTTAGGTTACACAAAACCAGAATAATATGGCCCCAAATATGAAAAAAAAAACTCAAATCCGGTCTTCCCGGTTGTCCTTTTTGTGCAGATCACACCTAAAAAGACATTTCACTCAAAATTTAGACATACATACAAAAGATTTATTGAAGTTTTTAATCATACTTTTTAAATCCGAAAATGAAGTTTTCAATCATTTTAAAGATCATGTATACTGACACCATGTATATTGGGTTTAAGATAGGACTGATTACTTACTTGTGATATCAATATGTAACTGGTGTTGCAGAGTCTCCCACCTAATTTCGGCTTATGATTAAAACAATGCCACCTTCTATTGAAATCCAACATTTATATGTTTCATAGAGAAACTTGTTTGCTTATCTTGGCTCTGTGTAACTGATCGCTAGTGCATATACTGCATGATGCTTGCATGATTTATTGGTGTAACTTTTTTCACACTATTTTCAGAGTGCAGTTAAAACTAAGAATACTTTATCAACAGGGAGGATCCAAAGATCTTCCGAGTCACCCTCTCAGAACAATGTTGAAGGAATTGATCTGCTTAGTAGTTCATCCGAAACAATCCCTACACTTCTTTGAAGGTCTCCATCTCTCTTTCTCTTCTCTAATTGTTAACTGCCTTTTCAAACTAGAATAATAAAATTGCAAGATGAACTCATTCGCAATCTATGGATGTATAAACTAAATCGTTGGATAACTCGAGAAATGATAAACCAATTTCTAGTGTTTTATGGTGTATACTATTTAAACATGACGAGGAATCGGGACATCACATCTCTTATTCTGTTATGTAATCTTCCTACACGTGGATCTGAAACATAATCATTGAGTTTATATAATAAAAAGATAACATGTGGAAAATTCATGTGGCAAACACGTTGAATTTATTCTATAAGACATACACTTCGGTGTTACAGGCAATTGTGTGCTGACTATATAAAATAAAAAGATAACCAAAAAATAATGATTACTAATAGTAAATCAAATTAAAATATATTTGAATTGTTAAATATTTAATTTTATGTACTTTCGTGTCTATTATATGAAATATTAGTATTTTGTGTGTTAGCTATTGTGTAATATCGATTTGGAGGTTACAAGAGATTAAAAAATATAGATCGGTGAAATATAGCATGAGAATGAGAGAGTCCATCGCAATATCGTTGCAAACCGATGCGGCAATTTTTACTTCAATTGGACTTGTTATAAAGAGAGAAGCTAACATACCGTGCTCTGCTAAGGACATAAGGGGGAAAGGGAGAAGTGAGAATATGATTATACGGGTCTACCGATTTTGGGTGGAATATACAATGTGGCAACCGCTACACGAAACTGCATGATAAAATAAAAATCAACCCCTAGCAACAAATGGTCATATTTGTCATGACCTCCATTTCATATTTTTTGTAGTGGTTTTAGTTCAAAGGGAGTAATTAATGGTAAAACAGATAATTATTCGGCCACGGCACGTCAGCAATAATCGAAATGTAGCCGATCCGGGACGGTGCTGACGTACGCACGGCTCACTCGTGCCAGAAGTCAATGTCGTGACAGATAACCCACATCAATAATACGGCCGCCACCTCACTGGCAATTATTCGCGGGATTAGATCAGAGTATCAGACGCTGCAGGATAACATTCAGAATTACGTTCAGAATTCAAGTCGATTATATCCTAGCGGCTAGTACTAGTTTAGTTCAGCGGTTTAAGCTCGATCTCATTACTTCCGGCAAACCGTGTCGGTTGATGTTATTCTCATTCTGAACGTCCATCCATAGACATCAATTAATTTAATATTGTATTGTGGTTCTCTTGCGAGTTCATCATATTAGGTTTTTTCCTACATAAAAAGGGAACAACTCATCATGTTCCCCAGACAAACAAACCATATTCGGTAAGAGGAAGACTACAAATTTTGTCATCAGTAAGCTCTAGGCCTCTAGCCTTCTTTTGAATATTCTTTGCCAAAATTCTGATTATTCTACTACTAGCTAGTAGCATTTCAGGCGAGAAGACTGTTTATAATTACCAGATGTAATCAAATAAACACTGACATTTTTTGTTTTAGTTGCAAGGAAATTAAGGCAAATAGTTGATGTAGATGCGCGAATCTAACATAACAAAAGAAAAACTCAGCGGGCCATCTGAGACGTGGATGTGGCATACAGTTTCAGCAGAGCTGGCAAGCATTTCATCCCTCTGGACGATGTATACGTAGCTCACTCATAAATTGTTCTTTTGTTTTCTGCAGAAAGACGTAAGGATCGGTCTTACAGTACAGGCAGAGACAAAAACATTAGGAGCTGGAAGCTTCTTCCGGCCGTAGCCTCCTCCGTGATTTCTTCGCAGTTTACGGATTTCGGCACAGGGTCTCACTTGATTTCTAATTGGACTGGTCGAATATATCTCTACTATATAATATTGCTTGAGGAGGTGTTGGTGCGTTTTTCACTTTTCCGGTTATACCCTCCCACCAAGTTAAATAATACATCAAATTGCCACCGTACAAGTTCGGTCTGTTTTGTTCGCTTCTCTCATACGAATCCCCTCACTTGCGCGCGGAGGAGACGAATCGGAGGCAACGGGCAAAGGGAGGCAGGGACGGTCACGGGGCGCGGGCGAGAAGGAGATTCTCGGCGCCGTCGCCGGCGAGGCCTAGGGACGATGCTTGGATGCGACGAGGACGGCTGCCGCGAGGAGAAAGACACGGGGGGCTGGATCGAGCCATGCGCCTCATCGGACCTTGCCGGAGGCTATGGAGGACAGGGGGTCGAGTAGGGTTGCCGGAAGGAGAAGGGGCGGCAGAGGCAGGGAGTGGGCCGGCGGGGGTAGGGAAAAATGGGAGGCAGAGGTAGAGGCTACGCCGGCAACGTAGGGGAGCAGAGGCGCCGGACCTAGGTCGGGGCGCTAGATCCTTTGCGGCGATAGGGAACGTCGGACCTGGGGGAGTTTAGGCCAGTGGCAGGTGGTGGAGATGGAGGTGAGGTCGATCAGTTAGGGAAGCTCCGGATCTCAGGGCTCCCCGACCTCGCATGGAGTGGAGGACTTCTGCAGGAACTGCTCCCCTCGTGTCGTAGAGGAGGGTGTGGAGACCGCCGCCTGTAGACATCCCATCGACAGGATGGTGAGTCTGAACCTGAACGAGAGGATTAGGATTAGTACCTGTACACACTGTATGGGGTCTGTCACTTGTTCGTTAACTGTTCGTCACTCAAATCATTAAGATACCCATCAAATATTCGCTTAGCAGATGTGCAAATCAGCTGGAAGGATCAGTACAACAATAGAGAACTTTCTTTCGGTTTCACCGATTAGTTGGCCATGTTTAGAAATATCAGAACGGGCTTTGTTTGGGCACAACCCCTTAAAAGCATTTATGGATAAATTTAAAAGATAGTCCAGTAATTTGCTTGATGCATTTTAGATGTTTTTCTATCCTTGTTTTGTCTCACCGAGAATCGTTGTCAAATATGAGGGTGCTAGGTAGCCCTGAAAAATCACATTATCAAATAAGTGTTATGCTTTTGTCTAAACTTACAATGATGCTTAATGTGCACAAGAATTTCAAAAATTACATTATTGACATAATTAATATGTAACCACCAATATTTATACCCGTTGCAACACACGGGCATTGTGCTAGTACATGAGTACAACGTGCACATATCTACAGGTCCGAACGTACGCCCATATTTTTTTGCGAGAAAAACTTCTGATCTATTCATCAACTTTCAAGGTAGTACAAAGAACACAAAAAGTAACCAAAATTACATCCAGATCCGTAGACCACATAGCGACGACTACAAGTACTAAAACGAGCTGAAGGCGCGCCACTGTCATCGCCCCTCCATCACCGGAGCCGGGCAAAACTTGTTGTAGTATACAGTCGGGAAGTCGTCGTGCTAAGGCTCCACTGGACCAGCGCACCAGAACAGCAATCGTCGCCGATGAAGAGAAGTGTAGATCAGAAGGATCCAAACTGTAAACACATGAACGAAGACGAACAAAGACGAGATCCAATCGGATCCACACCGAAGACAAACACCGAGCGAATCCCGCGAAATCCACCGGAGACACATCTCCACACGCCCTCCAACAACTCTAGACACGCTGCCAGAACAGGGGCTAGACGGGGAGAACCTTATTCCATCTTCAGGGAACTGCCGCCGCTTCATCTCCCTAAATAGAACACAAAACCTAACCGAACACAAAAAAAACATATGAGAACAGAGCCCTCCTGCCGGCAAGGACCGGGATCCACCGCGCCACCATGGCCTAAGGCCACAAAGGCGAGATGGATCGGTGGCGGCGCTGGCAGGAGGCAAAGAAACCCTCGTCGCCTTGAGTCGCTAGCTCTCGTACGAAGCGGTACGTATTCTGGAGCCTGTCGCCAACAACGTACGCCCATATTTGACGTGGTGGGGGAATCAAAAATGATGTTGCCGCCTTTGCAGCGGAGTCCACACACAGAGCTAAGTTGTGGCAGTGCAGTTAGACCTGCCGTTGGGAGGGTATGGACACACCCGTGCTTCACCCACACCCGTACCCACCAATCACTTCATCCACTCTTACCCTCCCCGTTTCTACCCATATCCATTGGATAAGCAGGTTAGTGGCACTGTGGCAGCGCTCGTGGCCGGCCGCTCGTCGGAGATATGTGAGGACCGAGCGAAGACCCGTGCATGCGGGGCAAAGGGCCGGCGACCTCTCAGGCCGGCGGCGCGGTTTGTGACCGGCCGCTCCATCCTTCAGGAGCCTTTCGTCGTTCGTCGTGCCTGATGGCGACTGGCAGACAGTGGTGTGACGGCAACGACGTCCCCAAGCTCTATGGCGGCACGGCACACTCTAGTCCTCTATTTCTTCATCGTGGCGCGTCCTCGTCTTGCGTCGGGAAGAGCGCGGCGGCAGCATGGCGTGTCCTCGAATTGTGTCGGGAATGGCTGGTTTGGTGCCTTAGGGACCTGGTTGTAATAACTAGGTTTTGTGGGGTGTACTCATGTTGTGCTAATAGATCTGGGGTCCTTTTCGTAAATAGAAGAGGAGCTTTCGTGGTTACCACTAAAGTGATAAAAAAATATGTGGCAGGATGTTGGGTATGGGTAACTGATACATCCATTTTGTATCACTATTTTATATCATAATTCACTATTATTCATTGATATATTTCATATTATAATGCAATACTTATGTTATTTTATCTTATTTTGCATGTTTGACGATTATGTCTATAGGGTGACCATCTTCGACGTCGATGGCTCCGAGATCGTGAAGAAGTGTGAAGCGCATCCGATGAATTTCAAACTGAAGCCAGTGCAGAACTAGTTAAGCTGCCCCTATGTCTGTGTCCCCAGCTTGTTACTGTCTGTGTCTGATGAACCTGTCCGTGTCGAGATCGTGTCTATGACTCTTATGTCCTACATAATTACCTACTTATCGTATGCCCTTTGATGCTAGTCTGTGTTTTAAGATACTAGTGGGATGGTAAGCTCACCATTTGAACTGGTGGTGAGAGTATGTGTGCCATTGAATGTAAGCAAACAAGAGCAATTTGCATACGTTTTAGTCACACAGCCCACCAAACACTGGGGCTGCGGATTTTGGCTGAAGAGGCATGGGCCTGGCCGCCTCTTTGTGGGCAACCAAATAGGCTGCAGAACGTGGCTTTTGCCTCGTTTTCCCAGGGCCACGGAAATAAGGAGGCCAAAACCGCTGCAGAAACCAAACACGTATCAAGACTCGTTGACATGTATATCCACCTGCTGCACGCCTGCTTGGCCGCTTGTATCAAGATTGCGCGTGTGGCCGATCTATAGCACTGGCATGTCGTATCAAGATTTCACTTGCTTTCTTTTGTAGTATCACAACATCTTTATTTTCATTTTACGAAAAGCCAGCAGATTGCTAGATTTCATCACCCTCGCTGTGTTTCGTCATGGATGTTTTAGCCTCCGAAATTGAAAGGAGCAACGAGTGGTCTCGTCTCCATGTAACATACATACGCCATTATTACGCCAAAATAGCACGATGTACAAACTACACATTATTTCTTGGGGTCACGCCTGTTTCTCCACAAGTTTGGTAGAGAAGAATCAAAACACCACCGGTGTAATGCCTAGTATATACGCCTATTTTTGGTTGGCACATACGGCCAGAAGCTGCATCTAGTCGGCTGTTTTCTGAAGATGGGTGAGGTATCACGCGTGATTTCGGCTGCCATCGCGTGCGCCGGGACGCACAAGATGCACAACGATATGCATCGCAAGGAAGGATGGCGTGGCCTGGCCCGTATCGTCGGCCAGATCCTTGGCCCGTTAGGAGGGTTGACAGGCTACTGGGCGAGTGCGATCCTGTTTTCAATGTCGTCCTAGTCCGACTTGCGATGTTGACAGGCCTAAATCCTATTTGACGCATGCTGCCGCGCCGAAGGCTCATGCCACACAACACATCGCCGCCATGGGCCGGCCGTTTTGATTTTAAAGTTTTCTGTTCAGACATTGAAAAATGTTTGGATTTAGAAAATATTTAGTTTTTAAAAATGTTTAAATTTAAAATCTTCAGATTTAAAAACATTCACCTTTTGTCTTCCTCACATGTTAAACTAGTCTTTTATAAGCGAACAGGAATCTGGAATCTGATACAAATTAGAAGATCTACTCAACATAAAAATAAAATATAAACAAGACTCAATCCGATCCGTATAAATTGTCGCTGAATCAGACATATCTATGTTTAAAATATGTCTAGATACATCTCAAAAAAATTAATACGGATCAGAGAGTGTGTCTTTTATTTTCAAAAAAAATCTATGGATTCAAAAATAATTCACAAGTTCGAAATTTAGATTTTCAGGGTTCTTAACGGCGGCCATTTTAGCATAAAATCCGTGAGCCGTCAGGTGGATTGACGGGTCGCAAGGCAAGTGCAATCCTGTGTCAAAGTCAGGCTAGGCCCAGTTCATGTAGACATGGCCAAATCCTATTTGCCGCTCTTAGTGGCACGGGAGCCTAGTGCCGCCCACTCCATTGCAGCAATGGACCGGCCTGTTTTACCTTTTAAAGTTTTTTCCTGTTGTTTTTTCCTTGAATCTCATTTTAAATCAGGTGTACTTATTTTTTATTTACTTTTAGGAATTTCGAATATATTTCTGGAAAGCGTTCAAAATTTAAATATTCAGATTTTAATAATGGTGAGATAGAAAAAGTTGAAATTTAAAATATTTAATTCTTTTTTAATGTTTATATTTTAAAAATATTTGTTCTTTTGTCTTTTTACACTGTTAAACTACTCCCTCTGGTTCAGAATAATTGTCGGGACCTATACATATATTTTGTACTACGGTTGTTTACTTTTCACGACAGTTTTTTCGGACTAGAGGTAGTAGTATTTTATAAAGAAGTAGAAACCTGATATTTTTTTAAGTTTTACTAAAAATAAAAATCGGTGTATAGGAGCACCGTTGAACATCAACTGCGAGCGATCGTTCCTGTCTTGAATTCGTCCAGGCCGAGCTTTTCCCTATAGGAAAAGCACACCGTCTTTCCCTAGAAAAAAAAAAACCACACCGTTAGAAAGAAACATAAAGACACTCGTGATAACTAGGTAATGCCCGCGAATTGCTGGCGATATTTATAGTAATTATATTATGAGAATAAAGTGTAAAAACATCAGAGTGAAGAATAAAACGTATATAATTTCAGCTTATGAAGTATAGTAGTAAAAAATATCTTCACGAGTGAATTTCGACCATTCAACAAAAGCTTTTAGTTTCATGTATATCCAAGATACAATGAAAACTCTCTACACCATAAGTTTGTAAACGTATTTTCTCTGGAGATAGATATTGTTGATCAAAAAACTATTTTGAGCCAAGTTATTGTCACTGATCTATCAAAATGTGAGGCCCATCCCTCAACTATTTTAAAATGAGTTCTTTGGTCTTGAACTAGCCTTCGCATTGGTTTTTATATCCACGTGGCCTGCAGAGTGATCCATGGACAAAAGTTGGATCCTAATCCATCTTCCCGAGCTCGTCCACGTCCAAAAAGGAGTTGGAAACAATGGTGGTAGCACTGGAGAGTCGACCGAGGATGTCGCGTAGAGTGGAGAGGCTAGCGACTTGTGAGAAAGCCGACGAGAAGGTCGAGCGCCAGTTCGTATTTGTTCTTTCCCTTACCTAGGCGCCTGGAGAGATGTTGTGAACTCGTGCGTGTCTAGAACCGAGCCAAGACCAGTGTCGATCCATTAGGCTAGTGAGGTGAGAAAGCCGATGAGAAGTGTCAACCAGCCCCGATTCGTCTTTTGTTTCTTCCTGGCTTCCTCCGCGCTTGCGATCAGCAATCCCCAATGCAGATCGTCACTTTGATAGGAACATGTACTTGGATTTTGATAAAGAGGGATTAGGGCCCCATTTTAATTTTTGGCACACGGCCTCAAATTTTGCTAGCCCCGCACTGCTGCAAATTAGGCCAATATAATATAAGTATGCCACCTAAAAAAAATATACCATTAACTTATTTTTTCAAATACAACTTCAATGACATCATTTTTGTGTATTGGGGACGGAGGGGGTTCTAAATTATATGAATTGAAAAATGTATAGATGATATCGCATTTGTCGTGCAAACTTCATTCATTTCACATATCTTTATAATAATTTTGTGAATTTACTACATTAGCACAAATCATAGTAAAACTTGTACATTTTAGCAGCGAAAGCACGGTTTCATTATGCTGTCGGACACAAACATTTCCTTCCACACGCGTGTAGTCTGTGTCGATATTCCATGAATACTTGCGAAATAAAGCAAAATGATGAAGAACGTATACGAATGGTTTCCCACTCCAAATTGTTCCAAACTGAATAGTCCTTTTAGAGCATCTCCAACCGACACCCCCATATTTAGCCCCCAAACTGTCCGCGGACACGTCCGGACGTGTCCGCGGACAGTGACCGGACATCCCCAAAAGTGGCCTCCTCCAACCGTGTCCCCTAAAATCCCTCCAAATTGTGGGGTCACTTGCATGTGATTGGTGGAGAAGGAGAGAGAATAATAAATGAAGGACAAAAGAAAAGAGAAAAAACAAAAAAGTGGTCCAAACGGACAGCCGGACACGCTCGGACATGCAAATCCTATCCAAACCCTCCCCACATATGCCTTGAGATTGGGGGTGGCCGGGCAGTCCGGTCAAATAAAACCAGTTTGGGGATCATGATTGGGTAGCTATTTTGCTCCCCATAGTGTCTGGGTTGTCCGCCCGGACAAAATAAACGTGTCCGCGGATAGTGACCGGACCACACCCAAAAGTGGTCTCTTCCAACCATGTACCTCAAAGTCTCCCTAAATTGTGAGGTCATTTGCATGTGATTGGTGGAGAAGGAGAGAGAAGAACAAACAAAAGGACAAAAGAAAGGAAAAGAAAGCAAAAAGGTGGTCCAAGCGGACCGGACGTGCTTTCCTACCCACATATGCATTGGGTTGGGGGGTTACCGGACAACCCGATCAAATAAAACCAGTTTGAGGACCATGCTTGGGTACCTATTTTGCTACACATAGTGTCCGGACTATCCGACCGGACAAATTAAACCGGTTTGGGAGTCATGGTTGGAGATGCTCTTATATCTCTTTGGTAGGATCATCCATGGACGTTGTTTCCTGTCTGATTCTTTTTCAAACCTTTGGCGACCTTGACACCGTACTAACTAGGTGGCCGATCGAGACCGTCGTGTATCCAGAAAACATGTTGCTGCATGACTTGGACGGCTGTTATTGGTGTCATTTTATTTTCTCGAAGTTCAGAAAATAAAGAGAGTGGATCGATCCAATGGAAGTGATTGGTTCCGGTCCAGTCTGGCTACTGTTTAGGGTGTACCTGAAAAGGAGGGCGGACCGCACACAGTGGCATAGTGGGCACGGCCACTGACTGGTGTGTGTAGCATACGTGGGGTCATGTAGTGCAACAACTCCTGTAGATTCCTAGTACGGCCCCTAGCTAGCCCTGACTGCACTCCCGTGACCTTTTTCATCAGCCTTTAACCATGGTCAGTAGTGTCTTTTCTCCTCCTCTTGTCCTAGCCTAGCTACCGTGGGATACACTAGTAACAGTCTTTGTTTAGGGCTCCTTTGATTCATAATATTTTCAAATGACTGGTGTAGGATTGAAATCTTATAATTTGTTTTTCTTTAAGATCGTTTGATTCATAGGATCATATTTCATAGGAAAAATTCCTATAAGAATCTTGTAGTACAAATTCCATAGAAAAATAATATGAGCTCCAATTTCATGGAAAAATTCCTTTACCAATCAAAGAAAATTTCTCTTCCCACAGTATTCAACTAGACATGTCATACCAATCCTATGATGTTCCTAATCCTACACTTTCGATATCCTATGAATCAAAGGAGCCCTTAGTTTTTTCCTTCACCCCTTGCTCCTCTTCGATTATTTCTCTGCTATACTCCAGTGGGAATGGAAGCCTGAACTTTCCAGATAAAAATGGTAGGATTTGAATTGTTTTATTCCTTAGATTTCACGGTAGATTGTGAGTAAGCCCGGAAGTTAGATCCATGGGTATGTCCGTCCATGAGCACCCTAGTGTCGGAAACACAAACTAAGATGGAGGGAAGCTATACAAAAAAATTGGGCACAAAAACGAGTCTATTCAACAAAATAAAGGGTCTACGGATATTCAGTATTCATAACTCATGGAGTACAACTACCAATGGCATTAAATGTAATATAAAGACAACTAAAAAAGTACTAGCATGGACTCCTAATTTACTGAGTACCACATTCAATATTCATAACTCATGGAGTACAACTGTCAATGGCATTAAAGGTAATATAGAGCGGATTTTTGGTCGCCCGTTGGCTATACCACCCCCTTGGCTACCGTCTGATCAAGCTTTGGAGATTCGGAATGGTTTGTCAGGCGTCTGTACATGCTGTGTCAATCTACCGAGAAACACGTAAAAGCAATACTTAGCTGCTAATTATCTGTTGTTACACAACCCATTGCGTTAGTGTGGCCAGTGCGGCGCAGCATGTGTAGTCAAACACACCTGACTTCTCCTACTGTACACGATGTTGATGAGCTTTGCATGCAACACGACCAACTCGGTGCCACCGAGCTGCATGGTTTTAATGCAAGAAGGACAAAATCTACGTATTTACTGGTTAGTGATGTTCGACAAGATGCTCCCGTGAATATAGTGGCATCGTCTTGATGAATTAAATGCGATGGATCCAGTTAGCTAATTTCGTATCTGTGAGCTGCGTGGTCCTTCTTTACCACAGTGTTTCAGTTTTCTTAAGAATCGATTAGAACAAGTAAATGAATGAGTTACTTTTGAATAGGTCCCAAACAAAAAGAAATGAAGTATATGACCGCGACACACACCCATGTTTTTTAAAGAATGTCTTTGTAACTTTTGGTAGTGACACAGTGTTTCATGATTCCAAGTAACCTGTTCAATCACTGTAGGATTTGCATTATTCTATCTTCCATATATTTTGTGAACAAGCTACCATGCATGTCAGCCTGTGGTCTTTGACCAAGTTCACTGTTAAGTCATTCACAGTACAGCTCCTTCCGGGTACGACGGCTGTGAAAGCAGGTGCATGTTGCCAGCTTGGTGAGGTGATTTACAGCTACTACCTTTAATTAGATCCGAGAAGTGCGTGGACAGCGCGAATCTAAATGCTCCATCGTATGTCTATTAGTGTGGTGGTATAGCCAACCGGTGGCTTGGGCTTATTTTGCAAAGGTAATATAAAGACAATAAAAACGAGACTATTCAACAAAATAAAGGGTCTACTTGAATGACCGCCATTCTGCCCATCTTTTGTCTTGGGAAATCAAGCGACTTGGACCTCTCGACAAATATGCCCTTCTCTGTTTATCCCTAATTTACTGAGTACCATATTCTTCAATTGGTCTTTGAATTCCAGGATCGGCCATGATATTTGGTATATCAACAACTTCATGAAACATAGCTTATGGAGTGTCCTGTAATATAAGTAGACATAAAAATCGAGTGTTTTGCTACAACAATAGACATAAAAAGGGATAATTAACCTGCTCTTCGCATGTTAAGATTATACCTGGGCATTTCTCGGACGGGCCGGGCTTAGGCGGGCCTATAAAAGCCCGACGCAGAAAAACCCAGGCTCAAGCTGACCCAGGCCGATCATAGGGCCGCGGAAATTGGGTCCTAACCTGACAAAGCCCGGTAGGCCCGATCGGCCCATAGCCAAGTATAGTTAAGATTGGGTTGCGTGTTTGATGAATTATTTGGCATTTGCGATACGGGCGGAGCGAGGATTGTTAAAATTTATCTGTTGAGAGGGGCTGATAGAGAAATTATCCAAAATATACATTGTTCATACGAAATTTAGGAACAAAGCTTGCATAGACCCGATAGGTGCCTAGTCGGGCCGGATTAATGGTCGGGTTCACGCATGGATCATACCCATGGGCGGGGTCGTGGGCAAGAACATGGGTTATGAAAACGTCAACTGATACCCACAAGTATAGGGGATCGTTGAAATCTTCAATGTGTAAGTATAGTATCGATCCCACGAGGAGTAGAAGGTATAAGTTATTTATCCTCTGAAATAAGGGTGTCACTTCTCTTATTATCTATGCACTAGACAAACTAAAATGATTAAATGATGCAAGTGTTTTTGGGGTTTTGGTGTAGAGTCTGCAATAAAGTAAAAATGCAGCAGATAAATAGTAGCAAGTGAAAGCTCTCAAAGAGAGAAAAGCCCAATCCTCTATGCAGCAAGAGGACAAGCTCAAGTGTGTGTTTCTTATAAGTGGAGAACGTTCCCAGGGGCTACCTAGATTTCATGGCATAAATATTTCTAGAACAACAAGGTAGCATTTTGTCAAGTTTTAATCTTCTTCGGACGGAGCCATTATTAGGTATAGCTAAATAAATATACTAAACCCCTTATGATGGATCATGTGGCCAAGTAAATGACTGCACAAGATTTATTAAGACATAAAGTCCCACCATAGCATTACACTCTAAGGTCCCCGATACTAATACCCTCATAATGTAACTTCATGACTCGGTCTCAGGTTTACATGTCCTCCCAAGTCTCCCTCAATTCATTACACTACGGTGTTCTCCTATGAGCCCATCTAGGTGAAGTGATGTGCAGTCGACGTTCGCACAACACCATCATAGAATTACATAAAAAGATAAACACTAGACAAAATACCAACACATGTTATATATAGATCATTGCCAATCCATCCTATGCCCCCAGGAACATGAGAGAACTACTCACAACGTGAAGACATGATATGATTCAGTGGTATAAATGATACAACACAATCTGAAATTATAGTCTCACCACAAAACAATGACAAGTAACTAATCATACACAGGTAGAATAGCACTTAAACAATAGCTAGGGTTCAACAATCTCAAACTATGAGGGGATGAAGTGGATCACGAAGATGGTGATGGAGATGGTGCAGGTCTTGACGTTGGTGTTGATGGAGACTCCGGAGGGGGGATGGAGGAGCCTACCGGAGGTGATTCCGGCAGCGTTTCCCCCCTCCGATCTTCTCCGGCGGCAGCCTTCTGTCTTCTGTTTTGTGTGTTTCGTGTTTCTCCGCCGCCTCCTCGCGAAACTCCTCGGGGGACTCTTTTTATAGTTGGTTTTAGGTCAAGACGAAACCACGGAGACGAAAACGGACGGCATCGGAGCCACGAGGGGGAAAAGAGGTGGTCCCACGTGGCCAGGGAATCTGACCGCGTGGGACCCTCTAGTTTCCAGCTGGCTGGGCTGCTGGTCTTCACTTTAGGCCCATTGCATTCGTCTCAAAAATTCTGAACCGTGCTCTTTGGCCTTGCCCTTTTTGGAGTCCCGAAGCTCCCGGAAAGTCCGAAACCCTAAAAAAGACGTTTTCTGAAAAACAGAGTTAGAACCAAAAGAGGGGGGATTGTTTAGAAAATCCCCGAAATCATTATAAAACATGAATATAACATCATATAAGTTGCAAATAAGTTGGAATATCAAGTAATAAAATGTAAAGTTCATGTATGCATTTTACATGCATCATCAACCCGGTCAAACCCGACCCGATTGGCGGGCTTAAGGATGACTCCAACGGGTCGACGCATTGAGTCCGCGCGCGTCCGTTCCTGTCCGCGCGAGCCAAAAACACGGCCCAACGCGGCGACACAAACGGACCGCTGTCCGTTTTTCTTTCCGCCGCGACCCATTCTCGGCCCAAATTTGCGCCAGGTTTTGCGTCGACCGCGGACGCGGGCGGACCGCGAATCTGTCCTCCCCGTGTCTGCCCTGGCCCCGCGTGTCATTGGGTACAACGGCTAGAGCGGCCACCTACCCCCATTAACTGTGGGCGGTGAAGCTCTTTAAATGGGCGCCGACCGGCCAAACCCTAGGGCACCAAGCCCTTCTATCTCCTCCAGCCACGGCAGCCGCCACCTCCACTCGTAGATCTATCCCGCACCATGGGTCCGCCGCCGCCACCACAGCACCTCGTGGACGAGGTCAAGCGAGCGCGCATGAGCGCGCGCGGCTGCCTACTCCGACGCCATCGACCACGAGGAAGAAGTCTACGCCACCGGTGTAGCGGGGGTTCGGGGCGGCGGGTTGGTGGAGGGGATCCCCGGCGTCGACGACTCCGAGGAAGCCGCGATGCAGGCGTCGCACATGCAGCTGAACGCGCAGAGGGCGGCCGCGTTCATGTACGCCGCACGCGCATGTGCCGACGCTGCACAGGCAGAAGAGAAGAAGCAAGCGCGCCGCGAAAAGGAGTCTCAGGCGCGTGCGGCGAGGCGCAAACGGCAGCGCGATGAAGAGTCGGTCGTAGCGGCCGCCCGAGGAGCAGGCAGCTCCAACTGATGCCATATGTCCGCCGGTGGTGCCGTCTATGCGCGGCCAATTTTGTGTTGAAGCCGACGCCGCTACGAATTTCGTAGCTACGAAAGAAGCAAGGAGGAGGAGCCATCTAGTCTGCTGCTGGCCAGGGCCAAGACAAAGGAAGAGCCAGCAAGTCCGTGGCCGAACGGGTTTGCTGCTTGACGTTTCTCAAGGCCGCATCCCCTCCTTGATCTTCCCCCCTTGCCGGCAAGGAGCATCCAGCTCCGATGGTCGGTTATTAATTTCTCTGCATTTTTAGTGTAGGTTTTAGGTCATATTATGTAGTTTCAATGCTGTGATCTCCACCGCCTTCGCCGGCCGACGAGGGAGAAGGACGAGAAGCCCTAGATTTAGGTCTTTTATTATGTATTTTCAATTTCCAATATGTAATCTTTATTATTAGTAAGAAACTTGGAAAAAAATATGCCCGGACGGACATAATGTGTCGGATCCGTTGGGTGCATTGGCCAGAAAGGTACGGACATGGGCCGGACGGCTGTCCGTTTCGCAACTCAAACAGATAAAATGCGGATAAAACTCGAGTCAGTTTGGATCGGCCAGTTTGGGGTGATCCTAATCGTGAGAAGGTAGGGTGTGTCTTAGTTTGACGTCACAAGTTCATGGCTGTATTGCATGCCACACGGACGCTAAAGAGAAAACGAACCGCACGGAGAAGTGTAAGTGGAAACCTTGTCCGCACGCGCAGGGATGCCATGAATCCATCGGTGCAGGGTCCAGCCCCACACAGTGAGTAATTGATCTCGAGAGTGCAGTGGAAAAAGATGTAGAGAGAGAGAGGGGAGTGACAAGAGGGAGTGAGAAAAAGATCGGGTGCTGACTCTCCCTCTCTCTCAGCAACTGACAGGGCGGCCTTGGATCACGTGCAACTGCAACCCTAGCTAGCTAGCTAGAGGCTAGAGCTCGGTCGAGGAGGCTACTGGGAGGGCTCGGCCTCTGGTTTCTCTGTCGCTCTCCCACTCGTGCCCACCGCCAGTAGACAGTCTCTTACTTGTCGCTAGCTAGCTAGCTCGACCTATGTCACCTCTTGCCGATTCGCTCGTCCATCGCGAATCTGGGCGACCCAACTTTTGTCGTCGATTAAGGGCACGAGCAATGGAAGCTATAGTCCGATGCTGCCCTATGTCAGAAAAAATAATAGTAAAAGAATGTGAAGCAGTAGGTGGGAACAAAAATCACACAACGCAGACCACCACTTTACTGGGACCCACTTTGCTGCAGTTTTGCATGTCTCATCTCTTTCTCTTTCCCCGTTCTGTCCTCTCTCTTTACCTTTTTCTCCTTTCTCGGCTTGGGAGGCGGCATCCTCTGCAGGCTACCTGACACACTGCGAAGCGACTACCGAAGCTGAAGTCTGACATCCGATCCTACGTGGTCTGACGGGGCAGTAGGCTGGGGCTATGCGTTGGCCATGCCCTAAAGCGGCTTCTTGTACGTGACGATGCCTCAACACTTCTTCGCCATGCTACTGCTCCTAGTACATCTCAGCAGAACATCTACTCCCTCCGTTCGGAAATAGATGTCTTGCATTTGTCTAGATTCAGATGTAGGTAGACATATTTTAGTGTACACATACATCCAAATTTGGATAAATAGAAGACATCTATTTCCGAACGGAGGGAGTACAATTTGTTGGAACCGGCTCCTCTAACGTCAAGAAGAGAAGTCAGAGCCTGACTTTACAACTAGCAAACGGACACCTCCGCTTCAGAACACAAAAAAAAGGAAAAGAAAAGGGAATCTGCCAGCACCGCCTAGCTCTCTCTGCGTGCCTAGCTGCCAGCGCCACCGTTGCGTCGACTGCGCTCGTCGCCGATGGCTCGCCCGCGTCCGCGACCTTCGGTTCGCCCAAGCCTCCGTCGACTTGCTGCCGAGCTGGTGTCCGCGCCAGTGCGCCACCATGGACGACAGTGAATCGCTAGCGTCGCCGCGGCGGCTCCGTCGACTCGCCCCTTCGTCCCCGACGCCGGCGCCGCTGCACGCGCCTCCGTTCTGCACCTGCTATACACCTGCTTTGCGCTTCCAGCCCGCTCTGAAACTCCTCTGCCTCTCCGTGAATTTTGGTAAGTATGATCCCAATTCAAGCAATTCTTATATTGTGAAGACTCCCAATTAATTCAGAAATCATATTGAATTGAGTTTCTTCATGATTAGTTTCACAATACTAAATAAACAAAAGTGGCCTGAATCAGGCTAGTTCGGTAGCTCAATAACATAGCAAATAATTGAGTTTCCTTTTTTTTTTGTGTTCCGGAGCGGAGATGGCCGTTTGCTAGTTGTAAAGTCAGGCTCTGACTTCTCTTCTTGACGTTAGAGGAGCCGGTTCCCAATTTGTTTGCCCCAATCATGTACGCGGCCAGTCTGAAAAGTGCGTGTAATTTTTGAGTGCGCGCCTGGTTGATGCATTTTGCGACATACATACCTAATACTCACTCCGTTTCACAATATAAGATGTTTTAGCCTTTTTTTCCAGATTCATATGTACACTTCTGGAGAAAATGACAAAAAACCACCACAATTGAACACGAGACGACGCGAAATCACCATCTTTGGGTTTTTTGACACATAAATACTTCTATTGAGTCTATGCTGTGACAACGAGCACTAATTTGTCTAATTAGACTTGTTAACACGTTTTGATGTAGCCCAACCAACGGCTCCTACAACAAGTGGACCAATGACAAGATCAAGAGTCAAATCTCTCCATGATAAGGTGAATTCACTCCTATCTATGTATGATCTCGACACTCATTTGAATGGGTTGCTACTTCATTCGGATACTTTGTGCATACTCAGGAACCACCTTGATGACGACACACAATGGAGTGGAGAAGATGACCAAGAGAAGACCCAAGAAGATGGCCAAGAGATGACGCAAGACGAGGGAGAAGAAGCGGAGAAGACTGAAGGACCGGCCTCCCAGCCGGCCTGGGCCGGCTCCAGGGCCGGTTGGCCTCCAGACACGGCCGGCCTCCAGACCGGCCTAGGCCGGGCCACAGGCCGGTCCACCTCCCGACACGACCGGCCCTCCCGCCGGCCTAGGCCGGACCCAGGACCGGGCACCAGCCCGAGGCAGCCGGCCTCCCAGCCGGCCTCGGCCGGCCCCAGGACCGGGCGAGCTCCAGAACTGGCCAGCCCCCAAGCCGGCCCCACAGGCCGGCCTCCATGCCGGTTTCCCTGATAATTTTGGCCTGTGCGCTTGATGGGCCCGCGAGGCCTTGTACCTCCCACCTTTTCACCCACCTCGTGACTTAGACTATAAATAGACCCTCCCCCTCCAGATCTAGGGTTAGACTATGATTTGGGAACTAAAGTAGAGCCTTGCTCCTTCTTCTCAAAGTGTCTCTTTCCTCCTATGGAAATGAATCAAGGCCTCCCCTTGTGGCGATGAACCAAGGGCTCCTCTTGAGGAGAAGATCCCTGCGTGGATACCAAGGCTTCCGCTTATAGTTGTGATTACTTGCCGATCTTTCATCTTACGGTGATTCTATCGGATTGGTTGGATTGACCAATTGGACAAACAATCCTAAGAGTAAGGTGTGCTTGGGAGAGGAGAATTGGGGGCTACCCTCGGGGATTTGTTACCAATTGAGTCTTGCCGAGTTGCTACTATTTACCCTTGTGTTGTTGATTTCCCCTCTTTGTGTTCTTCGTGTTCATCTCGTGTTCTTCGTGTTCATCGTTCCCTCCGCACAAATCCGTGAAAATCGGGACCAACCCACATCATATGGTATCAGAGCTCTAGGTTGACACGGATTTGTTTTGTGTTTCCACCAAAATCCACCAAATTTTTCTTCGTTTTTGAGAAATTCGAAAATTTCCACCAAAAATAGCCATTTTGGGATTCGAGCGATTTGGTCGATTTGATGAGTTTTTGGTAGTTTTGATCCATGGATCTGTTGCTTTAGGACCCCCTCCACCCGTGTTTGCGTTCCCTAGCCTTAATTTTTCTCCTCAAGCGTCCGGCCTCCCAGCCGGCCCAGGCCGGCCCAAGAGCCGGTTTGCCAGAATTTTTTTCTCTTCCTGTTTTTTCCTCGGTTCGTTTTGGCAATTCTCCTTTGTGGGTTGAGTCCTTTTCCGGTGTGTGCAACGTCTACAACATCGACAAGCTTCCGCAACAACGCGTCATCAACGCCAAGCAAAGACGACACCAAGGACTCGACATTTCCCTGTCATCGGAATCCGTTGTGAACCCTTCTTCCTTTCGCGTAACTTGACCTATCGGACTAGCTCGGTGATATTGCGAGGCATTGCACGTGTTGAGTGTTTGTCTTCAAGTATTGGCGAGTGTGTATCGTTAGAGAGCTTGGCACTAGCAAAAAGAAGGAATCATCGTCAAAAAAAAAATCAAGTGGTGCCAAGTATCATCTCTTGTAGGTTGCGACAAAGCTTGAACCGCCAAAGTGAGTGAGTGTGTAACTCTTGTGCAAATCCGTTGCCCACAAAAAGCAATTGAGCTAGCGTCCTCTTGTGTTGGGTGACATTTGAGCACGTAGTCTTCGTTAGGTTGTCTATCTTCGAGTGCTCGCCCTTTGGTCGCCCAACCCCATCATTCGCTTTTGTGTGTGTTTCTTGATACTTTGTGGTTGGAGTTTCTTTGGTAATTTGATCATTGTGGATTTTCTCTACCTTTGACAATATACTTTCGCGGTTTGCTTGTTTCGTTTGCCACTTCATACCTTCCTATCCTCATAAGTGTGTGTGTTGGGTGTTAGAACCGGATACTCTCCTCTCAAGCCACATTATACTTGGGATATAGTTTGTCTTGGTTTTTCCTTACCACACATCTCACTTGATCTTGAGAAAATGTTTAGGGGAAGTACAAACGGAAGCTCAAGCTCGGATGAAATCCATGGTGGAGTTCGCGGTGATCATGGCTATGTCACACAATCGGAGTTGTTGGTCTTCGACACTTTCTTCGTGATAACCTAGGACGCTACGAGCGCCGTCTTCAAATCAAGAGAACAACTTCAACGACCGCATGCATGCTCAAGAAGCAAATATGGAGCGGTTGACCGAAGCTATCAACAACCTTGTGCGACAACGAGCTTCTTCACGCTCAAGCCGTACAAGAAGCACCTCAAGGTCGACACAAGCACGTCATGGACGTCATGAACCTCGACAAGAACGTCAACATGATCCAAGGCGCGACGCCCATGAACGACCTCCTCCTACGTTGAACAACCACATGATCTTCACGCGAACAATGCCAATGCGCATCAAGAACAACCTCACCAAAATGATGAACGTCACGAACGCATACCATCACCACCACCGCAACAACGTGATCGTCATGACCCATTGGCTAATGACAATGGCGTTCCGGGTGCGAATGACTTTGGTGAACAAGGACGTCACCCCGTCATCCTCCAAGGCCACGTCATCAAAATCATGACAATGCGAACAATGACAACCCGTTCCTCAACAAGAGCTACCTCCTCAACATCGCCTCGTCAAGAGCTTCCACATGATCGTCACCAACACCAACGTTCCGAGTCAAGTGATAACGAGTCAAGCCAACACAATGGTGATGGACTCAATCGAAGGAGACGTGGACGTGCATTCCCACGTGGTGGCCATCGTGACGACTATGATGACTTGACCAACGTCCGCTTTGACATACCCAAGTTCTACGGCACAAGTGATCCGGAAGCTTACTTCTCATGGGTACTCAAGGTTGACAAGATCTTCCGCGTGCAACGCTTCTCCGACAACAAGAAGGTTGCCTTAGCCTCGATGGAGTTTGAAGAGTATGCCCTCTTGTGGTGGGAACAACTACAAGATGCTCGCGTCGCTAACCACCAACAACCAATTGACACTTGGGTTGAAATGAAAGAAACAATGTACAAGCGCTTCGTGCCAAGCCATTACACTAGAGACTTATACAAGAAGTTGCAAGAGTTGAAGCAAGGTTTGAAGTCGGTTGACGAGTACTACAAGGAATGGAAATCTCCATGATGAGAGCCAATGTCAACGAGTACGAAGAGCAATCCATGGCTCGTTTCATGAATGGCCTCAACTATCCATCAAGAAGATCGTGGAGTTCCAACCATATGCCTCTTTGGTAGAGCTAGTACATCAAGCTTCCAAGGCCGAGCGCCACGTGCTTGAAGAGCTCAAATACCTCAAGACAAAGGCATTCTTCGCCAACAAGCCTTCTTCGTCAACTCCTACACCTTCACAAGCTCTTCCTCAAGCGAACACTCGAGGTCCTCCAAGAGTCTCTACATCGACACCTCAAGCGCCTCAACCTTTCAAGAAAGTACCTCCCCTACCAAGGCGCCTCAAGGATCTTCGTCCGGCACAAGACTTTGCAATGCTACAAGTGCGGCGGACAAGGGCACAAATCTTTTGAGTGCACCAACAAGAAGGTCATGATCATCAATGACATGGGAGAGTATGAATCTATGAGTGAAGATGAGTACAATGCTTTGAACAAGGTCGCCACAATGCAAAGTGCTCAAGAAGAAGAAAGTGAGATATATTGTGATGGCGACAACAACCCTTCCTTGGTTGTGGCAAGAGCTTAACCACCAATGTTCAAGTGGAAGAAGACCAAAGATGCAACTTGTTTCAAACAAGAGCGGGAATCAATGGAAAGTCCATCAAGGTCATCATAGATGGTGGAAGTTGCCACAACCTAGCGAGCAAAGAACTTTGTGATAAGCTCAACTTGAAGTTCAAGAAGCACCCACATCCTTACCATGTGCAATGGTTGAGTGATACCGGAGCCGTCAAGATTCAACACATGGTGCAAGTGTCCTTCAAGATTGGAGCCTATGAAGATACGGTTGATTGTGATGTTGTGCCTATGAACGTTTGTCACTTACTCCTTGGGCGTCCATGGCAATTTGACAAGGGTGCTATGCATGATGGAAGGACAAATACTATAGCTTCAAGAACAACGACAAGACCTTCGTCCTTCGTCCCATGACACCAAGTCAAGTCATCGCCGACAACGCCAAGACTATTGCAAGGGCACAACAAGATCGTTCGTCTAGTGAGATGAGTGGTGAGCGAGAGACCCACCATAAAGTGAGTGAGAGCCACAAGCCAAATGAGTGTGACACTTCAAAGAGAGTTCCCACAAAACTTACACTATTTGCCACAAAGAGAGAGATGAGGGAGTTGAGAGAGAACCCATCCACCCTCCACTATGTGCTCATATGCAAGGGTGAAGTTTCTATGACTAACACTTTCACAAACCTTCCTCCTTCTTTGTTGTCTCTTTTGAAGGACTTTGAAGATGTTTCCCTCAAGAAGTGCCACCGGGACTACCTCCTCTACGCGGAATCGAGCACCGCATCGACCTTGTTCCCGGCGCACCGCTACCAAACCGCGCTCCTTACCGCACCAACCCCGAGAGACAAAGGAGATCGAGCGGCAAATACAAGAACTTCTTGCCATGGGACATATCCGCGAGAGCTTGAGTCCGTGTGCCGTGCCCGTCATCTTGGTACCCAAGCACGACAACACTCTTCGCCTTTGCATGGATTGTCGCCCCATCAACGCCATCACCGTTCGGTATCGCCATCCTATCCCTCGACTTGATGATATGCTTGATGAGCTTTGTGGTTCCGCTATATTCTCCAAAATTGATCTTAAAAGTGGATATCACCAAATAAGCATGTGTGAAGGTGATGAATGGAAGACCGCATTTAAAACAAAGCTTGGTCTTTATGAGTGGCTGTCATGCCATTTGGTCTTTCCAATGCACCTTCTACTTTTATGCGTCTCATGAATCATGTTTTGCGTCCTTTCATTGGAAATTTGTTGTGGTATACTTTGACGACATCCTTATCTATAGCAAATCTTTGGAAGAGCACACTTCTCATGTTGCTCAAGTTTTGTTGGTTCTTCGCAATGAAAAGCTTTATGCAAATCTTTCTAAGTGCACTTTTGCCACCAACAAACTTGTTTTCTTGGGTTTTGTTGTTTCTTCGGATGGAGTCGAAGTGATGAAGCAAAGATACAAGCAATTCGGACTTGGCCTTTTCCGATGTCACTTGAGGAGTTGAGACGTTTTCTTGGTTTTGCCGGATTTTACCGCCGTTTCATCAAGGATTTTTCCACAATTGCTTGCCCCCTCCATGAACTTACAAAGAAAATGTACCTTTCATTTGGGGCAATGCACATGATTTTGCTTTCAATGAGCTCAAACGGTTATTAACCGAAGCACCACTCCTTGCCCTTCCGGATTTCTCTAAGACATTTGAGATTGAATGCGATGCAAGTGGATTGGGCATTGGTGGAGTGCTTATGCAAAATGGTAGACCCATCGCATACCATAGTGAGAAACTAGATGGAGCTCGCTTGAATTACCCCATTTATGACAAAGAGTTATTTGCTTTGGTTCGTGTTTTGGATGTGTGGCAACATTACCTTCGTCCTAAGGAATTTGTCATTCATTCCGACCATGAATCCTTGAAATATTTGAAAAGTCAAACAAATTTGAACAAAAGACATGCTAAGTGGGTTGAGTTCATTGAGTCTTTCCTTTGTAATCAAATACAAGAAAGGTAAAGACAATGTGGTCGCGGATGCTCTATCCCGCAAGGCCAACCTACTTACACGTCTTGACATTAGTGTCTTGGGTTTGGATGAGATAAAGAGTTGTATGCTACCGATGCTTTCTTTGGAGACATTTTCGCTCAATGTTCGGAGCACAAAGGAATTGGTGATTTCTATTTGCACAAGGTTTCTTGTTTAAGGCTAACAAACTATGTATACCCGAGTCTTCGCTTCGTTTGGTCCTTTTGAAGGAATCTCATGGAGGACACTCATGGGTCACTTTGGCCGCGACAAGACCTACGCCATGCTCGCCACCAACTACTATTGGCCAGAATGAAGCGTGATGTGGAACGCCTAGTTCGACGATGTTCTACATGTCTCAAAGCTAAGTCTACTCTAAACTCTCATGGTTATATACACCTTTGCCTATTCCACATCACCCATGGTCCGATATAGCTATGGATTTTGTCTTAGGACTCCCACGCACTAAAACAAACAAGGATTCCATCTTTGTCGTCATTGATCGCTTCTCTAAAATGGCACACTTTATACCTTGCAACAAGACGACGATGCTTCACACATTGCTACTTTGTTTTTCAGGGAAATCGTCCGTCTTCATGGAGTGCCAAGACCATTGTGTCGGATCGTGACGTCAAGTTCGTGAGCTATTTTTGGAAGACTTTGATGGCCAAGATGGGAATCAAGCAACTATTCTCCACCGCATACCACCCTCAAACCGATGGCCAAACCGAAGTGGTGAACCGAAGCCTATCTACACTCCTTCGTGTGTTGATCAAGCCTAACTTGAAGAATTGGGAAGAGTGCATCCCACACGCCGAGTTCGCCTACAATCGAGCACTTCATCGCGCAACAAAGAGAACACCCTTCGAGGTCGTCTATGGCTCCAACCCCTACACCGCGCTCGACATGCTACCACTTCCACTCCGTGAGCAAGTTAACATGGACTTCGACAAGCGAGCCGCTTACATGAAGAAGCTCCATGAGGAAACAAGAACTACACTCGAGAAGCACAACAAAGACCATGCTACGAAGATGAACAAAACAAGCGCGCCATGATATTTGAAGAAGGAGACCTTGTTTGGCTACACCTTCGCAAAGATCGCTTTCCGGATGCAAGGAAGTCCAAGCTTCACCCTCGTGGAGATGGACCTTTCAAGGTTATCAAGCGCATCAACGACAATGCCTACAAGATCGACATCTCCAACTCCAAACACTTGGTCCATGACACCTTCAACGTCGCCGACCTATCGCCATACCTTGGAACATCAAGCGATGAGGATGACCAAGAGTCGAGGACGACTCTTTTCCAAGGGGGGGGGGGGAGATGATGTAGCCCAACCTACGCTCCTACAACAAGTGGCCCAATGACAAGAGCAAGAGTCAAAGCTCTCCATGATAAGGTGAATTCACTCCTATCTATGTGTGATCTCGACACTCCTTTGAATGGGTTGCTACTTCATTCGGATACTTTGTGCATACTCAGGAACCACCTTGATGACGACACACAATGGAGTGGAGAAGATGACCAAGAGAAGACCCAAGAAGATGGCCAAGAGATGACGCAAGACGAGGGAGAAGAAGCGGAGAAGACTGAAGGACCGGCCTCCCAGCCGGCCTGGGCCGGCTCCAGGGCCGGTTGGCCTCCAGACACGACCGGCCTCCAGACCGGCCTAGGCCGGGCCACAGGTCGGTCCACCTCCCGACACGACCGGCCCTCCCGCCGGCCTAGGTCGGACCCAGGACCGGGCACCAGCCCGAGGCAGCCGGCCTCCCAACCGGCCTTGGCCGGCCCCAGGACCGGGCGAGCTCCAGAACTGGCCAGCCCCCAGCCGGCCCCCAGGCCGGCCTCCAGGCCGGTTTCCCTGATAATTTCAGCCTGTGCGCTTGACGGGCCCGCGAGGCCTTGTACCTCCCACCTTTTCACCCACCTCGTGACTTAGACTATAAATAGACCCTTCCCCTCCAGATCTAGGGTTAGACTATGATTTGGGAACTAAAGTAGAGCCTTGCTCCTTCTTCTCAAAGTGTCTCTTTCCTCCTATGGGGATGAATCAAGGCCTCCCCTTGTGGAGATGAACCAAGGCCTCCTCTTGAGGAGAAGATCCCTGCGTGGATACCAAGGCTTCCGCTTGTAGTTGCGATTACTTGCCAATCTTTCATCATAGGGTGATTCTATTGGATTGGTTGGATTGACCAATTGGACAAACAATACTAAGAGTAAGGTGTGCTTGGGAGAGGAGAATTGGGGGCTACCCTCGGGGATTTGTTACCAATTGAGTCTTGCCGAGTTGCTACTTGCTATTTACCCTTGTGTTGTTGATTTCCCCTCTTTGTGTTCTTCGTGTTCATCTCGTGTTCTTCGTGTTCATTGTTCCCACCGCACAAATCCGTGAAAATCGGGACCAACCCACATCACGTTTTCTGACAGTCTGGACCCACGCGTCAGATCTACGTGGCAACAAAAGTCAACTCTATCTCTAAGCTAGTGCTGCTGCCGTCTGCTTCAAGGGAGGAGCAGCCATGGCCGCCGCTCAAGCCCGATGGCCATTCCGCGCGCTGCCCCTGGCGCAGCTCCTCGCAATCGGCTCGCCGCGAGGCCTCGACGCGGCGCCCAAGCCCCCCGTCCCCAAGCTCCAGACCGAGAGCCAGCTGCTCCTGGTCCGCGCGCAGCGGTACCTCGCTCCCAGCACGACATACTTCAACGAGCCGGGCGGCTGCGCGTCCAGCCACATCACGGTGTCATGGTCTCTGTTCGTGCCTGCACGGAGGCAGAATCGGAGAGGCCGTCGAGGCGCTCGCGGAGGCAGACGTGCAGAAGCCAATGAAGGTCTCCTCCGAGTGCAGGTCGCATCTCGTCAACACGGACCGCCACGCTCGCGAGCGCCGTGCCCGTCGACGCCGCACTCGCTGCGGGCTGCATCCCCTCCACGCTCGCCGTGCTGGGACCGACGAGGCCGCGGCCACCGCTAGGCCGTGCCTCAACGCACTGCTCGCCCTGGAGCACGGGGACGACCTCGCCGCCCACAAACCCTCCTGCATTGCCGCGAGTCCCCTCCCCCAACACCCTGAATCTCTCGTTCCACGGCTTGATTGATTATGGTCAGATCGGAGCTGAGTGGTCGACGCGGCTGTCGGATCTGCGCTACAGGACCTGAGGGACGCAATCGTGACGGGGCTGGGGTTGATTCCAGTCGGAGGAGCTCAAGGTGTCTGGGTTCGACGTGCGGGACATGCTGGTGGGGCAAGCGGTGGCGTACGAGTTCGACATGGACGTCGGGAGGAAGGTCGTGCCGGTGCGACTGCTCGAGATCGGACGCGGCGCTAGAGGGAGCTTCGAGCCGACACATGGCGGCGCTCCCGCCGGAGCCCTCCGCATCGGCGTCACCTACTTAGGAGCAGGGCGTCCTTTCCGGGCGACGCAGCGGCGGTGGAGGAAAGAGGCCGGGCGGCTCGCCGGAGAGAAAGGGGATCGGGCCGCTGCTTAACCTTTGACTTCTGGTTATTTATTTCTTTTTTTATTATCTAGTTTTTTGCCACGTAGGACTGACAGTGGGCCAGCCTGGTCAGAAAATCTGTTATTCCATCAAATATGTGCCACATCGGATCTGACGAGGGACTCCACTTGCCAGAAAACGTGTTAGCAGAGTTAAACAGATAAATTAGTGCTTTGCGTCACAGCATAGCCTCAATAGAGGTATTTATGTGTCAAAAAGCCCAAAGGTGGTGGCTTCGTGTCGTCTCGTGTTCAATTGTGGTGGTTTTTTGTCATTTTCTCTACACTTCTGTATCTACACACATTGTAGTGTGCATGTTCACACGTTTTAGTCCAAATCTATACAATATGTGTAATAGCTAAAACATCTTATATTGTGAAACAGAGTGAGTAGTAATAGTTATTTGAAGGGACTACCGCCGGATCATGTCAGAGGCAAGTACTTAATTCTCAACTCACGCCACATAACTCAATATCATTTATCAGAGCATCCCCAGTTGTGCCCCAAATAGCCCTCGTAACACGAACAATCACATTATAGCCTGGGCTACATGTAGCCTGTTTTTAAATCTTTTTTATATCACCATTTCAAAGTTTCAAAAAGCTTCTGCAAAATTTAAACTCGAAAGAAGTTATATTTCAGCCTACACGAAAATGACAAATCCTGATAACTGTGGGAGATTTTGAATCTATCACTTTTAACCACCCCAGATTCAGAAATTTGTTATTTTTACACAACATAAAATACATAATGTTTCACATCTCTTTTCTGTAAACTCGTAGAAATCATTGTATCTAGAATTATTTTCAAAGTTTTTGGAAACATTAAACTGTAGCTTTTGAATTTTCCAAATATCGGGCTACATGTAGCCAAGGATACAAAACACCACACTCCATTCCAATAGGTCTAATTTTACGTCCCGTGTGGCCTACTAATTTGTCCGACGTTACAAGGCCAACCCCGACCCGTTGGGAGCCAGGCGCGACCGCACATCGAACACCGACAGGTGGGCCAACCCTGTCATAGAAACAACCCCGACAAAGCTTACGCAAATGTATTCTTCGACATAAATACCTGATAATTCGCAGGAGTATCACTACATCTGGCCGATACACTCTCACAAGAGCACAACCAGATGCAAAATGGAGGCAAACCTGCTCAATAAATTGTTGATGTTGTAAAGAGACAATTAACTTTCAAGAAGTAGTGTGTTGGAAATTTGGAATAATATTATGTTTAAGTTGTCTATAGGTGAAATGGTAGACACACTAGACTCGAAATTTGGAATAAGATTCACTGGATCTTCTCTCTGCTTCTCAAAGTTTTCACAATATTGGGGAAAGGGAGTGAAAGATCTCGGCGATTTAACCCTTGGAACAATGGAGGAGATAGAGTGGAAGTCATCCATTCTCCATGAGAAGAAGGTTGCCTTTTACAACCGGGGGTCTGATTCTACCAAACCAATTTCTGGCTCAAGTATGGGGCTCACTCGAGAGACTTACACGGATGTGAGTCCTTTGGGGTGCCCCTGAATACAAACCCAAGCTCTGCAGGGGCTCGTACAACCAGGGCTGGAGGGTCGGTTCTTCTAAGGTCCGGTACAACCGGGTCAATTAACTACCGGACACTCGAGTCGTAAGCCGGCCAACTCCTTTTTTATTAATTAATGAAAATGATAAGTCTTTTATCTCGTTAAAGAAAAAACATAGAGTATATCTTACGTTGTCAAGAAAACGAATGGTATCATGAGTGCTCTCTGTGTGCGGTTTGCACGCTGGCTCTACAGAGGAGGTGAGGTTCGATAAATCTGTTAAGAACTTATTCCGGCCATTTTTCTTCGAACGTTACCATGCACGCATAGGGCTACTCAAATTTTATTCTATAGTACGCTCTTGGCCCAACGCTGAGAAGGATGGCCGGCGACAAGTCAAGAAATACCAAAAAATCGCGTAAACAAAGACTTGAGAGATCGAGATGCCTAAAGTGTAACACTGTTTGCTTTGACATGTCGTGCGTGATTCGCGAGAATGAAGCATTTTAGAATCGATTCTCGAAGGACTGGGATGCATTTGATTTGAGATGTGAGACACGCGGCCACAGCAAACACCTGGGGAGATCACTCCTTCGTCCCATGCACCCCACCACCAAAAATCTATCGTACGTGTGATCCAAGAGGGTGTGATTTGTGGTGAATCTGTACGTGATCATTCTGTAAAATTCTATGGGAAAGGCCAAGAAAGCTCAATTATTGGTCTGCGACAACCTTTTACCATGCATTTTAGTATCCCAAACTCGAAGTTACCGTAAGTGGTGGTGCAAGCCTCCGCTTTTACCGGCAAAAGAATCATAGTCAAGTTCAATACTACCACAAAAGCAAAAGCTTGCTCCGCATGGTCGTACTATGTCAAGTTGAATCTTTACCATATATGGTGACGCATATTTAAACACACAAGTTTTTTATCAACCAGAAACAATATATCACTTTCTCCCAAGTTATCACAAGGGCAGAAGCACCATCTCCCTTGGCTGTAAAAAGAAGCGCGCTTTGACAGTTTACTACTCCTAGATGCATGGTTGGGTAAACGGAGACATATGGTGTGTTAGATTTTACCGCGCGGTAAAAAAAGTGTATATGCGTGGTACGTGATGATTGGACGGGTACGTACCCGGTGGCCGGCTAGCCGGACGATGGAGCACGGCCGCCGGACGGTCCCTCGCCGCGTCGCCTCACCTCACCTCACCAGCAGCAAACATGGCGGCCCCCGCCGGCTCGTCGACTCTGGTGGCCATGGTGGTGTATGTAAGTACGAGTCGCTGGCGCACGCTCATATAACATGAATTTCCCACACAATTGCCGTCATAAATTAATGTAGCTGCCATTGCCATAGCTACCCTCCCGCTGGCGCTGGCTCGACGCTCGTCATGGCTCTGCGCGATGCTGCTGCGTGGTTACGTAGGGCGGATCCTGAATGCGTGATCGGTTTCAGAGTTCAGAGTGATCTCCACGCAAAGCCGATTCATCATCTTCGCAGTAGAGCCGAAATGGTACACATTGCACGCGCACGAGTACACGCGTGCCTGCAGCACGCGCCATCGGGCAATGAGTGCCTCGCGCGCTACACGGCGCTACGTACATGCAATGTCTATACTGTACGTGGAGATCAGCAAAGACTCGTACATATTACGTTTGTCAAATTACCGGTGTTCAAGATATCTTCCGATATGCCGATAAACCGGTCGATTTACTTCTTATCTTGGATCGACCGATAAGTTCCCGATAAGCGATATCCCCAACATTGCAAATTACTACACTGCCTGCTTTTTCGAGGGTAAGATCCTGGTCAATGCAAAGTTTTTTTAAAGTATCGATGAACTGAATGTAGACAATCCCACAATTTAAATGGATTGATTTTGGAAACAAGTCAAAAGATTTGACATTTTTTTTCATTTAATAAGAAGTAGGTTATAGAAGTACAACCCTAGTCGTGGGCAAAAACCCCATGGCTTCAAACTAAATCTCACTCACGCCGCATTACATTATTACTATAAGGGGCTTGGCCCCAGCAAGGCACCACACTGTCGCCTCGTTTTTATTCTTAACGATGAGCATGGTCGAGGTTGTTGATTGGTTTCGGAATACTATAGCATTACTCTCGTTCCAAAACTCTCAAGAAACCTCCATCCACCAATCTTCGACGGTGGGATGGATATCATGCCAATCTTCCGGATTCACATCGTGAAGCCCAAGCCTTTAAGGAGGACCAAATCCTTGTGGTGAAGCAACATTTCAAAAGAAGGTGGGCGGCCGTTTCTTGGATTTGGTTGCAAAGTCCACAATTTTGTCACCTTCTCCGATCAAGTCTATCTCTCGGCCACACACGGTTTTAGAGGATCAGCCAAACAAAAAATTTACACTTAGGAGAGATCCAAGGCATCCAAACTAAGGTTGGCATGACGGAGGTGGTGTGACCTAAGAAATGCATTTTACAGGCCGACGAGGAGGAGTATGATCCATTGATTTTATAGGCCCACATTTTAAGTGGAAACAGAAATACTATATCTATATATATGGCATTATCCATTTTGTTGTTCCGTTAGTAACGTTATTACCATGTGTGTTTACAGGACAGACAGTAGGTCTTTATCGAAAGAAAAAAAAGACTGCACGCATACGTGTCCATAACACATGTATACGCACGTACTGTGACGTCGTATACTGGACCGTATTACGTAGTACCGCGCCCACATGTGCACCCTGCCTCCACACATACGGCACCCGCCTTTATATCCCTTTCCACCTTTCCTCCCACACCCCGTCCCCGTCTGCTCATATCCTTCTTCTTCTCCTTCCACGGTTCTTCCGCTCATGAGCTAGCTACCTCCGCGCGCGGCCGCTCCCCGAGAAGATCACTAGCTAACTTCTTCATCGTCTCCGTTCGCCTTCGCCTTCGCCTCCGAGGACGGCATGGACCGCAAGGAGAAGTCCCGCAAGTCCTCCTCCTCCGCGGCGGTGGCCATGGCCGCGCTGGCCGCCACGGCCGCAGCCGGCGAAGGTGCCCGAGCCGACGGGATGATGCCTCCGTACGGAGAGGAGGACAAGAAGCCTAAGCTTGTTAACGTGTCCGTGGTTGCCTTCGGCGCCTCGAGCTCCTCTGCTGCGGCGGTGGCGGTCAGGAGGAACGGTGGTGCAGTCGCGGCCGGGGCAGGCGGGCCGAGCTGCCAGGCTGAGAGGTGCGGCGCCGACCTCACCGACGCGAAGCGTTACCACCGCAGGCACAAGGTGTGCGAGGCGCACGCCAAGGCCGCCGTCGTGCTCGTTGCTGGCCTCCGTCAGCGCTTCTGCCAGCAATGCAGCCGGTAAGGCCACGCTCGCTGAAACCCATGGCCGGCCCACACAAAACGAACACGGTTTGGCTTTATTTGGCAAACTCAAAATTAAGCGCATCCTCTTACGATTCACCACCACATGATTGGTTCGTTCTAGTTAAATGTACATATGAACTGCATACTAGGCTAATTACTCTAGAGCAGTGCTATGCGTACGACGAATTTTCGTCCGACGATTGTCCGACCCTAGTACATCACCCTTGGATTAAATTGCTGCATCAACTGGGATCACAGGATGAGAGAGTCGGATGGGTTTCGTACACAAAGTGTCGTACGCATAGCTATTTCGATTACTCTATGGTCTAAACAACGGTTGAATCGTGTGCTCTTTGGCTGGTAGGGTTTCCGGCAAAAGCTTTGTCGACCTTGCACAAATTATTGGATTAATACTGCTAAAAAGCCACAGTGCAAATTCTCTGAGGAAGTTTTATTTTATTTAGACACATACAACATACAGTTCTTGGTTCTTGGTAACCTCACAATCAAATCAACAGTGACACACAGTGAACCTGGTGTAAGAGGTCTGCACTCTGTTTGCATTTCCCCCGGCAGGGTGATAACACGTATAGGGATAAGGAAAACCAGGCTTCACATCTCATTCAGAGGATTCTTTGCTTTATTAGTGCAGCATAGACCATAGTGCACATCATTGTCCCTTCTTGTTTGCTTGGAAAGGATAGTGTGTCTGTGGCTGTACCTGTTGTTTTGAGGACATGGACTTTTAGCTCCTGTCGGTGGAGATAATGAGAACCTGACTTGGCCCTTGCCTTCTGCTCAAGCTGAAACAGATGGCTGGCCAGGATCCAACTTGATCTGCCTCACTCACCGAGGCAGCTCCTGGCTTCCCAGTTTAGCTGCAAACATATGTGCTCAGTCACTCAGTCCTAGGTTAATTAGTTTTGGTCCGACCAAAACTAGCCTGGTTTCTGCCTCATTTTTTCAGATGCTTTTATGTTTCTTCTGCATGCACATCTTGCATGTTACTATGTATACATAGATGTCACATTGGCATTCTTCAAAATCAGATGAGTCACACTCGAGTCTTTTGCTGTTTCACACTCTAGACTTTAGCTTGAAGTTAATCTACCAGTAGTGGTGTCCTGAGCACAGTTGGTTGCTGGCCCCGTTCATGTGATGTCCTTGTGCTGGTAAAGGTAATGACAAAGACATTGCTACAGTAGTTCTTGATTACTCATCGGTGGGGAATTCAAGAGCAACAATCAAAACAAATTTGGTCCCCTGATTCAGAACGCCATCATGTTCTTCTTCATAACCTGTAGTGCGAACGGTGGTTCGCCTTCTATCACATACTTCTGTCGGTATGACATGACACCTTGTCACTTTAGGCCTCTCGAAACTCGAATGTCTTTCGAGGAACAAGTTTCTAGAAGCTTTTCAGCTAATACGGAGTAGGAGGTAGGCATCTAGGCATTAGCCTGTCTCTTTAACAACTCCTCCATCCATTTGGAAAATGATATGTCAAGGAAGACTGAATAACATTTTGATATTAATAGTATTTGAGAGTTCCGAACAACACCCGAGGAACATACCTGGTCTGTTCTTGAGGTACTTCATGTTAAAAGGACGATTAGTGCACCACCGTAAATTGCAATGTTAAAACTTGGAGATTAAATCTTGGCGTGCAGTACTGATGGAATAGGACTAAATACGACCGCATGTACTGTTGCATTTGCTGTCTCTGCTTTTGCATGCACATGCATGTGCACCGCTCCAGATTCCACCAGTACAGCTGCAAATAAATAGCTTCTGCTAAGTTACACGCAGATTTTAAATTTACTGTTTCACCCCACGTACGTGCTGCACATTGGTTTCTGATCTTGTGGTAACCTGTTTTGTAGTGTTGCAGTGTTGTGTCTGTTTGTTGTTGTTGTCATCTCTGTCTGAAAACTGCTGCTCTTGATCGGACACTCCAGGTTCCACGAGCTTCTGGAGTTCGACGACACCAAGCGCAGCTGCCGCCGGCGTCTGGCCGGGCACAACGAGCGGCGGAGGAAGAGCTCAGCGGAGGCCAACGGCGACGACGGATGCCGCCACGCCGACCAGGACGGTCGGAGCCACCCGGGGAACTCCCCGCTGAACCACTTCCAGATCAGATAAACCTGCCAAAGCATGCTCCCTCTCTTCTGTCATGCAGCCATGCTACTAGCTACATCTATCTATATCTTGCATCTACGACCTACCTACCTATCCACTATCCAGTGTACTAACTGGCAGTATGTATGATCTCCTGTACTTCTATATATTTGCACAGGAGGTATATGTGCTACTATCCGCCAACAACTTATGCTAATTGTAACCTGGGAACCTAATCAGGTGCTAGTGATTGTGTATGTGATGTGTAAATGTATTGCCTGTGCAACCGAGACTTAGACAGGCTGTGTAATATTGCTGCTGTGCTGGGATAATTGTGGTAATATATATGCTATTTATTCGAGTAACTACTGGGATGGCAGTGAGTGTAGACATGAATTTCCCCACTTCATGCGCACAAATATTCAGAATAGCTTCCTGTGGTTTTTCTTCTCTCATGGAAGGCACTCTGATATAGCTGTAGTGTATCATGACCACCTAGTCCAAATCTTGGCATTAGTAAAATTTGCCCAATCTGTTTGTATAGAGTTGACTGAATGTTATCCAAACAGTTTGAACTTTAAATGTCTGGTTAGCCACGGGGCTTTGATTGTGAACCAAGTCCTGAATTTTTGACGCATGAGACCACTTGATCCAATGAAATGTCAAAAAGGACCACCTCCGAATCAAAATGGCAGAAGTACCATGGCGGCTTCCTGGCCAAGCGACACGTGGCAAAGGCCGCCACGGTATTTTTGCCAATTTGATTGAAAGGTGGTCCTTTCTAACATTTCACTCACCCAGGTGGTCTCTTGTGTCATTAATTCCCAAGTCCTCTGTCCGAGACCGAGTTAACTATCTTCTCCTTATGGATTGGGCAAGCTGCTGCTGCTGCTTGTAGGTTCTATCAACCTCCTGGTATCCAACTTCCTACTCAGGATACAACGCTGTCATAACGTAAATCACTCGAATCAACGAAGAAGAAAAGGATGCACGGAACCTTCCGTTCTTTGTTTGATCTGTTTTTTTTTTTCAATGGACCTTTCTGCATTTTTTGACAAATGGTAATATATTAATATCAACATGATAAATATTGCGTCCGGTCTCTGCAACAACATGACTACCAGCAAACCACCTGTTATCACTTAACAACACACGTGAACTCCGAAAATGGTTCTGCAAAAGAACCTCCTTCATTAACCGTTTAGTGATCCATTTGATGGTGGCTACAGCTTGGTAATACAATATCATGACCATTAGAACATAGGCTCGAGGAGAGCCCAGCTTTAAATTAATAAAGCCACAACGGCGAGTGCATACAGGATCGGACAGCAGTACGGGTCACGCAGGACACCATAACAAACCAGGTAGCTCGCAGGCCACGAATGTCTACCACACCACACACACCTAATACGACAGCAAGGCACAAAGACACACAGGCGACGGGAACAGGTGGTCAAGGACGCTCCCTGATGGTGTCGTGAAGCCGGCGTATGTCGCGAATCGCCGACTCCACCTCGTCTCTGTCCTGTCGTCTAGCCACTGGCTTCCACACCTGCATGTACATAATCAGTTTGAAAAGGCAGTCAGCCGGCTGTGAGGGGAAGATCCCTTCTATGGTGTATTTGTTCCGCACATTCCAAAGAGTCCAGCAAAGGGCCGCACAACAAATCCATAAGACTCTACGTGCCCGACCCGTGTAACCCTGAAGAAGTCTATAAAGCTCCGCGAAACACGTGGGGTTCCAGGAGCAATGCAGCAGTTCCCTAACTGCACTCCAGAGGAACTTGGCTAAGACACAGCCAAAGAAAATGTGGTTGGTGTCCTCCACCTGGCCACACATCTCGCAGAGGCCATTTGAGGGGCCTTTGCGGCGGGTAAGGTTATCTCCAGACGGGAGTCGCTTCCTGACTAATTGCCAGAGGAAGATCCTAACCTTAAGGGGAACCGCGATTCCCCAGATCTCACTGTAGTGCTTCCGCGGGACCCCCTGGCAAAGCTTCCGGTACAGGGATCTAACCGAGAATTTACCAGAAGGCTCCAACGTCCACACAAACTCGTCCGGACCGACCGACAAGTGAAAGCCCGCGGTCTGACGGTGGAGATCCTCCCAATCCGGAATGTCGGAATGGCCTAAGGCCCGACGTAGGTGTACATGCCACCCCCCGTCGTCAAAGGCCGAAGCTACCGACATGTTAGGGTCCCGCGACATTGCGAATAAGTTCGGAAATCTGGTCGCAAGGGGCCCCGACCCCTGCCACCAATCGATCCAGAACCTAGTCGATCTGCCATCCCTAACATAGTGTCGCGCCCCTAGGCGCAGCACCTCCTTCACCTTTTGAAGGGTGTTCCAGAATTGGGAGCCAGGGCTATGGGCGTCAATCAGCACGTCTTTAGACCGCAGATATTTGCTCCTGATTATGTCCGCCCATAAGCCGCGGTGGTGCACAAGCAGTCGCCAAACCCATTTCGCCATGAGGCAGATATTCATGAGTTTGGTGTCAATGATCCCCAGGCCCCCAAGGACCTTGGGTTGACAGACTGCCGCCCACCGGACCCAGTGATATTTGCGCTTAATCCCGTTGCTTTCCCAAAAGAACCGGGATCTATGTCTATCCATAGCCTTGTGCACCCCGTCACCTAGAAGACACACGCCCATCGCGTGGAGGGGAAGACTAGATAGACACGAGTTGGTCAAAGTCAGCCTTGCCGCCGAAGACATGAGCTTCCCAAACCACGGGTCCGCACGCTTACCAACTTTCGCGGTCAGAGGGTCCCAGTCCCCTGCACACAGTGCACGGTCACTAATGGGGAGACCCAGATAAGTGAACGGGAAGGCGCCACATTTGCAATTAAGCATGTCGGCAATCCGTCGCTGCTCCGCACTATCCGTCCCCATGACCAGCACCTCACTCTTGTGGAAGTTAATACGCAGCCCTGACATATTCTCAAAACATAGAAGAATGAATTTGAGATTGGCAATAGCCAGGTCATCCGGCTGGAACATGATGATCGTGTCATCCGCATATTGCAGGTGAGACACACCCCCGGGGATGAGGTGTGGGATGACCCCCTGAATATGGCCGGCTCTCCTGGCTGCATCAAGAATGGCAGCCAAGGCTTCAACCACAATATCATGACCATCACCACTGCAATTAATGTCTCTGGTCTTGGAGATGCCTTCTTCCCATATGCTCAAACAACTGTCTGTTCTGTTAGAACCCATGGAAAATGATGTGTTTGGTTAAGCTTGGAGTCATAGTCCCTCGAATAAACAAGGTTGGAGTCATATATAGTTAGTGTATCTTAGAGGCACAATGGTGTATTTGAAAACAAATGCCCATATACTCTTACAGTATCAGCCTAGCTGAAAGGAAATGGTGTATTTGAAACAAATTATGCATATACAATCACTTCCTTTCAGTTTGCAACTTTTCAATATGTTGGCAAAGTCTTGAAACCTGAATCTGCTCCATGGTTGTGATAATGTTGGATGTGGCCCAAGAAGCTTATTTCTTGATATTATTATTTTAATTTTTTTAATACTCTGAGGGAACTGCATGGTACTAAAATATACTCTTCTTCTGCAGTACTAGCTTGCAAATTAGAGAGTTCATAGGGAAGGAGCGCATAGAGTGTAATAAGATCACATTCTTATTACAATGTATTGTAATAATAGAAAGATGAGTTAAGGTAAGCAGACGGATAAGTTTGCTATAGTGCTTGCTTAATCATGGAATAAGCATACTCCCTCCATTCAATATTAAAAACATCCTGGAAAATTCAAGAAAAATTAGACCATCATTTGCTAGTACTACTTGATCTGGATAATCCACAAACAAGAATGAATTACAATTCCTGGATTCCACAAGATGTAGTAGATGAACAATGTTTGGCAATATCCTCTCTTACAGTGTACTTGTAACTCATAATTCGTGGGATACTGGGTCTTGCTTAGGATTAAATAAAATAAGTTCATTGATCATTGTCATGTTGCTCTTTGGTAAAGATCAGATGGGAATACTATACTGAGTCATTCTTATTTTCTAATAGGTGTGGTCAGAAAACATTGGTAGTCTGAAAAGCAGCTTACCTCTTCAGAAGTGTCAGAAAACTGTTATATTATAAACAGCTGACTATCGTCTTAGCTCACCACTTCAGAAGTGTCGCCTTCTGGCCTGGGACACATAAACTTGAGAAATTCAGACTTTTTTTATTGAGGTAGTGTTTCTGCTAGATAAACTCTAGCAGTAGTTCTAACAGCGCAGTTTCAAAATTCAGAACTGTCTGATAAATGATGCGGCGATATATTGTAATGGCTGCTCTATATTGGCACAAAGAAAAAAGAGTTCAGGCCACCACTTGGTTCGCAATGAAATGAGGAACGATTTGCCGCAATAATTTTGGAATTGTGGTCTCTCTTCTAAATTCTTACTCATCTCTGCGTCCCAGGGGTTTCTTCCTCCTGTTGGGAAAGAGGGTATCCTCATCCTCCCAGGGATGCACCAAACAATCCTCTGTTGAGATATATTTACCTGGTTTTTACTCCCCTGACAACCATACAAAGCGTGAAGTTCACCCCGAAAATCAAATCCGTGCAGTTTAGTTTAGAACTGGAATGGCTACCAAAAAATTCAGTTAAGAAGTAACAAATGCAAGCTCTAATTTTATAGTTGGCCTGCACCTCGTAGATACACAGACAAGACCAATGTTGATGAATTTGATTTCGTATTCATTCAAGACCTAATATGGTGACTTACAAGAGCAATCTGAATTCGTACAAGCCAATGACCAACATCTGCCTAGCCGAATAGCCGAAATTTTTGTTAAGAAGGAAAAATTACAGTATACTTTTATAGTTGACCTGCACCTCATGCACACACTAAGACCAATGTTGAATAATTTAGTTTCCTAATATCCATTCGATCAGGACGCAATGCATGCGAGATTTACAAGAGGAAAAAACATCTGAATTTGTACATGCTAACCAGATATGCCAAGGATCAACATCTGGCTAGCCGAAAAGCAGCTCGGCGTGTGGGCTCAGGTCCTTGTAGTACACCTCCCTGATGGTCACCTCGCTGACGCCGGTGGCCGTGGACACGTCACGGACGGATTTCCCAGCACCTGAGCGCTGGACCGCCATGTAGATGATGGCGGCGGCGATTGAGTCGGGGTTGCGCCTCACGTCCAGGTTCTTCTCCAGCCTCCCCGCCGCCTCCAGCGCCGCGCTCACCTCCTGGTCGCCTATCCCCACCAGCGAGCCGAAGCGGCTCAGGTAGTCGCCCGCCCGCACCACGGCGCCCATCTTCATCATCTCCCCCGCCTCCTGGCCACCACCGTCTGCGTCCTCCCCGAAGTGGACCTTGATGTGCTTGACGAGCCTCCCAATGTCCTTGATCCCGGCCGTGGCGTTATCGCCCGTCACCGACGCCAGCTCCTTGAAGGTCCGCGGCGTGCCCACGGCGCGGCACGCGACATGGAGGCAGGCCGCGTACAGCGCGTCCCGGTTCCGGCACTTGCCGCCCCTGGGGAACGCCTTGGCGTTGTCCAGCTTCCTCAGCACCTCCCTGGCGCGGTCCCTGACGGCGTCCGCGAGCCCCAGCCGCGCCGCCATGTCGTCGATGGACTGGAACGCGTCGGCGAGCGACCTGTCGAGCACCGCGCCGCGCATATTCGGCGCGGCCCCGCCTCGCGCAGCACCTGCAGCGCCGCGCATTCTGGGTAAGCACGCGCCCTGTGCTCCGTGTATGTCGCTGGCTTCGGGAGACTGCACGTTACCTGTTGAGGCAGGGTATGGGGTGGTGGTGGTGGCGACAGTGGAGTTGCCGTCGTGGGCGAGGAAAGGGTCGGTGGCGCCACCGCCGCCATCGTCGTCGAGGAAGGCGGCCCACCGGAAGGACTTGTCGACGTAGCTCGCGCCGATCACGCGCTCACACAGGGTGCAGACGGTGCTCCGGGCGGCGTTGTCGCGGGACACGACGACCGTGCGGCGGCAGTCCGGGCAGTAGCGCAGGGAGTTGGCGATGTCGTCGCACATTGCTTGCTGGGTCTCGATCGACATTGCTGCTCTCGGTCGCTAGGATTCGGTCTCGCTCGCGCTTTTTTGCCTTCTGTTGGTTTTGAAATTGGAACTTGGTATCTATCCACAATGCTTGCCGGTGCCCCTTTTATGGATGGAGAAGTAGGTCGGTGGGAGGGACGGACTCGAATTCCCCTCCGCCGTTCCGGATCCGAGTAGGAGCCGCCGCCGCCGCTGCGTATAATGTGAATTGGGATCCGATTACGACTGTGTCCGCTCGCCGGCGCAGCGCCGGCCCTCACGTGCTTCTCTCCTCGCATCACCTGACCCCTCCTCGATTCCCCGCCGGAACCCTAACCCCGGCGCTCGCCTCTCCATTGTGGTTTTCTGCGGCGAGCCGGCGAGAGATGTCGGGAGGCGCTGGGCTGGTCCGGAAGCGCATCAACAAGCACCTGGACAAGGCCGTCGCCCTACACGTCAAGGCCCATATAACTGCATACTGTTGTTTGCTCACGAGGTGTTCGTATTTGATTTTGAATTGCTATTTTCATGATTCACTCGCTATTGCAAACGCGAATTGTGTCATGCTCTGCACTGAAATCATGTGAGCTGCTAATATTGTCATACTAGTATCACATTGTTGATCGGGCTCTCTTAATCCCAGACGTATTGCCTTTTCGATAAAGCCCAGACGTATTGCTGATCTACTGTTCTGATCCTTTTTACATTTACTGACAGGTCATCTGCTATAAGCTCAAGACTGTGTACAGGCCGCCTAGGGAGAATTTAACCTTGGAGATTTCATCAATGCTGTGGAAAATTTGCCTCTGGAGGACTTCCCCCCTGAGCAGAGCAGCACGGGTCTGGGAGGAATTCTCTTCAAACAAGAAGTTATCTGACTGCATTTCTTGTCTGCAGTCATGTTATTGGAAAAGTTTGCTTAGCAACAGAGCCATCTATTCCTGGACCACCGATGATATCTTCAAGAAAGTGATTGCGATATGTTTCTCTTGCAAGGAGCACAGATGCTCTCCGAAGATCCCTTGTGGGTATGGCAGCTGATTTCTTGATTTCCTTCAAAAGGGTTTGAGCATTGCTTCATGCGCAAATTATATCGCATGATAATTCCTGCTTACCTTTCCCCGTTTATACAGTACAAAGCACAAACTATTTCTGTCTCAGTTTAGCTGGTTCAAAAAAAATATCACTTTCAGGTGCTTCAGTGCTAGAGATGTGAGTAAACTTCAAATGTCCAATTATGGACTATTTTTGTCATTTCCATGTGATTTCGAAATGACATATACTTTGGTATGCAAAGCAGGGAGAGGCTGGGGAAATTAACAAGAGTTTGTGGAGAACTGGTCTGTGTTATCAATACTCTAGTTGAGCACTCTGGGCATGCCCCACATAGGTAACTCTGTACGTGTGTTCGTGTTTATTCTAGCAAACAATTGGAGTAATAAGATGAGGAGGCTGGTGAGGACCCCTTTGTGATATTGTCTGTTGTGGATTTTGGACGGTTGATTGAGGCATTGCGTTTGTCCATACGTCGATACTGTAGTCTGGAGGGGATTTTTGGGCTGGATTGGTCTTTCGTGCTTATACCATTTTGGTTTGCCATTGAGTCCAGATTACTATTTTCATATGTGCCCAAGACGTTCGTCATAGCCACAGACGTGCTTGCTGCAATGTTTGCCATGGCCGACCGCCTAGGTGCGTTGAGAACCAGTAGATTCCTCCAGGCAAAGAACCGACTCTCTTTATACGCTGATGATCTGGTTATATTCACTAAACCTGACCTAGGCGAGCTGAACTCGGTCAAGAAACTGATGCAATGTTTTGGAGAAGCCTCTGGTCTGCTCACTAACTTTGAGAAGAGCTCCATTATCCCAATACAATGCTCCCATTTGGACACCAATGAGCTTGCAGCAGTTCTTGCATGCCCTATTCAGAGCTTCCCTTGCAGATATCTCGGTCTACCTCTATCTGACCAACGGCTGCGAAAAGGTGACCTCCAACCTTACCTTGACAAACTAGCTGGCAAGGTCAAGGGGTGGAACAAGGGCTTCTTCTCCCTTGATGCCAGGCTGCTACTTGTCAAGTACGTGCTCTCAGCCATGAACATCTGGGTTTCAGCCGGCGTACATGCCTCCGCTGCCGTTTCAGCCGCCGCCGATGGCGCCCTTCATGAACCCTGGGTACCCGACCTACCAGCAGGCTCAGCAGCCCGCCGCAGCCGCGGGGCCTGTGGTTCCGCGACCTAAGAGGAAGAAGAACAAAGGGGGGCAGCCGGGGGCTCAGGGACATCAGCCGGTGCAGCAATTTCCGTTTCAACAGCCCTCGTTTCAGCAGCAGTTTGTGGGCAGCCGCTGGTGGCGCCTCATACCATCCCGGGTGCGAGTGCTCCCATGGCCACGGAGGCCTCCGGTATGGCAGCAGCGGGAGAGTGCTTGGTTTCTGAATCGGGGCAACTTCTGGAGTCCTCGACAGCGGGTAAGAGCAAAGCAAAAAAGGGCAGCAAGTGCTTCAAGTGCGGGGCGGACTCTCATGCCACTAAAGCTTGCCCGATAAAACACTACTGTTTAGTTTGTGATAATGCAGCTCATCCCACCTTCAGGTGTCCTACTTTGCGGCTTCCCAAGCCCACGTGTTTCACCACGGGTACGGGCACCCCGAGACATTGTTCGTGCAGTTTCCCGATAGTGTCTACAAGCCACACCTGATTCCTTCGAGCTCCCCCACTGCACTGATCTCGATTGTGGGAGACCCGGTGCCCGCAGCTGCTATTGAGAGTTTGATCTCAAAGGTGTGTTTCTCGGCACTGTGGACGTGGGAGGCATTGCCCCATGGCGATGGTGCTTTTCTCATTGGTTTTCCGTCAGCTGAGGACCTCCACAGGGTAGACGGGATTTAGTTGAACATTCCGTCCTTTAAATCTACGGCAACTATTTCTGTGTGGAAGTCCAATGACGATGCAGTCCCCATCAGAGTGCTTGAGAAGGTCTGGGTTCACGTTCAGGGAGTTCCTTATGCACTGAGACACTTTCTTGGCTTTTGGGCGGTTGGCTCGCTCATTGGGACGACTCTTGACGTTGATCTTGCCACCTACCGGAGCCGTGGTATTGTGCGCATTCTGGTGGGCATGTTGGACTCCAAGGTGTTGGAAAAACACACAGCTAATGATGGATCGTATATTGGGGCCTCGTGTGTGGTGAGACTCAAGGAGTACTTTTTTTTTTCAGCCGTGAGTCTGCGGATTTCGTTCCGGCCCCCGACTTTGTGCCTTTCTTTTGGCGCCGTAAGGGTGACGACGC
The DNA here is from genome assembly GCA_947311845.1 of Poa pratensis. NCBI lineage: Eukaryota > Viridiplantae > Streptophyta > Magnoliopsida > Poales > Poaceae > Poa > Poa pratensis. The sequence continues at coordinate 109,065,477 of CAMZMU010000107.1, read as the reverse complement.
CGATGATGAGGAGGGTAAGGAGCATGACTTTGAGGATTCATTGGGACAGGACAACTCCAATGGTTCCCTCTCCAACAACATGGACGTTGATGGTAGTACATCGTCCGAGACACCGGTTGGTAACAAGTCCGCTGCACCGGGTGATCAAGTTGGTTCTGTGATGGCTATAACGCCGTACAATTCTACTCCTTCCACTCCGAGAGGTCGGGAGATTGTGGAGCTGATCCGTCGTTTCTCACCGAGTCTGCTGCGCCCCTCGCCGGAGACTACACCGACGGTCGTCGCAGACTGCTCCGACGGTCGCCGGAGACTGCACCGACGGCCGCCGGAGACTGCACCGACGGAGCTGCTGTTGTCGCTGGGCTAGGTCGTTCCTCGCCGAGTCTGCTGCGCGCCTTGCCGGAGACTGCACCGACGGTCGCCGACGGCCGCCGGAGACTGCACCAACGGAGCTGTTGTTGTCGCCGGGCTGGGTCGTTCCTCGCCGAGTCTGCTGCGCGCCTCGCCGGAGACTGCTCCGACGGTCGCCGGAGACTGCACCGACGGCGCCGCTGCTGTCGTCGGGCTGGGTCGGGAGGAGGCTGCTACTTCGTCTCCGCCTCCTCCTGGGCTATTGGCTCCAAGCGGTCCTGTGGAGATGGACCGGGACAGCGGCCCTGTTGCTGTGGATGTCGCGCGTGGACTGGCGAACCCGGAGGGCAGCGAGGGGTTGGTCTCCGTGGGGGCTTCTACATCGTCTCAGCCTCCCGTGGATGGACCGACCCCTGACGCTGCTATGGCGAGTGTGGCCTCGACCGTGACACAGGCCCACCCGCCTCGAGCGGTTCAGTTCGGTTCCATGGTGAAGGCTGGGGAGGCTGCTACATCGTCCGGGCCGCCCCACGCCTTCACTACTCCGAGGGCCACGCGTATGGTGGGTCGCATCGGCACGCCATCCACTACTCCAGCCCATCGCAGCGACAGGTTCGGGGTGGATGCGGATGGAGCTTCCTCCACCGACGAGGACTCCATGTCGAGGGCTATGCGTCGCAAGGCGACACGTAACCTGGACTATTCTGGTATGGATTTAAATTCGAAGTCCTTTTTATCTTTGTCACCGCATTCCATTCATTCTAAACTGAGTAGTGAAGGTTTTAATCTCGGTAATAGTCAATCTCAAGTTCATGTGTCAACTAAGGTCTTGAGACATATGGAATTTGACCATCTCACGGTTATTCCGAAAGTCTCGACTGGGTTGTCTTCCACCTATGATGATGAGGATGAAGCGATTGCCACATCAGATGGTCAGCTGATTTCTCATCTAATTGGTGAGGTGTTGGAAGGTAGATTGGATGACGACGGTTTGAGCTCATTATATGAGCTAAAAGCATCCGGCCGGAAATCCAAATCTACAGCCAACAAGTCCCGGAGACGGACAAAGTTATCCAAATCCCCCACGGTTTCCCGATGAATGGCATGTTCAAAAATAGCAGAGGTCTTGGTGACATGGCTAAACACTTGCACTTCGCCGATTGTATTCGGGACCATAATTTGGATTTCTTAGCTATTTCTGAGACTGGTCGACGTGACTTCCCACAATCTTTCTTGAACCGACTATCGGGCGGTATTGAATTTGAGTGGCACTCGCGACCTCCTCATGGACGCTCCGGTGGCATTTTACTAGGCGTCAGGACTGATACCATGGAAGTGTTGGATGTTACGGAAGGCAATTTTCATATCAAAATGCACATCCGTAATAAGTCCGATAGTTTCATTTGGAGTCTTGTCGCCGTGTATGGGCCGGCCCAGGAAGCGTCTAAGACCTCTTTTTTCGTTGAATTGGTTAATCTAGCAAAAGATAACCCACACCCTATTCTCATAGGTGGGGATTTCAATTTGCTTCGATTCCCGTTCGAGAAAAGTAAGGGTCGGTTCGACAACCGTTGGCCTCTTTAGTTCAATGCTGTCATTGACAGTTTGAACTTAAGAGAGATTTCGATAGTGGGGAGACAGTTCACCTGGGCTAATTCCCTCCCTGAACCCACATACGAGAAACTAGACCGAGTACTGATGGATTCCGATTGGGAAGCTAGGTTCCCATTGGTGTCGGTACGGGCTCTAGAACGTATTGAGGGTTTGTCGGATCATGCTCCCATTCTTTTGACCACTGGAGTGCCTAGACCGCAGTGTAAACCACGGTTCAAGTTTGAGCTTGGCTGGTTACACCGCGAGGGCTTCCATGACATGATTAAAAGAATCTAGGATTTACCGGTAGCTGGTGATACGCCTATCCAGCGGTGGAACAACAAGATACGTGCCTTACGTACTCACCTCGCTGGTTGGGCTCTGTGGGGACCCCGGACTAGCTGTCCAAAATACCCTTGTGCCTACTACATCAGCGATCCCATGATCAGTCTATCGCTGAGCACAATCAAACTGGTATCAAAAGAACATCCATAAATACCGAAGTAATTACTTACTCGATTGAAGCCATAAGCTTCAACAGGTACTTGCAGCGGAAATCACCAAACAATGTGGAGCCCAAGTCATATGCCACAACCCCACAGGCAACTGACTGGGAAGCGCCCTAGTTCGCACTGACGTCATTTAAAACTTCTCCTTCGAACTGCTCCTCTTCAGAATCTGGCTAAGACAATAGCCAGGGACAAAACCAATATGAGTACATTTGATTGTACTCGCAAACTACCCCGACATGAGCATGCACTACTCTTTTTACTGTTTAAACAAAACTTCGTTTGCTTTGAAAACTCTATATCCTTGTTGAAAAAGGAAAGAAGGCTTTTAGAACTCTTCCCATAAATCTACCTTTGTAGGAAATCTCTTTAAAACTTTTTCCCGAAATATATCTTTGTCGAAAAATGATAAGAAGTCTCTTTTTAAAACGTTTTCCCGGAAAATCACCATTTTATCTGTTTCTCCAAAACTCCTCCTTTTTCTGACCATAGTCAGTCATGGTCCACTTTCCTCCATCAACATCATACCAACTCATTGGTATAGTAGTGGAACACTTTCTCCACTTCACTTTCCTTTTAAACTCAAATCTTTTCAAAACTTGCACATAGTCTTAGGACAGCCTCCCAATTGTCCATATCCGAGGACTCGGCTATTCGAATAGTTTTAACCCTCTGCAGAGGTAGCACGCTTTTTGCCCACACCCATCCGGTAACTCATCGTGTCAGCCACATCCCGCCATACCAGGTGTATGCTTAGTTGAGCCACCGACCATAGCCTCTCCTTTGCTCATGCTATTATAGGACCCTACCGCTACAAAATTATCATACTTTCCATCGACACCCAGTCCAGATTCCCCGTCGGGAAACTTAAGTGTGAGGACTCGTAGTTCTGCCCGGCGAGCGAACCCTTCAATCCCCATCCTCAGATGCCAGGACCCAGGTCAGGGGGTAGGTCGCCATGACCATCCCCTCATGGAACGAGGTCATCCTCGTTGTTGAGGCATCCCATACTAATATGAGCAAATTATATGACTACGCCCTTTTTCCCATATGTGGGTAAATGTGGTCGCACAGGGTAAGATTGGTCGTCATAGTACTAGGACACTGTGCATTTTTCATAAACATCACCATTCTCCAATTTTCCACTTCAACACCGACACCTCGGCATTCCATAACCACATAAGTATTTTCAAAAGAGTTTTGAGTAAACAATATTTTTCCCATCCTATAGTTTGAAAAAGAATTTCTATCTAATATCTCCATATAGGGTGTCAAAATAATATACTTATATTTTGGAAAAAGGGGTGTTCAAAATCATAACTTTAGTGGCAAACACCACATAAATCACTGATGCTCTTTATAAGTAAAACATGTGAATCAAAATAGATGTATATAGATGCAAGCTCGGAGAATAGCTTGCCTGATTCCAGTATAATGTTCCTGGGCTTCTTCTCACTGATCAAGAAATAAACTCCCAATTCTCCTTCAATAAATCCTTTCCAAATACCACTCCGGTAGCGTTTATCTCTAGCGTCGCAACATGAAAATAAAACAACACTCAATAAGCAACCAAACCACAAGTGGTATACAAACAGGGAACAAACCACAACATAGCACTATTTTAATCAAGCAACAAACTAAGATCTACATTTACAAGGGCATTATACTAATCAGGAGTATAACACCATACACATGCCAAAACAAGAGGGCACAAAGACATCCTCAACTAGAGGTACCTAACAAACATTTTTCCCTAAACAGGAAATACTTCAGACAAAAGTTAATTCATCAAATAGTTTCTACTAACAAGCAAGGCTATGCACTATTAGCAAACCTAAGCAACCAGTAGCCCAAACTTAGTTAAAAAGATTATCTCGCTAATTCAAAATATCAAGCAACACAAGCATAATTAACTACTTGTTGGTTGCTTCAAACACCACTAAACAACACATGTTTAACTCAATTAAGCCTAACCCATGCCACTAACAGTACTAACATATACTAACATACTAAATATCAGTAACACACATGTAACAGTACCAAAATAATCATCAACAAGCATAAAACACATTTTTATTAACAAGACAATTTAATTCCCTTCTTTTGGTTTGAGGCAGAACTACACTTTTACTAAATATTACTCCTGGGGAGTTCTGTAAATCAAACAATCATGCAAATTTGGGTTTGTGTTCTATGTTACTATTAGAAACTATCCCAATTGGATTTGCTCCAAAAATCATCTCACAAAAATTTACAAAAATCACCAAAGTGCCACTGGTATGTTTACAAGAATGAATAGAACTTTTGTTTTAGGCTTCATTTGCAAGCATGTCCAACAGATCTGGAAAGGTAGCATCTCAACCTATCCAGAGAATTTAGTTTGCAATATTTGGATATATAAGACTCCAGATATTGAATATTTAGTGAAATAGATACTTTTTACAAGATTAAATCTAGACAGCACTTAAAAACATATTTTTGCAAACAGCTAGTGTGGCATGTTTAAGAAAACACACAGGAATACTACAAAATTTGAACCACTCAATTATCTATCATAGATTTACCACAAATTAATTAAAGCTACACTGCAATTTCACAGGAAATTAAACAGCAAAATAGATCCACATAAAATAAAAGAAACGGGCCAGATCTGGCCGTGCGAGGCAGATCGCGGCCCAGCAGCGGCCCAGTGAGCGTGGCGAACGGGTACGCGGTCACCTTCTTCTTCGACACGCACGACAGCACGAGGAGGCGAGCTGGAGCTTCGGGCGGGGACGGCGTCGTCCACTCCGAGGTTCCTAGAAGAAATGGCCATGTCCATTAGGTAGAGCAGATGAAGGGGATCACGAGGGTGCGGAAATGGCGAAGAATGGGGGACGGTACTACTCGTGAGCGTCCTGGAATGGTGGTGGCCGGAGCTTCGGCTGTGGTCGGAGAAGAACGGACGGTGCGGTCGATTCGCGGCTTCCCGGCTTGATTCCTGCGGCGAGGATGAAGAGGAGGACGAGGCGGAGATCCCGGTGGTCGTCGATTTGCTCCAGGCGGTCTCAATCGACGGCGGCTAGCTCAGCCATGGCGGCTAGGGTTCGAAGCTCGTGGGGAGAAAATAAGAGGAGAGGGAGAGAGCAGGAGGGCGAGTGAGGGAGGGGAAGCAGAGGAGCGCCAGGGGGGGCCTCTTATCTCCTTCGAGCGGCAGGAGACGCGCGGGAGGGGGGGGGGGGTCCGGGCGGCGAGCGGCAGACAGACAACACGGCGCCATTGCGCCATGTGAGCTACAGAGAAGACGGCATTTTTACAGAAATCCCCCTGGAAGACTTTTCCCCATTTACAACTAGGTCCTTTTCCTGTTTTCCTTTATTTCTCTTTTAAACCAGTAGCTTTTAGATATTTAATTGAGGCAGTAAAACATTTTCAAAAATTCTGAAATTATTTGGGTAGGCTCCCCTTACCAAGTAGAGCCTCCACAAAAATTGGGGTTTGAAAATAAAATGTTTTGAACAACTTTTGTTCATAGGGTTTAAAAAATGGCATTTTTCTTAAATACAAATTTATAATCCTTTGAAATTTTGAAGCAAGTTCAAATATTATTTTTGAACTCTTGGAACTTCCTTGGTAAATATTTTAACTTTATATAATTTTCATTTTCATAGAGAAGATATTTGTTTGAAGGAAATAGAGAGTTAGGTAGAGAGAATAATTTGTTAAAGTCATTTTATTTGAATTGGAATCTTTAATTCAAGTTCTTGAATACCTTTAGAGGTTTTGCTTATTCAAGTCACATTCCAAATTTGTTGTCAAGTGTGTTTTTAATTTACTACTCTAGCACACTCTAGCACACTTGATCAACTATACACACAAGCAACAACACAACAAGATCAAGATCACATCCAAGTCCACACAAGGTCAAACACAGCAATGGGAAGTAAAACACAATCATCAGTGAAACATTTCAAAAAGTTTTTGTTGGTTCTGTAATTTGGGTCTTGTGAAACTAAGTTTTTCTTAGTTTCTAAATTTGGGATGTGACAACTCTTCCCCCCTTAAAAATAAATCTCGTCCTCGAGATTTGCCCGGTGGTAACAGGGGAGTACAAAGGCACGGGTTTTGGGTTGACTATACTTCCGGGTCGTTGTTTCTTCGGCGGGATCGCCATGTGAGATCTTGATAAATTGATGTTGCGAGGCTTTCTCTGTGGATAAACTTCTGTGCTGAGTTCAGATACTTTATGATGGGGTTGTCTTGATGATTGACTCGGATGGATAGTCTTGGTCGGCTGTTTCCAGATTCTACAGGGCTAAAGCGCACGGATCTAATTATTACCACGTTCTGGTATACCTATTGCAGGTCTTCCCCCCTTAAAAGGGGGTCTTGAATCGGTCTTGTTGAAAGTCGCAGCTGGAGTTGACTTGGAGGCATCATTCTTCTTGAGTAGCTTGACGACCTTCGTCTTGGGTGTCACTCCTCGGTGCTTGGAGTTGGTGCAGATATACTTCCTGATATTTTCTCCTTACGAGGGTCGCAGATGGGGACGCGTCGGTCTCCGATGCGTCAAGTTTGAGCACTCGACTCTCTCTGGTTTCTAATTAGTAGAGGGATGTTATAAACTTCTAAGGGCGTCTGGACTTGCTTGGTGGTTGATGTTGCCAATAGCAGGTGTTTCTGTTGTTGGATTCTTCTTAGTGACTTCCGGTAGATCTCCTTCACACTTTTCTTCCTTCGGCTTGGCGGAAAAAGGCTGGTCCTGAAAGACTTCTTTGGTTCTGGGTCTTCACAAGTAAGTTAGAGTGCACCAGAATAGTTAGGGTTTCCGGGAAAACTTTCTGGTTGAGGGGCTTAAGTTAGTTTTCAAGGGAGTTGGGCGCTATATTCTGAACATCAAACTTATTATACCTAAGATCCAAGACAACCAACTTTACATAGGCCCCTTATTCTCGAGTCTTCAAAATACCATTCCAACATCTCTGGTAAGGCCACTAATATTAACTAGTTAACTGAATCATGATTTTGCCCAAGCTAAAGTTATTAATCCACCATCATCTTCCTTGGCATAAACTCTTTATCATAACATATTTCAATCTATCTGATACCCATCAAACCTTTCAGGCATAGTCCCCCATTACATCCTATCACAAAAATCGTAGTGGTCCACCAATTATTTCTTGATTGATTTTTCTCCCCAGATAGGCATATCTCAAATTATCTTACTCCTTCAGGTGGTTGTTTTCCTACGACCATATCATCAAAGCTAAATAAAGCATCCAGCAGTCATGTGATCATTCCATCAAGAATTGCCCCACTTTCTAACCAAATTCAGATTTTATCTCAACACTTTTGGGCCTTGATCTCATAATCAAAGATAAAAGATCTTTCTAAGAATAATCCAAACAGAGCGTGACAAGCTCTGAAAACTACTGTCACCTAGAATGTCTTGCTACTAGACCAAGTCATATTGATTCCTAGAATCCGATAAACATTCACTTATCCTCCACCAATTATTTCTTGCATACAACGATCTATTCATTTGCTAACTCATTTTGACCACTTCCTATAATTCCATAAGAATTTAGTACAAGGTCACTTGCGCTAGGAATCACCCTAAACATTCCAACTCCGGAGTATTCTTCTTAATTTACTTGCTTCTAACCAATCCAAACATCATTTTATCAGCAAGTGCTTCCTAAAAATCCAATAACTTTCACCTTTATTTCTAAACCTTAAATCAAGGGTCACGTCTTCTAGCTCCAGATAACCACCAATGGTTGGGGACCACAACTGGTTAGCCCCAGAGTATTAATCAAATATATCATCTGTCCAATCCCAATTAATTTATCGATCCACTCCAAGTTTTCACTTCTATTCTAAACCCAAATTTTTGATATTACCAACATCATCCACCAAATTCTGATCTCATCACTAGATTCTCAAGGGGTCCTGACTAATAATCTTATAGTCCAACACTCTTATATCTTCCTAAAGTCTCCTGTCTACCAACTAGTTTTGAGTCGTCCACTGGCACCTCTTAATGGTCCCTAGAAAAATTTAGTGGGGAACCTTCGCACCAGTTGTTTTTCAAAAGGTTACCTTTTTCTTTTCTTGTTTCGGAAATCATATCCTTGGGGAAACACTATAAATCTTCATGTGATTTTCTCACTTAGAACTTGAGTATTTCCTAAGGTATACACTTGGGTTAAGAAAAATATTATTGTCCTTGATTTGAGTTCTAACATCATTTGCTTCACCCCTGTGGTGAAGGCATCCACTTAGTCCGAGCAAGCTTTCTATTAGTTAGTTGTATAAAATTGGGGAGGTCTTTTATAACATCAATTGCCTTAGTCATACAAGAAGAATTTGCTAACAAGGTAGCTAGTCTTGTCATCAAACTACTTTTCATATTGCAGAGGCTGAGATGTACTGGATCATCTGACGTTCCGTTTATTTGTATATGACACTCAATTGTTTGAGCATACCGAAGCGATTTGTTAACAAGTTCATGAGGCTTGTTACCAAACTACTTCTATATAACACGAACATTGGAATATCACACTTTCTAGAGAGATTAATAAAAAAATAGATTTCTGATATAAGAGTTTCCAAATACTCAAGGATAGTCTGGTATATTTCTTCTTTGCCAACTTAAGAAATCTCTCTTCAAAGTCTTCTTGTCGCAGTTCCTCCTTCTTACGGTCCTGAGCTCGAATCTTCATAGCAACTCTTATACACTCCTTGAGTTCTCCTGGTTACCGATTCTAAATGAGTCTCCTTATGTCCTCGTCTCTTGTCAAGGCTTGCAGTCCTAGAAGATTAGTTAGAACTATCGTGGACTTGAGTCAGGTGTTAATCTAAAGTTAATACGATAAGTTAGTGTAGTGTTCTTGTAATTTCACAAGTTATTTTTGCAGGTGATGCTCGTGTCTTCACGAGGTTGGCTTTAAATTGCAGTTTCCTTCGAGATCTTGACGCACTTGCTCCAGATGGTGCTTGAAGGCCATTATCTGATTTGCCGGTTAGGTTGCAAAAGTCTCAGGCTATTGGTTAAAGATCGGGGTCTTTTGTATCTTGCGAAACTGTCAGTTCTTATCGGGAGACGGTTTAGATAAGAGGAAATATCTTGAAAAGATTTTCCTAAGCGGGTTACATCTGCAACAAAGTGCAACTTGTGGCGGAGAGGTCAAAATTAGTTTTTGTTGGGTGACAAAAGGAGTTTTATAAAAAAGAAAATTTTGGGTTACTTTGTGTTGCCATCAAGGCGTGATTGTGATCGCACAAGAAAAACAACACCCAAACAGAGACTCACCAACAACGACACACAACCAGAGTAAGGCACACCAACAAACAACACACAAGGTACCTTTAGTACCAACGGACGTCTAATACTCGTGGTAGTCGGGTGGTACAACCAAGGTTCCTATCTGGTTTATCTTATGGTCTCGGTTAGACATGGTTGGTGAAGTTTTCACTCTATCGCCTTAGGCTTCAGCGGGAGGAATTGAGATTATCGAAGTTGCAACTTGAGTAGAATTGTTGATGTTGAGTTGAGGTCTTCGAAGGTCTCTTGCTTGGTTGACTTAGACAATCTTGGTATTTGCAGATCAATCACCTCGATGTGGAATGTTGAGTACTTGTGATGGAAGCTTCTGCTTGTAGGTGCTAGCTAATTAGGTCTCACTTGGGTTCATCGTCAAGTATTTTGAACAGGTAAGAGGGAGTAGAGAAATCCTTAGAAAATCTTAAAATAGAGGGATGAGTCTCGGAAATATTTGAGAAGGTGAGAAGAGTGGAAGTTATTTTTGGACTTCCTTAGATAAAAATATGTTTTTGGTAACAATATTTTTTTAACAAAATATTTCTTTCCTAACTAACGTCCATGCTAACTAAGGTCTGTTACAGTCAGGATGGCTCTGATACCAAGTCTTGTGGGGACCCTAGACTAGCTGTCCGAAATACCCTTGTGCCTACAACATCAGCGATCCCATGATCAGTCTGTCGCTGAGCACAATCAAACTGGTATCAAAAGAACATCCATAAATACCGAAGGAATTACTTACTCGATTGAAGCCATAAGCTTCAACAGGTACTTGCAGCGGAAATCACCAAACAACGTGGAGCCCAAGTCATATGCCACAACCCCACAGGCAACTGACTGGGAAGCGCCCTAGTTCGCACTGACGTCATTTAAAACTTCTCCTTCGAACTGCTCCTCTTCAGAATCTGGCTAAGACAATAGCCAGGGACGAAACCAATATGAGTACATTTGATTGTACTCGCAAACTACCCCGACATGAGCATGCACTACTCTTTTTACTGTTTAAACAAAACTTCGTTTGCTTTGAAAACTCTATATCCTTGTTGAAAAAGGAAAGAAGGCTTTTAGAACTTTTCCCATGAATCTACCTTTGTAGGAAATCTCTTTAAAACTTTTTCCCGAAATATATCTTTGTCGAAAAATGATAAGAAGTCTCTTTTTAAAATGTTTTCCTGGAAAATCACCATTTTATCTGTTTCTCCAAAACTCCTCCTTTTTCTGACCATAGTCCGTCATGGTCCACTTTCCTCCATCAACATCATACCAACTCATTGGTATAGTAGTGGAACACTTTCTCCACTTCACTTTCCTTTTAAACTCAAATCTTTTCAAAACTTGCACATAGTCTTAGGACAGCTTCCCAATTGTCCATATCCGAGGACTCGGCTATTCGAATAGTTTTAACCCTCTGCAGAGGTAGCACGCTTTTTGCCCACACCCATCCGGTAACTCATCGTGTCAGCCACGTCCCGCCATACCAGGTGTATGCGAAGTTGAGCCACCGACCATAGCCTCTCCTTTGCTCATGCTAGTATAGGACCCTACCGCTACGAAATTATCATCCTTTCCATCGGCACCCAGTCCAGATTCCCCGTCGGGAAACCTAAGTGTGAGGACTCGTAGTTCTGCCCGGCGAGCGAACCCTTCAATCCCCCATCCTCAGATGCCAGGACCCAGGTCAGGGGGTAGGTCGCCATGACCATCCCCTCATGGAACGAGGTCATCCTCGTTGTTGAGGCATCCCATACTAATATGAGCAAATTATATGACTACGCCCTTTTCCCATATGTGGGTAAATGTGGTCGCACAGGGAAAGATTGGTCGTCATAGTACTAGGACACTGTGCATTTTTCATAAACATCACCATTCTCCAATTTTCCACTTCAACACCGACACCTCGGCATTCCATAACCACACAAGTATTTTCAAAAGAGTTTTGAGTAAACAATATTTTTCCCATCCTATAGTTTGAAAAAGAATTTCTATCTAATATCTCCATATAGGGTGTCAAAATAATATACTTATATTTTGGAAAAAGGGGTGTTCAAAATCATAACTTTAGTGGCAAACACCACATAAATCATTGATGCTCTTTATAAGTAAAACATGTGAATCAAAATAGATGTATATAGATGCAAGCTCGGAGAATAGCTTGCCTGATTCCAGTATAATGTTCCTGGGCTTCTTCTCACTGATCAAGAAATAAACTCCCAATTCTCCTTCAATAAATCCTTTCCAAATACCACTCCGGTAACGTTTATCTCTAGCGTCGCAACATGAAAATAAAACAACACTCAATAAGCAACCAAACCACAAGTGGTATACAAACAGGGAACAAACCACAACATAGCACTATTTTAATCAAGCAACAAACTAAGATCTACATTTACAAGGGCATTATACTAATCAGGAGTATAACACCATACACATGCCAAAACAAGAGGGCACAAAGACATCCTCAACTAGAGGTACCTAACAAACATTTTTCCCTAAACAGGAAATACTTCAGACAAAAGTTAAGTCATCAAATAGTTTCTACTAACAAGCAAGGCTATGCACTATTAGCAAACCTAAGCAACCAGTAGCCCAAACTTAGTTAAAAAGATTATCTCGCTAATTCAAAATATCAAGCAACACAAGCATAATTAACTACTTGTTGGTTGCTTCAAACACCACTAAACAACACATGTTTAACTCAATTAAGCCTAACCCATGCCACTAATAGTACTAACATATACTAACATACTAAGTATCAGTAACACACATGTAACAGTACCAAAGTAATCATCAACAAGCATAAAACACATTTTTATTAACAAGACAATTTAATTCCCTTCTTTTGGTTTGAGGCAGAACTACACTTTTACTAAATATTACTCCTAGGGAGTTCTGTAAATCAAACAATCATGAAAATTTGGGTTTGTGATCTATGTTACTATTAGAAACTATCCCAATTGGATTTGCTCCAAAAATCATCTCACAAAAATTTACAAAAATCACCAAAGTGCCACTAGTGTGTTTACAAGAATGAATAGAACTTTTGTTTTTGGCTTCATTTGCAAGCAAGGCCAACAGATCTAGAAAGGTAGCATCTCAACCTATCCAGAGAATTTTAGTTTGCAATATTTGGATATATAAAACTCTAGATATTGAATATTTAGTGAAATAGATACTTTTTACAAGATTAAATCTAGACAGCACTTAAAAACATATTTTTGCAAACAGCCAGTGTGGCATGTTTAAGAAAACACACAGGAATACTACAAAATTTGAACCACTCAATTATCTATCATAGATTTACCACAAATTAATTAAAGCTACACTGCAATTTCACAGGAAATTAAACAGCAAAATAGATCCACAGAAAAATAAAAGAAACGGGCCAGATCTGGCCGTGCGAGGCAGATCGCGGCCCAGCAGCGGCCCAGTGAGCGTGGCAAATGGGTACGCGGTCACCTTCTTCTTCGACACGCAAGGCAGAGCGAGGAGGCGAGCTGGATCTTCGGGCGGGGACGGCGTCGTCGACTCCGAGGTTCCTAGAAGAAATGGCCATGTCCATTAGGTAGAGCAGAGGAAGGGGATCACGAGGGTGCGGAAATGGCGAAGAATGGGGGACGGTACTACTCGTGAGCGTCCTGGAATGGTGGCCGGAGCTTCGGCTGTGGTCGGAGAAGAACGGACGGTGCGGTCGATTCGCGGCTTCCCGGCTTGATTCCTGCGGCGAGGATGAAGAGGAGGATGAGGCGGAGCTCCCGGTGGTCGTCAATTTGCTCCAGGCGGTCTCAATCGACGGCGGCTAGTTCAGCCATGGCGGCTAGGGTTCGGAGCTCGTGGGGAGAAAATAAGAGGAGAGGGAGAGAGCAGGAGGGCGAGTGAGGGAGGGGAAGCAGAGGAGCGCCAGGGGGGGCCTCTTATCTCCTTCGAGCGGCAGGAGACGCGCGGGAGGGGGGGGGGGTCCGGACGGCGAGCGGCAGACAGACGACACGGCGCCATTGCACCATGTGAGCTACAGAGAAGACGGCATTTTTACAGAAATCCCCCTGGAAGACTTTTCCCCATTTACAACTAGGTCATTTTCCTGTTTTCCTTTATTTCTCTTTTAAACCAGTAGCCTTTAGATATTTAATTGAGGCAGTAAAACATTTTCAAAAATTCTGAAATTATTTGGGTAGGCTCCCCTTACCAAGTAGAGCCTCCACAAAAATTGGGGTTTGAAAATAAAATGTTTTGAACAACTTTTGTTCATAGGGTTTAAAAAATGCCATTTTTCTTAAATACAAATTTATAATCCTTTGAAATTTTGAAGCAAGTTCAAATATTATTTTTGAACTCTTGGAACTTCCTTGGTAAATATTTTAACTTTATATAATTTTCATTTTCATAGAGAAGATATTTGTTTGAAGGAAATAGAGAGTTAGGTAGAGAGAATAATTTGTTAAAGTCATTTTATTTGAATTGGAATCTTTAATTCAAGTTCTTGAATACCTTTAGAGGTTTTGCTTATTCAAGTCACATTCCAAATTTGTTGTCAAGTGTGTTTTTAATTTACTACTCTAGCACACTCCAGCACACTTGATCAACTATACACACAAGCAACAACACAACAAGATCAAGATCACATCCAAGTCCACACAAGGTCAAACACAGCAATGGGAAGTAAAACACAATCATCAGTGAAACATTTCAAAAAAAAATGTTGGTTCTGAAATTTAGGTCTTGTGAAACTAAGTTTTTCTTAGTTTCTAAATTTGGGATGTGACAGGCTCGTCATACTACTGGTTTACTTAAAAAAGAAAAGGTATGGCTTTCCTCGATAATCGATGCTCTAGAAGCATTAGCAGAAGTTTGATTACTATCAGCGCAAGAAATTGAGCTAAAGAGCCAATCAAACGCACAGATAGCGAAACTACTGCGCGAGGAAGAGTTAAAATGGTATCAACGTTCTAAAGCCCAATTCATTCTTGAAGGGGACTCGAATACTCGGTATTTCCATAGTATTGCCAATGGCAGACACAGGAAAAAGCGTATTCATTCCCTGGTCCAGGATGAGGGAACGATTGAGGGCCATGAACAACTAAAGTCGTATATTACAAATTACTATAAAAGCCTATTCGGGGACCCTGACGAGGGTACTTTCACCTTGGATGAGTCCCGAACAGAGGATATACCCCAGGTTTCAGAGGAGGAAAATAGCCTACTTACTAAACCCTATTCAGAGGAGGAAGTGAGAAAAGCAGTTTTCCAAATGAAACATAATTCAGCTCCTGGACCTGATGGCTTCCCTGCCGAGTTCTACCAGAACTTTTGGGATGTTATCAAGACCGATTTACTTCAGTTGTTCGCCTGTCTTCACAATGGACAATTAGAGTTGTTTCGTCTCAATTTTGGTGAGATAATTTTGCTACCTAAGGTTAACGAGGCAGAAAGGATCCAACAATTTAGACCTATATGCCTCCTTAATGTTAGTTTCAAAATATTCACCAAAGCTGCTACGATTCGACTGAACACTGTAGCAGATCATGTGGTTCGACCATCTCAGACGGCTTTTATGCAAGGTCGCAACATCCTTGATGGAGTCGCGGTCCTACATGAAACAGTCCATGAACTACATAGGAAAAAACTGAACGGGGTAATTCTGAAAATTGATTTCGAGAAAGCCTATGATAAAGTGACGTGGTCTTTCATCCAGCAAACCCTAAGGATGAAAGGCTTCTCCTCTCAGTGGCGCGCGTTGATTAATAGCTTTGTTTCCGGAGGAAGTGTTGCCATTAAGGTCAACGATGACACTGGCAAATACTTCCAAACGAAAAAAGGCCTCCGACAGGGTGACTCGCTATCGCCAATCCTATTTAATATAGTAGCGGATATGCTGGCTATCCTGATCGAACGCGCTAAAGCTGAGGGTCAATTTGAAGGTGTAATTCCACACCTTGTCGATGGAGGATTATCGATCCTCCAATATGCCGACGATACAATTCTATTTATGGAGCATGACATCGAAAAGGCTCGTAACCTAAAGTTGATTTTGTCAGCTTTTGAGCAACTCTCGGGTCTTAAGATAAACTTCCATAAAAGTGAATTGTTTTGCTTTGGCGAGGCCCAAGAGAACGCCGCCTTGTATGCTGAGCTTTTTGGCTGCGAGCAAGGACAATTTCCTATCAACTATTTGGGCATTCCGATTCACTATCGGAGGCTTACAAATGCTGAATGGAAAAGGGTGGAGGAAAGGCTTCAATTACGTTTAAATAGTTGGAAAGGCAAACTCCTATCCCTGGGTGGAAGATTGGGTCTCATAAACTCGGTACTAACTAACATGGTACTGTATATGATTTCATTCTTCCAACTGCCTAAAGGGGTCTTAAAACGATTGGATTATTTCTGATCTAGATTCTTTTGGCAAGGGGATTGTGAGAAGAAAAAATATCGACTGACCAAATGGAGTGTGGTTTGCTGCCCTAAAGACCAAGGAGGGCTCGGAGTTCATGACCTTGAGGTCAAGAACAGAGCGCTGCTAGGTAAATGGCTTTTTAAACTTCTTTCTGAAGATGGAGTTTGGCAAACCCTCCTTAGGAGAAAATATGTCGGAGATCAAGCTGTTTCGCAGGTTCTTTGGAAGCCTGGCAATTCACACTTCTGGGCAGGCCTCATGGCTACAAAGAAGTTCTTTTTTCCACATGGCTCTTTCTCAATTAGGGATGGATCGGAAATTCGTTTTTGGGAGGATATTTGGCTTGGTCAATCTTCCCTCAAAGAACAATATCCGGCTCTATATTCTATTGTTCGAAACAAAAGCACCACGATCGCGAAGGTGTTGGGTACTTTCCCACCAGATGTTTCGTTCAGAAGAAGTTTACTTGGAACAAGACAAGCATCTTGGAATGCTTTGCTCATCCGATTGGATTCAATCCAATTGTCGGAAGGTCCAGATAAGTTTCAATGGAATCTCACTAAGAACGGAAATTCTCAGTTGATTCTATGTATAGAGCGCTTATTCTACCCGAAATTCCAGTCGATAGTTCTAATAATAACAAACTTTGGAATATGAAGATACCACTTAAAACTAAAGTGTTTGCGTGGTATTTACGTCGAGGAGTAATTCTCACCAAAGATAACCTTGCCAAACGCAATTGGCACGGAAGTAAAAAGTGTGTTTTCGTCGACATGACGAGACCATTACGCACTTATTTTTTCAGTGCGAGTTCGCTAGGTCTATATGGTCAGCCATCCAGATAGGTTCTACCTTACATCCACCTACCTCTGTTGCTAACATTTTTGGCAACTGGTTAAACGGGGTGGACCCTAGGTTCAAACTATTTAGTAGGGTGGGAGCGATTGCTATGATTTGGTCGCTATGGCTATGTAGAAATGACAAGGTTTTT
The DNA here is from genome assembly GCA_947311845.1 of Poa pratensis. Classification (NCBI taxonomy): domain Eukaryota; kingdom Viridiplantae; phylum Streptophyta; class Magnoliopsida; order Poales; family Poaceae; genus Poa; species Poa pratensis. Next base: position 109,048,342 of record CAMZMU010000107.1, on the reverse strand, counting down.
AATGATAAAAATGCTTCTCTTATGCAGGTTAATTACCGGTGCACAGCGTCGCTACGAGCATGGTCATCCCTGCAGTGTGTGGAGCACCGAGACTTATTTTTGGAGGTGGCGTCGAGACTGGAGGCTGCGGCCAGGGAGTTATTTTCCCGGCATGGGTGGCAACATAGACTCCGGATAGACCTACCAGCATCTTAGGCGGATCTACAATTTCTCATATTGATATGTAATTCGCCTTTTTTACCTTTTGTGTATCGACTTGGGAGATGGTGTACTGGTGGCTGTGTGCATCCTAGCTATGCAGAGGCCGGGTGTAATTCTTAAACTTCTTAAGTAATAAAAGCCCTTTATCCAAAAAAAATGCCATGAACATCTACCAGCTACTAGTCATTGACCCACCTGCTTGGCTCATTAAAGCAATTGACAAACTCCGTCGTGGATTCCTTTGGTGCAACGATGAGCTTGCAACCGGAGGTAGATGCCTGGTGCGCTGGGAAGCGATCTGCAGGCCGCTGGAATATGGAGGGCTTGCCATTACCGACCTCCAGCGCAAAGCAACCGCGCTGCGGGCTCGGTGGCTGTGGTACACATGGACGGCCTCTGACAAAGCATGGGGCGATCTACCCCTGGGCATTGATGGCCGTGCTCGCAACCTTTTCAACACAGCAGTCAGGTTCAACTTGGGAAATGGCCAAAAGATCAGTTTCTGGCAGGATCCATGGACAGCAAACCATTGCAGCCTCGCTGATTTTGCACCTGACCTTTTCAAATGCTGCACCAAGAGTAACCTAACCGTAGCATAGGCCCTCACTGAAAACAAATGGATGAGGCACTTCAAACAAAATCTCTCGGTTTTGGCTCTACGCCAATTCCTATCCTTTGTTATATTCTGATTGATGTGCAGCTGCAACAAGACATCCCTGATACGGTCACTTGGCTTTGGTCCTCCAACGGAAAATACTCCGCTACATCGGCCTATGAAATGCAGTTTGAGGGCTCTACTCATTTCAGTTTTCGTGACAGTGTTTGGAGTAGCGGGGCACCACTAAAGTGCCGCATCTTCAGCTGGCTGGCGATCCGTGGCAAATGCCACACCGATGATTGTCTCCAAAAAAGGGCTGGCCTCACAACGCGGCTTGCGTCTTCTGTCTCAGCAAGCCGGAAACTGCTCTACACTTGCTTGCTACCTGTCCGGTGATTGTCAGGCTTTGGGAGAAGATCATCCAGACGGCGAGGCTGCCCAATTTCCTGTCACCTGGTGCAAGCACTGCTGATTTGGAGAGTTGACTGCTCTACACTCACCAACGACTTCCTACAAACGCGCAGAAGGGCTGGACCGCCATAGTTCATTTAACCTGGTGGTCAATCTGGAAGGATCTTTAATAACAAAGCTGAATCTTTAAACCATTTGCATTCGTGCATTCTGGAGGAGGCCAGAAGCTGGCGTGAGGCTGGGAGATCAGGAGCTGCACACCTGATTTTGAGACCCCGAGAACCGGACTAAGCAGCCACGCTCCACTTTTTTGGCCATCAGCCTTGTTTTCGCTGTTGGCGTTTTTTCCTTTTTTCTCTCACTTTTCTTGGTTTTTCATTTGCCTTTGTACTCATGTACGTCCCTTCTAATTGAATGAAAAGCAGGCTACACTGCCTTTTCCGTCATATGTGCCCAAGTGTCATGATAGATAAATTTTGACATGGAAGCTATCAATCCTCAGTGCCCACTATGCTGACATCTTTTTTTCTAGAAAATTTGTGTTTGTTCATGATAGAATGATAGATAAATTGTCAAGGAACTCGCGGTGCTCACATTATGTTTTTACGGGTTTAAAGCTATACTGTAGGCTGTTGTTTTAACTTGCACTTAGACTATGTATAATTCTATTTTTTGTTCAAAAAAACTTGCACTTAGACTATATTGCTGGCGGATGTGTGGGTGGGTTTCCATAGATAAATGTCTTCTCTGAATATTATTGCACTTGTAGAGTAGTGTCTTTCAATCCGGTCACTGATACGTAGTTACGAATGCTATCTAGTGTATTTAAGATGGTGTAAACATCACATAATCACTCTAGTTTCTGCTGGACAACAAACAAAATGGAATTAATAACATCACATAATCCCTCTAGTTTCTGCTGTATAGACAAACACCATGTCTATATATATTTCTGCACTTGTACATGTATGATCTTTTTGAGGCTGGTCATCGATAAGTAGTTGTGATATGAACGCTGGGTTGTTTTCCATTTTACTTGCATCTCCTGTCCCTTCATAGGTCTGTGAACAAACTGATGCAATATGTTCAGTCAGACTTTTTATGATGATGAACAATATGAATGCCATTGTTCAAGTTTCTGGCTTTTGCGGAGGAACGAACAATTCTACGTCCTCGCTGCAGGAATTAGAGTGAAAACAGATACTGCATATTCAGAATCTTTAGTTTGTCTAGAACATTTTCATTGCGGCTAAAGTTGCTTTATGTTTGCTTGACTCTTCTATTTGGTTACCTTCATGCCTTCATCGTAATCAAATCTGGTAGCAACATGTTCTTTTTTATATCAAAGTGAAACCAACATAGATTGCATGGCTCAAATAGGCAAAAAAGGACCGTTAATAGAGAACACAAAATATAGAGCAAACAGAGACAGGGTTCCCCTACATCTTGTTTTTCCTTGATTTGTTATAGATCGATATCATGTGAATACTGCAAACTCTTTAGTTTACCTAAAGTCCTAGTACCTCCGTATAAAAATATAAGACGCATTTTTTTAAAGATACATCCCAGCGGACGTATCGGTTTCAACAAGGAGAGGCCAAGCTGCCGTTTACAACGCGTTTCGGCACATGCGCCGAAAACGTCAATCCACCAACAGAAAAACAAAAGGAATCACTCGCCAACCCTACATCTGTCTTCAGGTTATAAGCTACCCCTAAACATCCTCATTGCCCGCCACATATTGGTAGGTTCATTTAGCCTTCCAAAATGTCTTATATTATGTGACAGAGGGAGTAAACCAGCACGTTTCTGTTGCAGCTTCCCTTACAGAGTGCTAGCATGCATCACTTTTATACCAAATTGAAGATGTGCCCTCCAAATGTAACACTCGAAGATGATCATGGACTCCTACAATATAATAAAAACCTCATATGAATGGAATGAACATCATTTGCTTCAAATTGCTTTTGTGCCTTGTGCTTTTTCTCGACCTGAAGAATCTTCCATCGAGAAGTCCTAACTGCCTACCTGCACAGTTTCATTCTTAAATATACCTTTCCATGACGATGAATAAGATTAGAAACATGGTTATTGTTTCTGGATTCACTTTTGACATTTTCATTGACAAGAAGTCGAGTGTAATTTGGGTACCAAATGTGCAGACTCTTCGGTCTGCTCAACCATTACATTCCTTTGTTTGCTGGAAGTTAATAATGGACGATCTCAGATATCATGACTAGAGTTTCCTTCTTCTTGACGGTAACAAAGAACGTCCTTTTTCTTTTCGTAACCAAAGGCAGGGGAACTGGGAGGCCAGTAGCAATAGGTTATTAGCTTCTCAATTAAACGTTCTGAATTGCAGCTGGAGGCTCTTATCAGATGCAGTATTGGGAATCGATTGTGCATCAGACACGTAAGAATTGTATCTAAGTTGCTAAAACTCGTGTATATTATTGAAGAAGTGCTTTGAAGCTCACAAGTTCATGTCTGAGTCTTTTGAGTTTTGTGTTCTCATTCCTAAGCTAGGTGCGCCACTTGGTTAATGCTATCTCGTTTCCACTTGGAAATATCTGTAAATTCTCATGTACATGCAAAATTGTCCATTAAAGTCAGTGATCTGCATAGTCCATTTCAGTCTCAGACCGATGTAAAAGAATCAAAGGAAATTACATCACATAATGATATTACTAGAAAACATTAAAAACTCTTTATCTCGAAAAACATTTATTCCATAGTTTACTACTCCGCCCCTAAGAGCGCGCTCTCGGTGTCGTCTCGGCCTCTCGATTATGCCCTCGGCGGCGTTGTACTTTTCCTGTCGCAGTATGCCGGTTTCGGCCGTGAGGTCGAAGAGCATGGTTCCTTGGAGTCTTTGTATCAATTGGGTATTACAAGGGTGGGATCTCCGTATTTGAGATGTGTTTGACTAGAAAACACATGAACAAGAAACGAATTTTGTGGAGGTGCTGGATGGACACGCCTCGTGTCCTGACACACGGATGAGCGCACAACCTGAGCGCAGGCAAGCCAAACTGGTTAGGCAAGTGTCTCCTGTGATTCAGCAGACCGTTGGGATCAATGATTTTGCATCAACAATAAGTACTTCCAAAAAATACCAGAGGGCGGATTCGTTTCTTTCCAACGCTTTCCACTCGTCTTCCTCCCATATGCAACCATGGGATTATCGACCAGCTTGCAGTGCCACTGCCACCCATGCAACTTCGACTCCATTCTTCTTCTTCTTCGAATCATAGGCTGCGTGGGTATGGTTCGAAGAAGAAGAAGAATGGAGAGTCGAAGTAGAATGGAGTGGTAGTGGCACAGCAGGCTGGTCGATAATCGCCATGGTTGCAGATGGGAGGATAAAGAGTGAAAAGCGTTGGAAAGAAACAAATTCACACACTTGTATTTCTTGGGAAGTACTTATTTTCGATTTGATTTGCAAAATCATCAATCCCAACGATCTCGTGAATCTCAGGAGACTATTACCTAAACAGCACGGCCTGCCTGCGCCCAGGCTGTGCGCCCACCCATCCGATGGGACGTGTGGCGTGCCCATCCAACACTTCCGTAAATTTCGTTTCGTGTTGGTGTGTTTCACATGCGCAAACACAACTCAAATAAGGAGATCCCACCCTTGTAATGCCCGATCGATACGAAGACGCCGTGCAACCATCTCTCGGGCTTCGACCTCACGGCCAACACCAGCACATCACGGCAGGAAAAGTACAATGCCGTCGTCGAGGGCATCACCGAGAGTCTGAGACAACAGTGGGTGATCTCACATAGTGTCCGAGCAATGAATAGATCACTAACAAAATCCGTCCCTAAAGGTGGGAACCCTAACTCAGATTCGACCAACACTTGTACTCAGGCACGATGATTTTTTGAACTGATCTTAAGTCTAAGCCTGAACTGCATCTCAAAATGTTGTTCACACACAACACCTGAATCTGAAAGTTTGACACTAAAGTACTAAACGGATAATCTCCAGCGACTAGACCAACACATGCTCGTACGAATTTGATCTTTAGCGAGATGGCTTTTAGCTCTGGCAACTTCATCTCTAATTTTGTTCCTCTACTTAAGCTGCACTAAACACAAAGCGAACAGAAATTTCCAAGAGGACGAGCTGGAGGAATTTAGAACCAAAGAACGCAATGCGAGATCGGTCTTCACAAAATCTTTCAGAGAAAAGCAAACAAACGAAACTTCCGACGACAGAATCCGAAAAACTGCAACAAAGAAACCACAAAACTGCAAGGGACAAATTGATCAAAAGTATGCTAGGAGAAGATCGATACAAAAAAACAAAGAAATCGACGCAACATGCCAGATAGAAATCAAAGAACGCAATAAACGAATCGATCAATGAGATGCAGTGCAACAAAGAAGCGATTCGATCAACAATGCAGGAAAGAAAACAAAGAAGAAACTTATCTTGGAATCCTAATTAAGATGCGAAGACGGGCAGCTGGCCTGCTCGCAGGCGGCGGGGCTCCTCCTCCTCCTCCTCTCAGCAGGCCACCGCCTCCGCCTTTCTCTTCTTGGATCCGCAGTTCGCACTTGGAGCGGAGCGGCTCTAGAGGGTACGGGGGGCGGGTAGAGATACGTATGTAGAGATCAGGGCCGGGCCGGGAAAATCCGAGACCCTGTGCCAAAATTTAAAACGGGCCCATAATTTGAACTAATAAATAATTTTAATGTGTATGACAGAATGTTTAACGTAACACCGTAACTTCTACCGGTGATTCGTTCTTTACCATTTTTTTCTATATTCAAAGAGACTCGATTTTGGATGAGATAAATAGAAACAGATCCAAAAAAAGGTACTACTATCATACCTATATAAATCGAAGTTGCGTTATCTTTATTTGAATATCACCATTCCTTTTATGTTCTTTGAATTAAATTTAAAATGAGGTAGACTGATTGTAAGAAAAAATTGCAAGTGCAACGGTAGAAGGATCAACAGATTACCGGATGACGAATTTGATACTTCTTTTCTAATAAACTTGCGAAAATCTCAAATAGAGGCCGAGCTACATGTAGCTCGGTATCAAAAAAATTCAAAACCAAATATTTTGATTCAAAAAATTCTGAAAAAAAATCATGGATGTAGATTAAGTCGCAATCTACCTCTACGTAAAGTTTCAAATCGAAATTCGTAAGATTCTACGCTACACAAAAACAAAAAATCTGGCAAAAAATTCGATTTTTTCAACCGTGTAATGTTCCAGATCCAGATATGCGTATTTGTCTTTTTTACCCGGCCTAAAATACAGCGTATCCTTCACTAACAATTTGCATAGCTGTAGATATAAACATTACCTACATGCAGGATTTGTTTTCGAATTTTTTGACACAAAAAAATGCAGATTCAGTTTTCTTTTAAAACCGGGCTACATATCGCTGCACTCATAAACTTGTACATAACACCTTCTACGACGACAACTCGACTAGCACAGGCGCGAGCGGACGAGCGCATGCACTACGCGAGGCGGAGTCAGAGAGACGGCCCAGCAGTATGCAGTGGTGCGGCCCAAGACGCAGCATAAAAGCAAAAAAACAAATCCAGATGTACAGTACTAGTGGCGCACAATTTGGGATGCACGCCACTGGTAGTATACATATGCTTTAAATAAAATTTGGGCCCCCAAATTTGTGGGCCCTGTGCCGGTGGCACAGTTGGCACCACTGTGGGCCCGGGCCTGGTAGAGATGTTGGCGTACAAGCTACACGGCGGCGGCTAGGGTAGGAAAACGTGATATGCGTAACGAGCAAGGAGCAGAGTTCACGGCCCACGTTGGTTGGTACGTACCCTTTTTTCTCTCAGGGCATCTCCAGTCATCGTGCCCCGAGAGGCCAAAACGGCACTATTTTGGGCTGCCGCGGCGCAAAACGGCGCTATTCTGGATCCTGGGGGACGCGTTTTCCAGCAGTGAATCCAACCCAAGTTTCGGCCCAAAAATTCAAAAACAGCGGAACAATAGAATAATTGCATACAGGCGATTTTCATTCATATTCTGGCGCTTCGAAACTAAAAACTTAAAACACTTTAAAACTTTTATTATGGCGATCTACAGGGCGATCTAGTTGATGCCCAGGCTGTTGTAGATCGCCTGGCTGTAGTCGCCGTCGTCGTCGGAGCCGTCGCCGGGGGCGCACTCGGGCCTGCGCCATCGTCGCCGCGCTGCCACTTGCTCAGCAGCAAGGTCCGCTTGAAGTCGTCGTCCTCCTCCTCGCTATCGCTCGGGTCGAGCTTGTAGTAGGGGATCTCCGGCGCCACCGGAGTAGGAGGAATGCGGCGGCGGCCCGCATTGGCAGCGGCGGCCATCTGGCGTTCCTGGCGCAGATCCTCCGCGCGCTTGTGCTCCACCTTGGCGAGGATTTGGCGCTGGCGTTCCAGCTCCTCCGCCGTGAAGTCGACGAGGCTCCAGTCGGCGGCGTAATCGTCCTACGCCAGCTGGACCGTGTTGAAGGAGGCCTCCTCCGCGGCCCTCTGGTCGGGCCACTCCTCCTCCTGCTCCCCCAGCGCTGCCACTCCTGCTTGGGCTCCTTCTTGGGCTTGACGAGGCGCCGGAAGAGGGAGCGAGGAGGAGAAGCGGCGCAGCGCTAGGAGGAGCGCGGCTCATTGATGCGCAGCGTGCCGCTGCGCATGGGGGCAGGGCGCCCGGAGTTGAGGGCGGGAGGAGTTAGAGAGGGGACGCGGCGCGTGTACCTGGAGGCGCCGAGCGCGCGCCGGAGGAAGGCGAGGTGGCAGAGGAGGAGCTCGCGGCTCCCATCCGCTGCGGCATCCACGACGAGATCCGGTGGCATGGTGAGCCGGGGCTCGTTGCCGGCGGCGATGTAGTCCAGGACCCAGGCGAGGTTGCGGTGTTGGCCGCCCCACCATCGCTTGCGTCCCCTGGAGTTGTGGCGGCCCTCCACCGCGCCATTGTTGCCGCAGTCGGCGATGTCCAGGTCGTGACGGCACTGGAAGTATGCCGTCCAGAAGGCCTCGTTGCCCTCCGCCCTCTAGCGCGGGTCCGCGGCCTGCTCCGGCGTCAGACCTTCGCGGACCTCGGCGATGGCGTACTCGCGCTCGACGCCGGCCGTGATGGAGGGCACGGGGATGCCACCCACGCTGAGGTGCCACGATCCCTGGCCGCCGGAGGGGCCAGGGACGCGCCTGTCCAGCGGGCAAGGATAGCCGCCCTGGTACTTCACTCAGGCCTTGTGCTTGTGGAGGTGGCGGCGGCCAAAGCCATTGGCGGCGGCGGCGGCGTCGGCCATTGTTGCTGGCGAGAGAGAGTGGAGAGGGAGGCAGAGCAGAGAGGCGAGAGCTTGTGCGGAGGGACGGCGAGGCGGGAGGATTATATAGCGCGGTGGCCAAGCGAAGGGGCGGTGGTGGCGCGCCATTACTGCGCCGCGTGCCCTGTGATTGGACGTCGAAGCGACGGGCGCCGGCCACGCAATTACTCCGGCAGTCTTTGACCGGCGCGCTCACTTGCCGCTGGACACGCCATTAACTCCGGCAGCCTTTGACCGGCGCGGGAGCCGAGAGGATGAGGACGCGGCCGCTCACGGGCGGTTCTGTTCCGCGCCATTTTCTCCCGCGTCGCTGACAGCGCTGGCCCACGTCGTCTTTCCCGCCATTTCGCCCCCCCAAGCCGAACCCAATGGGCTGGGTTTCGCCTGGGTGCGCCGGTGCTAAATAATGCTGAAACGATGCTATTTGGTCTTCTGGGGGCCGAGTGGTATAAAAACGGCGCTATTTGGCCGCGTCGGCGCTAAAAAGGCCTCTTGGGGGGCTCTGGGGGGGGGGGGGGGGGCGACAGGAGATGCCCTTAAGCCCCTCCCCCCATCCCCTCCCTCACCTCGCCACCGCCGGACGGACCAGTACTCACATAATTTTTGAATAAAAAATCATTAAATGGCTTGCTTTAAAACAATGGTGAAAATGAAGTGCCTACTGTTTGGATGAGCAACAAATCCAACTCAATGCAGTAACAGAGTGTACGAATCCCACATTGGCGTCTGATAGTTTTGTCGGAATGGATGCGACCGGTAGTTCTAAAAACCCAACAATATGAGCTGTACTAGTTCGTCCAGAGTGAACAAATGGAACCCGGACTATATGGAGCCCAATTTTTTTCTTGAAAAAATCGTAATTGGCATTCTGAGTTTATAGAAAAATAATATAAAAACCTTTGTTCCCCTTCGTCGCTCCCATGGGCGATAGGGGAACCCTAGGCGCCGCTTCTCTTAATTCCCTCCCTCGCACCCTCCCTCACCTCGTCGCCGCCGGACGACATCGCCGGCAGATGGCGCTGCCGACTGAAGGCTGGGCGCTAGCGGCGGCGCGGCAACTCGTATTCCCTTGCGCGGGGTTCTTGGCGCGGATCGAGGACATCAGCGGTTGCTCCGACGGTGGCCTGGTGACCGGCGGGTTTTGTGCGTCTTGGGGTGGCGACGACGCGTCTCGTCGGCGGTGGTCACTCGGGCAATGCAGTATCTTCGTCCGATGGCGTTCCTCAAGGCCATGGCGGCGTTTCTCGGTGGAGGGCGGCGTTCCAGGCAGCGTGGAGGTATGATAGCGGCAGCGCAGATAGCACGCGCGACAGTGATGGGTGGGCTCGGGGCATGGCCATGGTTGATGCTGCTCGGCCCAGAGATATGGGCTCGTGTGGCCTGATGTGGGTTCTACGGGCCCCGGCGGGTGCGCATGTCCATGAGCCTCTCCGCAGGATGGCATCGACGACCTGTGCGATGTTGTGTGGCGGCGGAGCTAGTCGGGTCTGATCTGGGCCTGTTGGGCTGATCTCGGCCTGACCGACACTGTTGTTGCATTGGGTCGGCGACCGCCTCGAGCGTTGGAGAACGGCTGATCTCCTCCTAAGGGATATTGGAGTTGACTTTGCTGGCCTGGAACCTTTGGCGGCCTCACTTAACCCGCCTTGTTAACCCCCCCCCCCCCCCCCCGAATTGGTGGCTCCTCTGGTTAAGGTTGCAGTTGCCGGGGTGGCGACACTGAAGGGCTGTCTGCACGGTCGTCTTTGCAGCAAGCAACGTGACAATGGTGATGTTCTCACCTTGGACCGTGTGGATGGCAAGTTGCGGGCGAGGGGGTGTCTGGCGTTGGTGGCAACAACTCCCAGATCATGGTCAGGAGATCCTACTCGGGGCTAATTGATAGTTCGACTGTGCGAGCGTTGTGTGAATGATTTTTCGAGCGAAAGCTCTGTGCTCTGGCGCCGATGGCGACAATGCCTGTGGGTACCGTTACCCTATTGGGGCGTCATTGTGGCTACCTTCACCGCGTTAGTGCTCCGGGTAAAAACCTTTGACCTCTGGTCTCGATGTCAGTGACATGCTACGTATTTACCCTCTTGGGGTGTTAGAAACCGACCTAGACTCCGTATACGTGCAGTATACGAGTCCGTGTCCTGTCATGTAACATGTATGTTGGTCCATATATATACACGAGATATGTGGAGGCTATGTCCCACGAAACCCTAAATTCAATCTTGGTATCAGAGCTGGCCGCGCGATTCGTTTTTTCCGCCGCCGTGATTACGACGTGAGTTCCGTCCGCGTCGATCGATCGATCAGCTAGCTTGCTCCGTTCGTTAGCTAGCTTCCTCCACATAGCTGCCAGCCGCCGCCTCGTCGCCGTATCGTCAGGATGTCTACCAGCGGCTCGAAGCAGCTCGCACTCGTCGGCCCCGTTGTTCCCCCGCCGGCTATCACCGCCACCACCGTCGTAGTCGTTCCTCCCGTGGGCGTGCGACTTGACCGTGGGAACTTTCCTCTCTGGCGGGCGCTCGTCATCACCAACCTCTCGGGAGCCTCTCTCCATGGCTTCCCCGACGGATCGGCCGATGCACCGGCCACGACCGTCTCCAAGGGTACCGGTAACGCTGCCACTTCTGAGGCCAATCTCGAGTACGCGAAGTGGTGGACGCTTGATCAGAAGGTCCTAGGGTGCTTGCTAGCGCTAAGTTGACGAGGGAATATCTCCCCGGCAACAGCACCAGAAACAATGCTTGTAACGTCACACGTCAGTTGGGAACCCCAAGAGGAAGGTATGATGAGTGCAGCAGCAAGTTTTCCCTCAGTATGAAACCAAGGTTTATCGAACCAGTAGGAAAACGAGGTTTGCTTCGAAGGTGTTGGTGAAGGAGTGTAGTGCGGCGCAACACCAGGGATTCTGGTACCAACGTGGAACCTGCACAACACAATCAAATTACTTTGCCCCAACTTAACAGTGAGGTTGTCAATCTCACCGGCTTGCTGAAAACAAAGGGTTAAACGTATCGTATGGAAGATGATGTTTGTTTGCATAAAACAGTAGAGAACAATGATTGCAGTAGATTGTATTTCAGATGTAAAAGAATGGACCGGAGTCCACAGTTCACTAGTGGTGTCTCTCCAATAAGATAACTAACATGCTGGGTAAACAAATTACAGCTGGGCAATTGACAATTGATAAGTGCATATAACATGCATGTGTGAGTTGTGGTGTCTACTATGAGATTCATTTGGGCATTACGACAAAGTACATAGACCGCTATCCAGCATGCATCAATGCCTAAATAGTCCACTTTCCGGTTAACATCCGTACCCCTTCCAGTATTAAGTTGCAAGCAACAGACAATTGCATTAAGTAATGTGCGTAATGTAAACAATACATTCATCCTTGAATAAAGCATTGCTGTTTTACCCCTAGTGGCAACAACACATCTACAACCTTAGAACTTGCTGTCACTATCCCAGGTTAAATAGAGGTTGAACCCAACTATCATGCATAAATACCCCCTCTTGGAGTCACAAGTATTCACTTGGCCAAGGCTTCAACAAGTAACGGAGAGCATGCAAGATCACAAATGACATAGACATGATAATATAATATTCAGCTCCACATAGGTATCAATATAAGTCAGATCCCAGCAAACACAACATGTAGCATTACAATAAGATGATCTTGATCATGATAGGCAGCTCACAAGATCTAAACATGATGGCACAAGTGGAGAAGACAACCATCTAGCTACTGCTATGGACCCATAGTCCAAGGATGAACTACTCACGCATCACTCCGGAGGCGGGCATGGCGATGTAGAGCCCTCCGGTGATGATTCCCCTCTCCGGCAGGGTGCCGGGAAGAGCTTCAGAACCCCCCGAGTTAGGGTTGACGACGGCGGCGGCATCGAATATGTTCTGGATGAAAGGCTCGGTGTTTTAGGGTTTTCACGTCTCGGGGAATAAATAGGCGAAGGGGCGATGTCGGTGGACCTCCGAGGGGCCCAAACCACCAGGCGGCGCGGTGGAAGGTGGGGCTGCGCTGCCAGGTGGTTTGGCCACCTCGTGGCTCCCCTTCGTCTCTCCTTCGGACTCCGTGTACGTGTTGGAAAAATAGGGACTTGGCCTTTTGTTTCGTGCAATTCCGAGAATATTTCCAGAAGTAACTTTCTGAAACCAAAAACAGCAGAAAACAGGGAACTGGCACTGTGGCATCTTGTTAATAGGTTAGTCCCAGAAAATGCATAAAAGTGATATGAAGTGTATATAAAACATGTAGCAAATGGTATAATATGAGCATGGAACAGCAGAAATTATGGATACGTTGGAGACGTATCAGTGCTCCTCACCTCCATGCATGAGGATCTCGCGAATCAGCTCATTAGCTGTAAATCCGCGGCTGCCGCGTGGACGGCGATTCACGCCATGTTCAGCGCGCAGAATTGTGCCGGGGTGCGGCACATCCGGCGTCAATTGTGGCGTGGGTTTGTCACGTCAGGTGTCATAGATGACTTCGTAAGTGTGGGATTATGCGAGTCAAGCATCTCTGAGCTTGGGATCGCAGGAACAAAGATCAATATAGATTTACCCAGGTTCGGCCCCCTCAATGTGAGGTAAAAGACCTACTTCCTGCCTACCCTAGATTGGTATTGATATGATAATCGAGGTGTTACAATGGAGGCGATCCGATCTGGTACTCGCCGTATGAGCTAGGGTTTGGGCTTGATAGCTTGACCCGCTCTAAGTCCTGCGAGTCCTCTTTATATACACAGAGGCTCGCTAGGTTACAAAAAGGAAACTTCCCCATAAGGAATACATCCACAGAGGCCTACTCGGAGACTACTTGGTCTTCACGTCCTCCGGGATATGTCTTCTAGATCTTTCTCCTTATGGCGGTTCAATATTGGGCTTATTCCCAAGTGGGCCTTCGTCCGTGCGAGTAAGTTAAGTCGCACTGGGCCGCGGGTTAATCCAGAAAGTATTCCCCCGACATTAGCCCCCAAGATTGGTTAGGACTTTACGGTGAGAATCATCTGGCCTCTTGAAATGGTCTCTGAGCCGCACTGTAAACGTTCTGACCAATCTCCTGACTTATGCGATTCAGAGCTGTGACTCATCTGCGCGACTCATCTCTTCTTCTGGAAATATTCTGTTTCCTTTAATTGCGGACCGTTACTCGTTTTGCGGGCGCAAATTGTGCCGTTGGTTGCAAGCACAGATAATGCCGTTAGTTGCGAGCCCCTTCAGTTATAAGCTGCGGCCACCTAGGTCATTATCCATTTGCCCTTGTAATCTTCTCATCCCTAGCCGCGCCGTCTTCTTCCTCGACCCGAGCCTAGTTCCCCAATCCAATCTCCCCTCGCAATGGCGCCCAAGGCGAAGCCATCTGATGACAGGCGCAAGATCTCCTGCGACTGGGAAGGATCCTGGGTAACGGAGGAAACTCTCGCAGATCTGGCCGAGGCTGCCTTCTTGCCGCCGAAGGAGGACGGCGTCTGGTGGGCGCCAGGCGATGAAATCGAGCCGCGCCCCAAGCCCAACGAGCTGGTGATGTTTGTGGAGCACGTGGAGCGTGGATTCACGCCGCCAGGCTCTCCCTTCTTCCGCAATTTGCTGCAACGCCTAGGCCTCCGTCTTCACGACATCGGGCCCAACTCAATGCTCCAGGTGAGCAATTTTCATGTGCTGTGCGAGGATTATCTTGGCATAGCCCCCAACATCGATCTATGGCTGGCCTCTTTCACCTGCAATAGCCAACTTGTCTCCAAGGGTGGCGCCTACGTTCAGGTCGGCGCCATCTCTCTTCAACGCCATAGGAACTCTTGCCTTCCCAAGCTAGCCCTGGCGAATCGACCCAGGGCTTGGCAAAAATCTTTCTTCTATTGCCAAGATACTTCACCGGAGGGCGAAACTCGCCTTCCCTCCTGGTCTAACACCCTCTTCATGCCTACCGAGGCACTGAAATCAAAACCCCGCGACTCGTCCATGTCCTTTATCAATGAGTCGCTGATTAAAGTCCGCGCCTTAATAGGTCATGGTCTTACTGGCCTTGATCTTCTCTCTTGCTGGACCAAATGGCGCATTCAGCCCGTGAGTCCACGACAGCGATCCTTCCTTGAGTGCACAGGCACCTCTGCTGACGTTGATCGTATCAAGGCTTCAGACTGGAGGCCCGAGGATTGGGTGGAATTTGTCACCCGCGTGACTGAGGAGAAGGACATCTCCTTCGATAAGGTGGGGCTTGCCCCTTTCAGTGTTAACAACAAGCCTTTTGAGGTAGCTCCTCTTCTCTGTCTTTTCTCCTTCGTAGTTGAGTCGCATTTCTTTTCTTAATACTGCAACTTATATTTCCCTGATCCAGGCTGATGAGAACTACTGGTCGCTGCCTGCGACCGTCGCCGGCACTGCTGTCGAGGTATTGGTAACGCGGAACTACTATATGGATTCATACGTACCGTAGAGGAGGTGGGGAAGAACGTACAGGGTTCCAGTGACGGGATTGCACACACGATCTTACCCAGCTTCGGATCTCACGACGGTGGCGAGATCCTACGTGCTGCTATAATTCACTCAAGGAGAATATGTGTACAGGTTACAATGAGATTGTATGCGTGCCCTAAGGCTGCTGGAAGGCTGGCTTATAAAGGCGCCAAGCCTTCCCCTACAAGGAAAGCCTTAACCGACCTAGATCACGAGTCCTAGACTAACACGGTAACAAACCCTAACTTGCTCCCTAAGGCGAACGCAGCGGCCTTCGTCTTGGACTTCACTAAGCCAGCCCAGAGCTTATCCTTGCGCCTAAGCCCATGAGGCCTTCTCCATTAAGCCCTCCGGCTTTATCTGATGGGCCTCCTTGGTGGGCCAGGTTTTATCCACCGTGGCAGGTATACCCGTTCGGCATAACCTCCACAGTAGTCCCCGGAAAGGTTTAAGTTCTTCGTTTGCCGTCTTTGTGAAACACGGGCTTTCGCCTTTGCGCAAGGCGGACAGAAGAGCTTGGAGCATTCCAAAATGAGACATTCAGTCTGCCTTAAGGATTAAGCCGAACTCTCCTGCACTTTGAACAATCTGGCAGAAAGATTCTGTCAGCGTCGAGTCTTGTCATGACGTCACCGCAGTCAAAGCCAGTCCACGACAGTTGGACAAGCAAAGAGACGTTGTGACGCCATTACTGCTATTTTTCCGCACACGATCTCCGAGGCGTGCGGGAGAAGATGCCCATATCTGACCGTTGCGGGACGCGTGGCGAAAATCGCGCGGACGTTATCTCACCGCACTAATCGCGGCGCACGGCCCCCATAAAAGGGGAACTGATTTTCTCCATCTGGTTCATTTCCCTGTTCATCGTCCTCCTCGCGCCCATCCCATCTGAACTCCGGCGAGCTCCACCACCACCACCTGCGCACCCACCCATGGAGAGCTCCGATGCGACCGCGGGAGCGGCAACGGCGGCGGCGTCGGCGGCGACGGGGGACAAGATCTGGCCATGAGGGGATCGAGCACCGCGGATGCATCTGCATCTCGCGCGGCAGCGGCGACAAGTTCTGCGGCCACCTCCATCGAAGCAGAGAAGAATGCCCAGCCCTCCGACGAGGGCGATGCGGCGGAGGCAGAGGAGGAGGGAGAGGAAGCATCATCCCGCAACTGGGCAGCTTCCACCATCACCGACGCGGACCTCACGCAGCTGGAAAAGGAGGGCATCCTCCCACCAAAGGAGAACTGCCACTGGCGGTCAGCGTACGGCCACCCTGCTCCAGATCCCGCCGGCGATGAACGAGTGCTCCTCGTCTCACATCTCCTCCGCGGTTTGTCTTTGCCTCCGCATCCTTTTTTCCAATCAGTCTTAGACTACTATGGCCTTCAGCCTCATAGCGTAGGCCCCAATAGTATCTTGTACATAGCTGGCTTTATGGCTTTATTCGAAGGATACTTAGGCATAGAGCCCAGCTTAGAATTCTTCAAGTACTGCTTTACTTGCAAGCGCCAAACAGAGAAGGAAGAACTGCTTTCCTTAGGAACAGTTAGCATCAACCTTCGTAGAGGCAGAGACTGGTATCCTAAGGCGCCAAAAATAGATTCCATTAAAGGCTGGAATAGCTCCTTCTTCTACTGCAAAGACATGGCGCCAGTAGGCAAAGACATAGGACTTCCTCGCTTTTCTCCTTTGCCTGCGGAGCCCCGCCTCTTGGGGCGAAAAACCGCTGAAGGTCCTTCCTGACAACCTCCGTCGCATGCAAAGGCGGATTGAGTACTTAACAAAGACTGCTGTGCCCAAACTCACGGGCGCAGACACCATCCTATGTTGGTTGTCAAGGCGAATCCAGCCTTTGAAAGATCGCAAAGGCCTCATGTGCCACTACACGGACCAGAAGAAAGATCCCCTCCGTGTTAGTGAGAGCGACCTTACGCACGACGCCCTGTGTATCGCTTTAAGAGGATTGCCAAGGAAAGGATCCAGCTCACAGAGCAGCGTCCTATGTACACAGCCGCCAACCCGCTCCAAGGTAAGGCATTTACCATTACTGTTTTTATACTTCCACAATGTTTGCCTTACTAACACCACTTTTGATTTCAGCTCGCCCTTTTGCCGGATAATCTGCTGGCTCCTTTGTTTTACGTGCCTGAAGCGGCACCCGAGCCCCAAAGACTCGGAAACGAAAGGCTTCAGGAGCTACTGCAGCAACTTCAGCAGCAGAAAGGCGGAAGCGTGAGAAAGCCATCCCTGTTAACGCCGAAGTGCTCGACATTGAGGACGATGAAGATGCGGCCTTCAATGCTCCAGTACAGAAGTAAGCCGAACCTCAATTTCTTTAGTAAGGCGAACAATGTCTATGAATGTTATCTTATTTTGTATGTGATTTGCAGGATCAAACCAACTGCGCCTCTCAAGAGGAAGAAAGTAATTTCTTCCAGGCAAAGAAGACTGAGCCTCTCCAGCCATCGCTCCCCCCACTCCCTCCGTTCAACAAGAGACAGCCCAGGCCCATCTGAAGATCATCATATAGATTGGACTCAGCCGTCTTACCTGATAAGACGGAAACTGAAAAGTTGGCCAGGGCTGCCGCTGCTGGGAAGGCGGCGGTACTTCAGTCAGAGAGCCGAACGAGCCCATTACTCGTGAGGCTATCCGCAACATGGTGAAGCAAGAGCTCTTTGACGACGAGGGGTACATCTTACCCAACATCGCCGCCATGCTTGCCGATGAGAAGGAGCGCAACGAGCCGCCTCCGAAGCTAAGGCCAGTTGGTCAAACATTGACCATTTGAATCTGGAAGACAATTGTGACGAGCTGTACGTCACAATGAAGAAGAGCTACAAAGCCTTGAAGGCCATGATGCAGGTAAACATTCCGTCTTTATGTACATACTAGTCCCCGGGCATTACGTTGTGCTTTGACTAAGCCGACGTAATGGCCTTTCTTTAATGTTGATAAAGACTCAGTCCCCAAGCCCTTGTAGCTATACTTATTGTCTTTACCTTTGTTACTTACTACTGCCCTTGCCTTAGCAGAGCAGCGAGCAACTTACATGCGATCTATGGTACTCCTGAGTAACCAAAGGCAAGTGCTCAAGCAAGCCGTCGCCAAAAATAAGGCGAACGAAGGTAAATGTTCTTTCACATGCATTGTGTTTATTCATTTAAGG
Source organism: Poa pratensis (assembly GCA_947311845.1). Taxonomy (NCBI): domain Eukaryota; kingdom Viridiplantae; phylum Streptophyta; class Magnoliopsida; order Poales; family Poaceae; genus Poa; species Poa pratensis. The sequence continues at coordinate 109,030,204 of CAMZMU010000107.1, read as the reverse complement.
CATAAGATGCTCAACACATGCAATGTGTCTTTCACAGCTGTTGTGGCGAAGGCAAAACAGATCGTCAGCGAGACTGGCGATATAGAAGTTGTGAGGCGGGAAAATGCCGCCTTGTTTAAGCAACTGGAGGAGAACCGAAAGACGGCCGAGGCCAATCTTAAAGCCGTCCAAGACAGCGCCGCTGAAGGGCAAACAAACTGAAGGCAGAACTTCTGAAACTGCAGCGACAGGCTGAAAAGGATGGGCTCCTAATCCAGAGCTTACAAGGTCGTCTTGAACGCCAAGCTGATGAGAGCACCGCCATTGACGAGAAACTGCTAAGTAAGTCTCTCTTCTTTTACTTCTCGCACTTTCTGTCACTTTTGCCTTTATTCCAACACTTCAGTACGCCTTAACTTTTTTCATTCCTCCTTCCACAGTTCCAGCTGGGTTTGGGGAAAGGCTTACCTCTGAGACGCGCCTGGAGCTTATCTTGGAGTGTGGCGAAATTGTGTCAGGGCTGTACTGCGGGAAGAGACGTTGTCGCCAACATCTTCCCAAAACAGCTGCCCCAAGTGACAAACACCAGCAACTTGCTGCCACTTCTTCAGAACTGCGTCCCAGAGGTGGTGGAGCGTCTTCGCTCAGCAGCTAGAGGCGGAGCAAAACTTGCTCTAGGACTTGTTCGCGGCCACTACCCCGAAGTCAACATGTGGCGCGTTATCAAGTGTTTCCCAGCCAAGGACAGAGACGGCAACGAGCTCGTCAAAGAAAAGGTCTATGCCTCTGTCTCTGGCTTTGCCTCAGCCGTTGCGGAGATGGTAGACTTGCTATCTTCTTCTCCAAGAAGCCTGTGCCTCCCCGTCCTGACGACGTGTCTGATGACGAAGCCGAAGCACCCACCACTGGCAATGGCGATGAGTCAGAAGACGGAAATGAAGAAGAAGAAGGCGAGTCTGAAGCTACGCTGGATCCATCCAAGTCCCCTGCGTCTTCGCCTCCTCAGTCCCCTGCATAAGATGCAGGAAAAACTTTGCATTAAGCGTGTCATGAAAGATGGCACAAAAGACTTGTTTTATGTTTTGTAATGGCAGGAGCCTTTTTATCTGTTGAACATGTTTGTTTTGCAACGCATGCACTTATTTTTAAAAGGCTTGCAAACTATGCTCCTTATCCGTCTTCAAGTTTTCTGGCTTATATGCTTTAGCCTTTTCGTATGCTGGCAGAACCTAAGGCACGGAACACTTCGCTGGCAACAGGGTTAGTAACCAAACTGTTTAAACACAGAAACGGCGCCGGCTTTTGGTGCGTAAAGCATCTACTAAGACAAGCCAGCATATACGCGATCAGATAAATACTCTTAGACGGATGCAATTTTAATTTTTGTAAGGCCTTAAGGCAAAAGCATCATGTGAGTAACCACAAGCACGAGCCAATTCGGGTTAACATTGATATTTTTATCGAAATATATGATCAAATGGAAATAAAAGACGGCGAGAACTCATGCATAAAAATAATTGAGGGAACCAAAGACTTTTATTTCATAATCATATATGGTGTGATTACAATAGAATTGCTAAGTGTAAAAAGGACGTAGCTGCTCAATGTTCCAAGGACGTTTCGTCTCCTTGAGCACTGCTTCTTCGTTCCTTTTCCTTTTGCGGCCTCTTTTCTTCTTCTTCTCGATATCACGGAGGTCCACAAGATAATATGCCCCGTTCTTAAGCGCTTTGCTGATAACGAAGGGTCCTTCCCATATGGGAGATAGTTTGTGCTCCTTTTGCTGAACAAGGCGAAGCACCAAATCGCCTTCTCGAAACGATCTCCGTCTTACCTTGCGACTGTGGTAACGCCGCATGTTCTGCTGATAAATGGCGGAGCGCTGAAGCGCTATCTCACGCTCTTCTTCGAGAAGGTCTAAGCCATCCTGTCTGGCTTCTTCTGCGTCTGCTTCAACGTAGGCTGTTACACGAGGTGTGTCGTGCAGGACATCTGTTGGGAGTACCGCTTCAGCGCCATATATGAGAAAGAAAGGGGTATAGCCTGTTGCACTGCTTGGAGTTGTGCGTATGCTCCATAAGACAGCAGGTAATTCTTCTACCCATGCTCCAGCTGCTCTATGCAAAGGCACTCTAATCTTGGCTTTATTCCCTGTAGAATTATACTGTTGGTTCGCTCAACTTGGCCATTCGATTGTGGATGAGCCACAGATGCTAAGTCCAAACGAATACCAACTTCACCACAGTACTTTGCCAGTTCTCCTACGGCGAAGTTTGTCCCATTGTCCGTAATGATACTGTGGGGGACGCCAAATCTCGTTATAACCTCAATGACGAACTTCTTGGCTGTTGCCCCATCAAGCTTTTTTATGGGCTTAGCTTCAACCCACTTGGTGTATTTATCCACCGCAACTAAGAGATGTTTGACGCCGCCTCGCGCAGTCCTGAATGGACCTACCATGTCCAGTCCCCAGACCGCAAATGGCCACGTGATTGGAATGGTGCGCAATTCCTGGGCTGGCATCTTTGGCTGTCTTGCATACTTTTGGCATCCAACGCATTTCTTGACGAGTTCTTCTGCGTCTTGCTTTGCTGTGAGCCAGTAGAATCCATGTCTAAAAGCTTTGGCGACAATTGCTCGGGCAGAGGCATGATGACCGCAACATCCACCATGGATCTCTTCTAGTATCTCCTGTCCTTCTTCCGGCGAAACGCATCGTTGATATACACCTGTGGTACTCCGCTTGTATAGCTCTCCATTTATTATTGTGTATGCCTTAGCTCTGCGCACAACTTGCCGCCTTAATACTTCATCCTCTGGCTCTTCCTTGTTAAGGAGGAAATTTATGTAGGGCTGTGTCCAATCTGGCTTCACCAGCATGACGGAAACAGACTGCGAAGCCATGGGGTCATCCTCATCTCCGCCTTTAATAGACGGCACGTACAGGTGCTCCAAAAATATATCGGAGGGCACCTTCGATCTTTTCGAGCCCATTCTGGCTAAGGCGTCCGCTGCTTCATTTTCCTCCCTTTTGATATGCTTGACTTCTAAGCCGATAAAACACCGACCAAACTCGTCTACCGTGCGTCGGTATTCAGCCATTGTAGGGCTCTTCGCGTCCCATGCCCCTTCTAATTGTTGAACAACGAGGTCTGAATCGCCATAGCACAAAAGACGGCTAATGCCCAAATCCTTTGCGACGTGCAATCCATGCAACAGAGCCTCGTATTCTGCAACATTATTAGTGGCATTGAAGTGTATCTGCAAGACATAGCACATCTTGTCTCCTTTAGGGTTCTTCAGTACCACGCCAGCTCCCGATCCCTGCAACATTTTGGAGCCGTCAAAGTGCATAACCCAATATTCTCGTCAGGGAGGGGAAGTTCATCCATTGCTTCTGTCCAGTCTGCGATGAAATCAGCTAAGACTGGGATTTGATGGCTGTACGTGGCTTGTACTGGATGTCGAAGGCTGCCAATTCAATTCCCCACTTAGCCACACGTCCAGTGGCATCGGTGTTGTTTATAATGTCACCCAATGGCGCCTTACTGACTACCGTGATTGGGTGCTCTTGGAAATAATGGCGTAATTTTCTGGCTGCGAAGAAAACTCCATAAGCCAGCTTCTGATAGTGAGGGTATCGTTGTTTGGATTCGGAGAAGACTTCGCTGATATAATATACCGGCCTTTGTTCCGGTAGCTCCTTTCCCTCTTCCTTTCGCTCAACAACAACCACTGCACTAATAACTAGGTTGGTAGCCGCCATGTAAAGTAGCATCGGCTCTTGTGGTAGAGGAGACGCTAATATTGGTGCTGAAACTAAGGCGTCTTTTAACTGTGCTAAGGCTGCATCTGCCTCTTCAGTCCAGACGAACGTCTTAGTTTTCTTCAACAACCTGTATAGGGGTAAAGCTTTATCCCCAAGCCTACTAATAAATCGGCTTACAGCTGCTGCAGATCCTGTGAGCCTTTGGACATCTTTAAGACAAGTAGGCTTTTTGATGTCCATGATAGCTCGAATCTTTTCTGGGTTAACCTCAAGACCTCTTTCTGAAACAATGAAGCCTAAAAGTTTTCCTGCTGGGACGCCAAAAAAGCATTTTCCCGGATTTAGCTTCATGTTATATTTTCTTAAGTTATCAAAGGTTTCTTGAAGGTCAACGATGAGATCGCCGCGTTTTCGCGACATAACGGCAATGTCATCGACATAAGCGTGAACATTGCGGCCTATTTGATCGTGTAGGCAACGTTGTATGCACCGTTGGTACGTTGAGCCAGCGTTTTTAAGCCCGAAAGGCATAGTTATGTAGCAAAACGTTCCGAAAGGTGTGATGAAGGAAGTCTTAATTTGGTCAGACTCCTTCATCTTAATTTGGTGGTAGCCAGAGTAAGCGTCCAAAAAGCATAGTAATTCAGAACCTGATACAGCATCTACGACCTGATCAATTCGCGGCAATGCGAAGGGGTCTTTAGGACAGGCTTTGTTTAAGCCGGTGAAATCTATGCACATGCGCAAGTCTTTCACGTCCTTCTTAGGTACTAATACAGGATTTGCTAGCCAATCTGTGTGGATAACCTCTCTAATGAAATTAGCGGCACTAAGCCGAGCTACCTCTTTTCCTATTGCTTTCTTCTTCTCTGGACCGAAGCGACGAAGACCTTGTTTTACTGGCTTGGCACCTTTGGCGACATTAAGGCTGTGCTCGGCAAGTTCCCGGGGTACTCCTGGCATGTCTGATGGTGACCATGCAAAAATATCCCGTTGCTCACGGAGGAACTTGACGAGCGCGCCTTCCTATGCGTCACTGAGGTCCGCGCCTATGTTCGTCGTCTTGCTTGCATCAGCGTTGTCCAGCACGATCTTCTTCGAGTTTGAGCTGGCCTTGAAGTAATCCGAGCGCAAGGAGGCTTTTTACCATCCGGCATTTCATTGGTGTTAACTTCTTTCTTGTACTGCTCCAGCTCTTCCTTGCTGATGACTGCTTCTGCTAAGACGGCGTTTCCTGCTTCGCATTCCTTCGCCTTCTTGAAGTCGCCATTGACCGTGATGACGCCGTTTGGTCCAGGTATTTTGAGCTTGCTGTAGATGTAACACGGGCGTGCCATGAATTTGGCAAAGGCTGGGCGGCCAAAGATTGCGTGATACGCACTTTTGAATTCCACCACCTCAAAGGCAACTTCCTCAGTCCTATAGTTTGTTTCGTCACCGAAGGTGACGTCTAAGACAATTGTTCCCATAGAACTGGCCTGCCTGCCTGGCACTATGCCGTGAAACTTGACTGTGCTATGTTTTAGCTGTGTCTCAGAAAGGCGCATGCGCTTTAAGGTTTCAAGATAGAGGATGTTGATGCTACTCCCTCCATCCATAAGCACCTTAGAAAGCCTGCATTGCTGCACAATTGGGTTTACAACGAGCGCGTAATTCCCTGGGTTCTGTGGAATATGATCAGGATGATCGTTGCGGTCCCATGTAATGGGGTGCTCGGACCAGTTGAGATACTGGGGAACCGCTGGCATAGTGGCATTGAGTTCCCTCCAGGCTGCCTTTTCCTTTTTGGCCGAAGGAGTGGCAAGGAAAGTGACAAGGCTTGTTTCGACCCTTGGAAACTTGTTGCTCCTCTTGTGCTTTGGCTCCTGATCTTCCGGCTCCGAAGCACTTTCCTCGTTGTCCTTCTGCTCTTTCTTGTCTTTACGGTTCTTGCGCTTGAACTGTTTTGCCTTGAAGCCAGCGTCGGATCCTTCTTGATATCATCGTTAAGGCGGCACTGCCTGTTGGTATGGGTGCATTTGCCAAGCTTGCTATGATGGGCACAAGGTTCATCTTTGATGTCGTCATAGGTGATTTTAATGGGTCTTGACCCTTGACTGTCATCGCTCTTCTTCTGCCATCTGCTAGCCCCGCTCTGGCCACCCTTCTTATTGGCAAAGGCTACCTCCTTTGATGGTCCTGGCGCATCGTTGGCTTCCTTCTTTTTCCGGCTTTGATTGTTGTTTCGCTTTTCCGGGTTAACAGCTATGTCCATGCGCAGATCGCCGTCGTCAGCTCGAGCGTCGTCTTCTGCTGCAGCGTAATTGTTCGCGCTGTCTAAGAGCTCGCCGAGGTGTTTGATGTTTTGGCTGGCAACATATATCTCATCATGTTGCCTTTCTTCAGGCTGTTCATAAAAGCATGTATGGCCTGGATCTCAGAAACGTCTTCGCATGCATTCTTTGTCTCTGTCCATCGAGCTATGAAAGCTCTGCTTGACTCCCCCTCCACTTGAGCGCACTTTAGTAGATCTGAGTAAGCCTTTGGACGTTTGTATGTGCATGAGAAGTGTTGCATGAATGTTTTCTGCATGTCTTGCCAATTGTGGATACTCTTTTCTGGCAAAGTGTCGATCCACAACCGGGCCGTTCCCTCCAACATGAGTGGAAGAAAACGTACAGCTGCATTGTAATCACCGTCATTAATACCAACGGCGTGGATGTAATCAGGCAGCCATATGTCCGGTTTGTCAATGCCATTGTACTTGTCCACAATTTTCTTGACATTGCCTAGCGAGGATGGGAGTTGCACCTTGCGAATCGCCGGTCCAAAGCACACAGGGCCCAGGTAAGACTCCTCTTTGGCCGCTTTAATCTCATCGAGACGGATGCGGGCGTCTGAGATATGAGTGTTTTCCCTGGCTGGCCCTTTGTTGGATTGGCTACGCCTTGGCTCCTCCTGACGGCTTTGGCGATGAGGGGAGCGGGAGCGAGATCGCCTTTGAGGCGGATCTCTGTTGCCCCTATTTCCTTCGTCTCTTGCCCGTGCTGCGGGCGGAGGTGGCATGTTAAGCCGGTCACTCCCACGCCGTGCGTCCTTCCCCTTGTCTTGATCTCTTTCACGGCGAGGCGGATCATTCTTCTTATGGCGTGTGTTATCCTTTTGCCGGTGGTCGTCCTTGCCTTTGTCACTATGGCGATTGGACCCAGTCTTTGACTCATCCCTGTGCTTGTCAGGAACTTTGTCCTTCCTAGGTTCCTTACCCTTATTGCCATGGCTACTGGAACCAGCTGGTTCCTCTGGATCTCCACCGCCGGCAACGGCTGTCTTGCAAAGACGCGTATCGTCCGCCAGTTTTGAGTTTGAGTCCGCCTTAGCCTGCTGCTCTACCGCCTTTTCGATGAGCATTTTAGAATAATGGTGGCGCTCTTCAATTGGACTGCTTCGTCTCCCATGATTTCCCTGGCCGCCTCTAGGTTTTTGGCCGGGGTGGAGAAGAATATGACTCCATCAGGGTTAACTCTGAAAGAGTATTTCTGCCAAGGCTTTAAAGGCTTTTGGGCAGAAGTCTTCTCGAAGTTTCCCTGCAGATCCCGATGCAGAAGAGGGTCACGTATACTTCGTATTTTGCGGAATTTCTCAACATCGCGCTCACGCTGGTACTCTTCCTCTTCTAGAGCCTTTCCAACTAGGATTAACTCTTTTTCCTTGTTCAGGAGGGACAACTTATACTTGATGTTGACTTCAGTCTCAGCCAGGAGCGCTTTCCGTCTTTCCTCAAGTTCAACCGCGGTTGGATTTGGTCCCAAAGGTGTTTTGAGAGCTCCAATGCGCGCATGTGTTCCTCCTTTGACCGCTCCAGGTCTTCTTCAATAGGCGTAGCCGGGGGAGGCCTTTTAGGGTCCAGCACATCCTCTGGCTTTTCCGCCTTGTCACCAATGTGTTTGATGCTAGAGGAAACTTCAGCCTCGTCTGGCTTAGCCGCGGCCGCACCATCCTCCATAGCTATCTGTGCCGGGAAAGTCATTAAGACTTCGTTTGGATCGGATGAGCCATAGCCTCGCGCGGCAACCTGTGCTGCAAAGTCTTCCTCCTTATGCTCATCGAGATCTGAATCTTCCGCCATTGGAGCGGTGCCATCAGATCCGGCTTCTGAGTCTGCTCCTGTCTGTAAGGCAGGTAATATTGACTCAGGGTCAGATTCGGCCGGCTTAGGGCCAGATGCGTCAATGACACCGACAAAGCGAGAGGCGGGCTCCATAAGCTCATAAGAGCTGGAGTCAGAATCGCTTTGGGTATCAGAGTCACTCAGATCGCGATAGACAAAGGCCTGATCCGATCTGTGTTGTTGCTCGATTGCATAATCGATGGGGTGGTGGGTGGGCCAAAAGGCGGCGGATCCCCTGGGGAATCCATACGCCTCAGCCGTAAAACCCATGAAGATGTTGATGGTGCCGAAGGGGACGACGAAGCTTGACACCAGTGCGTCGTTTGCTGGGACGTAGGACCCGTCGTCTTCGATGCACCCAAAGTTGTTGATGATGCGGGCGCGACCAACCGCCATAGTCTTGCCGATCTCGCCCAATGCTCCCGCCTGAAACAAAACTCCCGACGCCTTGGGCCCCACGGTGGGCGCCAACTGTCGAGGTATTGGTAACGCGGAACTACTATATGGATTCATACGTACCGTAGAGGAGGTGGGGAAGAACGTAGAGGGTTCCAGTGACGGGATTGCACACACGATCTTACCCAGCTTCGGATCTCACGACGGTGGCGAGATCCTACGTGCTGCTATAATTCACTCAAGGAGAATATGTGTACAGGTTACAATGAGATTGTATGCGTGCCCTAAGGCTGCTGGAAGGCTGGCTTATAAAGGCGCCAAGCCTTCCCCTACAAGGAAAGCCTTAACCGACCTAGATCACGAGTCCTAGACTAACACGGTAACAAACCCTAACTTGCTCCCTAAGGCGAACGCTGGCCTTCGTCTTGGACTTCACTAAGCCAGCCCAGAGCTTATCCTTGCGCCTAAGCCCATGAGGCCTCCTCCATTAAGCCCTCCGGCTTTAGCTGATGGGCCTCCCTGGTGGGCCAGGTTTCATCCATCGTGGCAGGTATACCCGTTCGGCATAACCTCCACAACTGCTGCTCCCAAGCGTGCCGCACGAAAGAAGTTGCTGCCCACTCTAGAGGGCAGCGAGACTGCTGATATCCCTTCTGTTGCTTCTGCGGCCTCAGATGGTGAAGAGACTGAACTGGACGAGGATGACAGTCCAGTGCCAGCCGCGAGTTCTGTTGCCGCGGCTGGACCAACTCCCCGCAGAGCCTCCAAGAGGCTATCTCGTGAGGAACCAGAGGTTGATGATCTGGAAAACCCTGAGGCCACGAAGCGTCGCAAACCTGCTACGGGCACGACTTCCTCCATTGCCAAGCGTGCTTTCAAAGCCACCGCCTCTGCTGAAGAAGACATGGGTCCCCACTCTGGTAATTTCTGCTGTCTTGTCATCTTGAATACTTACTCTTTTTCCTCTACTGACACGCAAAAACTTCTGTTTGTAGATTCTGGGACCCAAGGCCTGTCCTCACCGTCAAGCGGTGAACTTATGGCCTTTGTGAAGATGGCTCCAGAGTTAGTAACTTTTCCCTGTGCTTATAATACTTTCATTCTGGCTTATGTGCTTCTTCTTCACACAATGCTCTTGCTTTTTGCAGAAGTGCGGCTAAACCTGCGACTGAGCCTGGAACCGCGGTTGAGCCGCATTTATCACCTGCGGCTCATACCGCCATGGTGGAGGGCGTGGCCACCACTGATGACCTGGCCACGGTCCCTGTTCTTGACACAGCCACCCGAGAGGTGGCTCTGGAGGATAGAACGGATCCCCTTATGATCCAGGACGTGGAGAAGGTCAACCCCTCCTCCATAGATGTAATGGCCAAGGATGCTGATACGCCAGTGGTTGAGTCGCCAATCTGCATGCTGAGGTTGCTTCTTCCTCCTCCACAAGCCGCGCTGAGAAACTGTCAGAGGCTATCATTGCCTCAAATGACAAGCAAGCCATGGAGCTCCGCAAGGCATTATCTGACCTGTCTGCGGCTTATAAGGTAAACTTCTATCTCCAGTTATCTGTCTCTAGCCCCCAAGGATCAAGTTTCTTCTTTGACTGTAAAGGGAGACTTGATGCTTCTCTTTTAGCTGTTGATATATACTTACTAACTGATGTACCCTTCGTAGGAGGAACTAAGCTCCATAACGGCTGCCAAACTTGCCTTGGAAAAGCAGCTTGGGGATACTCCCTCTGAACTGGAGAGGCTGCGCGAGCTCCTTGGCCAGCGTGACGCTGAGCTGAAGAAGAGGGAAACCAGAATGGGCGAACTATCTGATGAAAGCTTCAAGTTATCTGAGCAAGCCAAAGCCACCGAGCTGCGGCTTAAAACTGTTGAAGACAAGTTCCAGGAGAGGGTCCAGCAACTGGAGCTCCAAGTCAGTGCTCAGAAGGACGCCATTGCTGATGCCAATGAGGACGCAAGGCTTAAGGCTGTTTCCATAGGCGAGCTTGAGAAAAAGTTGAAGAAAGTTTCTGATGCCCATAACCTTGTCCACGCCAAAGTGTGCATTATGACTCAAGAGTTAACTGGTATGTGTTGCGACTTATATCTGCATCTGTTTTCTCGATTATCTTTGCCTGTGTGTTGTAGAACTGACGGAGACATACCTCGATGTAGGTGAAGATGCCAAGGAGCAGCGCGGCAGTATTCAAGAACAACTGGAGTATATCCGCGATTTTTCGCGAAGAACTTGTGATGCCATGAAATCACTGTCTAAGTGTTTGCTGCCGACCAAGCCAGTCCCCGGTGATTCTGAAGGGCTGCTAAAAAGACTGCTTAGGGCGCCTCAGTTCTTTTTGGACTGGAAGGAGTCCTCAGCTCGCACCGGCGTGGCTCATGTTCTTGCTTTGGCCAAGACGTACTATCCTTCTTTTGATGCTGCCAAGGTTGCAAAAGGTAGGCCCTCGAAGAAGGTGGATGGCACCGAACTGACGGCCTCAGAATACGCGATGACTTGGAAGGATATGCACGGCCACGCGACTGACTGGTGGAGGGGGTAGATCTTGCGACCTATATGGGCAAGTATAATGCAGATGGAAGCAGATGGGAGAAGTTACCCGCTCCGTCATCCAGTACGGTGATTCCGCAGGAAAAGAACCCCTCTCCAGGCGTATCCAGCTCTGTAGCCCCCAAGCCCGCGACTGAAGAGCCCTCCAGCGAGCCTGCGATTGCTCCTTCTGGCAAGCTTGGTAAGCCGCCTGTTCCTCCTTCCCACCGGCCAAAAGCTGCGCACAAGTGAAGAAGAAAAACAATGGTTTGATGATCTTGACCCTTAGCGGTCTGTAATAATTGTTAGAATTTATGTGTCATAAGACAATATTATGGTTTGCTTAAGTACTCTTGGCAGTACATGATTCGACCAATAGGCTGGTCCTTATGATTTGTCTCGGTTTTTCCTCACTTAGGCCCTTGCGCGGCTCAGTATTTCCCAGGTAAAAAGTGCGTGTTCAGGGTCGAGAGCGGCCATGATAGGCAATCAAACTCGATTGACGCCGCACCCCCAGTACTTTGGCCGCATAGTGCAAGTCGCATCCAAGAGAGGTTGAGTATAATCACGATAAATGCCACTTGTTTGGCGATCCCAAGGAATAGGCCGCGCTAAAAAGCTGCCGCACCCCCAAGGGACCAATGATTAAAAAATAAAAGACTCACAGCTCAATTGGTAGTTTGAGATGCTTTATTTCAGAATCATTATATGATACATAGGGTCGGTCGCGCCTAGGTGGCGACCAGAAGTGATGCTTGGGTCGGTTGCGCCTAGGTGGCAACCAGATATGTTACATGGGTCGGTCGCGCCTGAGTGGCGACCAGAATTGATGCTTGGGTCGGTTGCGCCTAGGTGGCAACCAGATATGTTACATGGGTCGGTCGCGCCTGAGTGGCGACCAGAATTGATGCTGGGGTCGGTTGCGCCTAGGTGGCAACCAGATATGTTACATGGGTCGGTCGCGCCTGAGTGGCGACCAGAATTGATGCTGGGGTCGGTTGCGCCTAGGTGGCAACCAGATATGTTACATGGGTCGGTCGCGCCTGAGTGGTGACCAGAATCGGGTCGATCGCGCCTAGGTGGCGATCAGAAGTGTCACATTGGGTCGGTCGCGCCTGAGTGGCGACCAGAATTGAAATTTTTAGCCCTGAGTGGCCAGCTTGATGATGTAAACTCTTAATAATTTTGCTGTGACTGCTGATGGCAACTCGTGATGCCTAGGATGTGTCCTTATTAGCAATGGCTCGTAGCCTTTGACTTCCTTGCCTCCCTTGCGGCCGTAATCTGAAGTCGCAAGTCAGACAGGTGCCTCTTGGCCCTTACGATGTCATCAAAATTCTCCTGCGACTCGCGCATGGGCGCGCTCTCTGCGATGCAAGCTGCTCTGGCTATGGCCTTGTCGCCCTCTTCGCATTCTTGAGCTATTCTTTTGTCGCCATTGATGGTGATGACTCCCCTAGGGCCTGGTATTTTAAGCTTTAGGTACACATAGCACGACCTAGCCATAAACTTTGCGAATGCTTCTCTGCCAAACAGCGCTTGATATTCGAACCAAATGTACTCGCTCCTGAAGTTGCTTTGCGTCCCAAAGGCGACCTCCAAGTTAACTCGCCCAATGGCTGAGCTGATATGCCTGGCACGACACCATGAAACGTTGTTCTTGATGGGTTTAGCTGCTTCTCTTGAAGGTTCATCCTTTTGAAGGTTCCATAGTATAATATATTGATGCTGCTGCCTCCATCCATCAGTACTTTGCTCAACTTGTATCCTGCGACTTGAGGGGCAACCACCAGCGCGAGTTTTCCCTCTTCATTTATCTCTCCTGGGTGATCCTCGCGGCTCCAAACTACTGGTTGCTCGGACCACTTTAGCCACTGTGGGACGGCTGGTACTATGGTGTTAGCAGCCTGATTGCGTCGTCGCAGCTTTTGTTCCCTCCTTGAAGTATTCACCACAATGGTATGATACTGACCCAACTGTTTTGGGAACTGTGGATGATCTGGCTGCGGATTTGGGACGGCGTTGTTGCTGTTGTTGCCTCCGTCATGTTTACCTTCCTCGTTGTTTTGATGATTGAAGTTTGTGTTGAGTGGCTGTCCATCCTTCCACTTTTTGTAATGATAACACTGTGCCTTCGTGTGGTTGGGTGGTTTCCCATCTTTTCCTATATGGATATCGCAGGGGCGGTTGAAAACCTCTTCCAAATTAACTGGGTGAAAATTCCTTCCTCTGCTGCTGCTTTGTTTGTAACGAGTATTCGTATTTGCGACTAACCCTGAGTTTCTTTCCTCGTTTTTGCGCTTGTTATAACTCGCATTGGCATTGCTAGCTGCTGTTGTTGAGGTTTGCTATTGGCCTTCTTTCCCTTGCCAGTGTTTTCCTCTTCCTCCCCATCAGATGCGTCCCTGGTTTTATCCGAGCTAGCATACTTGTTGGCCGCCGCCATTACCTCGCTTAGGCTCTTCACTTTATCCTTCATGCGACCTAGTTTGTGGACTAGCGGCTCAAATTTGCAATTTTTCTCCATGACAAGGACTGCTGAACTGGGTGGTATGTTGTCTGAGGAATGTATGATCTCTGCGACCCTTCTCATCCAATGGCGACTCGACTCGCCTTCCTTCTGTACACAACGCTCGAGGTCCTCTATGCTGCAGAGTCGCTTGCATGTTCCTTGGAAATTCTTGATAAAAGCTTCCTTCATCTCATCCCAAGAGTTTATTGAATTTGGTGGCAAATTTTGTAGCCATATGTGGGCTGCGCCTTCTAACATCATGTTTAGGTAACGTGCGCAGATCTCTTCGGATGCATTTAGGATGCTCATGCCCATCTCGTAATTGTTGAGCCAAGTAACAGGGTCCATGCTGGCATTGTAGTTGGCGACCTTGCGAGGTCCTTTGAAATCTGCAGGAAACGGTTCAGACCTGATTCTTTCGCTGAAACAGACTGGGCCTTTGAGTCGCGACGATAGGTTGGACGAAGCTGGCCTTCCTATTGGGTTGGTCGCCGTGCGCGGCTGCACAATCTCTATGGGTTGAATTTGCTGAGGTTGATTTTGAGCCGCAGGTTGATCTTCCCTTTGTCGCCTAGCCGAGCTCGAGGTCGCAACGTGTGGCGACTCCGCGTGGATGCTTCTCTCCGCCTTTGCTCTGCTATTATAAGGGGTGGAGTGCAGCCGTCCTGCGTGTTCAGACATATTCGCCTGCTGTATTACTGCTGTGCTCAGCATCTCAATGGCGCGCCGTGCCTCTCTGTCCATTGGCGTGTTTCCTGCTGGCGCTAATCTGGCCAAGATGTTTGTGGCTGCAAAGAGATTCTCCACCGGGCTAACATAATGCCCTTGCGGCGTGTGGAACCTTTGAGGCTGCTGTGGCGACTGCTGAACAAAGGTTGGCTGCGTCAAGGCGGGGGCATCATGGCCCTGTTGTTGGCCTGTACTATGGCCCTTGACCAGGTATCTCTGCTACTCTTGGTGCTGTGAAAGATGGAACCGCTGGTACGATTGATGGTACAGCGATTGCTTGAACCGCGGGCGCAGCTAACGGGGCCACGGACCGCATAACCATGGCAGATGGTGCCATGCGTGCGGGTACCGCGACTGAAGGTTGTGCGACCCCTGACCATGCGACCGGGTGCGCCGTGTTGGTGGCGACTGATGGGATCGTGTTGGCGGCGACTGACGGGACCGCAATGGCTGGTTCAGTGGTAGGTGATTGGAACAGCTCCATAGGATTTACTGTTCCTGGCTGCAAGCGACTCGCGTGGCGTCTGTGTGGCAAGGTGGCCTGTATTCCTTGCAGAGTATTGGTTTCCTCGATGAGTCGCAGTTGCTCCTGTTGGAGGCGCTGTTCCTCTCGCGCCAGCCTGGCTCTCTCATCTGCGATTCTCTGGACTTCATCATATAGCCCGATCCTGGTAGCCTCCAATTCTGTCACCCTAGCAGCCGCGTTAACCGCAGATATTGGCGTAAACAACACGCTTCCCTGTGGCGGCGTGACTGCTGCGCTGGGGGTTACCCTTGACCCTGATTCCGCAGGCGTGACTCCAGGTGGGGTCTCTCTGTTTGCGACTCCTGAGGCCGCGACTCCTGGCGTCATCGCAGCGGATGCCGCGACTCCTGATGCGTCTAGCACGGCTTGTTCTGCTGCTTCCGGCGGCGTGGGGGCTAAGCTGCCTGGTGGCATGCCCAGCCCTCCGTCTGCTTCTGTGGTCCTGTAGACCCCTTCTACGTGCCGATCTTCTACAGAGGGCGGGCCACTATCCACAGGGTCTCCGCATAGCCTTTCCTCAAGGACGTACTCAATGGATTGGCCTTCTTCGTCTTCGAGAGGCAGCGACTCGTGGTTGATAGATTCTTCTTCTTGGTCCACTGTTACCGCGACTCCTTCTTCTGAGTCGCCATGTTGCGATGGATCCTCCGACTCGCCGCCAATGAAGCCGACAAAGACGTTGATGGATCCAAAGGGGATGACGTGGCCGGTCTCCAAGTAATCTGCTTCCGGCCCCCAGCTTGAATCGTCGATGAGGGGTGTGCCATTGACCGTGATGATACGGCCAACAACAAGATCTTCAGCTCCCTTCATGGATCCTGCGCGGAACGTGACGCTCTTGACCGCAGGCCCCACGGTGGGCGCCAACTGTCGTGGGTTTGTCACGTCAGGTGTCATAGATGACTTCGTAGGTGTGGGATTATGCGAGTCAAGCATCTCCGAGCTTGGGATCGCAGGAACAAAGATCAACACAGATTTACCCAGGTTCGGCCCCCTCAATGTGAGGTAAAAGACCTACTTCCTGCCTACCCTAGATTGGTATTGATATGATAATCGAGGTGTTACAATGGAGGCGATCCGATCTGGTACTCGCCGTATGAGCTAGGGTTTGGGCTTGATAGCTTGACCCGCTCTAAGTCCTGCGAGTCCTCTTTATATACACAGAGGCTCGCTAGGTTACAAAAAGGAAACTTCCCCATAAGGAATACATCCACAGAGGCCTACTCGGAGACTACTTGGTCTTCACGTCCTCCGGGATATGTCTTCTAGATCTTTCTCCTTATGGCGGTTCAATATTGGGCTTATTCCCAAGTGGGCCTTCGTCCGTGCGAGTAAGTTAAGTCGCACTGGGTCGCGGGTTAATCCAGAAAGTATTCCCCCGACAAACTGCAGACGTTGAAGAAGATGGATATGACCGCCAGCGAGTACATGCACAAGGTGAAGGCTCTTGCTGATGCCATGACTGCCGCTGGGTCTCCGCTTGACGATGCCGAGATCATCGACTACATGCTCACCGGATTGGGGAAGGCCTACAACCCGATCGCGGCTTCTCTCAGTGTCATCACCACTCCGGTGTCCTCCGCTGAGTTCTACTCCATGGTATTGAACTATGAAGCGCTGCAGCTGTCGCAGCAGTCCGAAGAAGGGGATTGGTCCTCATCCGCCAATGCTGTCTCGCGGTATGGCTACCCTGCCGGCAATCCCCGCTCGCGCACCTGACATGTGTGCGACGGGAGGACGATCCTCTGGTGGATACCCGCAGCAGGTGTCGAGCTACCCGCAAGGTGGCTACTCGCACGGGGGCTACCCGCAGAAAGGACAGGGGCAAGGCGGACAGTACTACCGTGGCCAAGGTGGGCAGCAGCAAGGCGACCAAGGGGGCAGCCAGGACACCTGCCGACACAATGGCGGTGGTGGAGGAGGAGGCAATGGCCGCAATGGCAACGGCCGTCACTGGCGTCCGAAGTGCTAGATGTGCAAGAATTGGGGGCATGAAGCTGGAAGCTGTCGCAACCTTCTCGACCAAGGCTACCGCACCGACAACCCGCTCTGCGAACACGGCATCGACCTCCTCCAAAAACAACCATCCTCCCCCGTGGGTGATGGACTCCGGCGCCACAGACCACCTGACTAGTGATCTCGAGCGCCTACAGGTTCGCGAGCGCTACAGCGGCCAGGATCAAGTTCAAGTGGCCAACGGCTCAGGTTTATCAATTTCGTACATTGGGCACTCGACCTTAGCCGGTTCTTCTCTTCGCTTGAATAATATCCTGCATGTTCCGCACACTAGTCAGCATCTTTTGTCCATTTATCGTCTAGTCTCGGATAATGACGTCTTTATCGAGTTTCACCGATATTTTTTCCTTGTTAAGGACAAGGCCACCCGGAGAATCCTTTTGCGAGGTAGGAGACAAGGAGGGATCTATCCTCTTCCGCTCGGACGTGTTACATCTGCGAGGAGTGCTTCGTCTAGTGTTCGGACTATGTCAGCCAAGTGGCACCAGAGGCTTGGCCATCCATCCAACAGTGTCGTTAGTTCCATTGTTAGGAATAATGATCTTGAGTGTTCTTCCTCAGACAAATTAAATTTAGTTTGTGATGCTTGTCAACATGGTAAAAGTCGTCAGTTATCTTACACTGCTTCGTCTCGTGTTTCTACGATGCCTCTTGAATTAGTTCATACTGATTTTTGGGGCCCTGCTCGTGCTTCCTCTAGGGGGTACTCGTATTATGTGAGTTTTATTGACGACTACTCTCGATTTTGTTGGATTTATCTCCTGAAACATAAGTCTGATGTTGAACAAGTTTTCTATGCTTTACAGACTCATGTTGAGCTTCTTTTGAACACTAAGATTAAAGCTGTTCAGTCTGATTGGGGTGGTGAGTACCATCGGTTAAATCGCTATTTTCAGCGCACGAGCATCGTCCATAGAGTCTCATGCCCTCACACCTCCAACAGAACGGTATTGCCGAGCGCAAGCATCGTCACCTTGTAGAAACTGGCCTCGCATGACTTGCACACTCGTCTCTCCCTTTGTGTTATTGGATGAAGCTTTTCTCACCGCGTGCTATCTCATTCATCGTACGCCTACCCCTATGCTTGGTTAGGACACGCCTATTCATCGTCTTTTTCGCACACCACCAGATTATTCCTTTCTCCGTATCTTTGGATGTGCATGTTGGCCAGTTCCGTTCAAAGATGTGTGTTTTCCTTGGTTACAGTCCTATGCATAAGGGGTACAAATGCCTAGATCGGTCTATAGGACATATCTATATCTCGAAAGACGTTGTCTTTGACGAGTCGGTTTTTCCGTTCGCTACTCCCGTGTTACTGTCGACGTGTCTACTCTTCAAGAAGCTATCTTTTTTCCATCCAGTGAACCGGCTACGAGTGTGTCTGTGCGAAATTACGACCTATCCTACTTGGCTACTAATCCTCCTGGCCAAGCCAGCGTTTCTCCTGTGCAGGTCTCAACGACGCATGCGGTGCAGCTGATCGACGTGCATGGCAGCACACCACCTCAGGCTGATGTGCGCATGTATGTTGGGCCGCCTGCCCTGGATCCATCTTCACGCGCTGGCCCGTCCCCGAGTGATGGGCCGCATGCAGGGGCGCCCCCACATTCTTTGGCCCATGGCCGGTTGTGGATTCAGCCGGTGCGCCGTCCTCTACAGCTGTCGATGCGGACAGCAGCGCCGCTTCCTCGTCCGCTCCTGCACCTGCATTGCTTCATCCTATGGTCATGCGCACGCAGGATGCTACGCGTCGCGAGAAGGATTACACCGATGGTACTGTCCGGTATGACCCTCGACGTCGAGCTTTCTTCGCGACGCCTGTCTCGCATCGCGATGCTCTCCGTGAACCTTCATGGCATGCTGCCATGTCTGATGAGTTCGCCGCCCTTCGCCATACAATGTTGATTCCCCGACCGCCTGGATTCAATATCGTCGGGAATAAGTGGGTTTTCAAGACGAAGCAACATCCCGATGGTTCTATTGATAAGCGCAAAGCTCGTCTCGTCGCTCGCGGTTTTACTCAGCAGCAGGTCTTGATTATGGTGACACATTCAGTCCAGTTGTGAAGCCAGCCACGGTTCGTTTGGTTCTTTCTCTTGCTGTTTCTCGCGGCTGGAGTTTGCGGCAAATTGATGTCAGTAATGCTTTCCTTCATGGTTTTCTCTCCGAGGATGTCTACATGCAGCAACCGCCCGGGTTTGAGGATGAGCGCTTTCCCTCTCATGTGTGCAAACTGCAGCGAGCCCTGTATGGTCTCAAACAGTCCCCCCGTGCCGGTCATGCTCGGTTGAGTTCTCTTCTTCTCCAGCTCGGGTTTGTCTCATCGAAGGCTGACACGTCTCTCTTCATCTTCGATCAACGTGGTGTGCAGATTTACATGCTCGTGTACGTGGATGATATTGTCATTGTTGGGTCTACTGCGGCTGCCGTGGAAGGTTTGGTTAAGTCCCTTGCTGACAGTTTTCCTATCAAGGATCTTGGAACTCTTGAGTATTTTCTCGGTCTCGAAGTGTCCTACAATTCAGGGGGCATGACACTTACTCAACGGAAGTATGCGCTGGATCTTCTTCATCGTGTGAGTATGGAGAATTGTAAACCTACTTCGACACCGTTGCATGCTACCGATCGTCTAGCTCGTGAAACTGGGACACTGCTGGGTACAGAGGATTCTACCTGGTATCGCAGTGTTGTGGGAGGTTTGCAGTATTTGACTCTCACTCGTCCCGATCTCTCAGTTGCCAGTATCTATCGCAGCCAACTGATGTGCATTGGGAAGCAGTCAAGCGTATATTGCGCTATATCAAGGGTACTTTGAGCATGGTATTGAGGATACGGAAGTCTCCATCCACTAGAGTTAGTGCTTTCACAGATGCGGATTGGGCAGGATGTATCGATGACCGTCGATCCACCAGTGTTTTTGCTGTATTCGTTGGCCCAAATCTCAATTCATGGAGTGCCAAGAAACAACCTACATTCTCTAGATCGAGTACAGAGGCAGAGTACAAAGCTTTGGCAAACGGTGCTACTGAAGCTATCTGGGTAGAGTCACTACTCAAGGAGCTAGGTGTTTCACAACAACGTACCACCATCTTGTGGTGTGACAACCTTGGGGCTACATAACTGACGGTGAATCCAGTCTTTCACGCACGAACCAAGCACATAGAGATTGATTTCCACTTTGTGCGAGAGCGCGTTGCTTCTGGAGTTTTAGATGTCAGGTTCATCTCGACGAATGACCAACTTTTAGACCAAAGGCCTAAAAGACCCGACGTTAAATTAATAACGCCAAAACGGCGACAGAATACAAGATGCTGACCCAGCTTACAACACAGTACTGCACACACACGAAGAAAAACAAGGCTACCAATGAGATTACAGGTGAAACACCAGAGGCGAGCATCGCCGGAAAGGTAGAGCAAGGATCATCGGAGAACACCGCCTTCGTCCACAGGGACAGGCTCAACAAACCCCTCAACGGGACGCCGAGGAGACTAGGACGACAAACGCCACTGACCACAACTACAGCCAGGCTCAACAAGGGGTCCCAGAGAGACGCCGGTGAGAAAAGGTGAGGCCCGACGAACACCGCCACAACCACCAATCAGGAGCACCACCAAGAGGATCATCACCACCACATCAATCGGCAAGGCCCTGTGCAAGAAACACCGAGGTACAACACAAGCAACAAGCTTTGCCGGAGCAAGCACGCCGAAGAGACTCTGCCATCCAACCTCCAGAGAGCTACCACCGCGAGCTCCAAGACATCGTCTTCAAGAAGATCACGACATAGAACGCCGCCACCACCCAATCCGAAGATCTTGGGTTTTCACCCGGAGCACGAAGGAGGGCAGAGGAAAGCCACATCGGCGCCTTCAAGAAGGGAACGACGTCCACGGACGTCGCCGCCGCGACCTGGTAGAAACCAAGGTAAGGGTTTCCCCCGGCATGACCTGTCCACCTCCGACACAGCGCAAGGGGCGCCGCCAGGACGGCGACCACACCACTGCCGCGGAGCACAGCTCGCTGATACGTCACAAACGTATCTATAATTTCTGATATTTCATGCTTGTTTTACATATCAATGTCACATGTTTTATATGCATTATATATCATTTTTATGCATTTTATGGAACTAACCTATTAACAAGATGCCATAGTGCCAGTTCCTGTTTTCTGCTGTTTTTGGTTTCAGAAAAGCTGTTCTGCAAATATCCTCGGAATCGGACGAAACAAATTGCCAAAGTCCTATTTTTTCCGACACGTTCCAGAAGTCCGAAGGAGAGACGAAGGGGGCGACGAGGCGCCGTCCCCACACCGTGGCGTGGGTGGGCCCCCTGCCGCGCCGCCACGTGGGGAGCACGCCTCGTGCCTCCACCGACGTCGCCCCTTCGCCTATTTATTCCCCCAGACGCGAAAACCCTAAAATAATCAGTCATATTCCACCAAGGGTTCCGCAGCGCCGCCGCCATCGACGACAAGTTTCGGGGGACAGAAGTCTCTGTTCCGGTACCTTGCCGGGACGGGGAATTGCCCCCGAAGCCATCTCCATCGACTCCACCGCCATCTTCATCACCGCTGCTGATTACCCCCAAGAGCAGGGGATCACCGTAGCACCTCTCAATGTGGAAGTAAGGTATCGATCCGCAGGAGCAACAAGGAAAATTTATCTATTCCCTACAACTAAAGTGTCACAAGTTGTAGTTGATTATGCACTAAACAAGTTTATAGGACAAGATGGTTGATTTAATGGATGAAGTTTAATGCAACAAAACAAGAATGTAAAAGTGTCCCAATCCTCTTCAATGCAAGAGGACAAGACAAAGGTTTTCTCTTATGGGAACAATGGACATGGGTTCATGGGTTCACTTAATCCTCTCTCTCTCTCTCATCTATGGTGATCATCATGTTATAGATAAAGTACACACAATTGTCATGTTTTAATGGTAGCTTTTATGACGGCAATATGTCCTAAAACACATAGTTGAAAGAAGTACTCATTTGTGTTGCTAGGTCACCCCTCGTAAGGCTAGCATGGTTGCTGTCACTCCCACATCATACTCTCTCTTTTTACCCCAGATAAAGGATGTTGGGCTGTATATCACATGTCACTCAATACATATGCCGTGTCACATCGGCCATCCCGTACCTACATACATCATACTTCATAATGGACAATATTCTGAACACTAGTGCAATGATTTATATTTTGTGTGTATGACCACATCTCTCTCATCTATCTACACTTGGTGGTGTCAATCACCTCATGATAAGGATAAATAAGGCATTATGCATAAATCAAACCATCACATGCATCATAGAATATCTCCAAAGTATGACAAGCCATAAAAGTTCCAACACAACAGTAAATGCATAGCAAATCATCTCATACCACAATATTCACTATGGGAATTACATAGATGACCGTAATCATGTTCAACAGCTCATACGGTACTAATTAGTGAAGCTCAAAGAGAGGAGAGATACATAAGTTACCACCACAAACCCAAATCCAGGGGGTGGACTACTCCCCCTTCATCATGGAGACGGTGGAGAAGTCGTTGGAGAAGGTGGAGACCACCCCGGCAGCGCCCCGCCGGAGTTTTCCCCCTCCAATCTGCAGCTCCAGATATCTGTTTTCGTGTTTCTGTCTTGTGGCGGCGCTTCTTTCACGAAACGCTATGGGACCTTTTTTATAGGCGTTTTTAGGTCAAGACGAAGGCGGCGAAGAAAGGATCGACGGCTGCGGAGCCACGAGGCCCAAAAGAGGTGGGCCCACGCGGCCAGGTACAGGGGCCGCGTGGGGCACCCTCTTTTGGCCTTCTGGCTTCCGTTTGCTTGCTTCCTTCGCTCCGAGGTCTTCCTCCTTCCAAAATAATGATGCCTGTATTTTTCCATAATTTTTGGACGTCGTTTGGGTCCCTGAAATAAAAAAGAAAGAAATAGGGTTTTCTGCCTGCGCAGAGTTAATTCCATAAAAATAGGAAACAATTGATTTCTTTCCTAAAGTCATTAAATAACAGTGATATAACCCTTATATGATGCAAATATGATTGGAATATAAGTGATATAGTGCAAAGTTCATGTATGCATTTTACATGCATCAACATCCCCAAGCTTAACCAATACTCGTCCTCGAGTATGAAGGTGATAAAACTAACATGGGTTTGCAATATAGCACTAACAATAGATATCAAAGATGATTGCTACTGCTACATAGAGTTAAATGATTCATTCTTCAAAGGAGTAACAATATGCAAAACAGTTTATGAAGTGATATCAAGTATTCATTGTAAGGATGTTCAATGATAGTTCACAAAGTGTAACATAACAGATAGTAATATGGACCACATGTATGCATAATGATAAGCATGAACATCCTACATTGGTCATAGAGTGATGATGAAAATCTGAATATGTTTGGTGGACACTTTGGAAAGATGTATAAGTGAGTAGAGGTAAAGCATGCATAAGTTTCATCTAACCTCCAAACTCTTCTACTTAAGTTAATGATTGCAATGTGGTAATACTTGGTGACAAGCTCTCATTCCCCTATCATAGCATCTTGAATGATTATAGTTTAATGTGAGAGCAAATATGAGTAGTGTGCTTGACAAAGTAAAGGTTGGATGTCTCATGCCCCTTGAATACAAGTACCTACACCATGAGTTACTCAACTTGGGAAAAGCAAGTTCAAGTTATCTACCATTGTAAGTAATAATAGTATCATCAAGAGCGTCAACTGGGGTACCTCTTGTCCCAGGATATGGAACAAGCCCATATCAAAATGACAAGACAAACAAACAAGATGAACAACCTCAACACTCTTTTTATTTACCATTGGAATAGCTTTTTATTGTAAGGCGTGTCATAGATAATTCACCATAGCATGTAAGTAAATTTCCACCATGAATGATGCATGGCTTAGATTAGCGGCCCAGGCGTCTCTCTAACCATTTATACAAACTCATTCAAACTACATCATTTCCCCCTTATTTCACCATGATAGGCATCCATAGACAAAAGCACATGATATCAACTAAAGGAGTATGTTGAAAGCTTTGCATGTGACAGCACGTATGGGCTAACTCCCAACCTCGGACATTTATCAAGCCACTAGCATCATAATCTTAATCACAATGGGTCATGTTTTATTTATTGCAATGATAGTAAAAATGTGCATCAAGTTCATGAGAGCTATATAACCAACTTTTCCCATGTCAATCAATAACATAATCATTTTCATTCAGAGGTATAGATAACACAAATATCATGATGAACATACTCGGAATAGCATATAGCTAGTAGGTAGATATGGTGGACTCACTGGAATAACTTTGGTTGAAAGTGTTGGAAACAAGTTTTTACTTGTTGGAATGTTTGGGCTAGCAAAAGGGAGAAAGTTGACCATCTAGATGCATGCATGAGTGTCCATAGAACCAACTTATCATGTTAAACAAAGTGAAATAACTTTCAGCATCAAAACATGAATAAGTGATAACTCTTGATAAAGCATTTACATATTATTACTCATTAACAAGCTCATGAATCACGCAACTATATGTATCATTAAAAATCAACTCAAACATCCCTTTTCCCAACATGATAATAGCATCCAACATATTTCAATCCAAATTTCCAGAAACTTTCCCATATACAATTATTATGTGGTGGTCTCACAAGACTCAACAAACAAACAAAAAGACGCTCCAAGTTTATGCGATAAAGTGTTTCGATCGAAAAACAGAAGTTAGACGTGTGCAAACCAAGAGTGTGTAGGTCCAGTGGGGTTGTCTTCACATCCCCAAGCTTATGGTCTTCACCATCCTTGGATAACTCTTGGTGCATCTCCTCCAATCCCTGTGAAAAAACTTCAAAACACCGTTTCTCCCATTTCTTTTCTGTGGGGTGCATTAGTAGTGATAAACAAATAGGTTTCTTGCTGCATATAATCCTTGGACAAAGATACATATGAATATCCAGAAAGTGTATAATGTTGTATGCCTACTCATAAACTCATTTCAATCAAAAAGATTCAAGATAAAAGTTCAAAACATGGATAAAACAAAATGGGACAGAATCTGTCCAGAAAAACAGCAGCAGCAAAACGTATTTTTCTACCCTACTGAACTTTGTCGAAAAATTCTGAACAAATTAATGCATACAGAGGATGAAAAGTTGCAACTACAGTTCAAATATGAGCTCATTCGGAGTTACAAAATAAGAATTAAAAATCATACCGTGCACAGATTCGTGCAGGAATAAAATCTCCGAACTCAATAAGCAACTTTTCAAACCAACATGGGTAAAACTTGGCACTTTATTAAAAAAATCCAGAAACTAACTAGACACAAAATCTCTTGTTACAGCAAGAGGACACAAAGAAAAATCACACACAAAAATAACCGGGTTGCCTCCTGCAAAGCGCTTTCTTTATAGCCATGAGGGAGCTTGAACCGGCTTCTTACTTGTTGTTTATCGAAGATGAAGCTCATGAGGGAGCTTGAACTTTGATATGCCCCTCTTTCTTGGAAAGTGTTCCATGCACAATACCAGGGTCCCATGTTTCTCTCAAGCCAATGAAGATAATAGTCAAGTTGAAACCTGGTAGAGAGAGAAACAAAACACAAAGGTAATAACAACGAAGTCTAACCTTCTTTCTATGCATTGGCATTTTGTATATGAATGAAGTTTTTTAATGCATATTAACAAAACTTACTTGCAGCCCATAATTATTAGTAGCATAAAGAGGGTTCTCATAACCTTCTCTCTCATAATAGTTGCAAGTAATATAAGTGTATTCAACCATATAACCAATAGGATCTTCCAATTTAGATAATTTAGGCACATAAAGAGGATCATTAACTTTATTTTGGAATTCATTAGCATGCTTCCCTCTTTCAAAATAGTTATTAAGATCAATATCAAGTTTAATATCATGGTTGCAACAAAGATTTGGAACTAAAGATAATTGCAAACCACATAAGTATTTCTCAACATAAGCAAATTTCTCCTCCATGGTGTTATTAGGAGAATTCAGGAACAAAGTAGGACTCTTATTAGTAAGAGTATTTTCACAAACAGCAGGTATATCATTTTTATCCTCACATAAAGTAGTAACAAGTTCTAAACATGGAGGATTATCAATAAGCATAGGACCATCATCTAAAGCATTATCATATAACATATTTAAGCAACACTCCTCATTATTATCAATAAGTTTACCAACAAAAGGTTTTTTAGTTTGAGTGTTACTATCACATGTTGATGGTGAAGTTGGGGGATCCAACTCTTCATTCTCCAGTTGTTCATATTTTTTAGCATCTTCTTGAGGTTGCATGGGCATCCCCAAGCTTAGTTTTTTATCCTCTTCTTCACATTCTTCCTTTCCAAGCTTATGTTTTCACCATCCTCTTCCTGAAAAATATTAGTTCTTTCCATGGCAGCAAGAGTTATTTTTTTATGTTTAATAACATAAGCATCTACTTGAGAAAACAAATAATCAGCTTCTTTTAATATTTCAAGTTCCTCAAGTGTACATGTTTCAAGTTCCTCAGGTGTATAATCATCCAAAAAAAGCCATAGCAAAAGTAATGAGGAACTTACAACCAGACAAGTTTAAAGGAACCTCCCCAAGCTTAGTCTAGTGCACACAAGAATAGAAACTTAAGCGCTTGATGGCTACGTGTTGGTGAACCCCAAGAGGAAGGTTATGATGTAGACAGCAGAAGTTTTCCCTTGAATAATCTACCCAAGGTTATCAATCCAGTAGGACTTGACGATCTATCGGAAGGTTGTTGATGTTGACTCCCCCTGGCGCTAGGGAGCTTGCACCAACGTGGAATCTGCACAGACACAAACCAGAACTTTGCCCAACACGAAACAGAGAGGTTGTCAATCTCTCCGGTCTTGCAGAAACAAAGAGTTAAACGTATGGTGTGGAAAACAGCAGGAAAAACAGCAAGTAACAGGAAACAGATGATTGCAGCAGGTTGTGTAAACAGTATGAGGAAATTGGACCAGGGTCCACAGTTCACTAGTGGTGTCTCTCTCAGAACAGATAACTAGCATGTTGGGTAAACAAATTACAGCTGGGCAATTGACAAATAGAGAGGGCATAACAATGCAATACATGCCAAGATGTCTACTATGAAATCTAGTTGGGCATTACAACAAAGTACATAGACCGTTATTCCAACCGCATCTATGCCTAAATAATCCACCTTCAAGGCAGCATCCGCATCCTTTCAGTATTAAGTTGCTAACAACAGATTATTGCATGAAGTAAAGTGTGTAATGTAATCAATACAAGTGCCCTTGGACACTGCACCAATGTTTTATCCCTAGTAGCAACAGCACATCTACCATCTTAGACCTTTCTGTCACTGATCCAGATATCTAGAGACTGAACCCACTATCGAGCATAAATACCCCCTCTTGGAGTCACAAGCATCTACTTGGCCAAAGCATCTACTAGCAACGGAGAGCATGCAAGATCAAGAGCACATAGATAAACAACTTGAATAAACATGGTATCAATATTCATCGGATCCCAGCAAACACAACATCTAGCATTACAATAAGATGATCTTGATCATGTTAGGCAGCTCACAAGATCTAAACATGGAGGCACAAGGTAGAGAGACAACCATCTAGCTACTGCTATGGACCCGTAGTCCAGGGGTGGACTACTCACGCATCACTCCGGAGGCAGGCATGGTGATGTAGAGCCCTCCGGTGATGATCTCCCCTCCGGCAGGGTGCCGGGAAGAGCTTCAGAACTCCTCCGATCTGAGATTGACGATGACGGCCGCGACGGAACTTTTCGTGGAATATGATCGACCGTAATAGGGTTTTCGCGTCGCGGAGAATATATAGGCGAAGAGGCGGCGTCGGTGGCCGAGGGGGGCCACCACGCCATAGGGGGGCGCGGGCCCACCCTGGGCCGCGCCCTAGTGTGGCGTGGCCCCCTGGTGGGTCTGCTCCGACTCCCCTTTGGACTCCGTGATCTCCTCGTGATATTATTGACGATGTCTTTTGTTTCGTCCAATTCCGAGAATATTTCCTTAATAGATTTTCTGAAACCAAAAACAGCAGAAAACAGGGAACTGGCACTGTGGCATCTTGTTAATAGGTTAGTCCCAGAAAATGCATAAAAATGATATAAAGTGTAACCAAAACATGTAGCAATTGATATAATAACAGCATGGAACATCAAAAATTATAGATACGTTTGAGACGTATCAAGCATCCCCAAGCTTAGTTCCTGCTCGTCCTCGAGTAGGTAAACGATAAAAACAGATAATTTTTGAAGTGACATGCTACCAACACAATCTTTGATCAAATAACAATGTAATGCACATGATCTGAATGAAGTGATCCAAGCCAATGGTCTATAGTTTGCAAGCAAGTAAATAAAGAGTAAACATAAGTGATCACACAAGTGCAAACTTTCATGAATAATACTATAAAACATTTAGAGATATAATAGTCTAACATAATAGTTAGTTCACAGCAGCAATAATTCTCAACATGAAAGTGTTTGTATCAACACAAAGGAAGATAATAGCTTCAGCTTTTGCTTCAACTTTCAACATGTATATCATATAGATAATGTCAATGCAAAGAATATGATCAACCAAACACAAAGTTATGTAAAAACTGTTATACTGGAGTTGACAATGATGTTTGCTTAAGTAGACAGAAAGAAGTGGGAAAACTGACTCAACATAAAAGTAAAAGAATGGCCCTTCGCAGAGGGAAGCAGGGATTAACATCATGTGCTAGAGCTGTAGTTCCCGAAGGCATATAGAGAGCATAAAATATTGTTTTGTAAGGTAATGGTGTATACAGGTGTCAACAAATCAAATAGCAGGTACTTGTCATCTTCCATGGCTAACTAACTTTTAGAGCGGTTCCGAGAGTTTTTAGGACTGCACTTGTAACAAGCACTTATTGGTGACACTCCTCCCAACCATTTACTTTCCACAAACCATGGCTAACCGAATCCTCGGGTGCCCACCAACATTCACCATGGAGGAGTGTCTATTTATTTATTTATAGGGTGGACTAACCAGCTCTTTAATGCAAAATAAAAGGTGGAGAAGCAGATGAAGCTGCCAATCCTTGTAAATTAATTAGCATGGAAGATGACAAATCTCACTACTACGTCCTTATGAGCTTTTCAAGTAGTGACACAAAAAGGAAATGTAACAGTTTTGAGTAGTTAGTAGATAGCACATGAAGAAATTTACTTGGAATGGTGAAAACACCACATAATAGGTAGGTATGGTGGACACAGGTGGCATGGATTTGGCTCAAGGTTTTGGATGTACAAGAAGCATTCCCTCTTAGTACAGAGTTTAGGCTAGCAAGGTTATTATAAGCAAACATCATTATCAACTGGAATAGCAAGAGTGTACATAAAACACAAGGTTTGACGAACCATAGACTCCCACTGTCTTCCTTGTTAACACATAGCCTTCATCCAAAAATTATCTAGACTACTATGGACTTCCAATATGCAACAGATTATTATAGCAGAAAATCCTTATAGTAGTTCTTCATTAATAGCCATTACTTACATGATGCACAAGCTTAAACATTAATTACTTGACAGCTCAAAACAATTGGCAAGCATCAAATTACTCAAGACAACGATCTAAAAAGATTCATGTAAGCATTTTATACCACTACCACATGCATAGCATTTTTCTGGTCCAACCAAACACCAATCAACTTATTTGACAACTCTCCAAACAGATATAAGTGAAGCAAGAGAGTACTTTCTTCAAAAGAAACTGAAAGCTCTAACAAGAGATACATGAAAAACTGAGAGCTAACAGCAATAACAGCAACTAGACAGGAATACTCAACAAGTATAAGTGAAGCACAAGAGTATTCTAATGAAAAAGTGGAGCGTGTCTCTCTCCCAAACATGAATGCTAGGATCCAACAAGTATAGCACAGCAAACAAAACAAAACAAACTGAAAACAAAAACACACTGACGCTCCAAGGAAGAGTACACTAGCATGAAGCAATAAAAATATAGCACCATTAGAGATGACCTGATAATTTGTAGATGAAGAAGGGGATGCCTTGGGCATCCCCAAGCTTAGATGCTTGAGTCTTCTTGAAATATGCTGGGGAGGTAAGCCTCCCCAAGCTTAAGCTCTTCACTCTTCTTGATCATGTAATATCATTCTCCTCTATCAACACTTGAAAACTTCCTTCACACCAAAACTTAACAGCTTTTCTCATTAGCAGGTTAGTGCACTAAAAGATAATACTTCAAAGTTCTAGCAAAGACAAAACTCACAAGCCAACTATTTTAAACATTAGCCACTGTTACTAGGCTCAAGTGGGCACTTTTACACGAAAAGAAACCACTTAAAAACTTGTAAAAGAGAGAATGCAAAATAAAAGACAGAATCTGTCAAACCAGAACAGTCTGTAATGACGAATTTTTTCGAGGCACTTACGATGCTCAGATGAAAACTTTTGAAATAATGAAAGTTGCGTAACATCATCAGGAACATGCACAAAAAGTTTCAGCATTTTTCGATTTTTTCTGATTTTCTACTGAATTAAACGGTGACGAACAGCAATCTGTCCCAATGCAGTCCCGAAAATAAAAACCAACTTTGCATTAGTAACTCTCCTTGGCACAACAAAACAGCAAATAAAAGATACAAAGGAGTTGCTACAGAGGTAAACAAGCATCCTTGACTCAAGAAAACAAAAATAAAACAGCAAATAAAAACATGGGTTATCTCCCAGAAGTGCTTTTCTTTAATGCCTTTGAGCTAGGCATGAAGAGATGCATCAAGTATTGTCAAGACCAGAAAATCCAAAACCATAATTTGTCTTGACACTAGTATCATGTGAGTATTTCATCTTCTTCCTAGGGAAGTGTTCCATACCTTTCTTGAGTGGGAATTGAAATTTTATATTCCCCTCTCTCATATCAATAACAGCACCAACAGTTCTCAGAAAAGGTCTTCCCAAAACAATAGGACAAGAAGGATTGCATTCAATATCCAAAACCACAAAATCAACAGGGACAAGATTGTTATTAACCATTATCAAAACATCATCAACTTTTCCTAAAGGTTTCTTCATAGAAGAATCAGCAAAGTGAACATCCAAATGACATTTTTCCAAAGGTGCAAGCTTGAGAATATCATATAAATTTTTAGGCATAACCGAAATACAAGAACCAAGGTCACACAAAGCATTGCATTCAAACTCACTCAGTTTCATTTTAATAACAGGTTCCCAATTATCATCTAACTTCCTAGGGATAGAAGCTTCAAGTTTTAATTTTTCTTCCCTAGCATGCATGAGAGCTTTGATAATATGTTCAGTAAAAGCCATATTTATTTTACTCTTAGCTAGCTTTTGCAAGAACATGATGACTTCAGTTATGTTACAATTTTCGAAATTGAAGTTGTTGTCATCAAAAACAATGGAGCAATTATCACCAACACCTCTAAAAATTTCAGCACTTTTACTAGGAACAAAAGTAGTGCTATCAGGCAATTTAAACTTTTTTGTAGAGGTAGTAGAGACATTTCCAACACTTATTATCTTTTCACTAACAGTAGGGGGCGCATTAGCATGTGAGGCATCATTTGTTTCATTAGTAAAAATAGTGCAAACTCTAACAACACTATTTTGTTCAGCAATTTCAGCTTCTCTTTCTTCTCTCTCCCATCTTTCATGAAGTTCAGCAAGCATCCTAATGTTATTATCAATTTTAATTTGGATAGCATTGAGTGTTTTACTCTCTCTAATATCACTAGGAATAGCTTTTATTTTCAGCATTTCAACATCATGAGCAAGACTATCAACTTTAGCAGCAGGGCAACTCGAAATTAAAAACTAGATGCAGGAATTTAATTTTTTTGGGTTTTTGATTTTTAACAGCAAGCAAAACAAAACTAAAACAAGACAAAAACAAAGTAAAGAGATTGGAACTGAGAGACTCCCCTTTCCAATAGCCTCCAAGTCCCCGGCAACGGCGCCAGAAAACAGCTTGATGGCTACGTGTTGGTGAACCCCAAGAGGAAGGTTATGATGTAGACAGCAGAAGTTTTCCCTTGAATAATCTACCCAAGGTTATCAATCCAGTAGGACTTGACGATCTATCGGAAGGTTGTTGATGTTGACTCCCCCTGGCGCTAGGGAGCTTGCACCAACGTGGAATCTGCACAGACACAAACCAGAACTTTGCCCAACACGAAACAGAGAGGTTGTCAATCTCTCCGGTCTTGCAGAAACAAAGAGTTAAACGTATGGTGTGGAAAACAGCAGGAAAAACAGCAAGTAACAGGAAACAGATGATTGCAGCAGGTTGTGTAAACAGTATGAGGAAATTGGACCAGGGTCCACAGTTCACTAGTGGTGTCTCTCTCAGAACAGATAACTAGCATGTTGGGTAAACAAATTACAGCTGGGCAATTGACAAATAGAGAGGGCATAACAATGCAATACATGCCAAGATGTCTACTATGAAATCTAGTTGGGCATTACAACAAAGTACATAGACCGTTATTCCAACCGCATCTATGCCTAAATAATCCACCTTCAAGGCAGCATCCGCATCCTGTTCAGTATTAAGTTGCTAACAACAGATTATTGCATGAAGTAAAGTGTGTAATGTAATCAATACAAGTGCCCTTGGACACTGCACCAATGTTTTATCCCTAGTAGCAACAGCACATCTACCATCTTAGACCTTTCTGTCACTGATCCAGATATCTAGAGACTGAACCCACTATCGAGCATAAATACCCCCTCTTGGAGTCACAAGCATCTACTTGGCCAAAGCATCTACTAGCAACGGAGAGCATGCAAGATCAAGAGCACATAGATAAACAACTTGAATAAACATGGTATCAATATTCATCGGATCCCAGCAAACACAACATCTAGCATTACAATAAGATGATCTTGATCATGTTAGGCAGCTCACAAGATCTAAACATGGAGCACAAGGTAGAGAGACAACCATCTAGCTACTGCTATGGACCCGTAGTCCAGGGGTGGACTACTCACGCATCACTCCGGAGGCAGGCATGGTGATGTAGAGCCCTCCGGTGATGATCTCCCCTCCGGCAGGGTGCCGGGAAGAGCTTCAGAACTCCTCCGATCTGAGATTGACGATGACGGCCGCGACGGAACTTTTCGTGGAATATGATCGACCGTAATAGGGTTTTCGCGTCGCGGAGAATATATAGGCGAAGAGGCGGCGTCGGTGGCCGAGGGGGGCCACCACGCCATAGGGGGGCGCGGGCCCACCCTGGGCCGCGCCCTAGTGTGGCGTGGCCCCCTGGTGGGTCTGCTCCGACTCCCCTTTGGACTCCGTGATCTCCTCGTGATATTATTGACGATGTCTTTTGTTTCGTCCAATTCCGAGAATATTTCCTTAATAGATTTTCTGAAACCAAAAACAGCAGAAAACAGGGAACTGGCACTGTGGCATCTTGTTAATAGGTTAGTCCCAGAAAATGCATAAAAATGATATAAAGTATCACCAAAACATGTAGCAATTGATATAATATCAGCATGGAACATCAAAAATTATAGATACGTTTGAGACGTATCAGCGCTACGCTCCCCGGCAACGGCGCCGGAAAAGTACTTGATTACACCCAAGAGCAGGGGATCACCGTAGCACCTCTCAATGTGGAAGTAAGGTATCGATCCGCAGGAGTAAGAAGGAAAAGTTATCTATTCCCTACAACTATAGGGTCACAAGTTTTAGTTGATTATGCACTAAACAAGTTTATAGGACAAGATGGTTGATTTAATGGATGAAGTTTAATGCAACAAAACAAGAATGTAAAAGTGTCCCAATCCTCTTCAATGCAAGAGGACAAGACAAAAGTTTTCTCTTATGGGAACAATAGACATGGGTTCGTGGGTTCACTTAATCCTCTCTCTCTCATCTATGGTGATCATCATGTTATAGATAAAGTACACACAATTGTCATGTTCTAATGGTAGCTTTTTATGACGGCTATATGTCCTAAAACACATAGTTGAAAGAAGTACTCATTTGTGTTGCTAGGTCACCCCTCGTAAGGCTAGCGTGGTTGCTGTCACTCCCATATCATACTCTCTCTTTTTACCCCCAGATAAAGGATGTTGGGCTGTATATCACATGTCACTCAATACATATGTCGTGTCACATTGGCCATCCCGTACCTACATACATCATACTTCATAATGGACAATATTCTAAACACTAGTGCAATGATTTATATTTTGTGTATGATCACATCTCTTTCATCTATCTACACTTGGTGGTGTCAATCACCTCATGATAAGGATAAATAAGGCATTATGCATAAATCAAACCATCACATGCATCATAGAATATCTCCAAAGTATGACAAGTCATAAAAGTTCCAACACAACAGTAAATGAATAGCAAATCATCTCATACCACAATATCCACCATGGGAATTACATAGATGACCGTAATCATGTTCAGCAGATCATACGGTACTAATTAGTAAAGCTCAAAGAGAGGAGAGATACATAAGTTACCACCACAAACCCAAATCCAGGGGGTGGACTACTCCCCCTTCATCATGGAG
Source organism: Poa pratensis (assembly GCA_947311845.1). NCBI lineage: Eukaryota > Viridiplantae > Streptophyta > Magnoliopsida > Poales > Poaceae > Poa > Poa pratensis. The sequence goes on along the minus strand of CAMZMU010000107.1, from coordinate 108,995,997 downwards.
ACGGTGGAGAAGTCGTTGGAGAAGGTGGAGACCACCCCGGCAGCGCCCCGCCGGAGTTTTCCCCCTCCAATCTGCAGCTCCAGATCTATGTTTTCGTGTTTCTGTCTTGTGGCGGCGCTTCTTTCACGAAACGCTATGGGACCTTTTTTATAGGCATTTTTAGGTCAAGACGAAGGCGGCGGAGAAAGGATCGACGGCTGCGGAGCCACGAGGCCCAAAAGAGGTGGGCCCACGCGGCCAGGTACAGGGCCGCGTGGGGCACCCTCTTTTGGCCTTCTGGCCTCCGTTTGCTTGCTTCCTTCGCTCCGAGGTCTTCCTCCTTCCAAAATAATGATGCCTGTATTTTTCCATAATTTTTGGACGTCGTTTGAGTCCCTGAAACAAAAAAGGAAAGAAATAGGGTTTTCTGCCTGCGCAGAGTTAATTCCATAAAAATAGGAAACAATTGATTTATTTCCTAAAGTCATTAAATAACAGTGATATAACCCTTATATGATGCAAATATGATTGGAATATAAGTGATATAGTGCAAAGTTCATGTATGCATTTTACATGCATCAGCTGCTGACTCCCATGATGAGGAGGGAGTAGTTCTCCCCCGAGGCTGAGGGCTCTACCGGTAGCTATGTGGTTTATCTCTCTCTCCCATGGTGTGATCTTTATGTGATCAAGAGCTTTGTAATCTTGTTGAATAAGTAGATGTTACTCTTCATCTATTATGCTACTCAAGTGGTTTTATTAATGTGATCTCCGGAGTCACCTTGTCCCACGGTGTGAAGGTGACAGTGTGCGCACCGTGTGTGGCTCTTAGGCTAAAGGTTGCATAAATACTTATCATGAGTTATAATTTGAGTTGGATGTCTCCATGAAATTGTGGCGCTTGTTTACTCCGGCTTGAGGTGTGCTTTTGCAGCCCTACGCAATGAATGGTGTTCGTTATCAAACCGGAGAGTGATTCAGAGTATCATAGTGAAGAGTAGTATTTATTTATTTATTCAATTATGTTGTCATTGTTGAGAGTGTCCACTAGTGAAAGTATGATCCCTAGGCCTTGTTTCTAAGCATTGAAACACCGTTTACAACAAGTTCTGCTACATGTTTGCTTACTGCCATTTTTATTTCAGATTGCAATTACTACTTATAAACATCCTTATTACTTGTATTTCACTATCTCTTCGCCGAACTAGTGCACCTATACATCTGACAAGTCTATTAGGTGTGTTGGGGACACAAGAGACTTCTTGTATCTTAATTGCAGGGTTGCTTGAGAGGGATATCTTTGACCTCCACCTCCCCGAGTTCGATAAACCTTGGGTGATTCACTTAAGGGAAACTTGCTGCTGTTCTGCAAACCTCTGCTCTTAGAGGCCCAACACTGTCTACAAGAATAGAAGTGTGCGTAGACATCAAGCTATTTTCTGGCGCCGTTGCCGGGGAGGTAAGTGTTGGAAGGTATCTCCTTTAGACTCTGCAATTATTTCTTTTTGTTTCTTGTTTTTATTTTAACTAGTTAGGCTTAATGGAAAACAACAACAAAAATAGAGATCTTTATGAACTTTATATTGAATTAGGACATGATGCTTTTGAAGAGAAAATTAAAAAACCTATGGAGGCTTGTTTGCATAATAGTGATAGCAATGTTATTAGCATGCATTCTTTGAATACCATTATTTCTAATGCTATGGAAAAGTCTAAGCTTGGGGAAGCTGGTTGTGATGAATATGATATTTTTAGTCCCCCAAGCTTTGAGGAGAAAATTTGCTTTGATGATACTTTGTCTCCAATATATGATGATTATAATGATTGTGATATTTTCACTCCACCTACTATTGAGGATATAGTTTATGTTGATTATGACATGCCTCCTATATATGATGTTTACAATGATGAATATGATATTTTAAGTCCATCAACTTTGAGGATAAAAATCATTTTGATTATTCTATGCCTCCAATTTATGATGACTACAATGATGGATGTGATAGTTTTACTCCCACTATTACTAATAAAATTGATTATACTTATGCGGAGAGTAATGATACTTTTATATACGTGGATCATGATAATAGTGCTTTATGTGATAGCTATATTGTTGAGTTTATTCATGATGCCACTGAAAATTATTTTGAGAGAGGAAAGTATGGTTATAGAAATCTTCATGTTACAAAATTTCTTCTCTTTATGATGAAGGTTTTGAGCTTTCTCTTGAATTGCATTTATTTGCTAGGTACTTTAAGACATACTGGTCCTTATGAGAGAGGGAGACACGGTTTCATATATCACAATAATATTAAGTCTCCTCTCTTTTTGTTGAAAATTTTGATGTTCCAATTGTTTTGCCTTCCTATGCTAGTCACTTTGTGCTTCATTGATTAATTTTCCTACAAGATTCCTTTGCATAGGAAGTGGGTTAGACTTAAATGTGTTTGATATTTGCTTTTTGATGCTCTTTTATATTCAACTCTTATACATATGAGAGCATCATCAAAAATTTCATGCCTAGCTAAAAGGCTTTAAAGAAAATCGCTCTTGGGAGACGACCCATTGTTTTATTTTCTGCAATTTTCTTTTATTTGAGTCAAGGAGCTTGCTTACTTCTGTAACAACTTTTTTGTATCTTTATTTTATTGCATTGTTGTGCCAAGTAAAGTCTCTAGTTGAAAGTTGATGTTAGATTTGGATTTCTGCGCAGTGACAGATTTTTGTTGTCCACCGTTTTGAGCTGTATTCACTACAGAAAAATTGAAAAATTCTGAACAAATTCACGCATGATCCTTATATATGTACGCAACTTTCATTAGTTTTGATTTTTCGCATCTAAGCAAGTTAAGTGCCTCGGAAAAATTCGTCTTTCCCGACTGTTCTGTTTTTGACAGATTCTGCCTTTTATTTTGCATTGCCTCTTTTAGTATGTTTGATTGGATTTCTTTGGTCCAAAAAATATCAGTGGCTGTAGCTAATGTCCAGAAGCATTGGTAATGATTGTTTCACAGTAGAACATGTGAATTTTTGATTATGCACTAACCCTCTAATGAGAATTATTTTGAGTTTGATGTGGCGGAAGTTTTCAAGGAGCAAGCGAGAAGGATGATATGATGTGATCAAGAAGAGTGAAAAGCCTAAGCTTGGTGATGCCCCGTAGGTCATCCCAGCAATATTCAAGGAGACTCAAGCGTCTAAGCTTGTGGATGCCCAAGGCATCCCCTTCTTCATCAACAACTTATCAGGTCATTTCTAGTGAAACTATATTTTAATTCTTCCACATCTTATGTATTTTACTTGGAGCGTCTGTGTGCTTTTATTTTTGCTTTGTTGTTTTTATTTTCTGAATAAGCTGGATCCTAGCATTCTTGTGTGGGAGAGAGACATGCTCCTCTTTTTCATGTGAATACTCATATTCTTCACTTATATCTTTTGAGTATTCTTATCTAGCTACTGCTATGCTTTTAGCTCCTGTTTTTCATGCATCTCTTTTAGAGCTGTTAATTCTTGTGGAGTAGTACTCTCTTGTTTCATTTGTAAATTACTTGGAGAGTTTTTGTTTGGAGAGTTGCTTGGTGTTTGGTTGGAAACAGAAAATGCAACATGTGGTAGATGGTATATTGAAAGGACATATTCATTCTTGAAGAAAGCTACTAGTACATGTACTAGTTGAGGGTTGTTTTGTCTTGCTTTATTTGACACTTGGCAATTGTTTTGAGCTCTCAAGTATTTCATGCTTAAGCTCTTGCATCATGTAAGTTAAAAGCCTATTAGTAAAGAACTACCGTAGAGTTTGTTGAAATTTGGTTTGCATGATTGGTATCTCTAAGGTCTAGATATTTTCTGGTAAAAGTGTTTGAGCAACAAGGAAAGACAGTGTAGAGTCTTATGATGCTTGCAATATGTTTTCATGTGAGTCTTGCTGTACCGGTTTATACTTGTGTTTGCTTCAAACAACCTTGCTAGCCTAAACTCTGTACTGAGAGGGAATACTTCTCGTGCATCCAAAACCTTGAGCCAAAACCCATGCCATTTGTGTCCACCATATCTACCTATTATGTGGTATTTTCTGCTATTCCAAGTAAATACTTCATGTGCTACCTTTAAACTATTCAAAAGCTATTACTCCTTATTTGTGTCAATATTTTATAGCTCATGAGGAAGTACGTGGCGTTTACTCTATCACCTTGTCATTTACTCATGACAGACTTTCACCAATGGACTAGTGGCATATACATCCGTTTATCCAATAACTTGCAAAAAGAGCTGGCAGATGGGGTGCCCAGTCCCAATTAATTTCAACTATAACCATTTGATTCTCTTGACATGTTTGCCAATGATTTATCAAAAGCAAATTCCAAAATGTTAAACTTTATCAAATAGGCACTCCTCCATGGTATGTGATTGTTGGAAGGCACCCGAGGATTCGGTTAGCCATGGCTTGTGTAAGCAAAGGTTGGGAGGAGTGTCATACCAATTTATAAATATGCATGTGTAAACAAAAGAGAAGAGGGATGATCTACCCTTGGGTAGAAATAACGTTCTTCATGAAAGCCGCTCTTGAAAGTTTGGGTGACAAGGGGGATAGAGTGCCCACTGCCATTCGTTGACAATAACAAACACCTATCAAACACTTACTTTATGCTCTCTATATGTTTTCAAAACTTAAAAAGCTCTAGCACATGATTTAATCCCTGCTTCCCTCTGCGAAGGGCCTATCTTTTACTTTATTGTTGAGTCAGTTTACCTACTCCTTTCTATCCCTGAAGCAAACACTTGTGTCAACTTTGTGTGCAACAATTCTTATATGTTTACTTATTGCACTTATTATATTGCTTTGTGTTGACAATTATCCATTGGATATACAAGTTACAAGCAATTGCTGAAACTTAATCTTCCTTTGTGTTGCTTCAATGCCTTTTACTTAGAATCTATTGCTTTATGAGTTAACTCTTATGCAAAACTTTTAGATGCTTGTCTTGAAAGTACTATTTATGAAAAGTTTTTGCTTATATGATTCAGTGTTTACTCATTATCTACTTTTTAGCAAACTATAGATCATTGCCTTGAGTCACTTCATTCATGACATATGCTTTACAATATTATTAGATCAAGTTTATGTTGGTAGCATGTCACTTCAGAAATTATTTGTTTTTATCGTTTACCTACTCGAAGACGAATAGGAACTAAGCTTGGGGATGCTTGATACGTCACAAACGTATTTATAATTTTTGATGTTTCATGCTTGTTTTACATATCAATGTCACATGTTTTATATGCATTATATATCATTTTTATGCATTTTCTAGAACTAACCTATTAATAAGATGCCACAGTGCCAGTTCCTGTTTTCTGCTGTTTTTGGTTTCAGAAAAGCTGTTCTGCAAATATCCTCGGAATCGGACGAAACAAATTGCCAAAGTCCTATTTTTTCCGACACGTTCCAGAAGTCCGGAGGAGAGACGAAGGGGGGCGACGTCCCCACACCGTGGCACGAGTGGGCCCCCTGCCGCGCCGCCACGTGGGGAGCACGCCTCGTGCCTCCACCGATGTCGCCCCTTCGCCTATTTATTCCCCCAGACGTGAAAACCCTAAAATAATCAGTCATATTCCACCAAGGGTTCCGCAGCGCCGCCGCCATCGACGACAAGTTTCAGGGGACAGAAGTCTCTGCTCTGGTACCTTGCCGGGACGGCGAATTGCCCCCGGAGCCATCTCCATCGACTCCACCGCCATCTTCATCGCCGCTGCTGACTCCCATGATGAGGAGGGAGTAGTTCTCCCCCGAGGCTGTGGGCTCTACCGGTAGCTATGTGGTTTATCTCTCTCTCCCATGGTGTGATCTTTATGTGATCAAGAGATTTGTAATCTTGTTGAATAAGTAGATGTTACTCTTCATCTATTATGCTACTCAAGTGGTTTTATTAATGTGATCTCCGGAGTCACCTTGTCCCACGGTGTGAAGGTGACAGTGTGCGCACCGTGTGTGGCTCTTAGGCTAAAGGTTGCATAAATACTTATCATGAGTTATAATTTGAGTTAGATGTCTCCATGAAATTGTGGCGCTTGTTTACTCCGGCTTGAGGTGTGCTTTTGCAGCCCTTCGCAATGAATGGTGTTCGTTATCCAACCGGAGAGTGGTTCAGAGTAGCATAGTGAAGAGTAGTATTTATTTATTTATTCAATTATGTTGTCATTGTTGAGAGTGTCCACTAGTGAAAGTATGATCCCTAGGCCTTGTTTCTAAGCATTGAAACACCGTTTACAACAAGTTCTGCTACATGTTTGCTTGCTGCCATTTTTATTTCAGATTGCAATTACTACTTATAAACATCCTTATTACTTGTATTTCACTATCTCTTCGCCGAACTAGTGCACCTATACATCTGACAAGTGTATTAGGTGTGTTGGGGACACAAGAGACTTCTTGTATCTTAATTGCAGGGTTGCTTGAGAGGGATATCTTTGAGCTCTACCTCCCTGAGTTCGATAAACCTTGGATGATTCACTTAAGGGAAACTTGCTGCTGTTCTGCAAACCTCTGCTCTTGGAGGCCCAACACTGTCTACAAGAATAGAAGTGTGCGTAGACATCACTCGCCAGGCACCACCCGTCCACACGGCCATGGTCCTAGCCAGCACCAACAGATCTTCGGGTTCGCCCGCCAACCCTCAAGATCCCCACCTTCCAAGGCCGCTTCCCCGGCGTCCAGGCTCACCGTCCCCCGACGCTGAAGCGAGAGAGGGAAGAAGGGCTCCTCTACCAGATCGACGGCCAGCAACCCCCGCGGTTACCGGCGACGCCAGATCTGGGGCGAAGACCGCGAGCTCGGCAAAGAAGCGGGGCCCCTGCCCCGTCCCACCGCCGCTGTGCCCGAGCAGCCTCGCCGGGAGGCCTCCACGGACGCCTGCAGGACGCCGAACCGCCGCCGACCATGACCTCCATGGCCGCGCCGGACGGCCCGCCGCTGCTGCGCGCCAGAAACGCCCCATCGCCTAGGGCGGCCAAGCCAGGCCACCCGCGCCGCCAACCGCGCCGGCGAGCCGCCGCTGCTATCGTCGCCGGTGTCGCTTGCAGCCGCCACGCCGCGCCAGAGGCGCCACGCCGCCACGTCCTGCAAAAGCGTCGCGCCCCCTCGACCGAGACACCCCTCGTCGCCTCTGCCGCGAGAGAGAGAAGAGAGGCCCCGCCGCCGCCCGGGCTTTGCCCGAGGGGAGGGGCGGTGTGGGGACCGAGGGAGGCGGCGGCTAGGGTTTCGCCCTGCCGCTCGTGGGAGCTGGCAGGACGACACGGCTGATGTATTTACTAAACCCGCCACACGACAAATGTTAGATCGGTTCCAATCCAATCTGAACCTTGTATGTAGTAGTAGTTCAGATTAGAGGGAGTGTTAGAAACTGACCTAGACTCCGTATACGTGTAGTATACGAGTCCGTGTCCTGTCATGTAACATGTATGTTGGTCCATATATATACGAGATATGTGGAGGCTATACCCCACGAAACCCTAAATTCAATCTGGGGGCGTCATCATGGAGGCACGTCCCTCGGGTTCGTTCCGGTGACCTCGGTGGCAAGTTCGGGTCTCCATGTTTTTTCTTTTTTCTATCTGCGATCTGCTTTGTAAGAGGTTGACCTCATCACCATGTATAGGTTTGGTCGTTGGGCTTCATTTATAAAGCGGGGCGAAAACCTATTTCGAGAGTTTACAAAAAAAATGTTTGTTTACAGATATAGATAGTGTCGAGATCTATAGGCGTGCAAAGTTTTATCTTACAATTTGTTATACTTTGGGCTGCACAATAAAGACAAATCAGGAAAATTTCAAAATTTTGAAACAGATCCACTCATTTGTCTGTTTATACACCAAAAATACAGCAAATTTGGATTTAAAAATTTACATGGTTGTAAATCTCGATAATATCTGCTTCCGGGTTTCTTTTCTAGATTTTGGAAACTGAAAAATGTCGATTTGATTTTTTGAAAACCGGTCACCATGTAAGCCGGGCTCCATTTAGGTTTCGTTGTTCGTCGTACTACTACACGTTGGCCACTTTGATCCACCGAATAGATGCAGCGGTCATCGAGCAATTTCAGCCATAGGCTTGTAGCTCGTCTGTTCCGCAGCGTAAGTAATTTCCGTGAGATGTCTGTCACCGTGACTTGGATGCAAAAGCCACCAACCATCCTTCCCCTATCCGCACGCTCGTTACCTCAAAACCAGATCATGGTTCCCTGAACTTCCACGCTCATCTGATCCCAACTTCCCAAGCAAGTGAAAACTATCAAACCGAGACGGCTAGTCACCGAGATGGCAACCCCGACGGTCGTCTTGTTGCCCATCTGGGGCGCCGGCCACCTTATGTCAATGCTCGATGCCGGCAAGCGGCTGCTTGCCCGCAGCGGCGGCGACCTCTCGCTCACGGTGCTCGTGATGCAGGCGCCCACAGACGATTACAGGTCCGAGGTTGTCGGCCACATACGCCGGGTGGAAGCTTCCGGCCTGGACATTCGCTTCCACCTCCTCCCCGCCGTCGAGCCCCCGACAGACTACGTGGGCATCGAGGAGTTCGTTTCCCGATTTATTCAGCTCCAGGCGGACCATATGAAGGCGGCCATCTCCGCCTTGACGTGCCCGGTGGCCGCGGTCGTCGTCGACCTCTTCGGTACGACGCTGTTCGATGTGTGTCGCGAGCTCGCACTGCCGGTCTACGTGTACTTCACATCTGACGCCGTCTTTTACGCCTTCTTGTTGCGCTTACCGGCGCTCCACGAGGAGGTCACCGTGGAGTTCGACCAGATGGAAGGTATGGTGGACTTGCCTGGGCTGCCTCCCGTGCCGCCGTCATCCCTCCCTCTGCCGGTGACGGACAAGAAGAATCCGAATTACACATGGTTCACGTACCACGGCAGGCGTTTCATGGAAGCCGACGGCATCATCATTAATACGGCGACCGAGCTTGAGCAGAGCATTCTCGCTGCCATTGCCGACGGCCGGTGCCCACAAGGAATCCCTGCCCCGACGATCTATCCAGTAGGCCCAGTGCTCTTTCTGTCCTCGAACCCGGCGGTGCAGCAGCCGCAAGAGTGCGTGCGGTGGCCGGACACGCAGCCTCCGGCCTCGGTGGTACTCCTCTGTTTCGGGAGCGCCGGGTTCTCCACCGCGACGCAGGCGCACGAGGTAGCAGTATAGTAGCCGGAAACAGGGTCCATGCCGCGTTCCGCGCCCCGGGGTCGATCGACCCAGATCGAGGGTCGGGGTCGACGGTGGGTCGCCATGGGTCCTGGCCGGGTCACGGCTCTGTTCCATCTTCAATGGCTACTGATACCTAATGAGTACCAAAGATCAAGGAGTAAATACCAGGCTTCCTTCCGCAGTCCGCACGCGCGCCATCTCCGTCTGCGGCCGACCTAAAGGCCGCCGCCGCACCGCAGCCTGCCGTTCTCCATTCATCCTCCGCCGCCGTCGGAGCTTAGTCGCCATCTGATTAGTAACTAGGGGAGGCCGGATAGCCGGAGGCATGGCTGGACTGCAGTGTTCGACTGGATTTACTTGAACATATGAAGTGAATTTGGGCATAGAGAATCGATTTGTGGTTCGTGGAGAAGAAACAGAGTAACAGTTGAGATGGGTTTGTGCGTTGTGGGAAAGAATGAGTCCAGTACTAGTCTAGTCACCTCACGTGGGAAAGAATTGCTGAGCTAGAGGCCCTAATTTCCTGACGGGATTTCACGCAGTATCAGGTAATAATAGTCAGGAGATCGCAATGTTTCTGAAAGAAATGCAGAATTTTTGCCACCATGAATGTCACGTAATTAAAGATAACAAATCAATGCAAAAAAGCCGGATTTCCCTACACGTCAACATGTTATTCATGCAGTCAAGCTAACCACTCCAACAAATTGCACCAGGGTCATCGACCCAAAATGACGTGGATCCCGATCCTCGACCCAAATTGGGGTACCAAAAATGTATACCCTTCGTCGAACCTTATTCCCGACAGTTGTGACCCTCGACCCGCGACCCGGTTCCTCGACCCGGACGACCCGGATTTCTGGTAAGAGCATCTCCAGTCGCGGCGCCCAAATGGGCGCCCAAAGGCCGTCCGGACGTGCCATTTAGGCGCTGTCCGGACAAGGTGCGCCATTTGGGCGCCCGCGTTCCCCACTCGCGGCGCCCAAAGGGGCGCCCCAAAAGGTTTTTTTACATGAATTTTAATATTTTGTGAAAGGAAAAATCAAACATACATAAATATGTAATAGTTCAAATACAATATTTAATAGTTCAAATATATAAAATAGAGTTCAAACGTCTTCCTCTTCCTCCTCTGCCGCTGCCATGCCCTGGCGTGCCCACAAATGCTCCGCTAGATCAGTTTGAAGTGCATTATGAGTATTTTCATCACGAATTTCCAAATGCATTGAGATATAATCTGCGAAATCTGCCGGCACGTTGTGATCAACCTGTGCATGAGGACCCTCAAAGTCATATGGCATATGATCATGCACTGGATTATAGCGCTCACTCTCGATGATCATGTTGTGCAGGATGACACAATAATTCATCACCTCCCACATTTGCTCATTCGACCATGTCAGAGGAGGATACCGAACGATAGCAAACCTTTGCTGCAGCACTCCAAATGCCCGCTCGACATCCTTCCTGGCGCTCTCTTGTTCAGCGGCAAAATGCATTGAGACAACAATTTCCAAATGCATTGAGATATAATCTGCGAAATCTGCCGGCACGTTGTGATCAACCTGTGCAAGTCATATGGCATATGATCATGCACTGGATTATAGCGCTCACTCTCGATGATCATGTTGTGCAGGATGACACAACAATTCATCACCTCCCACATTTGCTCATTCGACCATGTCAGAGGAGGATACCGAACGATAGCAAACCTTTGCTGTAGCACTCCAAATGCCCGCTCGACATCCTTCCTGGCGCTCTCTTGTTCAGCGGCAAAATGACAAGTTTTGTTTCCGCGAGGGTTGGGGACGCTCTTCACAAATGTTGCCCACTTTGGATAGATGCCATCGGCTAGGTAGTACCCTTTGGTGTACTCGTGGCCATTGACCACATAGTTGACAGGTGAAAGACGAGCCTCCCCGTTTTGGGGCGGCATTGGCTTTCTCGTCGGCTTGAAGTTGGAGAAGACAACTGAGAATTGCTATATTCTCATCTTCCTCCGCGGCGATGGCGTCTTCTTCTTCCAACAGCATCGCGGCCATCATCTCGTCGTCGCTATCCATCTGCAATACAACGTGGCCACTGATCAACGACCGGTCGCCGGCTATTGGGGCGACGATGAAAGACGGGGATAAAATCATGCGAACCTTCCGCCGAACACCTTGCAGGCAGGGCGGGTCGCGGAGAGACCGCCGGGGACGGTTGTATCGAATACAGCGGCGGAGAGATCGCCGGTGCCCGGAACCGAAGGCCGTCGAGGAGAGGAAGCAAACGGCGGTGCCGGCGTCCAGGTTTGGGTGGAGCGGAGCCGGCGGCGGGGGGCGGCGGGGGTGACTGGGGCGACGAGGCAAATTGGGGCGACTGGGGCGACGATGAAAGACGGGGATAAAATCAGGCGACAAAACGACGAGACATAGTCCGTGTCCCGCGCGTCGGAGACCGACGTGGCATCGCGTTTCCTTTCGTCCGGGGCCGCCCCAAGCCTCCCCAAGTTGAGGGCGTGGGCTGGGCGTGCCGGACACAAAACTGGGCCGCGCCGGACCGAATTCGCGTTTGGGCGCCGCGAGTGGGGGCGATTTTGTGTCCGGCACGCCCCAAAGACGTTTGGGCCGCCGTTTGGACGCCCCGACTGAAGATGCTCTAACTATGGGTAGCACACGGGCTGGAGCGCAGCGGGCACCGCTTCCTGTGGGTGCTGCGTGGCCCGCCGGCAGCCCGCACGCTACAGCCCACGGACGCGAACCTCGGGGAGCTACTGCCAGAGGAATTCTTGGAGAGGACAAAGGAGAAGGGCCTGGTGTGGCCGACCAAGGCGCCGCAGAAAGAGATACTCGCCCACGCCGCCGTGGGGGGCTTCGTGACGCACGGCGGGTGGAACTCGACCCTGGAAAGCCTGTGGTTCGGCGTGCCGATGGTGCCGTGGCCGCTCTATGCCGAGCAGCACCTCAACGTGTTTACGCTCGTCGCCTACATGGGCGTCGCCGTGGCCATGAAGGTGGACAGGAAGAGGAACAATTTCGTTGAGGCCTCCGAGCTGGAACGAGCCGTTAAGGCGCTCATGGACGGCGACTCCGAGGACAGGAGGAAGGTGAGGGAGAAGGCCATGGAGATGAAGGCCGTGTGCAGGAAGGCCGTCGAGGAGGGAGGGTCCTCGTATTCTGCACTGGGCAGCCTCTCCGAAGATTTACGCAGAGGTGCAGCGCGCACGAATCAGTAATCGCCCAACACGAAGAGAAGTTAAATTTAGGAATGCGAATTTAGGAGAATGTTGGCGTGTGTTCTGTACTTCTGTGTTTGTTTTTTGGAGATTTACTTCTGTGTTTGTTCTGCCTGCTGATCATTCCGAGTCTTAGCCTGCACCACTGGATGGCCGAATAAATATCGGAATTCCTAATATGCAGGATTCTTATTTTTTAAAAAATTCGGACACTTTTCTTAATGGCATTTTAATCGCTTCTTTTATCCTGTTTTGCTCTAGGCCCGTCTTAATATTTAGTCCATAGTTTGCTAATGAATAGCTCACTGTAACATAATCCGTCCCTAATACAAAGATGAAACACTAGACTCGATACGACCAGAACTTGTATTCAGACACTACGATACCTTGAACTGATCTCAAGTCTAAAGCTGAACTGCATCTTCAAAGCCTCTTCACAAACAACACCTGAATCTGACAGATTGACACTAAAGACTAAACCGATCACTATTTTGAGAATAATATAAGAGCAATCATTAATCGGATTATGAAAGTACAACCGTCGCATATGAGTTCAACTCATGAGACGTAATTACAAAAGTACAACATTTGTACACAAAGTTTGATTCGAACTGATTACCTCTTGTATAAACTGTTGGATAGAAGAAAATGTTTGTGTACGACGAGACGGGCTTGGATTGAGCCCATGACTGAGCTGACAAAATACTACCGGTGGAGCATCTAAAAGCGTGATTTAAAGTATTTTGCCAACAAACAACAACAACAACAACAAAGCCTTTTTTCCCAAACAAGTTGGAGTAGGCTAGAGTTGAAACTCATAAGATCTCGAAACTAGGTCATGGTTCTGGCACATGGATAGCTAACTTCCACGCAGCCCTATCCATGGCGATTTAAAGTATTTTGCCAGCACAAATTTAATAGAATCAACTTATTATGCATATGGATTCCAGCAGACAGAAAACTGTTGTTGGACAATTATTGGAATGACCAAACAAATTGTAACTTAAGTGGTTAATACATGCTGAATTGTGTACACCAATGGAACGATAACATTCTATGAGCAATGAGTCTTCAGCTAACATTCAGATTGCACTCTAACAAATAATAGAAATGGTAGTTCATCAGAACACCTATATTCTATCCTTCTATAAACACTGACTCTTCTCTTAACACTAGTCATATAGATCTTGAGCAAAGGAAGCCCACAACGGAAAATCGAAGAAAGTAACAGAAAAATGGAATGTGTTCTTAACTTATTATCAGTAGCCGATGCTTTCAAAAAATTCCATTATCTTCTTGCCACAGAGATATCACAATCCAGACTTAAGCAATGGCAGTAAAAATTCAACTCTCAATTATTAATGGCAAGAAAAGAACTACATCAATTATTATTAATACCAAAAACACGTGTATAAAATTAATCTCCATTCTCATATCTAATCGTCACTGAGCAGCAATACTAAAGAATATCATCCATGTACATCGGTGTTATCGTGAAAATCCCATATGCTTCAAGCATCCACCACCCACGACTATACTTCCTGACAAGGGTAATATCAAGCATGTTCACACCAAGCCAATAAAAATCAAAGCATGAATTGCATATACAAATCAAAGGAAACAGGGTGATAAGCAACAAATCATTAGTGAAATGAATACAGCAAGTAAGGAGAATACCAGGTAATGATTAGGAAACATAAATCGACAATCTAACAAAACAGATATGAGAATCTCAAAGAGCTACATGATGTATTGGCACTTCCAATGATTTAAGCAGCTCTTATTCAATGGTACTCCAGGATAAAAAAATCCTTATTTACTTCTGACGACTTTTCTAAGTGAGAATATTAGAATAGAATCTAGCCTCCACGGAGTACATATATATCTCTAGCATCCTAACATTTATTTTTCTTGTGGAGTCAAAAACTGAACCAGGAGTCCAGGACAACTGAATAGCTCTATCGACCTATAGTTTTGCATCTAGGTAAGCACAAGGACAAACATGGTCATAAGAGATCAGAAAAGGAATTGATGTCCATGAGACAAACACCAAATCATACACAAATAATATCTGAAGAAACAACAGTCTTGGCCGAGTAGCACCATTCCGTATTATAACCCATGAATTCATGTCAGTAACTTGCATTACATGAAGAATACTGAGGACCACCTGAACAATAAGGAATCACAGTAAAAAGGGTCACATGAGAGGAAAATTTCATATGCAACATAATTAAGAACCATCCAGAATAGTCACCAGACAATAGTTCCTCATGGATCTTATTGCTGCTTTTGCTGGCCAGGCCTTTATGGCGGTGACTACACACTCTTCTGTTTTTAGATGGTTTGTAACCATCTGATACAGAAAGCATCCAGGAAAATCACTAGTAAGTCAGCATCTCCTTTTTTGAGAGAAAACGAGTAAATTAATGACTCATGTACATAATATTTATCAGATGCATTATTGGGAATCGATTGTGCATCAGACACATCAGAGTCGTGTCTAAGTGGCTAGAACTCGTGTATATTATTGTTTCCTGCTAAGAAAATATATTAGCGTTTGGTGGTTGTGTATTATGTCATTTGGCTCTAATCGTGAGACTGATAGTATTTTTCTTCTATTTCCTAGAGTTTTATTGTGAAAGCAACATGGATTACAGTACAGAAGAAGTGCTTGAAGCTCACACGTTCATGTCTGAGTCTTTTGAGTTTTGAGTTGTCATTCCGTTATCTAGGTGGTTTCCACTTGAAAATATGTGTGAATTGTCATGTCCATGTAAATTGTCCATGAAAGTCAGTGATCTGCATATTTTAACTATTTCAGTTTCAGGCCAGATGTAAAGAATCAGAGTAAGTTGCATCACATAAGGATATTAAAAACATAAAAAATCTTTATTAATCTTGAAAAAAACATTTGTTCCCTAGTTTACTAATGAATAACTCACAGTAACAAAATCCGTCCCCAAGAAAAAGATGGGAACACTAACTCGATTCGACCAATGTTACTCAGACACTATGATTCCTTGAACTCGTCTTTAGACTAAACCTGAACTCCAAATGTTCTTCACAGAGAACACCGGAATCTGATAGATTGACACTAAACCTATAATCTCCAGCGACTAAACCAAAACAGGCTCTTCGATCTTCAGCGAGTTAGCTTTTGGCTCTGGCAACTCCTTCTCTAATTCTTTTCCTCTACTGAAGCTGCACTGAAACACAAAGCGAACAGAAATTACCAAGAGGACGAGCTGAAGGAATTTAGGCCAAACAACGCAATGCGAGATCGATCTTGACAAAATCTTCCAGAGAAACGAATCGGTCAATGAGATGCAGGCAACAAAGAAACGATTCGATCAACAATGCAGGAAAGAAAAGAAAGAAAGAACTTATCTTGGAATCCTAATCAAGATGCGACGACGTGCGGCTGGCATGCTCGCAGGCGGCGGGGCTCCTCCTCTCGGCCAGCCACCGCCTCCGCCTTTCTCTTCTTTGATCCGCAGCTCGCACTGGGCGCCTTCGGGCCGCGCTCCATGACCCCCAAGAATCGCTGAAACTCTTCGTCCCCGACGAAGAGGCGGTAGTCGATGGCCCGCAGGAAGAGCAATTCGAGTGAGCACATCTCGCTTGCCCGAATCGCCTGGCCCGAGCAGATCTGAAAGGCCTCGACCCGCCTCTCGAAGTGCCTAGGGCTGATGAACTTGGCGCCGAGCAGGACGGCGACAGAGACGAGGCGGTGGGCGGTCGCCGGCTCGACGAGGATCCCGGCGTCGCGCGCGGCGCGGCTGCGGATGAAGCGGGCGAGGTACGCACCCGCGAGGACGTAGACGCCGCCGTCGAACATGTAGTTACAGCGCTGGATGCGCTCCAGGAAGTCGCCGATGGGGACGGCCGGGGTCGCGCCGCCGCGGAAGGCCCGGACGAGGTCGTTGTGGGCGGGCTGGGAGGCGGCGGCGGCGAAGTGCTGGGACTCCGCCTCGACCAGCGCGGCGAAGAGGCGGAGCGTCCTCGGGATCCCCTTGCGGTCGAGGCCCAGGACGGCGGCGGCGAAAGCCATGGGGATTGGGGATCGAGGAGCTTGGGTTGGGCGGGTAGGGTTTTTTCGCGAGAGATTTGGGTTTCCTTTCGCGCGACTGTAGAGAGGGCAGGGGCGGGTAGAGAGATACCGTATGTAGAGAAGCTGGCGTACAAGCTACGCGGTATTTCCTTTTCTACGTCGGTACGTACACAGCGAGATCGCGTGGAGGGTACGCGCTAGGTATACCCTTTTCTTCGATGCAAAAAAAAAAGGTATACCCTTTTCTTTCCGTTTTTGTTTCTTTTTTTTTTTGCGAAACACAGTACAACGCAAGCGCTCATATACACGCGCACACACTCACCCCTATGAACGCACGCACGCACACCCTACCCCTATGAGCACCTCCGAGAGACTGAGCCGGCGGGTCGAGTCTTGAGATTGACGAAGTCACCACGGGCGCCTCGCTGTCGACGGGAACGTCGCCTCCCACTGAAGAATATTCCGCCTTAAATGAGAAACACCAGCGTCAAACCTGGGGTTTGAACTCTGGTGGGCTGGGGGTACAACCACCCACCTAACCATCTTGCCACAGGCAAGTTCTCTTTCCGTTTTTGTTTCTTGAGAGGAGAAGAGAGAAGACATCGGTATGTCCGTATGTGCATATTTTTATTTTTAAAAGCGAAATCCTTTACTTCGTATATGGACTGCTTTTTTTTTTTTTTTGCGAAATGGACTGCTCTCGTCGGTACACATCACGCAGTCAGCCACGGTTGGACTGAATTAAAAGAATTCATTCACACTCGTAGTCGTAGATCAGATCACTATCTATACCTATGATTTTTCTGTTTTTTAAACCTTATGTGTAAATATTGAATTTTTGAAAATACGGAAGAAGTGCTTGAAGCTCGCAAGTTCATGTCTGAGTCCTTTCAGTTTTGTGTTGTCATTCCCTTAGCTAGGTGCGCCACTTGGTTGATGCTATCTCGTTTCCACTTGAAAATAGTGTAAATTTGCATATCCATGACGAAAGTCAGTGATCTGCATAGTTTAACTATTTCAGTTTCAGACCAGATGTAAGCAATCAAAGTAAGTTACATCACATTAGGATATTTGAAAACATAAAGAACTCTTTATTAATCTCGAAAAGCATTTATTCCATAGTTTATAGCTCACGGTAACAAAATCGGGCCCTAAGAAAAACATAAAAGATGGGAACACTAACTCGATTCGACCAATGGTACTCAGACACTATGATTAACCTATAATCTCCAGCGACTAAACTAACATAGGCTCCAACAATCGATCTTGACAAAATCTTCTAGAGAAAAATCAAACAAACTAAACTAACACAGGCTCCTACGATTGATCTTGACAAGTTGTGACCGTTGGATGGGGATTGACGGTGGATGTGAGGGCTCAAGCCACGTTGTGTCTCGCCTTGAGCGAGGCATGGGATCTCAGTCCGCTCTTTTCGCGAGAGATTTGGGTTTCGTTTCGTGAATCGGAGCGGCTTTAGAGAGATAGTCCTAAGTAGAGGCGGGTACAGATACGTGTGTAGAGATGTTTTTTCTTGCACGGATACTGTAAAGATGTTGACGTACAAGCTACGTGGCTTATTTCCAATTTCTACATCGGTATGCGTGGAGGATACGCGCTATGCTACCATTTCTAATGGACTCCGCTTTGTTTTCTGAGAGGAGAGGAAGTATGTGCATTTTTCTAGCTCTTTTTGAAATGTTTTAATTTTTTTTTTATATGGACTGCTCTCGTTGGTATACATTTGACGGTAACCCTATATGCGGAAAATGGTTGTTCTCTAAATTTTTGTTCTTTTGTATTTAAGCGCCTACACAAGAGCTAGATGCTCTAGATCCGACGGACTGACGGTCAATCGTCCTCCCGCATCAACTGAGCGAGAGACGAGCAGAGACGCATCAATGCCTTGTTACACGCGTCGATTTTGTATTATTGGCTCTTGCGGCGCGACGGTTTCATGGCAGATAGGTAGGTTGGCTCCATAGTCGGAATGGGCGGAAGCCGGGCCGAGAGGCGGACCTGGATGGTGATGGTACGTCAAGGTGGTGGTCTCGGTCTCCCATGACGCGACGGTCCTATTAGGCGGGGTTGTGGCTTTGTATTGTTATGAGTGTCGATTTGGTGCGGTGAGGACAGTTTTCTCGGAGGGAGCACCGGTTCTTGAACCCGTTAGTAGTACACGTGGGATGTATCCATAGTCCCAAAGCAAGCTCCGCCTAAAATGGCAAGTGTTGCGTTGTGTCACAGTCCTAGGTCGTCGACCGGACTGGCTCGACTTCGGGCAATCTGAAGGTTGTTCTGATGTCTATGTCAAGGTGGGGCCCAGGCTTGTGTGACATTTGAGTTGTAGGAGCGGTTTTTTGGGTAGCATGGGCTACGAGAAAGTCGTGTCATGCAGTGGTGTGCCTCGTGTGCGGCTTTGTTGAAAACTGGTGTGAGTCTGGGCGGCAAACCCGGAGTTAGAGGTGCGTGTTTGTTTGTGTTTCGTAGTGTAGTAAACTGACGGAAACTCCGAGTAGAGCCGACCTATATGGATCTCGAATTTTTCAAAATTTAAAATCGGAACATTTCAGTTTCCCAAAATCCTGAAAAAAGTACCAGTGGTATACAATGTGTAGATCTAAAGGCGTGCCAAATTTCAACTCAAAATTGGTTGTAGTTTTGGCTACACAAAAAAGACAAATCGAGCAAAATTTCAGTTTTTTGAATTTTGTACTGTTCGCTACCCAGATTTAGCAATTTGTCATTTTTTCCCAGCCTATAATACACCGAATTTCGAGTTGAAACTTTACACACTTGTAGATCTAGATATTATTTATCTCTGGAATTTTTTCAGGATTTTTGAAAACTGAAAAGTGCCGATTTTAAATTTTAAAAAATTCGAGATCCATGTAGCTCGGGCTACAAAACGCCACACTCACTGGCGAAAACTATGAAAATCTCTGGTTTCCTAAGAAAGGTTGTAATCGACTCGCCTAAAGCAAAGCTTGATTAAAAAGGAACTAGAACGCCATTAAGAAGAGTGCCCCAAACTCAGAATTTCACTTTGACTCTCGGATGCATATGCTCTTGATATTTTTGTCAAAAATAAAATAAAAACAGTTTGAAAACATCTGAAAATAATCGGGCACTAACATATACAAGTTTGCAGGCTAAGACTGGGAATGATCAGCAGGGAGAACAAAGAACTGCAGCCACAGAACTGACAGAAATACAGAACATACACCAATTCTTCTAATTAAATTCAACCTCCTAATATCTACTATATAATATGGCTAGAGGTGGTGATGGTCATGGTACGTTTTTCAAACTTCCAATTTTGCCCTTACATTGCTGCGTAATTACCCACCATGCCATCCGTAAGTGAAAAAACGATTGGAATTTTTTTCTTTCCTCTTCACCCCGAGCGTCATCCAGCGCGGCGACCCTCCGATTCTTTTGGGGCCGATTGAGACGTCGCCTCCGGTTCAGCCCGCCGCGGACCTACGAGAAAACCACGCCGCCGCTGCCGTGGTACACGGCTTCGAGCGCGCCCCGGCCTCGCCCCACGGTCGGCTTCCTTCCGCGATTGGCGCTCCATGGCGGCCGAGGTCCGGCCAGGCGCAGGCGACCTCCTCGAGCGCGGCCATGGCGCGGACGAGCTCTGGCCAGGCGCAGGCGACCTCCGCGAGCGCGACCATGGCACAAGGGGTCTCCCGCGCGTCTATGGCGCGGCCGAGGTCCGGCAGGCGCGGGCGCGGCCGAGCACCGCCGCCACACACCTTGTTCCAACGCACTTAACGTGTTTATAGGCCAATTCCGGCTAGGAGCGGGCGCGGGAGACCTTCTCCAGCGCGTCTATGGCGCGGCCGAGGTCCGGCAGGCGCGGGCGCGGCGTTAATGCATGAACAGAACATAACAGAACAGAACAGGTGCTCTTTGCGGTGCGCTCGGGAATCGGGATTGAGCGCGCCGTCGCTGTGGAGTCCGATAAGGACGTGCTCGTCCGCCGCGGCTCGGCATCCGTGACGGCCCTGCAGCTGGCAGCCCTTTCTCTGACTTCCTCATCTGGATCGATCTACATCGGCGGAGTGTATCCATGAATTCGTATTCCAGCCATGGTGGCCTCAAGCTCTGGATCGATTCAGTCATGGTCAAGTTAAAGCTTGGGCTGAAGTTCTTCAGAAGCATCACAATCATCGACATTCAGTCAGAGCTTGGGCGCTGCTATGCTGCTCCGCTCCTACCTCCCCAACAACTAATGGGATAATATGCGTGTGCTGCTGCATGATATCCTTAGAATGAGGGACTTGCATTTGTCCCCATTTTTTCAGACTACTTGATTTTTGCCAATGTGGCTGGCGAATACTACTTTTAATAGAGCACCGGAGCAAAACATTAGCACTTAGTGAAAACATGTGATCCATATATCTAAACCATCCCCTCCAGTTATCCCAGTTGTTTTCACTCTGGGGCCTCGGGTTCCGGACAGAGACATGTGCAAACAACTTGTAGATACAATCTAAGCAATAATTATAGAGCTTAGATCTAAGATCATACCACTCGTGCACTAGTGACAAGCATTAAACACAACAAGATTGCAGCAACAATAACTCCACAAACTTATAGATAGACTGATCATAATGTAACAATTCATCGGATCCCAACAAACACAACACCGATTACATCAGATGGATCTCAATCATGTAAGGCAGCTCATGATATCATTGTATTGAAGTACATGAGAGAGAGTACCAACTAGCTACAACTAGAAACCGTAGTCCATGGGGAACTACTCACGGAGCATGATGGAGGCGGTGGCGTCGATGGAGAAGGCTTTCTAGAATATGATCGATTGTTTCAGGGTTTTCGCGTCGGAGGCAATAAATAGGCGAAAGGACGATGGTCGGTGGCGCTCCGTGGGACCCTCACCACGTGGCGGCGTGGTCAAAGGGGGGGGGGCCACCACATGGTGTGGTTGGCTCGTGGCTCCCCTCCTTCTGTGCTTTGGACTCCGTTGACGTGTCGGAAAAAATAGGAGGTTGGTTCCTTGTTTCGTCCAATTCCGAAAATATTTTCTAAATAATTATCTGGAATAGAAAAACAGCAGAAAACAGGAACTGGCACTGTAACATCTTGTTAATAGGTTAGTCCCAGAAAATGTATAATAGTAATATATAATGCATATAAAACATGTGACATTGATATAAAACAAGCATGAAACATCAGAAATTTTAGATACGTTTGAGACGTATCAAGCATCCCCAAGCTTAGTTCCTACTCGTACTCGAGTAGGTAAACGATAAAAAACAAAATAATTTCTGAAGTGACATGCTACCAACATAAACTTGATCTAATAATGATGTAAGGCATGTAAGCTGAGATCAAATCATTCAAAGCAAATGTCTATAATTGATATTAAATAAGAGATAATAAAACAAGATAGTTAAACAAGCTAAAAGTTTTCATGAACTATTGCTTTAAAGACATGAAACCGTACAAGGTTCATTAAAGATGTTTTAAGTATCCAGTGTAGGAGTTCTATCCTTCAATTCGAAGCATCAAGCAAATTTTCACAACATAGAGTACGGATCCAGTCAAGTAAAAATAAACATGAACGTCATGAATCAACTGTTTCGAAGCCTACTCAACCGGTGAGCGTAAGAATTTGGTATTGGCACCAGGATGTTATGGCTAAGAGAGCATTAACGGGGTTTAGAAGGCCAATGTAAGAAAGTCTCACAAAGCTATAAGTGATCATTAGACAAGAGGAAGTCTTATAATCGAACCTATGTAAGGAGTAGTGATTGTCATGCAACGGATGCACATAGAGCTATATGTGTAAGAAAGCTTTCCAATGGAACTAGTGGGGGTGCATCCAACTTGGTTGCTCACGAAGACTTAGAGCACTTTTGAGGAAGCTCATCATTGGAATATACAACCCAAGTTTTATAATGTAAATTCTCCACATAGTTATACTAGTAAAACATGAAAACTCTCTCACATGGAGTATAGGTGCTAAACATGAGCACAAATGATGACTATGAATACTGCAGGTGCTGAAACATGAGCACAAGTGTGGATAAAGGATAGTAATGTTGCCCCCTTTTTCTTTATTCTTCTTTTTTTCTTTTTTTCTCTTTTTTATATTTTTTTCTGTTTCTCTTTTCGATGGCCTCCATGGCTCTTTTCACTTTTAGGGGCAACATTCTAATATGACAACACACTTTTTGGTACAAATAATTCATAATGAACAAAATATGATGTAGGAAACTGTATGCCTCTGCCAGTGTAGCAGGATGTGCAATAATCTAGCGTAACATGGGTAAACCACACATCAGCTGTATAGAATCATGCAAAGCAATATATAAATGATAAATGACAACAAGTAATGTAATATAAGATGAAAGTTGCATGGCAATATATCTCGGAAGAGCTATGGAAATGCTGTGGTAGGTAGGTATGGTGGCTGTTTTGAGAAAGATGTATGAGCTTATGTGTAGGAGAACAAGAGAAAGTCCTCCCACGGGTTTGGATGTACTGGCGAAGTATGCATCTCTCTCAATGTGAGCAGAAGGCAATGCACAGCACCGAAGAGGCTAGCAAATTTAGATGGTGGAAGTGCCAAACACCGTAGCTTAACATTAGTCAAAAAGAACTCACAAGCTTATAGCAAATAACTAGCAGGTTCAACATTAAGAGAATGATTAAAATTCACTCCAAGAAGTGCCGTTCACGACGGCACAAGTACCCCGTTAAATCCCTCGACCTTCAGCACAACTCAATTATTACGAATTACCTTTAGACATGTGATACCCGTAGAAGTGGTAGCCTTCAGTAGCTACCTGCAATGAAAAGTATACGGGGTTAGGTTGAGCCTCCAAGTGCAGAGTATGTAGTAAGTGGAAGACGTGTTTTCCCCACAAGGGTGACTCGAGGGTTTAATATCGAACTCTCGGGGAATCAGTAGTGAAAGATTTATCTTCCTATCCTTCTTTTTGGTTACCTACAAAACAAAGTTAAATGTTTTGGTCATCAACCTCACCTGTGGTTGTCAAGAACAAGGTGTAAGAATGATATCAAGATAGTATGTGATGCAAACAAGAAATAAATATGCTATGATGAATAAATGTGCAAGGATGATGATAACAATGATAAATGATATTTTTGGGTTTTTTATGATGAATGCAAGATGTAAAAGTGTTTTTGTATTTTCGGATTTAATAATGGCAGAAAATGAAAAAGTGTTAAAAGTTGTTGGAAAGGTGTTTGTTATGATAAAAATGGACTGGGGTTCATGGTTTCACAAATGCACTCTCTCTTTAATAAAGTGGTAGACAATGGAACATATGAGTTGACATATGAGATTGCAACACAAAGTTTAATGACAAGTTACTAATTATATGGGCATCACGTCCTAACATAGAGATCTTTTGGTTATTAATCTCACTTATACTCCGCCAAGATGCGAACTAAATCATAACACCTTAGTAATTAAGATAACTCAGAGTATAGCTTTAAGTATCATGACATGAAGTTAAAATAAGAACATGCTAGATCTAGTCACGGAGAAGTGGCAAATCACCCACAACCCTTGTAGCATGGTATTTTTGTTTATCCCTAGTGAGGCAACAAAGTAAGGTAAACACCCAAGTGGATCACGATATTACAGTTGTCAACTTACCGCACTCACCACCCCCCGTTACTCCAACTAATGCACACATCACCCCACACACGCTCTCATAAACATGCTTGATCATAACAAGTAGATAAGAACGGGGTACATAATATGCATCTATATTCATAACTGAAACAAAACATTTGCAATTTCAAACATATATTAACTCATAAAAAGATCCACCACATAGGAATTACAACGATGACCGTAATCATGTTCAGCAGCTCATACGGTACTAATTATTGAAGCTCAAAGAGAGGAGAGATACATAAATTACTTCCACAAACCCATAGTCCAGAGGTGGACTACTCCCTCTTCATCATGGAGACGGTGGAGATGTCAATAGAGAAGATGGAGACCACGCCGGCAGCGCCCCGCCAGAGTTTTCCCCCTCCAATCTGCAGCTCTAGATCTCTCTTTCGGTGTTTCAGTGTTTCGGCGGAGCTTTTTCCAGAGAACGTCGGGGGGCTATTTTTATAGTCGGTTTTAGGTCAAGACGATGTCGGTGGAGAAAAGATCGACGACAACGGAGCGTCGAGGCCAAAGATGGTGGGCCCCACACGGCCAGGTACAGAGGCCGTGTGGGCCCCCTCTTTTGGGCCTCGGGGCTCCGCTTGTTCGCTTCCTTCGCCCCCCAAGTTTTGTTCCTTCCAAAAAATGATGCCTGTAAATTTGCAGGTGATTTGGACGACGTTTGGGTCCCTGAAACTTAAAAGGAAAAAATAGGGTTTTCTGCCTACGCAGGGTTAATTCCATAAAAATAGGAAATAAATATAATATTCCCAAAAATCATTATATAACAGTGATATAACCCTTATATGATGCAAATATGATTGGAATATAAGTAATATAGTGCAAAGTTCATGTATGCATTTTACATGCATCAACATGGAAAGCTATCATGTCCAACTACACCTTCAACAATTTTAGTAGCGTTTGTAGTACGGTACAAGCTTAAAGACAACAATCCACTAATGATTTTAACTTAATGAACCAGCAAGATTTACCATCTATTACTTATTACCTCAAAACGTTTGCAAAGAATCAGATTATCAAAGTTCAATGATCTACAAGATTATGCAAGTTTTTCAATATACCACTACCACATGCAACATTTTCTGAACCAACGCATCAACCAAGCAACTCTCCAAACAAATATAAGTGAAGTAATAGAGAAATTTCTATAAAAGAACTAATAACTCTGAACAAGAGATACATGAAAACCAAGAGCTAAAAGCTAAACAGTGTGAAAACTGAATACTCAACAGATATAAGTGAAGAATAGGAGTGTTCAAATGAAAAAGCAGAGCTTGTCTCTCTCCCAAACAAGATAGATAGGATCCGACATTGATATGAGCAGAAAATAAAAATAACAAACTCAAAATAAAAGCACACATACGCTCCAAGAACAACACATATGATGTGAAAGAATTAAAATATAGTTTCACTAGAGATGACCTGATAAATTGTTGATGAAGAAGGGGATGCCTTGGGCATCCCCAAGATTAGACGCTTGAGTCTTCTTGAAATATGCTAGGGTGATTGATACGTCTCAAACGTATCTATAATTTTTGATGTTCCATGCTGATATTATATCAATTGCTACATGTTTTGGCTATACTTTATATCATTTTTATGCATTTTCTGGGACTAACCTATTAACAAGATGCCACAGTGCCAGTTCCCTGTTTTCTGCTATTTTTGGTTTCAGAAAATCTATTAAGGAAATATTCTCGGAATTGGACGAAACAAAAGACATCGTCAATAATATCACGAGGAGATCACAGAGTCCAAAGGGGAGTCGGAGCAGACCCACCAGGGGGCCACGCCACACTAGGGCGCGGCCCAGGGTGGGCCCGCGCCCCCCTATGGCGTGGTGGCCCCCCTCGGCCACCGACGCCGCCTCTTCGCCTATATATTCTCCGCGACGCGAAAACCCTATTACGGTCGATCATATTCCACAAAAGTTCCGTCGCGGCCGTCATCGTCAATCTCATATCGGAGGAGTTCTGAAGCTCTTCCCGGCACCTGGCGGAGGGGAGATCATCACCGGAGGGCTCTACATCACCATGCCTGCCTCCGGAGTGATGCGTGAGTAGTCCACCCCTGGACTACGGGTCCATAGCAGTAGCTAGATGGTTGTCTCTCTACCTTGTGCCTCCATGTTTAGATCTTGTGAGCTGCCTAACATGATCAAGATCATCTTATTGTAATGCTAGATGTTGTGTTTGCTGGGATCCGATGAATATTGATACCATGTTTATTCAAGTTGTTTATCTATGTGCTCTTGATCTTGCATGCTCTCCGTTGCTAGTAGATGCTTTGGCCAAGTAGATGCTTGTGACTCCAAGAGGGGGTATTTATGCTCGATAGTGGGTTCAGTCTCTAGATATCTGGATCAGTGACAGAAAGGTCTAAGATGGTAGATGTGTTGTTGCTACTAGGGATAAAACATTGGTGCAGTGTCCAAGGGCACTTGTATTGATTACATTACACACTTTACTTCATGCAATAATCTGTTGTTAGCAACTTAATACTGAATGGGATGCGGATGCTGCCTTGAAGGTGGATTATTTAGGCATAGATGCGGTTGGAATAACGGTCTATGTACTTTGTTGTAATGCCCAACTAGATTTCATAGTACACATCTTGGCATGTATTGCTTTGTTATGCCCTCTCTATTTGTTAATTGCCCAACTGTAATTTGTTTACCCAACATGCTAGTTATCTGTTCTGAGAGAGACACCACAAGTGAACTGTGGACCCTGGTCCAATTTCCTCATACTGTTTACACAACCTGCTGCAATCATCTGTTTCCTGTTACTTGCTGTTTTTCCTGCTGTTTTCCACACCATACGTTTAACTCTTTGTTTCTGCAAGACCGGAGAGATTGACAACCTCTCTGTTTCGTGTTGGGCAAAGTTCTGGTTTGTGTCTGTGCAGATTCCACGTTGGTGCAAGCTCTCTAGCGCCAGGGAGAGTCAACATCAACAACCTTCCGATAGATCGTCAAGTCCTACTGGATTGATAACCTTGGGTAGATTTCTCAAGGGAAAACTTCTGCTGTCTACATCATAACCTTCCTCTTGGGGTTCACCAGCACGTAGCCATCAAGCTGTTTTCTGGCGCCGTTGCCGGGGAAGTACTCATCATCACCATCATCATCATCCTCAAATACTCTCCCGTCAACCAGGCACCAGCTGTTTTCTGGCGCCGTTGCCGGGGACTTGGAGGCTATTGGAAAGGGGAGTCTCTCAGTTCCAATCTCTTTACTTTGTTTTTTGTCTTGTTTTAGTTTTGTTTTGCTTGCTGTTAAAAATCAAAAACCCAAAAAAATTAGTTTCTTGCATCTAGTTTATTTCGGTTTGTTATTATGTCTAGTTGTTTACTTGCTATCAATGGCTTCTCTCTTTGATACTAAATATTATTGGCACGGTGGGTTCACGGAGGAACATCAAACTTATTATGAGGAATACCGCTTGTCTCAAAAAGGGAAACATCTATGGGAACAAATAAGTAGATTGAATTATTTTGCTAAGAACTTGTGGTCTACATTTGATGAATCCTACTGTTTAATGAATCTTTTTGTTGTAGAAGGCATAAACACCTCCCTTTCCAATGTGATTATAATGATAATGAAACCTTGGCTGCTTATGCTAAAGGAAACTATGACTTTGGTAATCTTGAACAAACTGAAAAATTTGTTGGTTTTAAGGGTGCTTATGAAATTGCTGGTTATATTCAAGATGATGATTCTCCTTATAAATCTGAGAATTTTTCTATACTTGGTTACTGCCTTGAATATTACAATGACAATCCTTATATCACTAAATTTCTTGAGAAAACTTATTCTCCAGAACAACTTGCTTCTTTTCAGGGACCTATGGAAGAAGAAATTGCTGAAACTGTGATCTCATTGGATGAAAAAAGGAGGAGAGTGAAGAACAAAAGGAGGATCTACCTTCTAATGATAGTAACTCTTTAACTCTTACATTATATGATTACCCTCCTTGCCCACATAAGGAGGAAAAATGCTATATTGTTGAATGTCATGATTCTATTGAAATATCTCCTTTTGATAAATTTGAAGTAACAAGCTACTTGACTCAAGAAAAGGAAATTGCAGAAAGTAAAAATGTGCTCCCTAATGTTATATATGATAATGCTCTTGATGATGGTCCTATATTGGCTAATGATATTTATTATACTATTATTGTCAAAAGTGGGTTTGATAACCCCACTGTTTTAGAGCTTAATAAAAATTATGTGTTTGTAGATCATGAAAAGCATGCTTTATGTGATAGTTATATTTTGAGTTTGTTCATGATGCTACTGAAAGTTATTATGAGAGAGGAAAATATGGTTGTAAAAGTTTTCAAGTCACTAAAACACCTCTCTTTATGTTGAAAGTTTTGAAGCTATATTTGTTTCATCTTTCTATGCTAGTTGCTTTATGCTTCAATAATTTATTTTGTTACAAGATTCCTTTGCATAGGAAGTGGGTTAGACTTAAATGTGTTTGATATTTGCCTCTTGATGCTCTCTTTTGTTTTTCAACCCTTATTCTTATGACAGCATCATTAAAATCTTCTAGCCTAGCTAAAAGGCATTAAAAGAAAGCGCTTTTGGGAGGCAACCCATTATCTTTTATTTTCAGTATTAGTCAAGGATGCTTGTTTACCTCTGTAGCAACTCATTTGTATCTTTTATTTGCTGTTTTGTTGTGCCAAGGAGAGTTACTAATGCAAAGTTGGTTTTTATTTTCGGGACTGCATTGGGACAGATTGCTGTTCGTCACCGTTTAATTCAGTAGAAAATCAAAAAAATCGAAAAATGCTGAAACTTTTTGTGCATGTTCCTGATGATGTTACGCAACTTTCATTATTTCAAAAGTTTTGCATCTGAGCATCGTAAGTGCCTCGAAAAAATTCGTCATTACAGACTGTTCTGGTTTGACAGATTCTGTCTTTTATTTTGCATTCTCTCTTTTACAAGTTTTTAAGTGGTTTCTTTTCGTGTAAAAGTGCCCACTTGAGCCTAGTAACAGTGGCTAATGTTTAAAATAGTTGGCTTGTGAGTTTTGTCTTTGCTAGAACTTTGAAGTATTATCTTTTAGTGCACTAACCTGCTAATGAGAAAAGCTGTTAAGTTTTGGTGTGAAGGAAGTTTTCAAGTGTTGATAGAGGAGAATGATACTACATGATCAAGAAGAGTGAAGAGCTTAAGCTTGGGGAGGCTTACCTCCCCAGCATATTTCAAGAAGACTCAAGCATCTAAGCTTGGGGATGCCTTGGGCATCCCCTTCTTCATATACAAATTATCAGGTCATCTCTAATGGTGCTATATTTTTATTGCTTCATACTAGTGTACTCTTCCTTGGAGCGTCTGTGGCGCCCCGACCTGACTGCTATACAGTGATACTGTGTCTCCGGTTATCCGATACCACCAGACACACTATCAAAGCATAATAGAGAGATCAAGACTTGTGGAACAACTGGCACATCACAGACTCTACGACACAAATCATATAGTTCAACTCTTATAATAGAGAAAGATAGCAAATGACAACCAGAGGTCACAGACCCAACAATACAACATGCGGAAGCGAAGTGTGTTGTTCTAAACAATAAGAACCAAATTATGGCCTAAGAGGCCTGCAAATAAACATCCAGCGCCAGCTGTTCCGGGATGTCCCAAGCTGCCACCTGGGAACCCCAGACTACTCGTCGACGTCCACAAAGAACCCACCTTCGAGGTCGGTGAAGTACTCTCCTGAAAATAAGCAAACGACGTTGAGTTCGACGAACTCGCAAGATTAAGAGCTAATATATGCTCCATGATTGGCTTTCAAAGGTTTTATGGCTGTTTTGCATAAAGCTGATTTTATTTCAAAAAGACATAACTCCATGGCATGGACTAATCAGATTATTTTGAAAGGGGTAAGAAGTAACTCTTTACTTTGATCACTTTTCTCAAAGATCAACCATCATCACCATTTTACCTGTTCATCAAAGGCACCTCCCCGAATCACCCTCGAGGAAGTCAACCTTGCATTCGTGAAGTAGTACCTCTAGTACCCAGTTTTTAATCATTCCGTTAAAGTTATTCTATGATCCTACCTTCACTTCCCAAGTCGTCCATAACCGCGGACACGGCTTTTCGAAAAGATTTATCCCTGCAGGGGTGTACAAAGTGGAAGTCCCCGGAGTCCCGAGGGGCTCCAGCTCCTTCACCACGCGTACCGTCCGGCCCATTACCTGTACAATTAGCTCTCTTCCTTGGAAAGCCGGCTGGGTGGGAGCGGTGTCGACTTCTCCCTCGTTAAGGACCTTCCAGGATCATCAGTGCCGGTAGGACAGGTTTGGTGACTCCTCCAACACCCTGTCCCGCGGACACTTACTTTCCTAATACCATCATCCTCATCTCAGTTCATCCCACCATCATCACGCACGCGCAAATGGAAGCCCGAACTAGAGGACCCTGGCTAGCCCCGCTCGACTTATTTAGTCTATGAGGGTTCCTGCACTGCGAATGCATAGGCCTCACGCATGGTTGCACGCTCAGTCTTGGTTCAAGAGGTATAGAACTCGCACCTAGGCGGCGAGAACGAGACAAAACACCACAACCACAGTGGCCTCTCATCCCCACCTTTAAGCATTTTGTTATCCGTCACCACACTTCTCCACCATCAACCATTTACCTCAACACCTGTTTCCAACACGAACCATCCATCCAATAGCTATGCATATAACTAAGCATGGCTAAGCATCAGCATAACATAGTAAGTATCTCAGGCCAACAATACAGACCTATGGTTAATAGGAGGGAAAACAGGTAATGGCATTGGAATCATAATGCAACTATAGGATACTCTAATCCGAACCAAATTGACATTTGGAACCGCATGCAATATTGTCAGCCCAGTAAGAACCAGGGTGTACTGGGCCAGGCCTCTATAACCCTCAACACTCGGCGAGTGAATCTCGCCAAGGACCAGGTCTGCAAGCCTGGGGAGCCCGCGGGGCAGAATCGCCTCGCGGAGGCCTGAGGAGGCAGCTAAGGCCTGTGGAGCCTCTACTCCGCTGCCCCCTCTCCAAGGAAGCTTTCCCTGAGGGGAAGTCAACGCAGAATCCTCCACAGGGCGTTCCCGCCCACGCGAGGGTTCCTTCACTGTAAAGCAAGCTCTGCGGAGCGCACATGGCTTCCGCAGCGGCCGCAGAGTGATCGCGCCTCTGCGCAGGGTGACGACGGAGCTACAGTCCCACTTTGGTGATAAAGGAGTCAACAAAGCAGGGGCAACGGCGCAGACCACCAAGCTTTCCTCTTTGGTGATAAGGGAGCAGGCCGGCGCTACGCGCCAAACGCGACGTCACCGTGGGGACTCCCCCCGCTCCTCTGCGGCAGCAGCTGGCCGTCCTGGATGGACGGCGGCCTCTCTGCTGCGGCCTCAGCTTTTGTGCCCATGGACCGCGCTCATGGACGCCCAAGCAGCGGTGCACCGTGCTCCCGACCGTTGTCGCCATGTGGTAGCCCCTCCGCTGCACAAGGACAGGGAGGAGGCCCGGGGCGCTTATAAAAGGAGCTGGTGCACCACCCTAACGAAGGGATCGAACACATTTTTACTCCTAGCCTAGCTACTTGTGCGCAAGGGAGAAGAAGATAGTAGCTTCCCTCCCCTTGTACACGCCATTGCCATAGCTGTGCCCTCGGCAAGCACGCTGTACTGTAACCTCTACAAGCAGCAATACAGACAGGCAGGACGTAGCGGTTTTACCTCCACAAGAGGGCCGTGAACCTGGGTACGCGCCGTGTCTCTCTGCCGTGATGTCCCTCCTCAGGCACGACGAGCAGCGTCGCCGCGCCGGATGAGGGTTGATTGACGTCGTGTTCAGCCCCTTACACGAACTCTCTTCGCGAGTGTGACTGCCCCTGTTTCGTGGGAGTCATTCTCTGACAATTGGCGCGCCAGGTAGGGGGCTGAGGCGCGCATTCAACCTCCATCGACCTCTGCGCCATGGCGGACACTCGCGCTGCTCGCGCCAACCGGCGCGCGTCAGGCAGAGCCGAGACCGAGCCCGTCGTCCACACCACCAGGCCACGCGGCCGTCCGCGCACCAACCGCGCTTCGGGGCGCACTACTGCGGAGCCACGCGTGGAGCACTCCGAGGATGAGGACGACCGCTACGACGAAGACGTCGACCACGAGCACAGCGAGGACGCTGAGTCCTCGCATCCATCTCGGCGTCAAAGCGCGTCCACGCTTGGACGCCCGGCGCCCAGCCCAAACACTGCGCTGCTCATGGCAGCCGAGCTCTTCCGCTACCGCCCCACCGCCGAGGCGCACGACAACTGGCTTGGCCGTCTCCAGCACCTCGTCGACATCGCGGCTGCGCCGCGCGCGGTTCCAGCACCTTCGCGCTCCCTGGTGCACCACAACTCCGGGCGCGCAGGCACCGCCGCGCATGGAGCACCTCCGCCTCCGCCTCCGCCAGGACCACCTCCGGCTGCGGCAAACAAAGCCGCCTCTCACGCGTCCTCGCCGCATGATTGTCAAATCGTGCAGCGGACGCCGCCGGACGCGCGGGTGGAGATGGAGCGCCAGCGGGACCTCCAGAAGCGCATCGTCGAGGAAATTGGCCAGGCCGGGCGCCAAAACCGCAGAGCTCTCTAGGGCGGCGTGGCCACGTACGCCACAGGCTGCATGGCCTTCACCCGCAACCTGCGCCGCGTCGTCTGGCCGCAGAAGTTCAGGCCAGACCTCCCCAAGGGCTACGATGGCACGAACAACCCCATCGAGTTCCTGCAGCTCTACACCACCTCCATCCAAGCTGCGGGAGGAGACGACAAGGTCATGGCGAACTGGTTCTCGCACGCCCTCAGGGACTCCGCCCTGTCGTGGCTCCTGAACCTCCCTGAGGACTCCATCGACTCCTGGGAGGACCTCTGCAAGCAGTTCGTCGCAAACTTCAAGGGCACGTACGAGCGCGCCCTCACCTACAACGACCTGCGCGCCGTACGCCAGAAGTCTGGCGAGACTCTCCGCAAGTACATCCAGCGCTTCAGCCAAGTCCGCAACAAAATCCCCAACATCCCTGACTCGCACGTCATTGCTGCCTTCAGAGAGGGCGTCACCAACCGCAGGATGCTTGAGAAGCTCGGCATCCACGATACCCTCTCCTCTGTCGTGAAGCTCTTCGACATCGCAGACAAGTGTGCCAAGGCAGAAGAGGGTCTCCTCTTCACCAAGGTGGCCTCTGCAGACGACCCTCCAGAGGGATCCAAGGCCCACAAGAAGCGTGACGAGACCAAGCGCAAGCCTACTGCTGTGCTGGCTGCTGAGCCCGGCGCTAAGCACGCTCGAGAGGACTCTGCAGAGGATGGCGAGAAGAAGATGGACAACCGTCCCTTCTGCATCTACCACAACAGGCGCGGCCACGCGACAGAGAACTGCTACGACCTCAAGCAGCTGAGCAAGAAGCGCGAGCAGGAAGAAGGCAGCGGTGGTCGCGGCAGAGGCCGTAACTACCGCAAGGGCGGACGCAAAGGTGGCTACCAGAAGCCTCAAGGGACTCAGGCCAACGCCGCTGAGAAGAACAACAACCTCCCTGACGAGGAGCCTGGGGGCTACCAGGCCCCTAGAGGCGCCATGGCGTGCATCCT
Organism: Poa pratensis; assembly: GCA_947311845.1. Taxonomy (NCBI): domain Eukaryota; kingdom Viridiplantae; phylum Streptophyta; class Magnoliopsida; order Poales; family Poaceae; genus Poa; species Poa pratensis. The sequence continues at coordinate 108,962,235 of CAMZMU010000107.1, read as the reverse complement.
CGGCGGGGCTCAGGCGCCCAAGTCCAACAATCAGTTCAAGCAGTTCGCCCGTGAGCTCAACGCAGCGCTGCCTGGGGTGGAGACATCGCGTCCCCTCAAGTGGTCTCAGTACACCATCGCCTTCGACGCCAAGGACCACCCCAAGTCGACCAAGACTGTAGGCACCCTCCCGCTGGTGTGCACCCCCACCATCAACAATATCGCCGTCGGCAAAACGCTCATTGATGGGGGTGCAGGCCTGAACGTCATCTCTGTCGAGACCTTTGAGACGCTTCAAGTGCCCTACGAGTGGCTTATGCCCTCCAGGCCCTTCACAGGGGTCACCAGCGGCTCAATCTCGCCTCTGGGGCAAGTGAGGCTTGCAGTCACCTTTGGCACGCAGCAAAACTATCGCACCGAGCTCATCGACTTCGACGTCGCGCACATTGGCCTGCCCTACAACGCCATCCTCGGCTACCCCGCCCTCGCGAAGTTCATGGCCGTCACGCATCACGCCTACAACATGGTCAAGATCCCTGGCAGCGGCGGCACCATCACCATCCATGGTCACGTACAGGACGCTACACGCGCTGTCGAGCTCGCCTACAAAGCCGCTGCCATGGCGTTCCCTGCTGACGAAGACCTGGAGCCCCTCGCGAGGCCCAAGAAGAAGAAGCAGCTGTTCTCTCAGGAGCAGGCCGCTACAAAGAAGGTGTCGCTGACCACCAGCGACTCGGGGGCAGAGGGCTCGGGGGCTAGCGTCACCATAGGCGCTGGCTTGCCTCCCAAATAGGAAAGCGCGCTCGTCGCCTTCCTTCGGGCAAATTCTGACATGTTCGCATGGACTCCGTCAGAAATGTCCGGCGTACCAAGGGAGGTGATCGAGCACCACTTAGCTGTGTGTCCAAGCGCACGCCCCGTCAAGCAGAAAGCACGGAAACAAGCCCCTGAGAAGCAAGCCTTCATCATCAAAGAAGTAGAAAAGCTAAAAGCAGCAGACATTATTCGAGAAGTTGCCCACCCCACCTGGGTCTCTAATGGCGTGGTTGTCCCAAAACCCAATGGGGGAGGCCGGCTCTGCATCGATTACACTGATGTAAATAAAGCCTGCCCCAAGGACCCATACCCCATGCCAAGGATTGATCAGATCGTGGACTCCACAGCCGGCTGTGATCTCCTCTGTTTTCTGGACGCCTTCTCAGGCTACCACCAGATCAAAATGGCTAAAGAGGACGAGGAGAAAACAGCATTCCTCACCCCCTGTGGCGTGTATTGCTACACTTGCATGCCCTTCGGGTTGAAGAACGCCGGCGTCACCTTCCAGAGGCTCATGAGGATCGCCTTGGGGGCTCAGATGGGAAGAAATGCAGAGGCATATGTTGACGACATCGTAGTCAAGTCTCGCGAGGGAGACACTCTCTTGAAGGACCTCGAGGAGACCTTCGCCAGCCTGCGCAAGGTGAACATCAAGCTAAACCCCGCCAAGTGCGTCTTCGGGGTACCTTCAGGCTGGGTTGACGAGCTCAAGGACTACTTGCTAAAAGGAGTCCTTCCCGAGGAAGACGCAGAGGCAGAACGAGTCGCTCGACAAGCGAAATCCTATTACATCCTTGAGGGAGACCTATACCGCAAGCGCCCAAATGGCATTGCCCTCAAGTGTGTGCCTCCTGAGGAAGGACGCATGCTCCTCAGGGACATACACAGTGGAGAGTGCGGCCACCATTCCTGCGCGCGCACCCTCGCTGGCAAGGTCTTCAGGAGCGGTTTCTACTGGCCTCAAGTGCTTCAAGATGCCGTCACCATCGTTCGGTCTTGCGATGCATGCCAGTTCCACGCCAAGCAAGTCCATCAGCCTGCACTGGGACTCCAGACCATCCCGCTCTCCTGGCCGTTCGCGGTCTGGGGGCTGGACATCTTGGGACCCTTCCCGAGATCGCAAGGGGGCTACCGTTTCCTCTTCGTGGCTGTTGACAAGTTCACCAAATGGGCAGAGGTTGAAGCGGTGCGCACCATCCCAGCCAGGGCAGCCGTGAAGTTCATCAGAGGCCTGGTCTGCCGCTTTGGTGTGCCAAACCGCATCATCACCGACAATGGCTCACAGTTCACCAGCGGCATCTTCAGGGCTTACTGCGAGAGCCTCGGCACCAAGCTCTGCTTCGCCTCGGTAGCTCACCCACAGAGCAATGGTCAAGCCGAGCGAGCAAATGCTGAGGTCCTCAAGGGCCTCAAGACGAGAAGTTTCAACCGCCTCAAGGGCTATGGCAAGGGCTGGATCGATGAGCTCCCCTCCGTGCTCTGGTCCATCCGCACGAACCCTACAAAGCCCACTGGTGAGACGCCATTCGCCCTGGTGTATGGAGCCGAAGCAGTCCTCCCCACAGAGATCAAGCACGGGTCCGCAAGGGTCCTTGCCTTCAATGAGGACAATCAAGAAGACCTCCACAACGACGACCTGCTGTTCCTCGACGGGTTGCGCCGCCGAGCCGCCCTCAGAGCGGCAAAGTACCAGCAAGACCTGCGACGCTACCACAGCCGCCACATACGTCCGCGCACTCTCGAGACAGGCGACCTTGTCCTCAGGAGGATCCTCTCCAGGGAAGGTCTCCACAAGCTCTCGCCCATGTGGGAAGGCCCCTACAGGGTCGCGCATGTCGCCAGACCTGGCGCGGTGCGCCTCGAGACGGAGGACGGCATCCCGGTCAAGAACCCTTGGAACATCGCGCATCTACGCAAGTTCTACCCGTGATCTCTATCACACCAGGCATTTTTTGTCTCTAGAGGAAAGCGCACAGCTTCACCTCCAAGCTTCACAAAAGCTTCTCTCTCTGAGGGCCAGTCCCTCTGAGCTCTTCCTGTAACGTGCCGCCGCAGGCCGTGAAGAGTCTCAGCCACTGAATGTGGTCCCCATGCCTCGACATGGAAACTTTATCTTGGCAAGCCCAAGTGTAACGAACCAATTCGTTTCCTAGTGAAACATTGCGCTGCGGCGCCGCTATGTAATATTTTGGGGGTGAGTTTTAGTTCTCATTACTCTGTGTTTTCATTCGCGCTCATATCTTTCCCCTTGCGCACCTCGCGAGCGGGGGCTGAGTACGGTGACTGTGCCTCGGGAGCATCCCAGCAGCACCGCAAAATCCAAAAGGATCCGAGCTCTAACACGTGAGCACGCTCTCACGCCTGTTACCTCACCAAAGAGCTCTGGCCCAGGGGCTTGCTCCCAAACCTGCCACCTCACCTAAGGACCTTTGGTACTTACTCTCCTCGCGAGGCACCCATGAGGAAACCTATAAGCGCGCATGAGTTTCTCTACCATGTTTTGCTTTGGTTCCGCCTCTAACCTACACAGGGAACAAGAGTCCCCCCAAGGCTCGTGGAGTCACGCTCCAGACCCAAAGAGGGAAGCACACCTTCAGGGAAATCAACGCCCTCCACGAGGCCAGAACCTCGCTAAGCTAAGTCCTGCGCTTACACCTCAGGCGTTGTGTTTTTCCTCTCACGAGCAACTTCCGTCCCTCGGGCGGGTATTTTCTCCTTCGCATTTCATGGACTGCTTGAGCGTCAAAGGGGAGCCCTCGAGCATCGCGACTCGAGAGCTCTTACCTCTCTAAGCCTTAAACACCCCCCGGCCTTGCTGAGTCATTGCTCTGGCATACCGTAGTGGCGGAGTCATAGCGCTAAGAGACGGGTCCTGACGACGTAAAGCGAAAAAGGCATGGAATAGGGATAAAATGCCCGTCGAGGGGCACACACATTGCAGCACAATAAAGTGTTTTACAGACCATCACAAATGAAACAAAGTCTTTAAACAAAGATAACTTGCGCCTCAGGCGCGACTTGTGGCAGGAGCAGCTTAAGCAGAAGTCTTGGCGGCCTCATCCTCCTCAGCGTCACTTCCTCCGCGCCTTCCTCCTCGACGTCTTCCTCCTCGCCAGAGGCCGGCTCTTCAGCGACCCTCTTGAAGCGGTTGACATAGTCGTTGATCTCCTCCCGCAGCGAGTTGAAGAGGCGCGTCTCGATCTGAGCATCCCCATGGGCTCGGTCACGGACTCGAAGTCGAAGCATGGATATAGGCGCTTGAGGTTGACGAAGACGCGCTCGACCGCCACCAGCAGGAGCTTGCGGCACTCCTCGTCGACAACATCGTCGAGTTCCGCCACAGGGCCCTCAAGGACGGAGAAGAGCTGGTCGAAGTAGGTCAGATACGTGGCGACGTCGGCGTTCCCGTGGACGGGGACGGCAGGAGCATCCACCCCCAGCTTCGCAGCAAGAGCGTTCCCGCGCGTCACCAAAGATCGGAACATACGCTCCCGCTGCTGCGTCAAGACCCGTGCCGCCACCGCGCTCTGCTCAGCCTCCTCGACCCTCTCCACAACAGGGGCCACCTGCGCATTCAACTCCTGCATGTCTGCCATCAGGGCTGTGAGGTCCTGCTCCGAGCGCTCGAGGGCCTGTTCCGTGCGGAGATTAGCGTCCTTGGCGCGCTTCAGCGAGGATTTCAAGTTGGCGTTCCACTCCTCCAGCTGGCGAATGCGCTTGCCGAGCTCTCTGCGCTTTTTCTGGAAGCCGTCCTCCTGCTTCTTGAACTTCCCAGCATACTCCCGGGAGACGGCCTGTGTGACAGCAGTGCGGTACTCTTTTTGCTTGGTGAGGGCCTCCGCCTCCGCCTCCTTTTTCTTCTCGGCAAGCTTTGGTTGGCCTTCTCCACAAGCTCCCGGTGCCGCTCCACCTCCTTGTCGTGCTTGCCCATGGCCTCAGCCAAGCTGCTCTCGCGGGACTCCAAGGCCTCACGTTCTCTGTTCATGTCTGTTTCCGCCTGCTCCAGTTCTCCTCACGCTTGAGCACCTCAGCTTCGCGTGTCGTCATGGCCTGCTCGCGAGCCTCCAGCGACAGACGATGCTGCTCCAGAGACTTCCTCACCACCTCAGCTTCAGCAATTATCTTCTCCTCGCGGCTGGCCAGCTCCTTGCGCTGGTCGGCGAGGGAGGTCTCGATAGCCGCTCGGTCGAGGCTGCAGCCTGGCGCTCCGCCACAGCCGCCTCCCGATCCTCTGCAGCCGCCTTGCGTTCCGCCTGGACCGGCGCCAAGGCCCTTGCGCCTCGCGCTCCGCGTTCTCGCGGATCTCCTGGGCCTGCCGCGTCGCCTCGTCGCGCTGCGCCTGAAGGCTTGGTCGTCAGGGCCACTCCGCCGCCTGACTTCGAAGAAGCGGGCCCAGTCAGCAGCAAGGGCGTCGTACCTCCTGCCAAGCTCCGCCTCCTCAAGGGCAAGTTGGGTTCTAGCCCGTCTAGGGTGCCCCTCACCAAACGGAGGGCAGCTTGGCGGCACGCGCTGCTCCGGCTCCGGTCGCTCAAGACCAAGGCCCAAGAGCCCTCACGTGGCGCAGCGTCCTCCACCCCAGCGCCAGCCTCTGGTGCTGAAAGCACAGTGCTTGGACCAGGGTCAACACGGGGCCCAGGAGCGGGCCCCCACCGTCTTGTGCGTCGTTGTTCTCCACGACCCTCCTCGTGGGCCTCGGGGGCTGGCGAGGGAGGCCTAGCCACCAGTGGCTCAACCGCAGCCTCGCCTGCTGCGGCCTCAGAAGAAGTGGCCTCCCCCTCAGGCTCGGAATTTGGAGGGGGCGGCGGAGGAGTTCCCTCCTCCATCTCGGCGTCGGCGCCTCCCGGCGCCTGTGTGCTGGTCCCCGCCGTCTCCACGGCGGGTGTCTCTGGGGGCTCCAGTGGAGCATCAGGGCGCGGCGGCGACGGAGCCTTCACCCCTCCTCAATCTGACTCTCGGCAGGAGGTGGCGAGGCAGTTGCTTCTTCAAGGGGCGTCTCCCCCACAGGCCTCATGGCCTCGTCAACAGCCGGCCCTGTGGTGACTGTCACCACGGGCTCCTCAGTCTCTTCTCCAAGGGGCGCCGTAGGCCCCTCAACAACGGGCGTAGCGCCGCGCCGCACGTCCGCAGCCTTGCGGAGTCGGCGGCGCTTCGCATGAACCAGACCCCTGATAATCAAGACAGTGAGATCCTCGAGAAAGGCAAGAACTCTCGATAAGCAAGAACAGTCAAGAAGAAACAGTACTCACCCAGATGGCTTGGCGCGGGTGTCCACCCACACCTTGTTGGCAGAGCGCCACCCTGATGAGGCTCCAGCGCTGGGCTCCTCAGGGGCCGCCTCAGCTTTCCTCTTAAGAGGAGTGCTCTCCAGGCTTCTGGCGGCCCTGTCGTGGATGGCCTTGGTGCGGGGCTCGCACCGCTTTGCCGCGGCCTCCGGGCCGCTATCGTCTCCGTCTTCGTCTTCTTCTTCTGTGGCCCGTCGTGACGGGGCCACCACAAAATCCTCGTCCACATCGGACGATATCTCCAGGATCTCCTCCTCAGGGGCCGCCTGCTTTGAAGAGCTCGCCTCCCCTGACGAGGGGTTGACTCCTCCGGCGGCGGCGTCAGCTTCGGCGTCTGAAGCAGCAGAGGACTCGCCAAACAAGTCTTCCTCCACCACAGGCGCCGCAGCCCCCTTCGCCTCTTCTCCCTCCAAGCCCTCTGGCGTGAACGTCGGCATCATCTCCAGAACTGCGAGGCGCTTCTTTGGAGTGAGCTGGTGGAGGGGCCTCAGGTGCTCAGTGCCCGGAACAGGGATCTCCGGGGCGATGAAGAGCGTGCCTAAGATGGAGGCGACGTCGTCTGGCGCGTGGGCGCTGAGGTGCAAGCGCATTGGATCTGCCGGGCCGGAGTACATCCACACCGGCTTCGTGTGCGCCTGGAGGGGAGCGATGCGCCGCCTCACGAAGTCCTCAGCGACCATCTGCCCCGTGAGGCCAGCCTCGCGGACGAGCTTCATGCGCGAGACCAAGTGGGCAATCTTCTGGTGCTGGAACTTCTCGCTGGACCAATTTGAGTTCTTCAGCGGCGGCGCCTCAGGCTCATCGAAGAAGGCATTCCGCTCCTTGGCGTCGACGAGAACCCACTTCTGGCGGAAGTCCTCCACCTTCTTCGTCACCCTCGTAACGGCCTTGTCGCCATCCCACGACATGGGGATGTAGACGGCGCCCATCCCGTCTGCGATGCGGAAGGACACGCACCCAGACCGCTCGCCGGCGCCGTGTTGCGGAGCGCGTAGAAGCTCCGGAAGAAGGCCACGGAAGGCATCACTCCCAGATACGCCTCGCAGAGATAGGCGAAGATGGCGAGAATCAGGATGGAGTTCGGGTGGAGGTGCAGGAGCTGGATCTGATAGAAAGCCAGCACCTCCGCAAGGAAGGGAGAGAACGGCGGCACCAAGCCGGCGAACAGCGTGTGGACGAAAATGGGATACCACCCCGCCGCCAGCTTGCCGAAGCGCGCCGCCTTGACGCCGCTGGCGCCATGCTCATTATTCCTCCCGGCGACGAGGACCTTCAGCCTATCCAGCGCCTCCGCTGTGGAGACGCGAGTGCCGATGAGAGCCGGCGCAAGCTCCTCCTCCCGCTGCGCTTCAGCGGAGGCCTCCACCATCACCGCCTTGCCTTCTTGGGGCCCATGGCTCGCGAAGGAAGGGCGGCGGAAAAGCTCGGAGAAGAACGGAAATCGCCGGAGCAGTGGAGCACCGGAGGTGTATGCAAGAAGGAAAGGGCGTAAATGCGCGTAACTGCTGCCCAACAGCCGCGGCAGCCTTTATATCACCTCAGGGCGGTTTCCGAGGCGTCGTGGGTCCCGCCACGACGCCCACCTCCTCCGGAGAAGCCGAGACGCACCAACCGCTCGCCACGTGTCTCGGGCCGGCCGGACACTTTGGGCCCATGACGCTTCGCCTGCGCCCCCTGGACCGCGTCGTGCCCGTCATGGGCCCGGGGGCTACTGTCAGCCCAGTAAGAACCAGGGTGTACTGGGCCAGGCCTCTATAACCCTCAACACTCGGCGAGTGAATCTCGCTAAGGACCAGGTCTGCAAGCCTGGGGAGCCCGCGGGGCAGAATCGCCTCGCGGAGGCCTGAGGAGGCAGCTAGGCCTGTGGAGCCTCTACTCCGCTGCCCCCTCTCCAAGGAAGCTTTCCCTGAGGGGAAGTCAACGCAGAATCCTCCACAGGGCGTTCCCGCCCACGCGAGGGTTCCTTCACTGTAAAGCAAGCTCTGCGGAGCGCACATGGCTTCCGCAGCGGCCGCAGAGTGACCGCGCCTCTGCGCAGGGTGACGACGGAGCTACAGTCCCACTTTGGTGATAAAGGAGTCAACAAAGCAGGGGCAACGGCGCAGACCACCAAGCTTTCCTCTTTGGTGATAAGGGAGCAGGCCGGCGCTACGCGCCAAACGCGACGTCACCGTGGGGACTCCCCCCGCTCCTCTGCGGCAGCAGCTGGCCGTCCTGGATGGACGGCGGCCTCTCTGCTGCGGCCTCAGCTTTTGTGCCCATGGACCGCGCTCATGGACGCCCAAGCAGCGGTGCACCGTGCTCCCGACCGTTGTCGCCATGTGGTAGCCCCTCCGCTGCACAAGGACAGGGAGGAGGCCCGGGGCGCTTATAAAAGGAGCTGGTGCACCACCCTAACGAGGGATCGAACACATTTTACTCCTAGTCTAGCTACTTGCGCAAGGGAGAAGAAGACAGTAGCTTCCCTCCCCTTGTACACGCCATTGCCATAGCTGTGCCCTCGGCAAGCACGCTGTACTGTAACCTCTACAAGCAGCAATACAGACAGGCAGGACGTAGCGGTTTTACCTCCACAAGAGGGCCGTGAACCTGGGTACGCGCCGTGTCTCTCTCTGCCGTGATGTCCCTCCTCAGGCACGACGAGCAGCGTCGCCGCGCCGGATGAGGGTTGATTGACGTCGTGTTCAGCCCCTTACACGAACTCTCTTCGCGAGTGTGACTGCCCCTGTTTCGTGGGAGTCATTCTCCGACAAATATTATAGTGGAGAAAATACTTGTGGAAAATAGGATAAGATATGCTCAGAGGGGGGATTACGCTTGCCTTGCTCAACGTGCTGGTAGTACGGCTCTTCGGGGTATTGTGGAGTAACCCCGGTTGCTGGATCTAACGAAAAACAAACATCGGGAGAGAACAATCAATCACCACACATATGCTTAACAAATGCAATGCGCAAACATATGATGACATGACATTTTAAATCCCCGGGAGGGGATGATGCAACTATTCAAATTAAACGGAGTTCGGGTGCTTAGAGGGGCGCATCCCGAATATACCGTGGAGTTAGGGCATGAATCATTGTTACTTGTCGATTAAGGGAGTGGAAACCCTAAGGTTAACTTGCTGATGATATGGCATGAGCATGAGAGAGATGCAGAGTATCGGTGATTCAATATACATGATGAATATTTCAGAAGTTAGTTCACAAGCTGTCCGGACATTTGGGTATAACGAACACAATTCTCCGATGCACCGATAACGTTATCATTTTAATTTCCTCTTTTACACATTCTATCTTTTGATACTTTATGTAAACAGCAATTTAAAACTAGTTGTCCAGATTTGAAGAGAAAATTGAATTAGGAACATTATTTTTTTTATACCGAATTAAATCGGATTATCCGATTTGTTTTGACTCGGAAAAACCGATTGGGAGGGAAAAATTGAGGTTTTGAGGTACTGGTAGTATTCGGAATATCCGATTAGAATTGAGATCGGATTATCCGATTGGAGGAAAAATAAAATGTGGCTCACGTACTGGATAAGAACGGAATGTCCGGTGCAGGAACGAACTCGGAATATCCGACGAGGAGCAAGACGCAGAGCTATGGCGAGGTAAAAAAATGAACTCGAGCTACGGATGTCGACGGAACACAAGGAGGGCACAGGGAGGGTCGCGGTCTCACCCTGAACTCGGGATATGCTTGGCGGAGACGGGGGTGGACGGAGAACGGCGGAATCGCCCGGCGGAGCTTCGGTGGCCGCGGCGAAGAAGTGGACGGCGGCGGCGATTCGCGGAACCCCGGCTCGATTCCTTCGGCAGGGAGGGCGAGGACGACATGGCGACGCTCTCTGCGGTCGTCGATTTGTACGGGGCGGGCTAGAACGACGGCGGCGAGCTCGGCGGAGACGGCAGCTTCGGTCTCGGGGGGAGAAGAAATGGGGAGAGGGAGCAGGTGAGTGAGCAGGTGTGGAGCAGCGCGACTTGTGGTGCTCCTCTTCTTGCAGGAGGAGGCAGAGAGGAAGGGGGCCCGGGGCGATGCGCGCGTGCGCGACCGACACGGCCATGGCGCCAGTGTAGCGCGAGTGAGAGGTGAGAGGAGAGAGAGGAAGAGCAGTTTTGCAGGGAACCCCCTGGAGATTTTGAAATCATCACAAACAGGTCCCTGTGCTGTTTCTTTTTAAAACTACAGCAGCACTTCCACGATTTAAATAAGGCACTTACACATTTTATAAAAATCTGGTAAAATTTGGGTTGCCTCCCCATATGATGAAGAAGCTCCACAAATTTTGTTGTCTCAAAATAAAATGTTTTTGACAACATTTATTCATAGGGTTGAAAATAGAGTAATTTGCTAAAAACAAATGTTGCTCCTTTCTTAAAATCAAAACAAGTGCAAAGTATTATTTTTGAAATCTTGGAACTTCCTTGACAAATATAAGATGTCAAGTATGTGTTTTGCAAGTTGGAGTGCTTTCATTGTTTTGAAAGTTGTTAAACAAGTTTGGCATTTTGTTTTTAAAATGATGCCAACCCACTTAATGTGTTGTTTATCAACTTAAAATGAATGCCATGATGCAATGCAACACAAAAGTGGAAATTTTATTCGGGTTTTTAGGTTTTCAACTTTGGGCTGTTACAATTCTACCCTCCTTACAGGAATCTCGTCCCGAGATTCTAAGAGTAGGAATGGGGGAAAGTGGTTACAACAGTCTTCAACCATCTTCTCGGTGTAGAGTGATTCAATGCATCCTGAAGATCTTCATATGCAACACTTCAAGGTCACTATCCACGTATACCATAGGAAAGAAAGAAACCTCACCGGAAAGATGGATCTTGGTGAAGTTACAACGAAGGAGTACCTCCTAGTAGATATTTTAGGATGAGACTTCGAGCATCCCTTGGATTGTCAGTAGGAGACACATGCGGGGGACGGGAGATTGATAAGGAGTTTCTAGTTGGTAGACAACTGTCTCTCAAAAGGGTGGAAATATGAACTTTGCACAAGGCCTGGAATTTCTGAAGACGAAAGGTAAACAAGATTCCAAGAGGTGAAGAGGCAACTTGTACCCAACAGCTTGAGTAGAACTTTCCTCACGGAGGAGTATTTCAAACCAAGGGGGGAAGGATCACGAAGATGGACCGAGAGAAATTTAGAAACTCCGGAAACATTAGTATCGGGAGGAACTCCTTGATATTCTAGACATCGGGAACAAGCTCTTGAGGATCACCAACTATCGTTTCTGATTGAGATTTAGGTCTGGTCAGGCGTAGAGATACTTCAGACTCGACATGAATGAGTAGGAAGCTTCGCAAAGGATACCAACGGATTACAGTTGCTAGAATCCTTAAGAGTTAGACTATGATGTCAAACTCCAAAGGAGGAACGAGATTGCGGAACTCACATATTAGCAACTTGTCAAAAGACGGCTGCACCTACATGAATTACTTGCAAGGAGACACAGTTGAGACCATGTTGGGAGACACCAAGGAGGACAAAAGAAGTTCTCAGACTTCTTCTCCTTCTAGAACGATTCAGATAGTGGCTTGGAGGCATAGACGGAATTCTCAAGGAAGGGAGGTAACAACGTACCATACCAAGAAGATTTGCACAAACAGGATCGAGTTAGGATGATTCCGAGGAGACAAGACAATTTATTCAGATCCACGGCGACATCTTCCAGCAATTGTACGTGGACCAGAGAAAGTCATTTCTATCTTCGAGAACACATGCCTTGTGACGACATAAGTTAGTGCTAACAAGTTTACAATGCTACGCCCACTATTCCATATAAATCTCTTCAAACATGGAGGAAAATAAGAGGTAGTTGATGAGCTCAACAACCAACTTATCTAGTTACTCCAAGATGGTCAACTCATATGTCACATGAACGGGCATAAGAATTGCTCAGATTAACACCTTCAGGTAGGTCGGAGTTTGATTTGACGATGGCTCGATTCAAATCAAAAGATTTGGAGGGTAGCATATCCAAAGAGGAGATACCACCTGATTTCAACATGAACAGACTAGACATCCCCCTGAGAATGAACTATAACAGATAGAGAATAATTCAGGACATCCAACACGAATTTCCTAGAGAGAGGAGTTGTTCAGAGAACCAGCTTACTCATAAGCTCAATTTTTCTTGGAGAAAAGAGTTGTCCGTGATGTTGAGCTTGGACAGGCGACAACCTGGCGATACTTCTGGAAGGAACAACAGGATATCACGATCCATCGAGATGTCTTGAGTTCGAGAGAGAATCATGGCGTTCAAGGCACAACGAGGTGGTCTTGGGAGTTTCGGCACGAACCTAGCTCTTTGACCGAGGGAGGGCACCAGAGAGAACGAAGTGCAGGAGCATCACTTCATCAAGTAGATCATGACACTTAGCACGAGTGCACATTCTTTATAACAAGATATCGTGCTACTCTAAGAGGGAACAGAAATAGAGACTAACAAACCTCTTATTCCGTGGACTACAAAACTTTGACCTAGCCCGAGAAGTGGACAAGGTACTGTAGTTCGTTTCTCCTAACAAATCGAAGTGGAAGATCTTGACGGATCAATAGAGTGACTTGCATCGGAAAACACCAATGCACGGTAAAGACATGACGGTCAAGCGGAAGACACGGGTCGAAAGAAGATCAAGAGGAACAACATGCTCAGGAGAAATCCTAGGATGTTGAAGATACACCGGTTATTACTCAATTGTGATAACCATGCCCAAAAAGGAGAGATGCAGCAGAATTATGAACATAGGTGGGGGATTCGCGAAGAGAATTCTGGTCATAACCCAGATGGTTTCAAGACAGAACTTAGAACGAGGCTAAGGAGAGCTGAAGTTACATAGTCAGCTAAGGTGTGGGAAATGGGTGGACAATACCTCACTGACCACATAAAGGACTTGGGTTGAAGGTCAGCATCATGCGCTACTAGCGAGAGTTAAGAAATCACAACTTAACACACACTAGTTGGCACAATCCGGGACCTTATGTTCAAGTCCTTGGGTTAAAACCCGAAGAAAGGAAACAAGGATTAAACTCGATAGAAATACAAGGGTCCGTAAACAACTGAGTTGATAGGAATTTTCATCGTACTCCAGATGGTTTCTCGGCACATGAAGCTTCGGATTGTAGCGCGGCGGGAGCAACTGGGCACATAACACGCAAGGTAGAACCCAACCGCGAGATCCTAATCATTTGAAGCAATAGGTGAGAAGTGAAAACTTTTAACTCAAATCGAGGTAAGATTGCTCCGAGATTAGAGGGTAACCAGATAAGGAGTAAAAAGAATCCTAAGATGGTTTTCACAATTCATTTGTAGGTTAAAAATATTTTCACAAACACTAGACTCAACGTCGACCAGTAGAAAGGGTTTCCTACAGGCAGTCCTGCTCTGATACCAACTTGTGGCGCCCCGACCTGACTGCTATACAGTGATACTGTGTCTCCGGTTATCCGATACCACCAGACACACTATCAAAGCATAATAGAGAGATCAAGACTTGTGGAACAACTGGCACATCACAGACTCTACGGCACAAATCATATAGTTCAACTCTTATAATAGAGAAAGATAGCAAATGACAACCAGAGGTCACAGACCCAACAATACAACATGCGGAAGCGAAGTGTGTTGTTCTAAACAACAAGAACCAAATTATGGCCTAAGAGGCCTGCAAATAAACATCCAGCGCCAGCTGTTCCGGGATGTCCCAAGCTGCCACCTGGGAACCCCAGACTACTCGTCGACGTCCACAAAGAACCCACCTTCGAGGTCGGTGAAGTACTCTCCTGAAAATAAGCAAACGACGTTGAGTTCGACGAACTCGCAAGATTAAGAGCTAATATATGCTCCATGATTGGCTTTCAAAGGTTTTATGGCTGTTTTGCATAAAGCTGATTTTATTTCAAAAAGACATAACTCCATGGCATCGACTAATCAGATTATTTTGAAAGGGGGTAAGAAGTAACTCTTTACTTTGATCACTTTTCTCAAAGATCAACCATCATCACCATTTTACCTGTTCATCAAAGGCACCTCCCCGAATCACCCTCGAGGAAGTCAACCTTGCATTCGTGAAGTAGTACCTCTAGTACCCAGTTTTTAATCATTCCGTTAAAGTTATTCTATGATCCTACCTTCACTTCCCAAGTCGTCCATAACCGCGGACACGGCTTTTCGAAAAGATTTATCCCTGCAGGGGTGTACAAAGTGGAAGTCCCCGGAGTCCCGAGGGGCTCCAGCTCCTTCACCACGCGTACCGTCCGGCCCATTACCTGTACAATTAGCTCTCTTCCTTGGAAAGCCGGCTGGGTGGGAGCGGTGTCGACTTCTCCCTCGTTAAGGACCTTCCAGGATCATCAGTGCCGGTAGGACAGGTTTGGTGACTCCTCCAACACCCTGTCCCGCGGACACTTACTTTCCTAATACCATCATCCTCATCTCAGTTCATCCCACCATCATCACGCACGCGCAAATGGAAGCCCGAACTAGAGGACCCTGGCTAGCCCCGCTCGACTTATTTAGTCTATGAGGGTTCCTGCACTGCGAATGCATAGGCCTCACGCATGGTTGCACGCTCAGTCTTGGTTCAAGAGGTATAGAACTCGCACCTAGGCGGCGAGAACGAGACAAAACACCACAACCACAGTGGCCTCTCATCCCCACCTTTAAGCATTTTGTTATCCGTCACCACACTTCTCCACCATCAACCATTTACCTCAACACCTGTTTCCAACACGAACCATCCATCCAATAGCTATGCATATAACTAAGCATGGCTAAGCATCAGCATAACATAGTAAGTATCTCAGGCCAACAATACAGACCTATGGTCAATAGGAGGGAAAACAGGTAATGGCATTGGAATCATAATGCAACTATAGGATACTCTAATCCGAACCAAATTGACATTTGGAACCGCATGCAATATTATAGTGGAGAAAATACTTGTGGAAAATAGGATAAGATATGCTCAGAGGGGGGATTACGCTTGCCTTGCTCAACGTGCTGGTAGTACGGCTCTTCGGGGTATTGTGGAGTAACCCCGGTTGCTGGATCTAACGAAAAACAAACATCGGGAGAGAACAATCAATCACCACACATATGCTTAACAAATGCAATGCGCAAACATATGATGACATGACATTTTAAATCCCCGGGAGGGGGATGATGCAACTATTCAAATTAAACGGAGTTCGGGTGCTTAGAGGGGCGCATCCCGAATATACCGTGGAGTTAGGGCATGAATCATTGTTACTTGTCGATTAAGGGAGTGGAAACCCTAAGGTTAACTTGCTGATGATATGGCATGAGCATGAGAGAGATGCAGAGTATCGGTGATTCAATATACATGATGAATATTTCAGAAGTTAGTTCACAAGCTGTCCGGACATTTGGGTATAACGAACACAATTCTCCGATGCACCGATAACGTTATCATTTTAATTTCCTCTTTTACACATTCTATCTTTTGATACTTTATGTAAACAGCAATTTAAAACTAGTTGTCCAGATTTGAAGAGAAAATTGAATTAGGAACATTATTTTTTTTTATACCGAATTAAATCGGATTATCCGATTTGTTTTGACTCGGAAAAACCGATTGGGAGGGAAAAATTGAGGTTTTGAGGTACTGGTAGTATTCGGAATATCCGATTAGAATTGAGATCGGATTATCCGATTGGAGGAAAAATAAAATGTGGCTCACGTACTGGATAAGAACGGAATGTCCGGTGCAGGAACGAACTCGGAATATCCGACGAGGAGCAAGACGCAGAGCTATGGCGAGGTAAAAAAATGAACTCGAGCTACGGATGTCGACGGAACGCAAGGAGGGCACAGGGAGGGTCGCGGTCTCACCCTGAACTCGGGGATATGCTTGGCGGAGACGGGGGTGGACGGAGAACGGCGGAATCGCCCGGCGGAGCTTCGGTGGCCGCGGCGAAGAAGTGGATGGCGGCGGCGATTCGCGGAACCCCGGCTCGATTCCTTCGCAGGGAGGGCGAGGACGACACGGCGACGCTCTCTGCGGTCGTCGATTTGTACGGGGCGGGCTAGAACGACGGCGGCGAGCTCGGCGGAGACGGCGGCTTCGGTCTCGGGGGGAGAAGAAATGGGGAGAGGGAGCAGGTGAGTGAGCAGGTGTGGAGCAGCGCGACTTGTGGTGCTCCTCTTCTTGCAGGAGGAGGCAGAGAGGAAGGGGGGCCCGGGGCGATGCGCGCGTGCGCGACCGACACGGCCATGGCGCCAGTGTAGCGCGAGTGAGAGGTGAGAGGAGAGAGAGGAAGAGCAGTTTTGCAGGGAACCCCCTGGAGATTTTGAAATCATCACAAACAGGTCCCTGTGCTGTTTCTTTTTAAAACTACAGCAGCACTTCCACGATTTAAATAAGGCACTTACACATTTTATAAAAATCTGGTAAAATTTGGGTTGCCTCCCCATATGATGAAGAAGCTCCACAAATTTTGTTGTCTCAAAATAAAATGTTTTTGACAACATTTATTCATAGGGTTGAAAATAGAGTAATTTGCTAAAAACAAATGTTGCTCCTTTCTTAAAATCAAAACAAGTGCAAAGTATTATTTTTGAAATCTTGGAACTTCCTTGACAAATATAAGATGTCAAGTATGTGTTTTGCAAGTTGGAGTGCTTTCATTGTTTTGAAAGTTGTTAAACAAGTTTGGCATTTTGTTTTTAAAATGATGCCAACCCACTTAATGTGTTGTTTATCAACTTAAAATGAATGCCATGATGCAATGCAACACAAAAGTGGAAATTTTATTCGGGTTTTTAGGTTTTCAACTTTGGGCTGTTACAGCGTCAGTGTGTTTTTGTTTTCAGTTTGTTTTGTTTTGTTTGCTGTGCTATACTTGTTGGATCCTAGCATTCATGTTTGGGAGAGAGACACGCTCCACTTTTTCATTAGAATACTCTTGTGCTTCACTTATACTTGTTGAGTATTCCTGTCTAGTTGCTGTTATTGCTGTTAGCTCTCAGTTTTTCATACATCTCTTGTTAGAGCTTTCAGTTTTTTTTGAAGAAAGTACTCTCTTGCTTCACTTATATCTGTTTGGAGAGTTGTCAAATAAGTTGATTGGTGTTTGGTTGGACCAGAAAAATGCTATGCATGTTGTAGTGGTATAAAATGCTTACATGAATCTTTTTAGATCGTTGTCTTGAGTAATTTGATGCTTGTTAATTGTTTTGAGCTGTCAAGTAATTAATGTCTAAGCTTGTGCATCATGTAAGTAATGGCTATTAATGAAGAACTACTATAAGGATTTTCTGCTATAATAATCTGTTGCATAATTGGAAGTCCATAGTAGTCTAGATAATTTTTGGATGAAGGCTATGTGTTAACAAGGAAGACAGTGGGAGTCTATGGTTCGTCAAACCTTGTGTTTTATGTACACTCTTGCTATTCCAGTTGATAATGATGTTTGCTTATAATAACCTTGCTAGCCTAAACTCTGTACTAAGAGGGAATGCTTCTTGTACATCCAAAACCTTGAGCCAAATCCATGCCACCTGTGTCCACCATACCTACCTATTATGTGGTGTTTTCACCATTCCAAGTAAATTTCTTCATGTGCTATCTACTAACTACTCAAAACTGTTACATTTCCTTTTTGTGTCACTACTTGAAAAGCTCATAAGGACGTAGTAGTGAGATTTGTCATCTTCCATGCTAATTAATTTACAAGGATTGGCAGCTTCATCTGCTTCTCCACCTTTTATTTTGCATTAAAGAGCTGGTTAGTCCACCCTATAAATAAATAAATAAATAGACACTCCTCCATGGTGAATGTTGGTGGGCACCCGAGGATTCGGTTAGCCATGGTTTGTGGAAAGTAAATGGTTGGGAGGAGTGTCACCAATAAGTGCTTGTTACAAGTGCAGTCCTAAAAACTCTCGGAACCGCTCTAAAAGTTAGTTAGCCATGGAAGATGACAAGTACCTGCTATTTGATTTGTTGACACCTGTATACATCATTACCTTGCAAAACAATATTTTATGCTCTCTATATGCCTTCGGGAACTACAGCTCTAGCACATGATGTTAATCCCTGCTTCCCTCTGCGAAGGGCCATTCTTTTACTTTTATGTTGAGTCAGTTTTCCCACTTCTTTCTGTCTACTTAAGCAAACATCATTGTCAACTCCAGTATAACAGTTTTTACATAACTTTGTGTTTGGTTGATCATATTCTTTGCATTGACATTATCTATATGATATACATGTTGAAAGTTGAAGCAAATGCTGAAGCTATTATCTTCCTTTGTGTTGATACAAACACTTTCATGTTAAAAATTATTGCTGCTGTGAACTAACTATTATGTTAGACTATTATATCTCTAAATGTTTTATAGTATTATTCATGAAAGTTTGCACTTGTGTGATCACTTATGTTTACTCTTTATTTACTTGCTTGCAAACTATAGACCATTGGCTTGGATCACTTCATTCAGATCATGTGCATTACATTGTTATTTGATCAAAGATTGTTTTGGTAGCATGTCACTTCAAAAATTATCTGTTTTTATCGTTTACCTACTCGAGGACGAGCAGGAACTAAGCTTGGGGATGCTTGATACGTCTCAAACGTATCTATAATTTTTGATGTTCCATGCTGATATTATATCAATTGCTACATGTTTTGGCTATACTTTATATCATTTTTATGCATTTTCTGGGACTAACCTATTAACAAGATGCCACAGTGCCAGTTCCCTGTTTTCTGCTGTTTTTGGTTTCAGAAAATCTATTAAGGAAATATTCTCGGAATTGGACGAAACAAAAGACATCGTCAATAATATCACGAGGAGATCACGGAGTCCAAAGGGGAGTCGGAGCAGACCCACCAGGGGGCCACGCCACACTAGGGCGCGGGCCCACCCTATATTCTCCGCGACGCGAAAACCCTATTACGGTCGATCATATTCCACGAAAAGTTCCGTCGCGGCCGTCATCGTCAATCTCAGATCGGAGGAGTTCTGAAGCTCTTCCCGGCACCCTGCCGGAGGGGAGATCGTCACCGGAGGGCTCTACATCACCATGCCTGCCTCCGGAGTGATGCGTGAGTAGTCCACCCCTGGACTACGGGTCCATAGCAGTAGCTAGATGGTTGTCTCTCTACCTTGTGACTCCATGTTTAGATCTTGTGAGCTGCCTAACATGATCAAGATCATCTTATTGTAATGCTAGATGTTGTGTTTGCTGGGATCCGATGACCATGTTTATTCAAGTTGTTTATCTATGTGCTCTTGATCTTGCATGCTCTCCGTTGCTAGTAGATGCTTTGGCCAAGTAGATGCTTGTGACTCCAAGAGGGGGTATTTATGCTCGATAGTGGGTTCAGTCTCTAGATATCTGGATCAGTGACAGAAAGGTCTAAGATGTTAGATGTGCTGTTGCTACTAGGGATAAAACATTGGTGCAGTGTCCAAGGGCACTTGTATTGATTACATTACACACTTTACTTCATGCAATAATCTGTTGTTAGCAACTTAATACTGAATGGGATGCGGATGCTGCCTTGAAGGTGGATTATTTAGGCATAGATGCGGTTGGAATAACGGTCTATGTCCTTTGTTGTAATGCCCAACTAGATTTCATAGTAGACATCTTGGCATGTATTGCTTTGTTATGCCCTCTCTATTTGTCAATTGCCCAGCTGTAATTTGTTTACCCAACATGCTAGTTATCTGTTCTGAGAGAGACACCACTAGTGAACTGTGGACCCTGGTCCAATTTCCTCATACTGTTTACACAACCTGCTGCAATCATCTGTTTCCTGTTACTTGCTGTTTTTCCTGCTGTTTTCCACACCATACGTTTAACTCTTTGTTTCTGCAAGACCGGAGAGATTGACAACCTCTCTGTTTCGTGTTGGGCAAAGTTCTGGTTTGTGTCTGTGCAGATTCCACGTTGGTGCAAGCTCCCTAGCGCCAGGGGGAGTCAACATCAACAACCTTCCGATAGATCGTCAAGTCCTACTGGATTCATAACCTTGGGTAGATTTCTCAAGGGAAAACTTCTGCTGTCTACATCATAACCTTCCTCTTGGGGTTCACCAACACGTAGCCATCAAGCTGTTTTCTGGCGCCGTTGCCGGGGAAGTACTCATCATCACCATCATCATCATCCTCAAATACTCTCCCGTCAACCAGGCACCAGTGATCCATGGGAGCATCCCCAAGCTTAGCCTCTTCACTCTTCTTTATCACATTATATCATCCTTCTCTCTTGACTTTAATCCACTTTGGTTCTGTAGTGACACATTGCAAGAACTCAATAAAACATTAGATACAGCCCTCCACGTCTAGAGAGCCTTACTTAAAGTCCACAAGAGACAATGCAAAAAACAGAGACATAATCTGTCAAAACAGAACAACCAGTAAAGATGAATTTTTTCGAGGCACTTCCGTTGCTCAAATCAGAAAACTCGAAACTAATGAAAGATGCGTACATATCTGAGGATAATGCACAAAAATTTGCAGATTTTTTCAATATTTCTGGAATTTATAAGGCTCAAAACGGTGAACAGCAAAAATCTGTTCCTGTGCAGAAATCCAAATCTAGCATCATCTAATCATTAGAGACTCTTCTTGGCACAAAAATTCGAAAAAGTAAAGATACAAAGGAGTTGTTACAGAAGTAAGCAGCTCCTTGACTCAAAAAGCAAAGAAAAATTCCAGAAATAAAACATGGGTTGTCTCCCAAGAGCGCTTTTCTTTAATGCCTTTTAGCTAGGCTTGATAGTTTTAATGAAGCTCTCATAAAAATAGAAAACGAAGCAAAAGGAGCATCAAGAAGCAAATTCAAAACACATTTAAGTCTAACCCACTTCCTATGCATAGGTATCTTGTACACAAATAAATTCAAACAGAACAAAGTGACAAACATAGGAAGATAAAACAAGAATAACTTCAAAACTTTCAGCATATAGAGAGGTGTTTTAATACCATGAAAATTTCTACAACCATATTCTCCTCTCCCATAATAATTTTTAGTAGCATCATGAATAAACTCAACAATTTAACCATCACATAAAGCATGCTTTTCATGATCTACAAACACATAATTTTTATCAAGCTCAAAAATAGTGGGATTAAAACTTTCAAATCCACTTTTAACCATTTTATAACAAGATGATTGATCAATCTCAAAAGATATAGGACTCCTAGATAAAGTCAAGACCTCTCCAATCCCATTTTCATTAGTAGTACAATTAATATTATCAAGTAACATAGAACCATCATCTAGAGCTTTATCATAAACATTTTCCAAGCAAAACTCCTTAGTACCATGCATTTCGATATCAGCCACAAATAAAGGACTATCATAAGATTTTCGAAATAGGATGGATTATCATAAATACAGTAGCATAATCATTTTCAAAAGTTTTACTCATAGGGAATATTTCAAGAGAATCCACAGGAATATAACATTCATCCTCCTTTGGTAAGCATGGAGGGCAATCAAATAATGTAAGAGATAAAGAGTTACTCTCATTAGAAGGTAGGCATGGGTAGCTAATCCATTCTTCCTCCTTTTGTTCATCACTCTCCTCTTCTTTTTCATCTAATGAGCTTTCAGGTTCAGCAATTTCTTCTTCCACAGGTTCCTGCAAATTGTGGATACATTCTTGTGCATGACTGAGTTTCTCTTTATAATCAATGATATAACAATTATTGCTGAAATTTTCTATGCAATAATCAAGGATAGAAGAGACCAAATCTTTAAGGTTATTACAAGCAACACATGTTTCATAATTTTTAGACATGAAGGATTCTATTTCAGAAGCTCCCATAAATAAAACAAATTGTTCTACTTGTTCAGCTCCCAGATAAGCATAGTTATAACAATGATAGCTCATAATTATATCTACTTTACTAAAGCCACATTGAAATTTAAGATGTTTAGTATCCTGTTCAGAGCAACAATTTATATCATGGTGTTTAAGCAAAATTTCAGCAATTTGATTCAACTGTTTTAACACGCCTCTCATGACTTTACCCTTTGTTGATTCTCGATACTTCATATATAATTCTTTAACTTCCATACAGGTTCTAGAATGTTCTTCCATAACAACCGTTTTTTATATTTTCAGTTTTTCAAATTTTTATGGATTTTCGGGTATATAAGAAAAATAAAACAAGACAAAAATAAACTAGACAAAACTAAACAAAACAAAACACAACTAAACAGAAATAAACTAAGCACAAATAAACTAGACAAAAGTAAACTAGACAAGACAAAATAAAATAAAAACAGAGAGACAAGTAGAGTGTACTCCCCAGGTGAACTTATGAGTAGAGCTATGCTCCCCGGCAACGGCGCCAGAAAATAGTCTTGATAACCCACAAGTATAGGGGATCGCAATAGTATTCGAGGGAAGTAAAACCCAAATTTATTGATTCGACACAAGGGGAGACAAAGAATACTTATAAGCCTTAACAGCGGAGTTGTCAATTCAGCTGCACCTGGAAAAGCACTAGTAACAGGGGTGATGTGAAAGCAGCAGTAATATGAGAGCAATAGTAACAGTAACACAGCAGCAGTAGCAGTAACACAAAGGCAATGGCACCAGAAAATAGTTGATACTACTTCTAATGGCATATAGGACCGAATGAGTATTTGATGATGACAGATGGACCGGGGTTCCTGATGCGTGTAAAGTCACACGTCTGTTGGAAACCCCAAGAGGAAGGTATGATGAGTGCCGCAGCAAGTTTTCCCTCAGTATGAAACCAAGGTTATCAATCCAGTAGGAAGTCAACGTTGCTCCGAAGGTGTTGGTGGAGGAATGTAGTGCGGCGCAACACCAGATATTCCGGTGCCAACGTGGAACCTGCACAACACAATCAAACTACTTTGTCCCAATAAAACAGTGAGGTTGTCAATCTCACCGGCTTGCTGAAAACAAAGGATTAGGCGTATAGTGTGGAAAATGATGTTTGTTTGCAGAGAATGTAAAAGAACAATGATTGCAGTAGGTTGTATTTCAGATGTAAAAGAATGGACCGGGGTCCACAGTTCACTAGTGGTGTCTCTCCATAATAAAATACTAAACATGTTGGGTGAACAAATTACAGTTGGGCAATTGACAAATAGAGAGGGCATAACAATGCACATACATATCATGATGATCACTATGAGATTTATTTGGGCATTACGACAAAGTACACAGACCGCCATCCAGCATGCATCTGTGTCTAAATAGTCCACCTTCAGGTTAGCATCCGCACCCCTTCCAGTATTAAGTTGCAAGCAACAGACAATTGCATTAAGTATGGTGCATAATGTAAACAACACTAATATCCTTAGACAAAGCATTGCTGTTTTACCCCTAGTAGCAACAGCACATCCACAACCTTAGAACTTTCTGTCACTGTCCCAGATTAAATGGAGGCATGAACCTACTATCTAGCATAAATACTCCCTCTTGGAGTTACAAGCATAAACTTGGCCAAAGCCTACACTAATAACGGAGAGCATGCAAGATCATAAACAACACATATATGATAGATCAATAATCAACTTGACATAGTATTCAATATCCATCGGATCCCAACAAACACAACATGTAGCATTACAATAAGATGATCTTGATCATGATAGGCAGCTCACAAATCTAAACATGATGGCACAAAAGGAGAAGACAACCATCTAGCTACTTTATGGA
The DNA here is from genome assembly GCA_947311845.1 of Poa pratensis. Taxonomy (NCBI): domain Eukaryota; kingdom Viridiplantae; phylum Streptophyta; class Magnoliopsida; order Poales; family Poaceae; genus Poa; species Poa pratensis. Next base: position 108,938,467 of record CAMZMU010000107.1, on the reverse strand, counting down.
CCCGTAGTCCAAGGATGAACTACTCATGCATCACTCCGGAGGCAGGCATGGCGATGTAGAGCCCTCCGGTGATGATTCCCCTCTCCGACAGGGTGCCGGAGGAGAACTTCTGAACCCCCGAGTTAGGGTTGACGGCGGCGGCAGCGGATGTTTTCTGGAAATATGGCTCGGTGTTTTAGGGTTTTCGCGTCTGGAGGAATAAATAGGCGAAGGGGCGACGTCGGTGGAGGTGCGGGGCCCGCTCCCCATAGGGTGGCGCGGCAGGGGGCCCACCCGCGCCGCCATAGGGTGAGGGCGCCCTGCTGCCCCCCTTCGTCTCCTCTTCGGACTTCTGGAACGTGTCGGGAAAAATAGGCATCTGGGATTTTGTTTCGTCCGATTCCGAGAATATTTCCAGAACAGCTTTTCTGAAACCAAAAACAGCAGAAAACAGGAACTGGCACTGTGGCATCTTGTTAATAGGTTAGTTCCAGAAAATGCATAAAAATGCTATGAAGTGTGAATAAAACATGTAGCTATTGGTATAAAACTAGCATGGAACATAAGAAATTATAGATACGTTGGAGACGTATCAAGCATCCCCAAGCTTAGTTCTACTCGTCCTCGAGTAGGTAAACGATAACAACAATAATTTCTGAAGTGACATGCTACCAACATAATCTTGATCAAATAATATTGTAAAGCATATGTCATGAATGAAGTGACTCAAGGCAATGGTCTATAGTTTGCTAACAAATAGATAATGAGTAAACACTGAATCATATAGCAAAAGCTTTTCATAAATAGTACTTTCAAGACAAGCATCAAAAAGTTTTGCATAAGAGCTAACTCATAAAGCAATAGATTCTAAGTAAAAGGCATTGAAGCAACACAAAGGAAGATTAAGTTTCAGCAATTGCTTTCAACTTGTAACTTGTATATCTCATGGATAATTGTCAACACAAAGCAATATAATAAGTGCAATAAGTAAACATATAAGAATTGTTGCACACAAAGTTGACACAAGTGTTTGCTTCAGGGATAGAAAGGAGTAGGTAAACTGACTCAACAATAAAGTAAAAGATAGGCCCTTCGCAGAGGGAAGCAGGGATTAAATCATGTGCTAGAGCTTTTTAAGTTTTGAAAACATATAGAGAGCATAAAGTAAGTGTTTGAGAGGTGTTTGTTGTTGTCAACGAATGGCAGTGGGCACTCTATCCCCCTTGTCACCCAAACTTTCAAGAGCGGCTCCCATGAAGGACGTTATTTCTACCCAAGGGTAGATCATCCCTCTTCTCTTTTGTTTACACATGCATATTTATAAATTGGTATGACACTCCTCCCAACCTTTGCTTACACAAGCCATGGCTAACCGAATCCTCGGGTGCCTTCCAACAATCACATACCATGGAGGAGTGCCTATTTGATAAAGTTTAACATTTTGGAATTTGCTTTTGATAAATCATTGGCAAACATGTGAAGAGAATCAAATGGTTAAAGTTATAATTAATTGGGACTGGGCACCCCATTTGCCAGCTCTTTTTGCAAGTTATTGGATAAGCGGATGTATATGCCACTAGTCCATTGGTGAAAGTCTGTCATGAATAAATGACAAGGTGATAGAGTAAACGCCACATACTTCCTCATGAGCTATAAAACATTGACACAAATAAGGAGTAATAAAGTTTTGAATAGTTTAAAGGTAGCACATGAAGTATTTACTTGGAATGGCAGGAAATACCACATAATAGGTAGATATGGTGGACACAATTGGCATGGGTTTTGGCTCAAGGTTTTGGATGCACGAGAAGCATTCCCTCTCAGTACAGAGTTTAGGCTAGCAAGGTTGTTTGAAGCAAACACAAGTATAAACCGGTACAGCAAGACTCACATGAAAACATATTGCAAGCATTATAAGACTCTACACTGTCTTTCCTTGTTGCTCAAACACTTTTACCAGAAAATATCTAGACCTTAGAGATACCAATCATGCAAACCAAATTTCAACAAGCTCTACGGTAGTTCTTTACTAATAGACTTTTAACTACATGATGCAAGAGCTTAAACATGAAATACTTGAGAGCTCAAAACAATTGCCAAGTGTCAAATAAAACAAGACAATGATCTATATGAGTGTCTTTTCGATATACCATCTACCACATGCAGCATTTTCTGAACCAACACATCAACCAAGCAACTCTCCAAGTAATTTACAAAAGAAACAAGAGAGTACTTTCCACAAGAATTAACAGCTCTAAAAGAGATGCATGAAAAACAGGAGCTAAAAGCATAGCAGTAGCTAGATAAGAATACTCAAAAGATATAAGTGAAGAATATGAGTATTCACATGAAAAAGCGGAGCGTGTCTCTCTCCCACACAAGAATGCTAGGATCCGACTTTATTCAGAAAAATAAAAACAACAAACAAAAATAAAAGCAAACAGACGCTCCAAGTAAAATACATAAAATGTGGAAGAATTAAAATATAGTTTCACTAGAGATGACCTGATAAATTGTTGATGAAGAAGGGGATGCCTTGGGCATCCCCAAGCTTAGACGCTTGAGTCTTCTTGAATATTGCAGGGATGACCCACGGGGGCATCCCCAAGCTTAGGCTTTTCACTCTTCTTGATCACATCATATCATCCTTCTCTCTTGCTCCTTGAAAACTTCCGCCACACCAAACTCAGGTAACTCGTTAGAGGGTTAGTGCATAATCAAAAATTCTCATATTCTACTGTGACACAATCATTACCAAAGCTTCTGGACATTACTTACAGCCACTGATGTTTAATGGAGCAAAGAAATCCAATCAAACATAGTAAAAGAGGCAATGCAAAACGAAAGGCAGAATCTGTCAAAAACAGAACAGTCTGGAAAGACGAATTTTTTCGAGGCACTTAACTTGCTCAGATGGAAGAAGCCCAAACTAATGAAAGTTGCGTACATATATAAGGATCATGCGTGATTTTTTTCAGAATTTTTGAATTTTCTGTAGCGCATACAGCTCAAAATGGTGGACAGCAAAAATCTGTCACTGCGCAGAAATCCAATTTTAGCAACAACTTTCAACTAGAGACTTTACTTGGCACAACAATGCAATAAAATAAAGATACAAAGGAGTTGCTACAGAAGTAAACAGCACCTTGACTCAAAATAAAATAAAATGACAAAAATAAAAAGATGGGTTGTCTCCCACAAGCGATTTTCTTTAACGCCTTTCAGCTAGGCGCAGAAAGTGAAAATCAAGTGTTATCAAGAGAAAATGCATCAACATCATGATTGGAGAATTTCTCAACGATGAATTGTATCTTATCTATGTAAGTTTCAGAAACTCCTCTTTCATTACTTTTAGGCACACTATCCTCCTCAAATAAATTTTCAGGCACAATCCAATTAAAATTCTTTTCTAATGCCTCATGCATCCCCACAAGTTTAAAGGGAATTGGTATTTTATCGTCTCCCTCATGACTAGTTTCATTAGTGTGCTTACACCTTCCCTTCTCTAATTTCTCAAGTACATTAGCAATATCAATGTAACAACCAAGCATATTGTATCGCATAAAAACTTTTCTGGCTTCACTAGCGACATCACCAAATTCCTTAAGAAGGGTTTCTAAAACAAAATCCTTCTTTTCTTTCTCTTCTATATCATGAAGTTTAAGAAACATGTGCTGCATTATAGGGTTGAGGTTAACAAACCTAGCTTCAAGCATGTGAACTAAAGAGGCAGCAGCAATTTCATAATTAGGGGCAAGTTCTACCAAGGATCTATCTTCAAAATCTTCAGTTTGCTAACATGACCAAAGAAGTCTTCATGTTATCTTTTCCAATGATAGACCCACTTCCTACCATTATCTCTTTCAAAATGAACTTAGGGAGTAGCATGATGAAAATAAAAACAAGTGGCCGAAATAACAAAAGTAAAACAAGTAACTAATTTTTTTGTGTTTTTGATATAAAGAAAGCAAACAAGACAATATAAAAATAAAGCAAGACAAAAAACAAAGTAAAGAGATTGGGTGTGAGAGACTCCCCTTGCAAGAACGCCAGAAAATACTGGTGCCTAGTGGAGGCAGAAATCTTCTGAATCCAAAGCAACTCGACTTCCCCGGCAACGGCGCCAGAAAATATGCTTGATGCGTGTAAAGTCACACGTCCATTGGAAACCCCAAGAGGAAGGTATGATGAGTGCAGCAACAAGTTTTCCTCAGTATGAAACCAAGGTTATCAATCCAGTAGGAAGTCAACGTTGCTCCGAAGGTGTTGGTGGAGAAATGTAGTGCGGCGCAACACCAGAGATTCCGGTGCCAACGTGGAACCTGCACAACACAATCAAACTATTTTGTCCCAACGAAACAGTGAGGTTGTCAATCTCGCCGGCTTGCTGAAAACAAAGGATTAGGCGTATAGTGTGGAAAATAATGTTTGTTTGCGAGAATGTAAAAGAACAATGATTGCAGTAGGTTGTATTTCAGATGTAAAAGAATGGACCGGGGTCCACAGTTCACTAGTGGTGTCTCTCCATAATAAAATACTAAACATGTTGGGTGAACAAATTACAGTTGGGCAATTGACAAATAGAGAGGGCATAACAATGCACATACATATCATGATGATCACTATGAGATTTATTTGGGCATTACGACAAAGTACACAGACCGCCATCCAGCATGCATCTGTGTCTAAATAGTCCACCTTCAGGTTAGCATCCGCACCCCTTCCAGTATTAAGTTGCAAGCAACAGACAATTGCATTAAGTATGGTGCATAATGTAAACAACACTAATATCCTTAGACAAAGCATTGCTGTTTTACCCCTAGTAGCAACAGCACATCCACAACCTTAGAACTTTCTTTCACTGTCCCAGATTAAATGGAGGCATGAACCTACTATCTAGCATAAATGCTCCCTCTTGGAGTTACAAGCATAAACTTGGCCAAAGCCTACACTAATAACGGAGAGCATGCAAGATCATAAACAACACATATATGATAGATCAATAATCAACTTGACATAGTATTCAATATCCATCGGATCCCAACAAACACAACATGTAGCATTACAATAAGATGATCTTGATCATGATAGGCAGCTCACAAGATCTAAACATGATGGCACAAAAGGAGAAGACAACCATCTAGCTACTGTATGGACCCGTAGTCCAAGGATGAACTACTCACGCATCACTCCGGAGGCAGGCATGGCGATGTAGAGCCCTCCGTGATGATTCCCCTCTCCGGCAGGGTACCTGAGGAGAACTTCTGAACCCCCCGAGTTAGGGTTGACGGCGGCGGCGGCAGCGGATGTTTTCTGGAAATATGGCTCGGTGTTTTAGGGTTTTCGCGTCTGGAGGAACAAATAGGCGAAGGGGCGACGTCGGTGGAGGCGCGGGGCCCGCTCCCCATAGGGTGGCCCGGCAGGGGGCCCACCCGCGCCGCCATAGGGTGAGGGCGCCCTGCTGCCCCCCTTCGTCTCCTCTTCGGACTTCTGGAACGTGTCGGGAAAAATAGGCATCTGGGATTTTGTCCCGTCCGATTCCGAGAATATTTTCAGAACAGCTTTTCTGAAACCAAAAACAGCAGAAAACAGGAACTGGCACTGTGGCATCTTGTTAATAGGTTAGTTCCAGAAAATGCATAAAAATGCTATGAAGTGTGAATAAAACATGTAGCTATTGGTATAAAACTAGCATGGAACATAAGAAATTATAGATACGTTGGAGACGTATCAGTTCCCAGCTATCTACACTAGTGGTAACTCTCCAATAACAAGTGTTGGGTGAACAAATTACAGTTGGGCAACTGATAGAATTGAAATAGCATTAAGACAGAACATCTAGTCTATTAATCGTACGTAGGCATGTTTTTCATATATAGTCATACGTGCTCGCAATGAGAAACTTGCACAACATCTTTTGTCCTACCAGCCCGTTTGCAGCGGGGCCTCAAGGGAATCTACTGGTAATTAAGGTACTCCTTTTAATAGAACACCGGAGCAAAGCATTAGCACTTAGTGAAAACATGTGATCCTCATATCTAAACCATCCCCTCCAGTTATCCCAGTTGTTGTCACTCTGGGGCCTCGGGTTCCGGACAGAGACATGTGCAAACAACTTGTAGATACAATCTAAGCAATAATTATAGAGCTTAGATCTAAGATCATGCCACTCGTGCACTAGTGACAAGCATTAAACACAACAAGATTGCAGCAACAATAACTTCACAAACTTATAGATAGACTGATCATAATGTAACAATTCATCGGATCCCAACAAACACAACACCGATTACATCAGATGGATCTCAATCATGTAAGGAAGCTCATGAGATCATTGTATTGATGTACATGGGAGAGAGAGTACCAACTAGCTACAGCTAGAACCCGTAGTCCATAGGGGAACTACTCACGGAGCATGATAGAGGTGGTGGCGTCGATGGAGAAGGCTCCGGGGGTCAATCCCCATCTCGGCAAGGTGCCGGAACAGGACCTTCTGACCCCCGAAACTAGGTTTCGATGGTGGCGGCGCTCCGGAACTCTTTCTGGAATATGATCGATCGTTTTAGGGTTTTCGCGCCGGAGCAAATAAATAGGCGAAAGGACGATGGTCGGTGGCGCTCCGTGGGACCCTCACCACGTGGCGGCGCGGTCAGATGAGGGGCGCGCCACCACATTGTGTGGTTGGCTCGTGGCTCCCCTCCTTCTCTGCTTTGGACTCCGTTGACGTGTCGGGGAAAATGGGAGGTTGGGTCCTTGTTTCGTCCAATTCCGAGAATATTTCCTTAAGTAATTATCTGGAATAGAAAACAGCAGAAAACAGGAACTGGCACTGTGGCATCTTGTTAATAGGTTAGTCCCAGAAAATGTATAATAGTGATATATAATGCATATAAAACATGTGACATTGATATAAAACAAGCATGAAACATCAGAAATTATAGATACGTTTGAGACGTATCAGTAGCCACATTGTGGCCTTTGCCAACTTAGTAAGAGAGAACCGGAAACCGCGGCACATCTCAGGTTCAAGTAAAGGTCTCAAGGATTGGCTCGCTTCGAATTTGGAAAGGCCTCAACGATTGGCTCGGGTTGGTTGTCTTCGACATGTGGAAATGGAGCAACTACGCCACGGTGGAGGAGTGGTGGTCTTCCATCACGGGGATCAACGGTCAGGGCTCTCGTCATTGCTCATGCTTTCCGCTTGCGAGATTTGGAACGAGAGAAACCTGAGGGTGTTTTGGAAGGTTGCTTCCATGCCGCATGTTGTAATCTCGACCATTAAGCGGAATGCCTCGCTCTGGGGCACCACGGGCGCGGAGCATTTGGGTGCTGTCGCGAGGGTAAGCTTTAGTTTTCCTAGTCATTTTAGGCTTCGTAATATACTCCTCTAAAACTTCACTTAATCAAAATAGTCAGGCCTTTTGCCTCTGTTTCAACAAGAATTTGTCATCAACAGTGACTTGTGTGATGTTAATGAGCTTAATTAGAATTTTGGACCTATGTGTAATCTATTACAAAAAACGGTAACTGGTTTTTTATGAAAAATATATGTAAAATGTGTGTTTTGTGTAACGACGAAAATATTAGGTGGTTTCTGTAATTTCCTCGGTGCAAGGCGCCTAAAGACTGAAATTGCTCGGTGGCTGATGCCCTTGCATCTCACCCCGGGCGTTCGGTCTGTTCGGTTTGCTCGGTCCGGTCTTTTCGGTCATCCAACATTTCGGTCATCTAGAAACGCTACCCGAATTACGGCCGGTCTTTTCGGTCTTTTTGTATTCGGTCTTCGGTCTTTTCGGTCCGGTCTTCGGTCATGACCAAATAGACCGAAAAAAGGAAATAACAGCAACACAATCTCTTGTTATATTTAGCTCATCCTCATAGTTATATTCCTTCAGCTCATCCTCATGTTCAAATTTCATCTACAAAAAAACAGCAACACAATCTCTTGTTCTAGTAGACATGGGAGGAGGCAGAGAATGGATGGAGGTCGCTGGTTCTAGGCGGCAAGATGGATGGATGCGTATGCGTACCACAAAATTCTAGGGAAACAAGCGGCGGGGATGGAGTTAGGTCATGGAAACGAGTGCTAGTGCTGAAATTGGGGAAAAGAAGTAGGGAACTAGGCCTCGATGGGCTGTGCTACATGCTAGAGTACACGAGTTGGGCCTAAATGTCTAATTGACATCGCTAGTTCGGTCCCTTCGGTCATTTCGGTCCTCAGCTCGTGATAACCGAACAGACCGATATTATTTCGGTTACCTGAGAATCAGGACCGATATTATTTCGGTTACCCGAAATTCTGGGTATTTCGGTTTTGGTCCCGGTCTTTTCGGGTTCGGGTTTCGGTTTCGGTTTTTTGTGCCCGGGGTGACTTGCATCTATTCAGTGGACCACAATGGCTGACGTGTTGTCAACTCTCGAGAGTTTTGTTGCATCCAACTACCACGAACGGGTCCAGTACGAGTGTACGACACCAAAAAATGTTGGCCGGCTATTAGAATTTATGTTCGTATTATTCTGACAAAACTATCAGACCCCCATGTGAAAAGGACCCGCAAGATAAATTGATTTTGTTGCTTGATCCAAACGCCCAAACAAGCATGCCCGACATAATTTGATGTGCCGATAACGTTTTTTTTCCAGAAACTATGTGAGTACTTCCACAGTGTCGTCATGTAAATTTTTAGTGTTAATTCCAGACTTACACATACTTTTTTTAAGAGAAAACTTACACATACGTGAAGAAAAGGGAGCCACAAGCGCTAGAGATGAGACACTCAGAATTCGACACGAGAACGTGGTAACCACATGAGGTGGACTAGTATGCAACCTAGCACAAGTAGATGAAGACCGACATGTCGCCTCAGAAATGCAACATCACACATCAAGTCTCGGTATGCAATCGATCTTTATCGAAATATACATGGAATCATATTGTTATTACAAATATAAATCAAAACCAAACTAATCGGCTTATATAATCCTAAACCATGTAGGTTATGTTATTCAAAAATTTGCTTCAAATTTGCCATTTGTGCCCATCTCGCTGATGGAAAACGTTCATGTGCTGCTCCGTGTACAAAGGCCACGACTCCAAGATCTAAGCATGAACCCAAGACAAATATCTCGCCCGAGAGATGAAACGTCACACATCAAATCCCAATATGGCACTGATTTTTATCGAAAGAATGACGTGTCTCCTAGACTCTACATTCTTGAATATACACAATCAAATTTTATTAAAAATATGTCAAGTATCACGACTCATGAGCAAACTAATCGGCTTATTACAAATAAATAAAAAACTATGACTATAAAACCTTCATGTCTTAATACCATAGGAGTGAGACTAGAAACTGTCATGGAGGAGCTTCAAATCTCATATAAGAAAACAAGTTAGAATCAAATTCTCATATTCTTTACCGAGCCTGAGCCAAGGCCAAACTTCGAGCCGGCTCGGCTCGGATGGATTTCACCCCTATATGGATGGATCTCCATGGAAGTTTGATCAACCGACAGTGGTAACACGTTGTGCTCCATGTTTGACATAGGGCCATTTAGATTATTTTAATTCAAAGATAACTTTGAAGTAGGGCCTTTTTTTTAGGAATACACTAGAAGAAGGGCATTAGCGGGATCTTGGAGACCTTTCATATGTTCGGTAGCACAGCACCTTCCTGAAGAGCTTTGGAGAGCCTCTGTAACGCAGCGTCGGAAGAGCCACCCTTTTGCACTGCGCTGCGGCACACGTCCCTCATCTCCGCGGCCTTCTCCCTCGCCTTCCTCCCACCTCGTCGCCGTCCATCAGGGATTTCACCGCTCGTACCAGCTCCGCTGCCTCCACGAATTTGTCCCGCTTCCGGTCCATCTTCAGCGGCACGGCGACGCGCATGTCGCTGACGAGCTCGAACGCGTTCAGGTGCTGCTCCGCGTACAGCGGCCAGGGCGCCATCGGCAGGCCGTGCCACAGGCTCTCCAGCACCGAGTTCCACCCGCCGTGCGTCACGAATCCCCCCACGGCCGGCAATCCCCTACCCACGCTGGTGCTCTTGCCAGAATGTTACCGACGTATACCACTGTGTTCTCTGCCCTACTCACGCTACTGAAGTTTGGCTGCATCTTTTCTTCCATTGCAATTTCAGTATGAGAATATGGAATTACTTGCAAATCAATTGGGAGCCGGGGAATTCTTTTGAACATGTTTTTAAGCAGGCCAAGCAGGAGTTCAACAAACCTTTTTTCGCTGAAGTTGTTTTTGTGGCCTCTTGGCACATTTGGAAACAACGTAATTAAGCTATTTTCCAGCAGGTCATGCCCTCCTTCAGATCTTGGAAGCGAGGCTTCATTTCTGACATCACCTTGCATATGCACAGAGTGAAAGCGAAGCATGTCCAAGATTTATCTCTATGGATTGACAACCTTTTGTATTTTTTTTGTAATTGCATATGCACAGAGTGAAAGCGAAGCATGTCCAAGATTTATCTCTATGGATTGACAACCTTTTGTATTTTTTTTGTAATTCCCTCCACCCCCCCACATCTCCTTGTAATTATTTGTACAGTTGGACCTTGGTTTGGTTTGCGTTAATTTCAATAAAATACTGTGGGGCGAAGCCCTACAGTCAGTGTTCTAAAAAAAAAAAGGATGTCCTTCTGCGGCGCCCACGTCGGCCACACGAGGCCCTTGCCGGTCGTCCTCTGCAAGAACCCTTCTGGTAGGAGCTCGTCCAGGTTCGCGTCCGTCGGGTGCTCTGATCCGTCGGGCGCACCGGCTCCCGACTCGGCAGCAGGCGGTCCCCGGAGGACCCACAGGAAGCGGTGACCGCACCGCTTGAGCGCCGCGGTGATCTCCACCACCTGCGCTGCCTCGAACCATCCCATGCTACCGAAACAGAGGAACACCACCGACGCCGGCGGCTGCGCGTCGAGCCACGCGATACAATCGTGCGGCGGCCCGGATGAGTCAGTGTTGCTGTCTCTGCTTCCAAGCTCGAGCACCGGGCCGATAGGGTACACAGGCGGCGCGGGGCGCCCAGGCACGGATCGGCCGTCGGCGATGGCCGCGAGAGGCCCAGGCTCGAGTTCTTCGGCAGTGTTCGCGATGATGCCCGTGGCGTCCATAAAGCCCTCGCCCAGGCGCACGAACCACGTGTAGTTGGGGCTCTTCTTGTCCACCACCGGGCACGGCATGGACTCCGGTGGTATCGGCGGCAGCCCGGGCACGTGCAGCTCCCCGTCAACCTCGTCGAACTCCACGGTGACCAACCCGTGGAGCACGGGCAAGTGCAGCATGAGCGCTAGCATGGCGCCCGTGGACGACATAAACACGTAGGACGGCACGCCGATCTCACGGGCCACGTCGACCATCGGCGCCGCGAACATGTCCAGCACGAGCGCGGCGACGGGGCACGACATCCCCGCGACGGCGTCCCTGACATGGGGAGCGTGCAGCTGGATGTACCGCGAAATGAACTCCTCGACTCCCACGGCATCGGTCGGAGGCTCGACGGCGGGGAGGCGATGGAAGCGGATGTCGAGGCCGGAGGCGGCCTCTCGGTGGACATGCGCCTCAACTGCGGTGGTGGCCTCGGCCGTTGGCGGGCGCATGACGAGCAGTGTGATGGAGAAGGCCCGGTCGCCGCCGAGGAGGATGCGCTTGCAGGACTCGATCATGGACATGAGGTGCCCGGCGCCCCACTCCGGCAAGAGCACCAGCGTGGGCGTCGGTGTAGCTGCCATTGCAGTGGCCCGCCGCTACCACCCCACCCACTCTACTAAACCAACTAATCAATGAGGGTCTAATGTAGCTGTGAACGTAATACGGAGTACTTGTAACTTTACAAAATCTTTAGAAAAGTAGCCGATCGAGCGCGCTGTCAGCTCTAGGAAATTTTGGAGACCAAGCCATTGCTCTAGCGACGAGTTGCCTGATCGAACAGTGACTTCGGAGAGGGATTTGGACGTACTCCATACGAAACAATCAGCGACAATGCTTTTGATTTCATCTGTAATATTCTATTTTCAGAAATTTTGTACGATTTGAGCCATGTTTAGTCCAGATATCAGGGTAACAACAGAGATGAGCTCCTGTGGGTGTATAACAAAAGCTTGTTTCTCGTGAGCAAGGAGTAGAAGACACTTTTGAACAGCTAATCAGCGGCGGCACTAGCTTAGTGCCAATTACTACAGTACTAGTTTACAGTTTTGAGTCTCATGATGTTTGCAACACCATTCAAATTTCCATTTCACAGAATTTGGAATTCTGAAACAATCAGAAACAGAATCGCCGAGCTGTCGCAGTCGGGAATTGATGCCGCACAAGGTGCGCCGCCCGCAAGTTAGACCAAACTCATTGGTGCATGAACAGCATGTCTTTTGATCTTGTTTTCTGTGTTGTCACGTCTCTGGTGCTGATTTGGTGGTCCGTCTAGTCTCCCCACCTTTGTGTGTCGAGACATTTCTACTGATCGACCAGATCTTACCCTCACCCTTGAGGTACGTGTTGGTTGCGCCAGACATAAAAGTGCAAGTGGGACGGTCACGCCACCTATCCCGCATCACATCCCGCTAGGCTAATCCCGTTTATCCCGCTAAATTAAACCGTTTGTCCCGTGACGGGCTGAAACGGACTAACCCATCTGTCCCGACTAGGAAGACGAACGCGACCATCGCCTGCTACTCACCCGACTGGGAGGCCGCCACCATCTCCATTCCTCTCCAGGTCTCAGCACGGTGGCCGCCGCCGCCGCCTTGTCCGTCCCCTTTCTGGGTCACAGCGTTGCCGCCGCCTTCTTCGTCCCCTTCCTCGGTCACACACTTCACAAGTACACATTGCTTCAGCGCCGTGAGAATAACAACGAAAGTGCAGGGAACCCCAATGCACAGGTGTTTCCTCAACGATCTTATTGCCACCCAGGCGATGCTCGTTCTGGGGAATACATGTCCATGTTTATGTGCATGCCAGAACTGTTTGCAGCTGCTGCATGATCTCAGCGGTTGCGGTAACATCAGGTGACGCGTATGAGGAGTACCACCATGACAAACATGCAAATCATCATCAAGACGAGCAGCCACTGAAAGCAACTTGTCCTGGAACCCAGTGTGTAAACCTCCGATGCTCGCACGGTTGCACAGCTGGAGCTTGCCAAACTATGCTCCATAGCCCTCTCTGCGGAAACAAGGATCTGCACCAGCAAGTGAGCACTCTCAACAAACGTCCAACAGAAACGGAACGGTAATTCGACGGATGTGTAAAGGTAAGGTAGCTCTATCCAAAGAAGAGATAACGTCAACGCGACCCAAAAATCTACCTTCTCTGTCTCTTTCACAGACTGGTTCATTAGAAGGGTACTTTCCTTTAGTTGGTGTGCTAACTCGACTATTTCTTCAGTCAAATCTTCTTGCAGCTCCCTGTGCAGTTAAAAGATCCAAAACAGTAAAGAGGATAATCAGTATATTCATCTATTGATCTTGCACAAGCCTGATGTTTGCAAGCATGGGTCTTAAAACATCAGAAGAGAAAGGGAGATAACATTGGACTAAGCAGTGATAATACATTCAACTTTTGATAGCAGCAACATCAGTGTCAGCAAATTAGATGCTTATGTTCTGATGTGCAACAAAGAAGTGGCGCATAAGAATAATGAAGGCATTACACCAGAGGCTGAGATCAGAAAGAATCTTTGAAAAAAAAGGGAAAGAACATGCCTCTGCTTTTCAATGCTAGCCTGAGCTTCTGCATCCAATTTCATTGGTGTTCCAACATCTCTTTGTTTTCCGTCATGACCACTTGGTCCAATCGCCAAATGTGCTCTGTTTTTACATATGTCAGTTCATTTGCTGTAATTACTAAAATAAAATAAACACATAATATTGCAAAAATTCAAGTTACGTTGATCACCTCCGTAATTCTGATGACCAGGATATCGTACTTCTTATCTGATCTCCTTGACAAGAGTCTTCTCTTGTTTCATCAGCCAGCTTTTCATTATCTGGCTGTATCATTGACATGATAATAAGGAAAGTGTATCTAGAATCTAGCTTATACGAGTAATGGTACGTGCACTATTCTGAGAAATCAGTTTACATGAAAAACTCGAGGAATCCTATGTTGACATGTTCTGTTGCATCTAGTTTTACGAATTTAATCATGATAGAAGCACATATGAAAAATTAAAAACATTAATGAACAACAGGAGTCGGCAAGATAAAAACGTACTGGAGAAAAGAGTGTGGCAGCTAGGGCTTCAATCATTTCTGAATATCCGCTAGGCCTAGCTTTTGAAACACTGAACCAAGAAAATAATCATGAACGAACATGTTATAATGATAGTAGAAAAAAAATGCAGTGTGAGCAATACGCAGCAAAAACAGTTTCAACAAAGCTAGATGCTTGCTCTGCTCGATTGACTATCCAGAGATTGTTGATGAAGAAGACAAGCAGTAAATTTATAGCTTTGAACTTTAAGAGAAAAAAAGATCTAGCACCCACGGCATATGGACAACTGCAGTAGTATATGTGGATCACTGAGCCACAATCACAAATTTAATTCTGTAAAGATTAACAGCTTAACGCAACTAGAAAGTGAAATAGTAAATATCATTAGCACACATAAGTCCCCAGTAATGTTTGCACTTGGGACCCAGTCCAAACTCTCTAAAAGACAACTTAAGTAAAATGATGGCACCACAGCTCTCGACGGATGTGTGTCAGTGTCACCCTATGATCCATGTCATTGCAATAGTGCCATGACTCGGTCTTTTACGTGACATGAAATAGGGATTGCAAAATGTCGATATCGCCATGCAGATTTTGAACTTTTCAGAAAAAACGAACTCCCTGGAGCTCGGCCTCCAAAACACCTCATTCCGGGATTCCCACTTTCTTTGGGGCTGAATACGAACTTCACAAAATGTTGATGTCACCAATCTGCCAAGAGGCTCCGAGGCCACCTTGGTGTCTGGGTGTCATTTAGTTGAATACTAGATGAAATACCTGGCAATCCTGTTGTCAATCAGCAAACCTTCTAATGAAGCGTTATGCCTCCTTTCTGGACCTCATTGCGGCCTCGGTTAATCTTCCAGAAAATCTGGCACGATGACCAAAGCGGGCCTGGTGATGGTCAAATCGACATACACTTCTCTAGTGCCAAGTGCAGTGTGTCTGGTACTGTCCCTCCCCCTTCTTCATTTGGCTGGCCTGTCAAGACTTGAGACAGATGCTTTGAGACCATGAATCACCTCCTTGTGGACTTCCCGATCTCGTGAGATGTGTGGTACCAAGTCCTCTCATTAATTAGATTGATGGTTGGCTCTCCTTCTGGTGTAGACGAGATCGTTGGTCGGCGGCAATCAGCCATCGTCACCATTCCACCATGGCAGAGGAAGGCCTTATCATCGCTCATAATTCTCAGAGCTTCGTAGATTTAGAAGCAGCACAATGCTTCCATATTCGATGGATAGGGAGCTGAAATTTCCATGCTGCTTGACACTATCAGTGCAGAGGCAGAGCAGATGCCATCTGGCTTCAGGTATCATTACCAGAGGAGCTTAGGGCTTAGGGGTGTGGCATGTGCTTGTAAATTGTAATGGTCTGCTCGTGGGCGGTACGATGTAGTAACCTTTTCTATCTATGAATCTTTGAGACGTAAAGTTTTTCTTCTCCCTCTCCCCCGACAAAAAAAAAGGCAAGTTTCATCCTTCCAGCATCATGTCTGCCAGTATCTAGTATAGTAGTATCGGCTTCAATTTTCTTTGAGTTTTTGGACTGGCCAGTCTATAAAAATATTTCACATTTCCTTCCTCTAGTTACTTCTATTTGACATTAAGATGTACTACTGAACTTACTTATGTTCTCTTATTAGTGTTCTAGTTTGGTTGAGCTATAGTGGTTCTTGAAACAAAATTTGCAAAGTTTATTTTCATAATAAGGAACTAACACTGTACTACCCACTTACAGATTTACCTTAATGAAGAATCCAAAATATGGATGTTGGTAATACTGATGCACAGTCACTGGCACGATCAGTAATTGGTAGCTTAATGGTTGCACAAGAATCACGACAAAGGAGACATATGGGGTTCAATGAATGTTCCGTATTGGACAAGTTATAATGGATACTAACTTATTATGTTTTTTCACATTACCAGCTGGGTTTCTTTCTTAAATTATGGATTCTCAACAAACATTAGCTGGATAACAGTTTGCAGGATTATGTATATCTAGCAAAGCTATATGAGACATAATCACATGATTACCTTGATAACCCTTCAGGTGTACTTTCTGCTCCTAGCCGCTCCAACAGCCCCCTCGCTGTAGTTACGTACTACAATTGGAGACTGTCAGCTTTCATGCACAATCCATTCATATTGATGTTGACTAGAATAATTAGCTTCTCTTTGTTAAAAAAACTGAATAAAACAGAGGAAACCAGCAATATCAAATCACCTGATTTTCCTTATAAATATTTCAGTGACCAGTAAAAAAACAGATTCTCAGTTAGGCTAGATCTTTCCTTAGAATAGCTGGATAGACATTGAACAGAAACAACACATGAAGCTAATAGCAGAAGCTTAGCTTACATGGGCAAGCTTGGCCTGATTCTGCTGCCTAGGAGCTGCCTCAAGCAGCCTTCTCAGGTTCACTTCAACCTTGCTGAGCCCCATGGTTCAAATGATCAACACATACTGACCTGATTAATTAAAACAAAAGGAACACTGTTATGTTGCAGCGAACAAACAGATCAAAGATTCATTTTGATCTAACAACAAGCAGATGTCACCCTTTAAGCATAAGCACAACACATAGTCACACACATCTACAAAGCTAATACCACTAGATGGTAGTGAAAGAGAGTTCACATAGGATCAGAAATAATCTGAGTAGTTTTGGATCTGAGACACAGATGAACTTTTAATACTGTACATGCTATAGTTGTGCCATGGGACCATAGTGTTGTATTCTGGAGGCCGGTGGGAGGGCAACAAACCATTTTTTTTTCTACCTGTTCTACCAACTGTCCTCTTCTCATCTGTTTCAACATCTAACTCAACCATTAAACATAGACTATATGTTCCATAAAGAAAATCAAGCTGACAAGGTCATGAAAATCGGCATCAAAATGTCATTCAGATCACCAACTGACTTTCATTTCCCTTTAAGTATGCTATTAATATATATATATTCAAACAGTTGATTCGACATTCTGATGTCCATATAGAGTAGAAATATACATCCATAATTTGGTTACTGAAAATTACTTGACAATACAGAACTATGTCCATATAGAGTAGAACTATACATCCATAATTTGGTTACTGAAAATTACTTGACAATGTAGAACTATAGCTTATATCAACTAGTCAGTCAAATAACGTCCATTTCTGGACAAATCAGTGAAGCATGATCGATTCATATGTAGATCTTGCTTTCCGCATTCGAAAAAACTGAATTGAAACCCTATAGTCCTAACCCTAGAGCGGAGCGCCCATACCATATGCTGATTCAAGCGTAGATCATCGGCTCTTCGTGCCGGCCGCTGGTGGGCGCGCTCGACGACTCGGCGGAGACTCCGGTGAGGGAGGGCGGCGGCAAGCCGGCGCCCGGCGGGGAGGATGGCGAGGATAATGGGCCACTTGCCCGTGACGTTTGGGCCTTGGGTTGGCCTCTGCCTGGTGCTGTCCTGGCCACCCTAAAAAAAAAAAAAAGGTGTTGTGCTGGCCGTGCTCGCGTGAAAGCGCGGCAATGCTCTTTCGGTCTTTCCTGCAAAAAAAAAACAAAGTGAACACACCGTCCCAAAAACAAAACGTTTAACACACTACAAGAACGTTTGAAATAACAAATTTCAAAAAATACACAATAAAAATATATCCAAAATTAGGTACGGAAAAACAAATATAATGAAATGTCTTACCTCCCTCAAGAGACTAAGAACATCTCTAATAGTTGCCCTATATATAGGGCACCAACCGGTTTCCAACAACTGCCCTATTTACAGCATGCTCTAAGAACTTGGGCTCGGTGATGTATATTTGGGTTACCAAAGTGGGCCCTATCACATAAAAACTGCTCCAACTGTGACATGGGGCAGCCGTTGGAACTGCGGTTATTTTGCTGTCCTATAACTCAAAATATGGTGCCCTATGGTCAAAATTTTGTGCCCTATTAGGGAGCAGTTAGAGACGCTCTAAAATGCAACACTCTAAGTCAAAGGTATATCATGTTGCATAGAATGAATGCCAAGCGGTCGATATAGCCCCAATGGGTAGAGCAACACTAAGTTCTTGAATTGATACCCATAGCCACTACATCACGACAACAAAAGGAAAAACCAACATCTATCTAACTACTATAATGATGAAGAGGAAACGACATCTAGACCGCATCGAGACAAAGGTCCATACCAACGTACCCTCTGCCCATGTGACATAGAGGGAGTTAGAAAGTAGACACACATTGCGCCACGGAAGCCCACACCTTAGGCAACGGTCGGAACTTCGAGCAACTTGTGGAACCCAAGGGTAATCCTGACACTTCCAAGGAAGGAAAGACGCCGGGGTGCTGCGGCCTGGCAAGCCAGACCAAGAGTTTCCCTTGGTTACTAGAGAAGATAACGCCTCTAAAACCACATTAGAGGATATCGTTTCCTTCAAACTCCAATACAAAGAACAGTGGTCTGATTGTTACACACACACGCATGGGCCGATTGTATACCCTGGCCATACATTGGGCAGCCAGGCTTTGGACCAGGTCTAAAAAGCTTGTGCCTAAAAACCCAAGCCCGAGTTTGACCCAACCCGAATCCGAATGCCGAGACGCATAAATTGGCCTTGAACCCGAAAAAGGGCGACTAGTCCCGACGAACCCGACCTTTGGCGTAAATATTTCGGGCCAGGGGCTGCCAATGGCCAAGCAAAGTCGGTTGCACTCCTTCCATGCAAGTTACACGGGTGGGCCCATGACAATCCCATTGGCAGAGACGGAACCTCCCCAACCCCTAGAAATTGAACGAAAAAATAGCACGCTATTTCCCGGTTAATAGCATGATATAGCATATTTGGAGAGGGTACGCTATATTTAGCCTAAAGTTGACGCTACTGCGCAATTTCCGTTTTATACGCGCGAAACCACTCAAAAAATGTTATAGCTACGCTAACAAAAGGCTTGGAAATAGCGTTAGGTGATAATGATGGCGCGCGGACAATCTAGTGGTTCTTCTACTTATTCTAAGACGGTGTCAATGATTTTGATTAAAATTTAAAACAATTTATCTTTTAGTTTATTAGTTTTTCATGTTTTTACCCTCACATTTGAATATGGTTATCTGGTTATGCATGTATTGCTTTTGCGTAAATTTTTAGAGTTGAAATCCTTAATATTTGGGCTATTTCTTGCATTTTTTCACCACGCTATTTTAAATGTAACTTTGTTATATCATGCTATATTTTGTATAGCTTCTGGAGGAGGGCCACGCCCATTTTCGTTGTCATGCTATTTTTTCCTTGAAACTTCTCTCTTGAAAAGGACAGAAAATGACGGTGCAGAGTAGCACGGACAAGACACCCTGACGACGAGAGGTCCAGACTTACGGGTCGTGACTTCGTGTCGAACGTTCAGATGAACTGAGCCACACAGGTCCATGTCGGCGGGGCATTCCATGAAACTGCTGGAAATCTGACACCGCAGAAACCCTAAATTAACAAAAGGAAAATGACGGTGTCGAACGTTCAGATGAACTGAGCCACACAGGTCCATGCCCCTTCTACTTCGCCACGTTTCATCTCTCTGCTAGCTAGTCTGGCCGCCGCAATGACGAGCGCGAACGTCCTCCTCCTTCCCGAGCCCGGCTCCGGCCACCTCATGTCCCTCATCGAAGCCGGCAAGCGGTTGCTCGCTCACGGCGGATCGGACACGCTCACTGTAACCGTGCTGATTATCCGGCCAGCGACGGTCGAGTCGGCAGCCGAGGTCGACTCGCACGTCACCCGCGTCGCGGCCTCCGGGTCCGGTATCCGGTTCCACCACCTCCCCGCCGTCGATCCGCCCACGGACTGCGTCGGCAACCTGCAGGAGTTCAAGTCTCGCTACATGCAGCTGCAGGCGGCCCACGTCAAGGCCGCCGTGGCGGATCTCGACGCCGCCGCGCTCATCATCGACTTCTTCGCTACCGCCGTGATCGACGCCGCCAGGGAGCTCGCCGTGCCCACGTACGTGTACTTCACGTCCACGGCCGCGCTGCTCGCGCTAACTCTGCGCCTGCCGGCGCTGGACGAGGCCGTCGAGGTGGTGTTCGACGGCACGATACACGTCCCGGGCTTGCCGCCGGTTCCCGCGGGATCTATCCCGGGGTTCCTGGGCGACAAGAAGAGCCCCAACTACACGTGGTTCGTGTACCACGGCCGTCGCTTCATGGACGCCGACGGAATCATCATCAACACGGTGGAGGAGCTTGAGCCTGGACTTCTCGCCGCGATAGCCGAAGGCCAGTGCGTCCCACGACGAAAGGCACCGCCGCTGTACCCAATTGGCCCAGTGATCGACCTGCAGGGCGTCAAAGAGTCGAGCGAGGACTGTGTACGGTGGCTAGACGCGCAGCCTCGGGCGTCGGTGGTGTTCCTTTGCTTCGGGAGCCTGGGTTGGTTCGACGTGGTCAAGGCGCACGAGGTCGCCACGGGTCTGGAGCACAGCGGGCACCGCTTCCTGTGGACACTGCGCGGTCCGCCGGCCGCCGGCTCGCGGCACCCGACGGACGCAGACCTAGACGAGCTTCTCCCGGAAGGATTCCTGGAGAGGACGAAGGAGAGGGGCCTCGTGTGGCCGAGGCGAGCCCCGCAGAAGGAGATACTCGCCCACCCTGCCGTCGCCTGCTTCGTGACCCACTGCGGCTGGAACTCCACGCTGGAGAGCCTGTGGCATGGCGTGCCGCTCGTCCCATGGCCTCTCTACGCGGAGCAGCACCTAAACGCGTTCGAGCTCGTCTCCGCCGTCGGCGTGGCCGTGGCGATGGACGTCGACAGGAAGCGGGACAACTTCGTTCAGTCGGCGGAGCTTGAGCGGGCGGTGAGATGCCTCATGGGCGGCGCGTCGGAGGAGGGTACCAAGGCGAGGGAGAAGGCCACCAAGATGAAGGCGGCGTGCAGGAAGGCTGTGGAGGACGGCGGATCGTCGTATGCCGCGCTGCAGAAGCTGCGACGGGCAATTCGCGGGCGGCCAACGTGGAAGTGTGGAACGGCGTGCTCGTGCGAAACTAAGACGTCGTGATCCGTCCACTGGTTTCATCGATAGGTTTGCTTACAATTTGTTTGCAACTTATCAATGTGTTAGGAGCGTCGCACTACCGGAAAAATTGAATTTGCCGTGAGGCAGAGTCTTTGCCGTGCGCCGCAGGTTTTCGGAACACGGCAAAGAAAACAGGAAATAGGAAGATCACGGCAAAACAAGGATGCACGGCACAGAAAACACAGAGCACACGGCAAAGAACAAAGCACGGCAAAAGGGAAACAAAACACATGGCAAATCATCGGCACGGCAAAGATATCTTTGCCGTGCTCCTTTACGACGTACCACGGCAAAATAGTTGACTAGGGTCCAAAAGTTTGCCGCCCTCCCCAATATTTTGCGGGAGAAATTTCCCGCGCTATAAATTAATTGGCGGGAAAAGATATGCCGTGTGTAGGGAAAAACCACACGGCATACAAACTATTTGCCGTGCGCCTAGATGTCCCAGACACGGCAAAGAAAGATATGCCGTGTGTCTTTTCAAAATCTGCACGGCATATTGCAATTTTCCCTTATTTGCTTTTTTTCCCCCTTTTTTTGGGTAAAATGGCTAATATTTTTACTTGATACAAATTTGGACATAAAAATTTGAGAGCTAATATTTTTGGACATAAAATGAGAGCTAATATTTTTTGGACATAAAATGAGAGCTAAAAATTTGAGATTCTTCACAAAAAAACCTCATATTTTTGGACATAAAATGAGAGCTAATATTTTTAAATTTTTACTTGATACAAATTTTAAACAATTATTCACTACCGGAAAATCGATATTTGCTAGCCCTGAGACAATTTTTACTTGATACAAAGTAAACCTCCAGCTATCTAATGACAGTTTGCTAGCCCTGAAACACATGTTGAGCAAAGAATCAGCTAACCAGCTGGCCATGCTTCTGTCGCTTTCTCTTCCTGCCCCTGCTGTGGTGAAGTCAAAGCCATACTGGACAATCTCACAGGTGTTGCAAAGTGCGTTGCCAGCAGAATTGACTTGTGAAGGGGACAGATTCGTAGTCAAGGACAGTACAGTCGTAAAACTTGATCTTGCCAAAGAATCCGTTCAGGCCTCATTCTCGGATCTAGTGTCTTCCGTTCTTGGTGTGAAGGGTCCTGGAGACGCGCTCCAATTCTTGAATGCACTGCAGCCCCTGTTGATGGAATTTTTGCTTCTGGATGGTTTTAGTGTAAGTTTGCAAGATTTTAGTGTGCCCAAGATTCTGTTGATCTCGGGACTCCGAGGTGTTACCGGCCTTTGGACTATTTTTCTACCCCCTTTGAACTACTTTTCGCATTGATATTAAACAAACCATGCAAATTACAATGACAACATAAATTACATAGAGAACAAAATATCGGTAGTAGCGACAACACAACATAAATTGAAGATACATGGTACACCCGCTGGAAAAAAGTCAAACATGTCGATCTACCCCTTTGACCGGCGCCGAGAGGGGGTAGACGCGTGAACTTTTTTGCTTGGTTGTGTTAGGTTGGTACATAGGACCATGTGTAACCAACATTTCATGTGGTCCGTCGCATGATTCCGTGCCCGGCACCCGACACGGGAGTTTTCACCTCTAAGTGCCGGAACTTACTACGAGTAATAGGGGTCGGTGAAGCGGGTCGCACCTCGGAGCCGTATCTTGGTTCCCACAACCTACCAACACATTCTTATACATATGTTAGGACCCATGCAAGTTTTGGTGGGATTCAGGGTTTCGCCGAAGCGGGGCCCCGGAGCGTCGGAACCCCACCCAAACCTAGGTTGTGCCATACCATGTGTATACAAGTGTGTTGAGTGTTGTAAATGTGCAATATCCTACTCCTACGTGTGACCGGCTTCACCGACTTCACTTTCTCTCTAGTGAGTTTCTGCACTTAGAGGTGAAAACTCCCCTTTCGGGCGAACCGGATGGAATCTTGTGTTGATTTGGGGTAGAATTTGGTTTCTCACCTTCCTATGGCCTAACCTAACACAACCAAGCAAAAAAGTCCACTGGCCTACCCCCTTTCGACGCACGTCTATGGGGGTAGACGAAAACGTTAGGGTTTTTCCAACGGATTCAGGGTTTCGCCGAAGCGAGGCCCCGGAGCGTCGGAACCCCACCCAAACCTAGGTTGTGCCATACCATGTGTATACAAGTGTGTTGGGTGTTGTAAATGTGCAATATCCTACTCCTACGTGTGACCGGCTTCATCGGCCTCACTTTCTCTCTAGTGAGTTTCTGCACTTAGAGGTGAAAACTCCCCTTTCGGGCGAATCGGATGGAATCTTGTGTTGATTTTGGGTAGAATTTGGTTTCTCACCTTCCTATGGCCTAACCTAACACAACCAAGCAAAAAAGTCCACTGGCCTACCCCCTTTCGACGCACGTCTATGGGGGTAGACGAAAACGTTAGGGTTTTTTCCAACGGATTCAGGGTTTCGCCGAAGCGGGGCCCCGTAGCGTCGGAACCCCACCCAAACCTAGGTTGTGCCATACCATGTGTATACAAGTGTGTTGGGTGTTTTAAATGTGCAATATCCTACTCCTAGGTGTGACCGGCTTCACCGACTTCACTTTCTCTCTAGTGAGTTTCTGCACTTAGAGGTGAAAACTCCCCTTTCGGGCGAACCGGATGGAATCTTGTGTTGATTTGGGGTAGACTTTGGTTTCTCATGTTCCTATGGCCTAACCTAACACAACCAAGCAAAAAAATTCCACTGGCCTACCCCCTTTCGACGCACGTCTATGGGGGTAGACGAAAACGTTAGGGTTTTTCCAGCGGATTCAGGGTTTCGCCGAAGCGGGGCCCCGGAGCGTCGGAACCCCACCCAAACCTAGGTTGTGCCATACCATGTGTATACAAGTGTGTTGGGTGTTGTAAATGTGCAATATCCTACTCCTAGGTGTGACCGGCTTCACCGACTTCACTTTCTCTCTAGTGAGTTTCTGCACTTAGAGGTGAAAACTCCCCTTTCGGGCGAACCGATGGAATCTTGTGTTGATTTGGGGTAGAATTTGGTTTCTCACCTTCCTATGGCCTAACGTAACACAACCAAGCAAAAAAGTCCACTGGCCTACCCCCTTTCGACGCACGTCTATGGGGGTAGACGAAAACGTTAGGGTTTTTCCAGCGGATTCAGGGTTTCGCTGAAGCGGGGCCCCGGAGCGTCGGAACCCCACCCAAACCTAGGTTGTGTCATACCATGTGTATACAAGTGTGTTGGGTGTTGTAAATGTGCCACCCAATCCTTCATATGATGAGATCGGTGACACCAGGCGAGATTGCAAAACTCATTTACGAGGTTGCGGCGTGTAACTAGGTAAGCCGAAGACCCCATACGTAAATTTTTGTGTCTTGGTGAAACATAATATCACAATGTTACAAAATTATTTGTTTTCCCGTTGCAACGCACGGGTATTTAGCTAGTAGTAATAAAAATAGTAAACAAGAAAAAGAATTAAAAGAAAAAACCCAAAAAAAAAAAGCACACGGCAAAAGCCCTTTGCCGTGCTCCGCAGCTAAATGCGCACGGCAAAGATTCTTTGCCGTGTTCCGCGTTAAATGCGCACGGCAAAGGCGTTATCCGTTCGGACAAACACACACCTGCGCACACACACCCACGCAGTCACTCACAGACTCACCTCACACACGACGCCGCCGGCCCGCCGCCGCCGCGCCGCCCCGACATCGCGCCTCCCCCACAGCACGCCGCCCCCCACGCACGCCTCCACCGCAGCGCCGCCTCCTCCCCGGACTCGTCCCCGGCCCCTACCCCGCGGCTCCCCTGCCCGCATCGAGCTCGGCGACCTCGACGCCGGCCCCCACCCCGCGCCTCCCCGACCTCGACGCCGGCCTCTTATAACCCACAAGTATAGGGATCGCGTGTAGCCTTTTCGATAAGTAAGAGTGTCGAACCCAACGAGGAGCTAAAGGTAGGATAAGTATCTCTCAAGTTCTATCAACCACTGATACAACTCTACGCACACTAAACGTTTGCATTATCTAGGAAATAAAACTACGGTAGCAATACGGGTATGAGAGTAGTTTGCAAGATAATAAATACAAGAAAGTAAATGTTAGTGCTGCAGCAATAAAGTACACTAAGTAACCATATACTAACAGTACCATGAGTGTGGAAAAGTGGTGGTAATTGTGGTGGCTTTGTCCAAGATTAATTAGTGAAGACATCTAGTTCATTGTCTTTGATGCAGTTTTCAATGTGGGAGAGGCTAAATATACATGCACTCCACTACTTGGGATTTACAAGTACTATATGATTGGATTGTTAGCAAACATCCGTAAATACTAACAATGCATTAAGGTTTCCCCAACCATAGCCTTAAGTTTATGGTCCTCTTACTCCCATACATGCAACTAACCGGTTTGAGCCCTCAGGTTTCTGTCACTCCGGCAGGACTACCCCCTTCCTTTGCACATACTACTAACCCTATGGTGTTGATCCATGCGCGCACAAGTATAATGGACACCAAAGGACAGTACCATATCAACATACAACTCTAATGAACCATAGACATTCAACAAAGCAATCGAAAGACAAATAAACTACATAAACATGACATAGATCATAGGATAAATATTATAGCATCAAACACCATGTTTACATAGGACGGTACAGAGGTTTGTGGGAGGATGAACCACTGAATACAAGGAGGAGTTGGTGATGGAGATGGCGGTGAAGACGGCGGAGAGGGCAGCGAGAGGCGCAGGGCGGCGCCGGCACCGGCGGTGGCGCAGGGGGCTCCTCCTGCGCCGCCGGTTCCATGGGGGAGCACCGCCCCTTAGCCCCCTTCCTTCATGGCTTCAAGGGAGCCCTCCCCCATGGAGATGGGATCCATGGGGGAGGCAAAAACGTGGCTTTGGTGGCTGAAATTCGTGGGTGGAGGAGTCCTCCACGAGTTAGGTTTCCTCCCTTTATATATCTTCTCGGATTTCCGTCACCCCCTTTTAGGGTTCCACCAAAACGGGCCTCCAGGCCGCGTCCGAACTCCGATTGGGCTGATCTCGGGCTTAAAATCTTCGTATGGAAAATTGTGACAACTTTGTTTTCGGAGACCTCCAATTGACGTCATCTTCGAGGGTCAAACTGGCAAACTTCGTAAAAAGTTCTCAGACAGATTTCAGGAAAGTCCCAATTCGACTCCAACAAGGTTTCCTCTTGTATTCTTGATAATTTCTACACATCAAAGAGTAAAACAAGAACATTGTGCACTTTTGCAACTATTAGTAGGTTAGTCCAAATAAATAATAAACTTAATATAAAAACAAGTGCTAAAAGCATAAAAATGGCATGAAACAATCAAAAATTATAGATACGTTTTGGACGTATCAACATCCCCAAGCTTAATTCCTGCTCGTCCTCGAGTAGGTAAATGATAACAAAATAATTTTTGATTGTAAATGCTATGATCAGGTCTTTAACAATTGCATGATGTATGGATAATAAAACTTAGCAATCATGTTTCCTAATGAAAAGTATCAACGAACTAAGAGCTTATAACATGAAATTTATAAACATCAACAAGATTGTAATGACCATAATAAAGCATGGTAGATGGTATCTCGCTTGCCCGTTGTACAGCAAAACATAAATGCCCAGGCACCTCTGAAGTTCATGGGAAGACTAGAATAAAGATATCAAAGATAAAAGCATCAAAGTTATATCACAGTTAACCATTCTGGGACAAGCACATTACACTAAGAATGACAACTATGCTCTCGAGAAAGTGCTCAAAGAAAGGATGGTGACTCAACATGAAAGTAAAAGATTGGCCCTTCGCAGAGGGAAGCAGGGATTATCATGTGCTAGAGCTTTTCATTTTTAAAACAGAAGCAAAATTGTTTTGGGAAGTGTTTGTTGTTGTCAACGAATGGTAGTGGGTACTCTAACCCCCTTGTCAACCAGACTTTCAAGAGCGGCTCCCATGAAGGACGTTATTTCTACCAGCAAGGTAGATCATCCCTCTTCTCTTTTGTTTACACATGTATTTTAGTTTCATTATGGGTGACACTCCCCCCAACCTTTGCTTGCACAAGCCATGGCTAACCGAATCCTCGGGTGCCTTCCAACATTCACATACCATGGAGGAGTGTCTATTGCAAATTAAGTTGCTTACTGATAAATCAGGGCAAAACATGTGAAGAGAATTATTAATGAAAGTTGTAATTAATTGGGGTGCACCTTGCAAAATTATTGGATAAGCGGATGTATATGCCACTAGTCCATTGGTGAAAGTCTGTCAGAAGTAAATGACAAGATTGAAAGATAAAACACCACATACTTCCTCATGAGCTATAAAACATTGACACAAATTGAGAAGTACTTTGAAGGTTTTAAAGGTAGCACATGAAAATTTACTTGAATGGTTCGAAATGCCATGCATAGGTATTTATGGTGGACACTTTGGAATAACTTGGTTTTCATGGTTTTGGAAGCACGAGCAGCATTCCCGCTCAGTACAAGTGAAGGCTAGCAATAGACTGGGAAGCGACAATCAAGAGAGCAATAACCGTCATAATCATGCTTGCGACAAAATGAAATTAATTGAGACATAAAAGTGATACAAGAACTCTGAGTCAAAATAAATCATCAAGGCTTAATTGACTTTTGTTTTTCAGTCATACATGTGAGCATGTGCCAAGTCAATTCAATGAATTATTCAGAGGAGGATACCACAATACCATACCATCTTATGAACAGGACAATGCATGTTGATATCAAAATAACATAATATGCACTATTAGCTAGTTGAGACTAACCATAAGAAAACATAAACTACTAAACAGTATTATTCACACATCATTTTTAAGTTTCAACAAGTAATCCATTAACCAAGTAAACATTGAAAACAGAGGATAAATAAAATATGTGACGATCCACTTATTAATGTAACTGGTGTTTGATGCTAAGATAAATAGATAATAAAATACAGCCGCTTCAAGTTTAGTAAGTTCATATGTTGCTCAAAAAACAAAGTTTAAAGGTTTGCAAACCGAGGGGTTATTGATGAAGAGGGATGCGGGGACATCCCCAAGCTTATGACTTTGGCCGTTCTTCAATATTCCATAGTTTGGTGTTCCTTCATTCTCTGTGAAAAAACTTCAACACAAAAACTTTCCCATTCTTTTCTGCGGTTAGACATTAGTACAATAGATAATATTTCCCAAGTGCTACTATTAAACCAAATAAAATTTTGTTTTTAAGTTACAGAAAGGTTGCTTAAATGGCCAACTTATAAATGAAAGGTAAGAACCATTAAAAATCAAATGAAAACGAAAAGAGGCCACTCTTGCAACAAAAGTCAGAATCTGTCCAGAAAAACAGCAGCTGGAAAACGCAATTTTTAGGTGCACTTAAACATGCCCGAAATTTTAGCCAATTTTTGTACATGCAGAGGATTAGGTGCTACAACATCAGTAATTTTTTCGTGATTTTTAGAGCTTCCAGTAAAATATGAAAAATCGCGCAATAAGCAGTAGATACCGAAAACAGAAAATCACTTTTTACATATGTATCAACTAAGCTAAATGGATAAAACTTGGTACTTTATTTTTGATAAACTAAGAAACCAGAGGCTAAGCAAGACCTAAACATGCTAGCTACAGCAAGGAAAACTCTAAATAAAAATCAAAAGTAAAACCCAAATAAAATTAAAATAAAGAACCAAACAAAGAAGCAAAACAAAAGAAAATATTTTTGTTATTTTGAATTTATAAGTGAAAGTAAAGAAGCAATCGAAACCAAATAAGGAGCCTAATAAAACTAAAGAAGGTAAAACCAAGACATATAAAACAATTATAATACAAGTTAAGACAATACATATCATGTGGACGGGTAATATAGAGTATGAACGAGACAACCTCATGTTAGTTGATGAATAGGGGGATGACTCGGGCATCCCCAAGCTTAGATGATTGTATCTTCTTGAATATGTTCTTGGGATGCACCTACACATCCCCAAGCTTGAGCTCTTGCGTCTTCTTATTCATCTCATATCACCATATTGATTAGATCTTATAAGCTACATCCACATAAAACTTCACAAAACTCATTAGTAGGGTTAGTACTCATTAAATAAAATCCACTCATGTTCAAGCATTGACAAGTTTTATAATTTTTACTCAACATTAGCCACTGTATATACTAAGGTGTTCATGATTTCCGTTGTCCGTCGAAAAACTAATGAAACTAACAACACCAAGTACAATATTGAATAAACAAAGAAATCTGTCAAAACTGAACAGTCCGTAAAGATGGCATTCAACGAGATAGTTAAGTAGCTCAAATCGAAAAAATTTAGTCTAATGAAAGAAAGATAATAATCTCAGGTTTATGCACAAAAATTTTCAAGTCAAAATACTATTCTGAGATTTATCACGATTTTATTTACAGAGAAGCACAAAATCTGTCTAAACAGAACAGTCAGTAAAGATCGAATTTTTCGACCTATCTACGTACCTTAAATCAGAAAAAGTTAGTCTAATGAAAGAAAGCTAATAAGCATCACTTTGCACTCAAGAAATTTCAGATCAAGATCACGTTCTGGTGATTTTAAACATTTAATACGGTGGAGCACAGAAAATCTGTTTCTGGACAGCAAAGTAAAACTATCAACTTTCAATTAACTAAAGACTATAATTAGCATTTTATTTTTATGTACAGAGGTATATACACAATATTTACAATATTTACATGTTTTTAATGAAAAGCTTCCATGAAAGATTTGTTTTGGTTTCATAGGCATGAACACAAGTGCACACATGAACACAAGTGCATACTAAGATAAAGAACAACTTAATACTGAAAATAAAAACTACTTAGAGATAAAACAAACAAGTGCACACAAGAACATTAACCTACGCTATGGCTCCCCGGCAACGGCGCCAGAAAAGGTCTTGATAACCCACAAGTATAGGGGATCGCGTGTAGCCTTTTCGATAAGTAAGAGTGTCGAACCCAACGAGGAGCTAAAGGTAGGATAAGTAATCTTTCAAGTTCTATCAACCACTGATACAGCTCTACGCACACTAAACGTTTGCATTATCTAGAAAATAAAACTACGGTAGCAATACGGGTATGAGAGGTAGTTTTGCAAGATAATAAATATAAGAAAGTAAATGTTAGTGCTGCAGCAATAAAATATACTAAGTAACCATATACTAACAGTACCATGAGTGTGGAAAAGTGGTGGTAATTGTGGTGGCTTTGTCCAAGATTAATTAGTGATGACATCTAGTTCATTGTCTTTGATGCAGTTTTCAATGTGGGAGAGGCTAAATATACATGCACTCCACTACTTGGGATTTACAAGTACTATATGATTGGATTGTTAGCAAACATCCGTAAATACTAACAATGCATTAAGGTTTCCCCAACCATAGCCTTAAGTTTATGGTCCTCTTACTCACATACATGCAACTAACCGGTTTGAGCCCTCAGGTTTCTGTCACTCCGGCAGGACTACCCCCTTTGCTTTGCACATACTACTAACCCTATGGTGTTGATCCATGCGCGCACAAGTATAATGGACACCAAAGGACAGTACCATATCAACATACAACTCTAACGAACCATAGACATTCAACAAAGCAATCGAAAGACAAATAAACTACATAAACATGACATAGATCATAGGATAAATATTATAGCATCAAACACCATGTTTACATAGGACGGTACAGAGGTTTGTGGGAGGATGAACCACTGAATACAAGGAGGAGTTGGTGATGGAGATGGCGGTGAAGACGGCGGAGAGGGCAGCGAGAGGCGCAGGGCGGCGCCGGCACCGGCGGTGGCGCAGGGGGCTCCTCCTGCGCCGCCGGTTCCATGGGGAGCACCGCCCCTTAGCCCCCTTCCTTCATGGCTTCAAAGGAGCCCTCCCCCATGGAGATGGGATCCATGGGGGAGGCAAAAACGTGGCTTTTGGTTTCTGAAATTCGTGGGTCGAGGAGTCCTCCACGAGTTAGGTTTCCTCCCTTTATATATCTTCTCGGATTTCCGTCACCCCCTTTTAGGGTTCCACCAAAACGGGCCTCCAGGCCGCGTCCGAACTCCGATTGGGCTGATCTCGAGCTTAAAATCTTCGTATGGAAAATTGTGACAACTTTGTTTTCGGGGAGACCTCCAATTGACGTCATCTTCGAGGGTCAAACTGGCAAACTTCGTAAAAAGTTCTCAGACAGATTTCAGGAAAGTCCCAATTCGACTCCAACAAGGTTTCCTCTTGTATTCTTGATAATTTCTACACATTAAAGAGTAAAACAAGAACATTGTGCACTTTTGCAACTATTAGTAGGTTAGTCCAAATAAATAATAAACTTAATATAAAAACAAGTGCTAAAAGCATAAAAATGGCATGAAACAATCAAAAATTATAGATACGTTTTGGACGTATCAGCCTCCACCGCAGCGCCGCCTCCTCCCGTCCTCCCCGGACTCGTCCCCGGCCCCCACCCCGCGCCTCCCCTGCCCGCATCGAGCTCGGCGACCTCGACGCCGGCCCCCACCCCGCGCCTCCCCGACCTCGACGCCGGCCTCCACCGCAGCGCCGCCTCCTCCCCGACCTCCCCGGACTCGTCCTCGACCTCCACGACGCCCCTCTCGTCCGGCCCCTCCACCGTCGCCCTGTGCCCGCCTCCACCGAGCCCGTCGCCGGAGCACCCATGGTAAGGCACCTTTTTTTTTCCTCATTATTGTTCTATTTGTTGCATATATTGCTAGCATTGTTAGAAATTGCTAGAAATTTATTTAGGAAATTTTGCTCCAACACAATGATAAAAATGGTAAACTGAATAGAAACTGCTGCAGTTTCATGTGTTTTACTAACAAAAGCAATACTGGGAGCAACAACTTACCATTGTATGATGCATCTTTGGTGACATGTGCGGATGGTTCTGCTCAAGTGTTTTACTAACAAACGCTATTTTTTGTTGTCGCTAGCTAGCTGACGTTCATTCCTAGCTAGTCAGTTCAGGCCTAGGAGCATGAAGCATTACATGAATATTTATGTTGTACATTTGTTCTTATATATGTTGTTTTTGTGGTTTTTCAGATGTCGTAGTTTACGGGGCTTCTCCACCCGAGGACGGCCGCCTCGGTGCCCTCCGGAGAGCGTCCCCGACCTTCTGCGGTGATCGACCACGCTTCTAGGGTATACATCTTTCGCCTCTCTTGCTGCATAGGTTTATTTTGGTCTAGATCACCAAGTCAGTCGAGTCGCGTAACCCGAGTCAGATCTCATCCGGAAGGGTTACAAATTTATAAATATGCAGGATTGTCCATCTTTGCATATTTATAACCGTAACACTTCCGGGTTGTCCTATTGGACAGTCCGAGTACGTGTAGATGGTAGCGTGGTGGACTAGCCAGGAGTATCTCAAGATACACGCGGAGGGAAAGGCAAAGCGGGCAGAGAACAAGGGTGGAACACACCGCCAAGGCAACCTCAGCCTCTCCCAATGCATACAAAAAGAGGTGAGCAAATGCATTCTTTAATCCACCTCTGTTCGTGCTCTGTTTTGCAATATCGTCTCCTTTTCACCTATGTTCGTGCTCTCTTTGCAGAAATTGAAGACCGGCGTAGACCCCTCGCCCTTTGCCGTCTGGTCAAAGATGCGTACCAGGGATACGCCGGATCCTGAGACAGGGTCGATGTGGATCAACGAGAGCGCCGAGCTCCGGAGCAAGGGGTACACGGAGAAGTTCAAGGAGCGCAACGGTGATGAAGCTGACCCTCTCACCAGTCCACTTGACGTCGAGGCTGTCGTGCTTGCGGGGCAAGGCGCGGCGAATGGCCGCTTGTGGATAGCTGACGGCTCCATCGACCCTCGCACCGTCCCGTCTCTACGCCAGGTCCGCCGTGGGAGGGCGCCTGGTGCGCCTGCTGTGGAGACCCGCCCACGAGTTTCGAGGCTAGCTGTCGACGAGCTCCGGCAGAAGCAGGTGCTCTATGAGCAGCAGCTGCAGCAGCAGCAGGAGCAGATCCGGCAGCAGCAGGAGCAGCATCAGGAGTACTGCAGGCAGCAGCAGGAGCATCAGAGGCAGATGATGGAGTGGATGTTTGGCACGATGCAGCGCATTGCTCCTGGGAACGGGGCTGTTGACATGGGAATGTTCCCTCCACCGCCTCCACCGATGTTCCCATGGGTATGTTCTCAAACTTGTCATTCTATCCATCTTATTGTTGTAACTAAATTACTTGTGTAATGCGAGACTTTTTTCATGTTGTAGATGAATCCAGGATCGGCGAGTGGATCTCACTCGATGGCGCCGCCGCTTGGTGGCCAGGATAATCCGGAGGGGCAGCCCCAAATCTCCAACCCTAACGTTGTCCGGAGGATGCCGTGGGTATGTTCGCACGACTTGTCAAAATGCCATTGTCACTCTAGTTAGCCATGCCATTGCCACTTTAGTTCAACTTGTCAAAATTTAGTTAGTTGAACTTGTCAAATTTTACCCATTAGTTGAACTCGTCAAATTTTACCCATTAGTTGAACTTGTCAAATTTTAGTTAGCTTTCTTTTAATGCCACGACTATGCCATTTCCACCTAGTTGTCAAACTCATCATTTTTTTACAAACATGTAGGACGATCCTCCTCAATGATGTTGAGGACCTACTCCGCCGCCGGAAGGCCAGTAGAGGTTAGTTACCATTTCAACTTGCTACCACTCTCGTTCAAAAACTTACTTCATGTCTCACTTAGATCGACATAGCCAATCAATGAATCTCCAATGGTCACTTGTGTCTTTTGGTTTACCACATAGATCAACTTGTGTCTTATTGTTTACTACATCTAACTTAGATCATGTCTTTTGGTTTACTACATCTAAACTTGTGCATATTCTTGAATTTAGATTTAAGAGCGTGACCAAAATATGCAACATATATCAACTTGTACATGGTTTACTTCATGTCTTCTATGCAACTTTGTCTAAGAATCAAAAATATGCACATTCATTGATTTAAACATCTAAACTTGTACATGGATGCGTTGCAGGATGATATCGATGGCATGGATGCGTTTCCCGATGATTTGATGCCACCATTTGTTGTACTGACCTTCTGTATCAGTACTGTTGTAAATAATGATATCTGGATGTATAATTGTGATGTTTGTGCTCAAATTGTGATGTTTGTGCTCAAATTGTGATGTTTGTGCCCAAATTGTGAATTATGTGTGATCTGGCCCCTATATGGTTTGAATTTGATGTCGTGGGGTATTCTGAGATATATTGGCTTTATATATGTGTTTAAATTGCAGGAATGGAATCAAAAACAGAAACAAAACTAGACCATATTATCAATTTGCCGTGTAAACACACACGGCAAAGATCTTTGCCGTGATGGGGCGCACGGCAAAGAGGACACGCGGCGCACACCTGTGCAACCTGGAAGCTGAGTGATGACCAAATGGTCACTTTGCCGTGCTGCCCAAGCCAATGCACACGGCAAAGGGCTGAGGCATCGTTCCTGGCATCGGCTCTGTGCCGTGCGTTTTTTTCAGGAGAAGCACACGGCAAAGGGCAAACGTGTGCCGTGCAGTGCTGAGAAAGGAGCACGGCAAAGAAGTAGTGTTTGCCGTGCGTCGCTGGGCAGGGATCATGGCAAAGAAGTCGTGTTTGCCGTGCTTGGCTGGGCAGGGATCACGGCAAAGAAGTAGTGTTTGCCGTGCGTAGTCAGGGAGAGCACACGGCAAAGATCAGTTGACCCGGGGTGAGGGTTGACCCTCTCTGACAGATCTTTGCCGTGCTTTGTTCAAAAAGAACACGGCAAAGGCTTTGCCGTGCTTGTTTTGGGAAGGAACACGGCAAACATTCTTTACCGACAGCTATTAGGCCGTGTGATGTTTGCCATGCGATTTGGCACGGCAAAGCCTTTGCCGTGTTCCGAGGTGCCTTTGCCGTGCCGTTTTGCCGCACGGCAAATTCGTGATTTCCGGTAGTGTCGTGTGGGTCATTGTTTCTCATATTCTCAAGCTGTTCAACTAAGAGGTTGCTGCCGTCGAAAACTTATAGGTCATTTAATCAAATAATTTGAGCGTCATTACTCCCTTTTGGAGTGTCCATACCAACCAATATCATGTTATGACTTCTTTTGGTACCGAGTATGATTTGTTTGAATATTGCGGGGTCGAATTGCTGTCGTTTGTGAGCAGTTTTTGTAGGGTATATATAAATCTACTTAATAATTTGATTCAGTGATAATTTGTACGCCATAGTAGAAGACATGTTAAGGAAAAAAACAATTGATTGTAAAATGCAATGTATGATAGTTTTCGGTTGAATTGGCCTTGTTCTTGAACCATAATACACGACATGCCATAGTACGAGATTAAAATGCCATGGTCAGGGAAAAAATGGTAGTGCCATATACATGGTATACTTCATTATGATTATACGCGGTGGAAAGGAAAGGAATTAACTGTGAAATATTCTTTTATAGATAATATTACCTCCTTATATAAAGGAGCTATCAATGGAGTCTATATGGAAATATGGGTAAATAAGAGTAAACAAATCCGCTAAAATCATTCCTTTTTTACAAGATGGTAAAACTTGTCTCATGGAAATATGTGTGAAAATGGAGCGGAAAACGGTCAGAGTAGTGAAAATTTGTTTTAACCATATTTTTTTCATATTATAAGGGTCGGTGTAGATATTTTGTGGATACGAGAGTATGAAAACGGAGCATGCCGTTTACGAATATAGACAAAATATAAAGTGAATACAGTTCGGTTGTTGCATGTGCCCATGCACGTTTTAACACCCCCCCCCCCCCCCCCCCAAAAAAATTCTGATATAGGCTCAATAAAACTAATTGTTATTGGTAGCAAACATGCTCCGTTTGACGAAAAAAATTCTTTCTGGCTTCAACTTTTGAGAAAAAATATTTTTATTGATAACACACATGCTCACGTGCCTATGCATGTAGATGACCTTACTCCCTTCGATTCGAATTAAGTGTCGCGAGAAAACAACCTGATACCTACAACTCGCGGTATAACTGGCGACATTTTTTACGTATCGGAGGGAGTATTATTAGGTTTTGATATCTGGATCTTGGTTCCTAAGAACCATCCCGGACCACGGCACGGTCTTTCCAAGATAAATTTTCTCTTTAACAGTACATTTGTGCGGCCAATTTTAAGATTTATGTACAAATTATATTATAGACCCGAGTTGATGAATGGCTCTGACTTGTTGGGCTGTGCTCTACTTCAGGTGACCACGGAACAAACCGTGAAGAGTGAAGACTCTTGCTAATCCGTATGGCAGTACATCAACAGTCGTAGGCGCCGTGTAACATCCCAAAATTATAATAAGAATTAATAAGACCCAAAATTCAGAACCAACAAAAACTTTTTGAATTATTTCACAAATGATTGTGTTTTCCCTTATATTGTTCTGTTTGACCTTGTGTGACTTGAATGTTTAAGTTGTTTGACTAGGAAATATTAACCTAGTAACTTAACCTAAGTAAAGATATCTATTAAACTTTGGTGATCATGTTATGACAAGAATATATCTCATATATCTTTTCCATTCTTATGTTGGCCAAAGTCTTTTTCAATGATGTTTTATTTTAGCAGCAAATAGAACACCCACTCTTGAGAAGATGAAAGTATTTCCAAAGTTACATGATTATAAAATATGGAGGTCTATCTGTGATCTCCTATCTACTTTTCAAATCTTGATATTTCGCATGAGTATGCAACTCCCATGTCATAAACTCTGGTTTCCACTCCCTTTGAAAATAACACTAGTGGGAAATATATTAACCCACATATTTCCCTTTATCAAACCTTTTGAAAACTATTAAGTTATGAGATGAGATATTTCCTACCCATCATCTTGTCATAATTAAGTGTGATCATTTTCAAGATAGTATTGTTAATTATGGAAATGGTGGTATGATTTATTCTTGTGGTTTGAATTATGTGGTCTTGATTGTTATGTGAATATTGTTGTGCTGTTACTATTGTTGTGCTATTGATATTGTGTGTTGATTGCTTGTGAGGATAATTCCTCAGTGGTGTTAATACTAAAATTAGAACACACTTGGCAGCAAATTGGGAGTGTGACTTGAATAAACACAAACCCTTTAGAATTATCCACACCTAAGTTAAAGTCCTAAGTTAGGGAAATAACTTTGTTAAAATTCCCTCTCTGTCTATTCCTCCCTTCCATGAAAACAATTATATTTTCTTTATCAAAATTCTAGGAGTGAGATGAACTAATAATCATCCCCACTTCATATCACTCCTCCTCAAGTAAACCTACTTTTCGATTTAAAACAAACCCCTCAATTCATTTATTAAAAAGGAAATGAAGGTCATGAGTTAAAAATGATCTTCATAAATAATTTCCCTCTAAAATTCTTTATTTCCTCCAAACAAATGTTTTCTCTATGAAAATAAAACTTATTTGAAGTTATCATATTTGTCAAAGAAATTCCAAAAGTTCAAAACCATATTTTATGACATGCTTTAAAAATATTAAAGGAGTATCAAATACTAATTTCCAAAAATGATTTATTTAAACCCTATGAACAAATATTGCTCAAAACATTTTATTTTCAAAAACCAATTTTTGTGGAGCTTC
This sequence comes from Poa pratensis, assembly GCA_947311845.1. Classification (NCBI taxonomy): domain Eukaryota; kingdom Viridiplantae; phylum Streptophyta; class Magnoliopsida; order Poales; family Poaceae; genus Poa; species Poa pratensis. The sequence goes on along the minus strand of CAMZMU010000107.1, from coordinate 108,900,609 downwards.
TGCGTGTATATGGGAGGCTACCTAAATTTTCTCATAATTTTTAAAAAATGTTCAAAGTCCTCAATTAAATCCCTGAAACCCTACTGGTTTTGAAAAAGGAAATAAAAGAAACAGGCAAGGACCTATCTGTGACGAGGAAAAGAAGTTCATGGGCCTCTTTGCAAAATCTTCATTGACTTCCTGTAGCTCCAGTGCAGCACGGCACGGCACCGTGCTCCTCACGCCGTCGTTGCCGTGGTCGCCGCACCACCGTGGCCCCTCCTCCTTGCCCCTGGGAGGAGATAAGATCACCCTCGACGCCACTCCTCTGCCCCCTCAGCTCACTCCCTCGCTCTCCCATCTCTCTGTATTTTCTCCCCAAGAGCTCCAAGTCCGAGCGCCACGGCCATCGTTGCCGCCGTCGATGGAGAGCGCCCCACACAGATCGAGGACCACCATCAGCACCGCCTCGTCGCCCTCTCCATCCTCATCCAAGGAATCGACGCGGGAGGCTGCGAATCGAGCTGGACATCCGCATCCTCTTCCGCTCCGGCAGCCGTGATGTCGAGGAAGCTCACGGGCGGCACAGAGCTCCATTATCTGCCATTGTTGCGTCTATGTGCTTCCCGCACCTATACCTTCCTCACCCACTCCTTCTTCTGACCCTAGGTGCACCGGAGCCGCCGCGTCGACCTCGCCGTGTTCCCTGCTGCCTCGCGCCTCTGTTCTAGTCGAGAGGAGGAAGAAGGCCTCCCTCGTACCACTTCGCTTCGCACATGGGCCGCAGGCTGGGCTGCTGCCTGTGCTGCTCGGCCAGATCTGGGCCCGACCTGGCCCAATCTTCCTTTTTCTAATAAATCTATTTCCTGTTTTAATTTTTCCCTGTTAGATCTATCTAGGATTTAATTCACCATTTAATCCCTGTGCTAGATAATTGAGTGATTCAAATTTTGTTGTGTTCCTATGAGTTTTCTTAGACATGCAGAACTGGTTGCTTGCCAAAATATGTTTTAGCTATGGTATAAATTAAATCTTGCAGAAAGAGTAGTTTTCACTAAATAATCAATATCTAGAGTTTTATAACTCCAAATATTGCAAACTAAAATTCTATGGAAAGCCTGAAGTGATACCTTTCTAGATCTGTTGGTCTTGTATGCAAATGAAGCCTAAAACAAAAGTTCTACTCATTCTTGTAAACACACCAGTAGCACTTTAGTGATTTTTGTAGATTTTTGTGAAATGAATTTGGGAGTAAATCCAATTGGATTGTCTTCTGTATGTGTAGGAGAACATATTCCTAGCTTGGCATGGTTGTTTGATTTACAGAACTCTCTAGGTGCAATTTTGAGTAAAAAGGGGTTGTTCTGCCACTAATAAAAAGAAATTAGATTAATTGCTTTTAGTTATGAGTTTGTGGTTTGTGCTTGTGGTTGATTGTTTGGTACTGCTACTTGTGTGTTACTGATCTTTAAACATGTTAAAATATGTTAGTACTGTTAGTGGTTAGAGATAATCTTGTTTGAGTTAAACAGGTGTGGTTAAAGATGAATATGATGTTTCCAACTAATAATCAATCTTGCTTGTGTGCTTGAGAATTTAAGTAAACCGAATTCAATTGTTTTGACTTCTGTTCAGTAGTAGATGTTGTAGTAGTTCAGCTTGTGTGTTAGTGTTGCTTGGTCGAATGGTGTGGAAATTGTGTGTTTGTAACAGTTTCTGCAATAGGCAAAATGTTTCTTATTTGTTTTAATTAGGAATATGTTGCCTTACTTGTTAAACTTGTTTGTCTTTAAGTTGAGTATTAGCTTGAGTGTCTTGTTAATGTCTCCACCTTAACTTGGTGAGACATGTTGAATTACAGAGAATTATTGGGTAACTTAACTTTTGTCTGAAGTATTTCCTGCCTAAGGAAATTTGTTTGTTAACAACCCTTCGTTGGAGTTGTTTAATACTTCATGTGTTTAGCTTGTGATTGGTGGTATACTCCTGTTAGTATATTGCTCTTGTGTTTATGTCTTGAATAGTTCACTTGTTGGGGTAATTTAAGTATGAGGTGTAGTTAGACAAGTGGTGATTATTGTGTAGAGTTGGGATTAAAATTATAAAACATATGTTTTAATGTTTAATGTCTAGTCCTTGGTTAGCATATTATGCTAGTGTTAGTAGCATGTGATGTCTTGCGTAGTTGGATTAATTTCTTGTTTGCATCTAGATAAGTGTGGTGATTGCTAAGCTTGTTTGTTAAATAATAATGTTCCCTCATGATTTTTGTTTGTTAGTATGGCTTGATGTTTGTTGCTTGATTAAATGGGTGCTATGTTTTCGGTTTGATTACTTGCTGGTATCCCACGTGTGAGTTGGTTTGCTTATTGTGTGTTGTTTTATTTTCATGTTTGCGACGCTAGACATTAACGCTACCGGAGTGGTCTTTGGAGAGGATTTATCGAAGAATGATGGGAGTTTATTTATTTGATCAGTAAAGAAGAAGTCCAGGAGCATTATGCTGAAACCAGGCAAGCTACTTCACTGAGCTTGCATCTATATACATCTATTTTGATTCACATGTTTTACGTGTAAGAAGCATAAGTGATTTACGTGGTGTTTGCCACTAAAGTTATGATTTTGAAAACCCTTTTACAAAATACAGGTACATTATTGAGACACCCGATATAGAGGTGTTAGTAGTGTGCAGTAATTTCTAAATGTATTTGTTTTTACTCAAAAGCCTTTTATAAAAATCTTTTGGTGAGATTACGATCCACCCAAGTTTTGGTTAAAAGTATTTTGCTATGAAAATTGGAAATGATTTTGAAAGCCTTTTCAAAAGTATATGAAAAACTATTTTGCCACTCTATGTAGAAATATCAGTTTGTTTATATAAAACTATAGGATGGGAAAAACATTGTTTATTCAAAACTCCTTTGAAAATCCTTGGATGAATTATGGTATGCCGAGATGTCGGTGATGAAATGGAGAAATGGAGAATGGTGATGGTTATGAAAATGCACATTGTGTCCTTGTACTTACATCCCCAGCCGAAAATCTGTGCGACCACATTTACCCACATATGGGCAAGGGCGTAGTCATATAATTTGCTCGTGTTAGTACTGGATGCCTCAATAACGAGGATAACCTCGTTCCATGAGGGGATGGTCTGAGGACCTACCCCCTGACCTGGGTCCTCTTAAGTGAAGTCTACCGGAAGCCGGTATGAGTGTATTGGAGAAAGAGGATTGAAGGGCTCCCTTGGGTCCGCCGGACAGAACTACGAGTCCTCACACTTAGTTTCTGAGGATTTAAGTGTCGATGGAAAGTGTCGTAGAGGCAGGGTCCTATACTAGCATGAGCAAAGGACAGGCTACGGCCGGAAACTCAACTTCGCATACCCCTGGTATGGCGGGACGTGGCTGACACGATGAGTGACCGGATGGGTGTGGGAAAAGCGTGCTACCTCTGCAGAGGGTAAAAACTATTCGAATAGCCGAGTCCTCGGATATGGACAGTTGGGAAGAACTGCTAAGACCATGTGCAAGTTTTACAAAGTTTTGAGTTTGAAAGGAAAATGAAGTGGAGATTGTTTTATGCAACTATACCGAAGGGGTAGTATGAGGTTGCTGGAAAATGAGTGACCCTTAAGGGGCTATGATCGGAAAAGGAAGAGTTTTGGAAAAATGGACAAGACGGTGATTTTCGAGGAAAAGGCTTTAAAAGAGATTTCTTCCCTTTTTAACCAAAGGTATATTTTTGAGAAAAAGGTTTAAAAAGACTTCTTACCCTTTTTCAACAAACATGGTGAGAAAACTATTTTCCAAAGGGTTTGTTTCCAACCAAGATATTGAGAAACTACTTTTCAAAATATTTTGCCTTCAACAAGGATATAAGATCTACTCTTCTCTTTTTCAATAAAGATATAGAGATGTTTTTCTAAAACTAAAGGTTTTAAAGATTATCAAAACTAGTGCATGCTCAAGTTGGGGTAGTTTGCGAGTACAATCAAATGTACTCATATTGGTTTCGTCCCTGTCTATTGTCTTAGCCAGATTTTAAAGAGGAGCAGTTCGAAGAAGAGGAGTTCACTGACGTCTTTGCGAACTAGGGCGCTTCCCAGTCAGCTGCCTGTAGGGTTAAGGCGAATGACTTGGGCTCCACGTTGTTTGGTGATTTCCGCTGCAAGTACCTGTTGAAGCTTATGACTTCAAATCACGTAAGTATATTTAGTCGGTATTTATGGATGTCCTGTGATGCCAATTCGAGTTATGTGCAACAACAAACTGATCATGGGATTGTTGCAGGAAACATAACGAGTATCTCGGATAGCTAATCCGGGGTCCTCACACGCCGGCTGCGAGCCGCGGCCGTGCGATGGCCATGACCGGCACCTTCTTCTACAGCGTGATCTCGAACTCCTCATCCATGTCCATCTATGGCGCCCCCTCCGGCATCTCCCAGTCGAAGGCGTGCACGAGAGCTCCTAGCATGTGGTGTACTAGCGCCACCCCCATGCGCGCTCTGGCACACATCCACCGGCCCACGCCGAACGGAATGAGCTCGAAGTGGCTCCCCATTGGCTCCACTTTCTTCCCCTTCTCCGTCAACAAGTCAGAGCCTGGCTCCACTTTCTTCCCCTTCTCCGTCAAGAACCTGTCAAGGTCTCCTTGCAGATGGCGCGGAGGTAGGGAAGGTTGGGGATGTCGGATTCCTGGAGGCGGTCTCGGCCTACCACGGCGTCCAGAGCCAGAGCACCCTCCACTACGCCCTTTCCATCAGTTCGGACTTTTGGGATAATTGGCTAGTGCATCAATTTAATACTCGCCGCGAGCATCTGCGAGCACGCGTCTGCCCACCACAGCTTGGCCGATCATGTTCGCAGTCGCGCAGAATAGCAGTTCCGGCACCTCAAACTCCTCGCCGCGCCGGCTCAGCACAGCTTGGACCATATGGCCGACTTCCTCGCGGCGCATGTCGGCCCAGTCGGCGAGCTCCTGGGGGGCAAAGAGGCCGAGGCTGCACTCCCGGCGCAGGCGGCGCCACTTGGGGCCGTAGGGCGCGAACACCAGGTCCTGTGCGCCGTATGCCAGGAGCATTGGTGCAGCGTCGTCGGCAGGGCGGTCAAGGAATCTTCCTCCGTGGTCCTTGAGGAAGAGACGGGCCGCCTCCGGCGTGGAAGCCACCACGACGCCTTTCTTGCCGAGGGTCAGGTGCATGATTGGGCCGTGTAGCCTGGCCAGAGCGGCGAGTGAACAGTGCGGTGCGCGGCCCAGCAGCGGCAACGCGCCGACTACAGGGTAACCCCGCGGGCAAGGAGGCAGCGGCGGCGGCGAGGCATGTCCAGCACGTTTAGTCGGGAGAATGATCCGTGCGAGGTAGTGGAGGGCGGCGTAGAGGATCGCTAGGACGAAGAGCTCTTGAAATTGGGTAGCACTACGCGTTTCCATGGTCGCTCTCGTGCTGCAGTACAGAATACAATGGAGTAGAGGATTTTATAGAGCTGATTTGAATCAAAGAATAACCTCGAATTCAAGAAGAAGAACAAGAAGAAAGAAGAAGAAGAAGAAGAAGAAGAATCAGACATTCGGGAATAGAGTACACTGTTAAAAGATCAATTACTCATCGGCTTTCTGGAATAATATGTTTGTCGAATAATAAATTTGATAGCTGCATGTAAACAACTACTCCTCCGTTCTTTAATATAAGATGTTTTAGCTTTTGTCCACATGCATATGCACACAAATGTATGTAGACACATTTTTGTGTGCATGTTCACTCATTTTAGTATGCATGTAGACAACATGTGTACCACCTAAAACATCTTATATTAAAAAATGGAGGGAGTAGATAGCTTCTCACGAACAACCCGACAACTGCTTGTATACAATCGGATAAGGATAATTGTTTGTAAATACCACCAACTTGCCGATCTGATCTAGCCGTCCCAGCTTCTCTTTGCTTTCTATCTTGTGTTTCTTTCATTTGTTTCTGCATTTCTCCAGTTTCTTTTATCTCCCAGGAGAGATTAATTCGCATGACATGAAGGAGCTAGTTGCTCGCCTGCACCAGAAGCTCACGACCGTTCAAAAGGAGCTAGCAGAGAAGAACAAGACATCTAGCTGCATCGAGAGAGAGAGAGACACTACGGGAAACCGTCAAAACGCCGACGGCCGTCCTGTACGCCGACGGCCAAATGTCGGGGCCGTCGGCGTACAGCACGGGCTTGGGCAGACGACGAACAGGCCGTCGGCGTATAATTACGTCCCCAACGGCTGCCGTCGGCGTTCTAAATCCCGTCGGCGTACAAAGGGCGGCATAACGCGAACCGTCCAGCGTCGTTGATACGCCGACGGTACTGCCGTCGGCGTACACGCGATCATAAACACCGACGGCTGCCGTCGGCGTTTAGTTGTTTTATTTATTTATTTTCGTATATAATATTCATTTCTTTATTTCTCTATATAATATTTAATGTAGTTGTAATTTATATATATATTGGACCTATAATTGCCCTCCCAATTTCACACCAAAGTCTACCCCAAATCGACACACGATTCCATCCGGTTCGCCCGAAAGGGGAGTTTTCACCTCTAAGTGCAGAAACTCACTGGAGAGAAAGTGAAGCCGGTGATGTCGGTCACACCTAGGAGTAGATTCTTGCACATTTACAACACACAACACACTTGTATACATATGGTATGTCACAAGCTAGGTTTGGGTGGGGTTCCGACGCTCCGGGGCCCCGCTTCGGTGAAACCCTGAATCCGCTGGAAAAACCCTAACGTTTCCGTCTACCCCCATAGACGTGCGTCGAAACGGGGTAGCCCAGTGGACTTTTTTGCTTGGTTGTGTTATGTTAGGCCACAGGAACATGAGAAACCAAAGTCTACCCCAAATCGACACACGATTCCATCCGGTTCGCCCGAAAGGGGAGTTTTCACCTCTAAGTGCAGAAACTCACTGGAGAGAAAGTGAAGCCGGTGATGTCGGTCACACCTAGGAGTAGATTCTTGCACATTTACAACACACAACACACTTGTATACATATGGTATGTCACAAGCTAGGTTTGGGTGGGGTTCCGACGCTCCGGGGCCCCGCTTCGGTGAAACCCTGAATCCGCTGGAAAAACCCTAACGTTTCCGTCTACCCCCATAGACGTGCGTCGAAACGGGGTAGCCCAGTGGACTTTTTTGCTTGGTTGTGTTATGTTAGGCCATAGGAACATGAGAAACCAAAGTCTACCCCAAATCGACACACGATTCCATCCGGTTCGCCCGAAAGGGGAGTTTTCACCTCTAAGTGCAGAAACTCACTAGAGAGAAAGTGAAGCCGGTGATGTCGGTCACACCTAGGAGTAGATTCTTGCACATTTACAACACACAACACACTTGTATACATATGGTATGTCACAAGCTAGGTTTGGGTGGGGTTCCGACGCTCCGGGGCCCCGCTTCGGTGAAACCCTGAATCCGCTGGAAAAACCCTAACGTTTCCGTCTACCCCCATAGACGTGCGTCGAAACGGGGTAGCCCAGTGGACTTTTTTGCTTGGTTGTGTTATGTTAGGCCATAGGAACATGTATACAAGTGTGTTGGGAGGCATTGGTGAACCGTCGTACGGAGAAATCTCGGGGTGAGATATGCGGGGCCCATCAGACTAGGGTTTCGCTGGAAAAGGATAGCGGAGCGCAGGAATAATTTGCGCGTGGGCCTACCACATAATACAATATATTATAATAAAGGTCTAAAAAATTATAATATTATTGTATAGTACAACTTAAATAAATTAGGGAATATGGACTAAATTAGGGAATATATTGACTAAAAAAAAGGATACGCCGACGGCAACACTTACCAAAACGCGCGACCCGCGCGCGTGGTCGTCCCCAACCCACCCACACACACACACACACACACACACACACACAGCACGCTCGCCGCCGCCGCCCTCGTCCCCCTGCTCGATCTCCGGCCACCGGCGGCGCCGCCCTCGTCCTCTCCTCTCCTCCAGCCCAACGTCGACCGCACCCACACCCCAGCCTCTCCTCTCCTCCACCCGCGCCGCATCCGGTCCGGTCGAGCACCACCGCGCACCCCCGCGTCGAGCAGCGCCGCCCCGGTCGAGCAGCATCTCCCACCGCGCACCCCCACGTCGAGCAGCGCCGCCCTGGTCGAGCAGCGCCGTCGCCCCGTCGGCCCAGCCATCCCGCATTGCCGCCGCTCCCCTCCCCTCTCCGGTACACCCTATTCCTCCTCATCCCCTCCCTTCCCCTCCTCTCTCCTTGTCCTCACCACGGATTTGAGCTCACCACGGATCACCTCGACCCATCTCCCCCGATTCCGGCGATCCAAGTCGAATCCGTTCGATTCGAGGTAGCTCGAGACGGATTTGTGGTGCGGGGATTTGTGGTACCATGGATTTGTTTTCCGCATTTACTAGCAACCATGAATATAAGATTGTGTTAGTGATTGTGTCGGTGTTTAGTGCTAAAAATTATAGGATTTTAGGAGTAGAAACCACTGGAAATTATAGGATTTTAGGAGTAGGATTTTAGGGATTTTAGGAGTAGAAATTATCCACTGTAAATGTAGTATTGTCCACTGTAAATTAGATTTTGTTCATCAAAATCCATGTTATAATAATTGTTCATTTAGTACAAAAGAATGTTGTATTTAGGGAAGTGTTGGATGGGTCTTATTATCTTAATGCGGGATGGTTTGGTGTTAGGTTTACTAAATTGTGAACATTTTCAAAGAAATAACCAGTATTGCTCCCATAATAATGATTAATAACGCAACACATGCAAAATAATGTAGCAAATAAAATGTTGTTGACAATTATTTTTCATATATTCATTTCATATATGACTAACCCTGTATCAAATGCTTTTACTTAACTAAGTATCATGTCGGAGCCGGAGCGAAAGTTTCGTGGTGTTCACCGGAGACCCACGAAGATCCCGACTTGGGCAGCTCAGATCACAGTGGATCACAGGAAGATCCAGCTTGGTACTTTCAGGTGCCCGTGGCAGGCGGCCCGCGCCTACGACTGCGCGGCGGTCCAGCACTTTGGGGCGAGAGCGATCCTCAACTTTGAGGATGAGCGGAGCGTGGCGCACATGTTAGCGCCAGATGGCATGAGGATCGCGACGAAGGCCGAGGAGAGGGAGCACCGGCAGGCAGAGAGGCTGCTCAGGGCGCGCCACCAGCGCGAGGAGGATGACCCCTTGGTCAAGGATCTCCTCCTTGATCCCCAGGTGATGGCGGTCCAGTACCAGGTCTTCAGCGAGAGCCGGCAGCAGCGCGGGCAGGGCGAGGCCGGCCCCTCCGGCACGCAGCAGCAGGGCGAGGACTCTAGCAGCAGCCTGTCCTCTTGTTGGGGCCGCTTGGACGACGTCACTGACACCGGCGCGAGTCGAGTTTAGGATGTCTATCATCCTACCTGTCGTACTACTAGACTTATCTTGCTACCTGTTGTACTGCTAGACTTATCATACATGCTACCTATGTATTATTGTGCTACTTGTCTATATGTGTTATGTTTAGCTAATATGGTTACATCGTTCTATGGTTTATTCTGTTTTATGTTTAATTATTAGGTAAAATGGAGGGATATTTGCTTATATATTTCGATTGTTTGTACTTTTTAGATGACGTAGCTTCCCGCCAGCCAGCACCGTCGGTCCCGCGCGTCGTCGCGGCTTCTCCAGCTGAGGAGGGGCCGCCTCGGTGCCCTTTGTTTTGTCGCTCTCTTCCGGAGCACGTCCTCGACCTTCTCCGGCCACCGATCACGCTTCGAGGGTATAAATCTTTCGCCTCTCTTGCTGCATAGGTTTATTTTGGTCTAGATCACCAAGTCAGTCGCGTAACCCGAGTCAGATCCCATCCGGAAGGGTTACAAATTTATAAATATGCAGGATTGTCCATCTTTGCATATTTATAACCGTAACACTTCCGGGTTGTCCTGTTGGACAGTCCGAGTACGTGTAGATCGGGTCGTGTTCCACGTTCTACCCCTTCCTGAGACGGAATTTCGGCAGCACCTCCCTGTTGTTCTTCGGATGCACACCCTCTCGGCTTGACAAGCTCGAGACGTGTATTCTGAAGAACAGCGGGGAGGTGCTGCCGAAATTCCGTCTCGGGTCGGGGTAGAACATGGGACACGACTCGATCTACACGTACTCGGGCGGGATAGGCCCCTACCTATTAGAAGTGTATGTGAACCCTTGCATGTTGTAAAAGATAAAATTTGGCCGTAATAAAATGGTGACATTGCATGCAAGAAAATAAAAATATGATGCATTTAATTTCATGTTATTATTATTTGGCTCACAGTAAAGCAGCAGAGGATGGCAGATAATGGGTGGATGTACAGTGGCCGAACTAGTTTGGTTGACAAAACAGATGAGTGGGTATGGAAGACGCATTTGTTAGTGAAGGAGTTAGCGCGTAAGGGTTCAGAGTCAGGCGCTCGTGGACAGTGCCCTTGCCCTCGTTGCAAGTTTCGTACACGTCAGGGAAAGGATGATATGATTAAACACCTCTTCTCTCGTGGGTATATGCCGAACTTCGTGACGACAGTCAACTTTGATGAGTACGAGCGCGAGAGTGGCAGGGTGATGCGGCAGCGGATCAATGGCAATGAAGATGATGGGATTAGAAACTGGCTAGATGATCTCCGTGCTGGCGACATGCCAGATTCGCCACCATCACAGGAGGAACCGGAGGAACCTCCAGAACCGGAGGAACCGCGTGAACCGGAGGAACCGCGTCAACCAGAGGACCCAGAGCCAACCGCGAAGGCCTTCTTTGCTATGATGGCCTCGTCTCAGAGGCCTCTGTACGAGGGTGCAAATGTTTCTCAGCTCGATGCCATCTCGCAAGCACTAGCCAACAAGCTCCAGTATGGCAGCACCCGTTCATGCTTTGAAGCGCATCTGCAAACAACTGGTAACCTGTTGCCTGAAGGGCATTGTCTGCCTCAAAGCATGTACGAAACGAAGAAAATCCTGCGAGATCTCAGCATGGATTATCAGAAGATAGATTGTTGTCCAAAAGGATGCCTTTTGTTTTGGAAACAGTTTGCCAATGACAAGTACTGTATCTTGTGTAAGGCCTCTAGGTATCATGTGGTAAAAGGAGCCGATGGTACGAAGACGCAGTCAGATGTCGCCGTTAAGATTCTTCGTTACCTCCCATTCATACAAAGAATCAAGCGGCTTTACATGAACAAAGAGTCTGCCACACAGATGCAATGGCACAAAACGGGGAAGAGATACAAGGATGAGCACGACCGGGAATTGATGGGACATCCATCTGATGGTACGGCATGGAAGAACTTTGATGCGAACCACCCCGATGAGGCAGCAGATGCTCGAAACGTGAGAATCGCGATAGCAACCGATGGATTCAATCCATATGGTTTGTCGACTACCTCGTACAGCTGCTGGCCCGTGTTTGTTATTCCGCTCAATCTCCCTCCTGGAGCCCTAATGCAAAAGAAGACCATATTCCTCTCGCTGATCATTCCAGGTCCTGAATATCCGGGGAAGAATTTAAGTATGTACATGCAGCCAATTGTGGATGATCTGAACCACTCTTGGCACCACGGGACGTTGACATATGATCGTGCATCGAAGACAAACTTCTTGATGAAAGTTTGGTATCACAATTCCATGCATGACATGCCCGGGTACGCCCTATTCTGCGGATGGTGTACAGCTGGTAAGTGGCCATGCCCAGTGTGCAGGAACCGACTTGAGTTCATGTGGCTAACGGCGGGACGGAAGTATTCCGCGTTTGACACACATCGAAAGTTCCTCAAAAGAGGGCATCCGTTTAGAGAAGACAAAAAGAACTTCAAGAAGGGCAGAGTTGAGCGTGAAGAAAAAGCGATACCAACTTTCGATGGTGCAGCTGTTGACGCCGAGCTAAGTGCTCTCGTGCCTGCCCAGGGAAAAGGCCCACGATATGTGGGATATGGTGTGGCGCACAACTGGACTCACGTGGCAGGCTTGACGCAACTCGAATATTACAAGGACCTCGAACTTCCCCATAGCATCGATGTGATGCACACCGAAAAGAATGTTGGAGAGTCCCTCTTTCACACAATCCTGAACATTCCCCGAAGTCGAAGGATAATGTTAAGGCTAGAGTTGATGTTAAGAAGCTCTGTGATAGGGAGAGAATGCACATGAAGCCTCCTGAAGGCCGTCAAAAGAACTGGTTCAAGCCGCATGCTGACTTCTGCCTTAATAGTATGCAAAGGTCTGAGGCATTCCATTGGCTCAAATTCGTCGTGATGTTCCCTGATGGCTATTGTTCGAATATAAGTAAGGGAGTCAATATACAATCGGCAAAAGTCACCGGGCTCAAGAGTCACGACTATCATATATGGATTGAGCGGCTGCTACCGGTGATGGTTCGAGGGTATCTCCCCGACCGTGTCTGGCGAGTGCTCGCGGAGTTGAGCCATTTCTTCCGCACGCTCTGTGCTAAGCAAGTATGTCCCCTGATTATTCAGAAGCTGCATGAACTAGTGCCGGAGTTGCTGTGCAACTTAGAGACGATATTTCCGCCAGGCTTCTTTACTCCGATGGCACATCTTGTTGTGCATCTTGCGAATGAGGTACTCTTGGGTGGACCGGTGCAGTTTCGTTGGCAGTTTTGTATTGAGAGAGAGTTTAAGTATATTCGAACCAAATGTGGAAACAAAAATAAGATTGAGTCATCCATAGCCGAGGCAACTATCCTTCAGGAGATGGCAGACGCCAGGCTAACGTACTACCCCGATGATGTTCCCACTATGCATAACCAGGCCTCTCGGTACAATGTCGACGAGCCCAAGCGAGACCCCAAGCTCGTCCTCTTCCAGTGTCCCGGTGGCAAGAGCGGTGGCCCAACAAGGTATAACTTGACCAATGATGAGCTGGAGTGCATAATGCTCTATGTGCTTATGAACATGAAGGAAGTGACCCACGACGAGCAGGGAGAAGAGGGCAGTTTCCTTAGGTAAAATGGGGAACAAATTACTTTGCAACTACTATCATGATTTCGTTCTAATACGTATTTTCTCCTTTTAGTCAATTCACGGATGAAATGTCACTACAACAGGGCAGAGCTTTGGTAACACAATCGTGTAACACATAGAAAATTGTGTTACAGGTAAAATTCCAGTAACACGTCATTTCTGCTGCATCGACAGACAGTAACACAAACTATACAAGGTCCAAAAATGTGTTACGGGGATGTCTATCAAGTAACACATAAGTATGTGTTATAAATAATGTGTTACGACAAGAACGCCATGGTAACATACAAATATGGTTAGTGGTAATGTGTTACAAAATTGCATGAGAGTAACACATAATCATGGGTTATCCATAGTGTTACAGGATCAATCGTAGATGAAAATAGAAAAATAATATCAGTGTCAAAAAACAGGCTAAGAAGGCTCGAACCCTTTACCTGATTGAAGAAAGAATTCATTCTAACCACTACAGCATTAGTTGATTCACGTCACTTACAGTGTACTTAGGGTTATTATTTATATGAGACACTACCATTGTAGTTAAAATGTTGGGCCCCAAAAATTTGAGGTCTTATGCGGCCGCACGGACTGCACACCATGGGCCCAGGCCTCGAAGAAGCGGAAGACTGATCAAGATCTGATCAAGACGGTTGAATTATAGAGCAGTACAAGTTGAATCATGAAGCAAAGTACTAACTGGCAGGTTTAGTACAGAGTGTTGTACTAGCGGGAAATGAAGGAAAGCAAGTTGTCTTGTGGTAATGATAGTTTTTTTCTGGACACCAATCACGCTAGTACACCGTACACCATGTATCGTCCGTAGCCGTAACAATTCACTCAAACGGCATCATTGTCACAACAAGATCGACATAGCCGTAACAATTCACTCAAACGGCATCATTGTCACAACAAGATCGACATAGCCGTAACAATTCACTCAAACGGCATCAACAAGCAAATAAGCGATGGGTGCCCGGCGTACAACGCCCAACCGACAAGTCGGCACTCGGCAAGATGGCCAGCGCCCAGCTGCAACTGCATAGCACATAAGTCACACAGGCAACGACAGTTCACAAGAAAATGAAGAAAGCGTGTCCAAGTTTAACACCAAACAAAAATCTGATCAAGATCAAAATATCCATTTATAAAAGTAGTAGTTCAGTTTACAAGATGGTAAATCTGACATAATACTTCTTTGACAAATAGTTAATTTATTCCCAACGAAAATCTGTCATAAAGGTTCAAATAGCAAAATCTATGCAAATATAGAAGTTCGCTAGTAGAACGCATAGCTTCATCCATCGGTTAAGAACAATCCTTCTAATCTCCACTTGGAAAATTTCCTGAAAAATAAGATTCAATGAAGCGTTTGAGCAAGTTCATTAGAAATCAGAAGAGACTTAGTTCATTCAATACATGTACGGAATATAACTGTAATATACTGTTAATTTAATACTCCCTCCGTTCGGAAAAGGATGTCACAAAAATGAACTATAGATAGACCATTTTTGTGACATCCTTTTCCGAACGGAGGGAGTACTTTACACGGACTTGACACGGAATAGTACAAAATGAGAGTCAGGCAGGAGTTGTGTGAAACAGTAGTAATGTTGCCAGAATGCTCGACAGATCGAGGACTTGTATGTCGGGTTACAGAAAACTGAAACTATATATGTCTAAGAGTAGACTACGACAATTAGGAAAGTACGACAATTAGGAAAGTTCATCACGTCTTGGAATATTTGATTGCATGAATAGGCAGAATAGACTATATGCAAGTTAGATCTGAAGATGAATGGACATGTCCGTAGCAACTCAATATAAAAGGATATGTCAGCGTGTATACAAACTAGCTAAGTAGCTAGTGCTATGTTCACGTGTACAAAGGGATATGTCAGAGTGTATAAAAAACTAGCTAAGTAACTAGCTACATCTCATAACAATGATTTATTTCATCTGTGGATGACAGTTTGTATGTATTATCAACCAAGTGTCATGACAGTAAGGATGCAGTACTAATAATAATCAGAATCCACATTGGAACATCCATGGAAAATATAGAACGAGAAACTGGAAAGCAATACAGAAAAGCAAAAGTCAGATTTATTGTTGAATGGCAGACCTTAGTTCTTCAAATTTTGAAGGGCTGTAAGCTCACTAAACAGAAGATACATATAAAACCAAAAGACCTGTGCGGCTAAAGACCTGCAAGAACATACAATGATTCTTAATGTCCTGCAAATTCATATTTTTTTCTTGAGGTAAAAAAGACAGTACATATAATTAGGAAAATGCTGCTGCTCAAAGATAGAATTACCCTTATATGATATCTCTCAACTATTCTTCATTGATCGAAGCATTAATATTTCACTTTCCAGAGAGTTCAGTGTAACGAATCTGCTGAAGTACGCTCGTCTACGCAACATGACATGATTGAGGATAATAATTTAATGCTTTCACGTGAAAAGGTTGTTACTTCACTCTTACTCATGTCACAAATATACAATGTGAAATAATTATTTGCTCATCATTGTTGTGTCACAGAACCAGAATGGCGAGCATGATAATGTCAATCAGCTACAGATTCAACACAGTTCATCATCACCAAAAGACCTTGTTATTGATTCTGTGCCAGGGGTAATATTTGTGTGGTTTTGAGTTTCGAAATTACGCTTTTGGTAGCTCCTGGATATGAATATCACTCGATGTACTTTTGTTGTCTCTTTGTAGGTGAGGAAAAAGAGAGATCAGGCGGGTCAACTGTCTTCAAGACTAGAGCAGCAAGGGACTAGAAATCAAGACCCACGCCCAACTTCCTCAAAAAGAAGGCGCACTTCTTCACTCAAGGTAAAGATCAACCAAGAGCATGAGTGTTTCTACAACCAGTTTTTTTTGGCTACTACTTTCTATATATTCTGCATACAAAGTACATGTGTTAGCTATGCTGTAGTCTGAGCAATAAACTACACCTAAATTTGTATAAGCTATCCTGAAACTTTCAGCCCAACTAGCATCCCATTCCGATAGTATCTATTGCACGACCCTAGTGGCCCCATCCTCGAAGTACATGTGATAGCATTTTAGTATTATTGTCATGCACGAAAGTGCATCCTCGAAGAGCAAATTCGACCAACTCTATGCATGTGTGTTCATGCAAATCAGCACATTATAGCATTATTGTCGTTGAATACTAATACGTACTAATCCTAATATAGGTTGGTTCCGAAGTAGTTCTGAAGACTTCAACATATCCCAACAAGCGGAATGTTGCATATGCTACTATCCGAAGTACTGATCCTGCAACTAAGGCTGGTGGGATCGAGTTAGGTGCTGAATTCACACTTGTGCGCATCGATGAATCTATTCTGGATAGTGAAGAGTTAGTGAGAGAAGTAGGTGGTTGCATGACCGTTGGTGATGCATTTTCTTCAGGATTCTTAATTGCTTGGCCTTCAGCTTTTGTAAGTTAATTAAAGATCTTTTTTTTCAATTTCTAGAATCATATTTCTGTATATTTGATCGTACCTATATGTCCAATTTGTTTTTGACAGATTCGAAAGAAGGATGGTTGACTTCCAGCTTCCGGCTAGATGAAGAAGAAGCAAATAAATTTCACTTATCAATAATTATAGTTTTTCATGGATAGATTGAAAAATGTAGCATTATTCACAGTGTCTTATTTGGTGGAACGGATACATATGCTACGGTGTAATATTCTTTGAGATGATGTTTTCTGTAGTCAAATTGATATGAATTATAGTGTTGCACCTGTGTAATCTTAATATATATTTATTGAAGTGCAATATTTATCCTATTGTGTTGTGTCTTTGAGATATCTTGATATTTTAAATTTGTGAATGTGTCATGCTACATTTTATTTTACTTTTTCAAAGTGCTAAGCATCAATAAATTATTTCGTTGAACATGTCCAATTATTTATTAACGATGGTATAGAAATAAATGTCATATACCTAATTTTGTGGTTATTAATTAAAAAATAAATACATTAATTCCCTTTTAATGTGTAAGTGTTACCCATGGCGTTACTGTAAGTAAACAATTGTGTTACTACGGTAGTTGGCAACAATGATCATTGTGTTACACCATTTGGATATTATGTTACTAATTGTATTCTGAAGCTAAAAAAGATGTTACTAATCGTGTTACTGTAGTTAGAAAATATGTTACCACCAATGTTCTAACTCTCTGAAAATATGTTACTACTTATGTTACTGTAGGTAAGAAATGGTGTTACTAGTGCAGCTGGTAACACATAATATTCGTGTTACTACGACATGATGGTAACACAATTTCTTACATGTGGTAACATTTATTATGTGTGACAGTGGACAACTCGTAGTAACATGGCCTAATG
Source organism: Poa pratensis (assembly GCA_947311845.1). Classification (NCBI taxonomy): domain Eukaryota; kingdom Viridiplantae; phylum Streptophyta; class Magnoliopsida; order Poales; family Poaceae; genus Poa; species Poa pratensis. Next base: position 108,883,237 of record CAMZMU010000107.1, on the reverse strand, counting down.
GAACACATTTCAAATTGTGTTACTGCATGCCGTAGTAACACTGTTTTGAACCTGTGGTAACACAAGACTGTGTTACCAAAGATCTGTCCTGTTGTAGTGTGTGGTCGGGAACATCAGATGGACCCAATGAAGCCGCGTTGGACACTCTTTTGAAAGAGCCTGCCCCCGGAAAGAAAAAATTCACGGTTTGGTTCAGGGAAAAGGTAATTTCAAACCTGTCCCTTCTACCTTGCAATTCGTGTCCTATCCCTCTTACTAATGCACAAAACAATTTGTACTTGTAGGGAGCTGATGCCAACGTTGTGATGTCAGATGAGTTGAGATGTGTCTCCCAAGGTTGTAACCGTAGAGTCGAGAAGTATGAGAAGTATGATGTGAATGGGTACTGCTTCCATACAGAGCATCACCAGAACAGTCGGCCTAATGCAAAGACTATAAATACCGGGGTCTTCACCAAAGGAGCCGGTAATTATGATTACTACGGAAGGTTACAGAACGTATATGAGCTGACGTTTAATAACACAAACATAGAACTCAAGCTTGTTGTGTTCAAATGCCACTGGTTCGACCCTGAGCATGGAACCAAAAGTACCCCTTCCATTGGGTTAGTTGAAGTTAAGCCTTCAACCACCTACAATGGATCCGATGTCTTTGTTGTGGCTCACCAAGCCTTTCAAGTTTATTATTTGCCCTACCCATGCAAGAAAGAGGGACTCATTGGTTGGGAAGTCGTGTTCCATGTATCGCCACGTGGTAAGCTACCCATGCCCTCCGAAGACGATTACAACAACATTGACCCTAAAACATACGAAGGGATTTTCTATCAAGAGGAACAAACCTTTGGGGACTTTGGCATACAAGGTCTTGAGGACCGCGAGGACAATGCCCAAACAGGTGGTGACGTAGTGGTGAATCTAAAGGATATAGATATGCTCAACAAGTTACAGAGTGATAGTGATGACGATGATGAGCCTCCAGCGTGCGAGGAGGTTCCAATATACAACACTCGTGATAGTGATGTTGATAGTGATGTTGATAGTGATGATGACAACCCAGGACTTAACTATGAGAGTGATGATTAGGGGTGAGGGTCTTTTATGTCCTTTTGCGTACTATTTACTTTTCAACATGCTTAGTCTTTCAACATGCTTCTTCTTAATTGCATTACGTACGTCTTTATTCTTATTTACTACATTTTTCAACATGCTTAAAAGTTTATCCTTTCTCAATGCAGGTGATTGACCAAGATGAGCCAAGGCAAGGAATCATCGGCCTCGGGCTCTCGGGAGGTGTAGGATGTGTTCGGGTGTAGCGTGTGTGAATTCGAACTTGTTTGGAGTTTGTATGAATGCTTGGATGAATTTGAATCATGTTTGTGTCATTTGGATATGTATGTGATGTTTTATTTGATGTTTCTGTGATGTTTTATAATTTGTGCAATTTTAATTGTATTTAAAATGCGCCAGAAACCAGCAGCAAAAAAATTCAGAAACTGAAAATATGGTCAAGTATACGCCGACGGCATTGCCGTCGGCGTAGTATGCTGCGGGGACGCACATGATGGCGCCACGTCGACGATGGAGGACCATATGGTCATCCCTACGCCGACGGCATTGCCGTCGCCGTAAGACTCCTCCCAGACGCACCAGATCAGCACACGTGGCAGCCTAGGCCGACGGCACTGCCGTCGGCGTATAGGTGGAGCAGACGGAGACGTTCGACGTCCGTTTTGTGGGTCCCACTGCGGCGTCGCCGATGGCGACGGATACGCCGACGGTAGTGTTCGTACGCCGACAGCGTCCTACGCCGACGCCGATACGCCGACGGCTAGGCCTACGCCGACGGCGATTGTTGCTACGCCGACGGCGGCTCGCCGTCGGCGTTTCGGCTGTTTCCCGTAGTGAGAGAGAGAGAGAGGCCCAGAGCATTGCCAACCATGAGCAAACTAGTGAGCCGCCGTCGGCGTTTCGGCTGTTTCCCGTAGTGAGAGAGAGAGAGGCCCAGAGCATTGCCAACCATGAGCAAACTAGTGAGTTAAATCAGCAGATCGCAGCTCTGCTCACAGATAACAGGGTTCAGCTCTAAACCCAAGAATGGAAGAGAGCTTAGCCACACATGTTCTGATGTACGTAGTCTTGCGAGATTGTAGCTTTGATGTACTCAATGTAGCCACTAATGCAAGAGCATGTTGTATCTTAATTAACGCACTTTATTGACACAATAACGCTCAGTTTTGAAAATACTTGCGATTTAGAACTTTATGGACCGATTAGAGCCATGTCGTACCAGAGTAGTTTCCATCTCATGCATAGTTTTGTTCTTGGTCCATCTCTGGGAGCCAACATTTTCATGTTCATGTTTGATCTGCAGAAATGTTCACGTTCTCCATCTTGCACAAAATGCTTTGTTCAAAAGACGTACCAATGGGCAACCAGCGAGACGAGTGGTTGTGACATCTATGATATTAGGCCCCATTTGGTACACATCATTTCATTTCATTTCATTTGACAAAAATGTTTTGATGCCATCAATTCATTTCATTTGAAAGTGAAATAACAAGGCTATAGATAGAAAATTGGTATGACGTACAAAATGGAATTCCAAATAAAAATGACATGTCTAATTTCATGACAGCCAAACAGATAGGTAGAATATGGAATCACAAATGAATTACATGATTTCGGCTTGAACCATTGGGTGCCAAACGAGCTCTTAGGGTTAGGTCGGTGGTGTTGAGCCATCATGTTAGCGTTGTGCATGGATGATGCATGAGTTCTTTTTGTTTGCATATGATAATGTGACATATTGATTTTGTGACATAAAATGGGATTCCGTTGTATCGTGGATTCTGACAAGAAAAAGGGCATACGCATACATCACTTTCAACAAATTTTGCAATCTGAAATGTAGACAATTATCGTCCGTATAGTCTCTGTGCACAAAAATGGGACACGACAAAGCCACCCCATTAATATTCACCCCACACATAAATTTACTATTGCATATCCCACGCGTGCCTTCGTCCTGCGCATCTCAGTAGTAGCTTGAACACGGTAGTAGCAATGGCGATTAATATAGTACAGTACAATATTCCAAGTTACAGCAGTTTTCACCGATGGGAATCGGAACCCTCGGATAGTTGTTTGATTTGTTTGATTTATAGGATTGCCAAAAGATTTCTATTGGATTGGAATTCTATGGGAATTTTTCCTTCGGATCCGTTTGATTCATAGGATCATTTTCTATAGGAAAATTTTCTATAGTAATCTTGTAGTACAAAATTTATAGGAAAATAACATGAGGTTCATGGAAAAATTCCTTCACCATAATCAAACAAACTTGCTCTTCCTATATGATTCAATTAGACATGCCATATCAATCTTATAAAATTCCTATTCCTACACTTTTCCTATCCTACGAATCAAAAATGTTTTACGAATCAGTCCGCTCCATACCTGCTACTTCCCATTTCTTTACTGCCAGGTTAGATCGCACTCCATTGACTTCATATTAAGAAATACTACCTCCGTTTTTTAATATAAGATGTTTTAGCTTTTGTCCACATGCACATGCACACAAATGTATGTAGACACATTTTTATATGCATGTTCACTCATTTTAATGTGCATATAGACAACATGTGTACCACCTAAAACATCTTATATTAAAAAACGGAGGGAGTACTTGGCAACGCTAATGGTTGTTTGGATATTGGAATATAACTAGCAACAAGTTTTTAGGAAAACAAGTTTCTATACTTTGGATTAGTGCAAATAACTCTAATTCATCTCATGGTTTGGGTTACCGGTCGGTAAATTATGTTACCGACCGGTAACCGAGTTTCCCGACAACCCACGGTAAACGTTCTTACCGGCCAAAAAAATCCCGAGTTTATTTGAATTAATTTAAACATTAGAATAAGAATACATAGACTGCTTTATCGCTATGAATACAAGGCCACGAACGTAGCGCGTTGGCTCGGAACCCCTCTTCTCTCCCTGAGGTTCCTGTTTCGAGTTCCCAGCTCTTTTTATTTTTTAGTGTACTTTCGTTTATTTAACACTAAATCCAGTGATTACGCCAAAATGTGTAAAAGAAGTTCGAACAACTTGTTAAGTGCACACTACACAACGCAGAGGTATACCACCACCCCACAACAAGGATTGAATCTAGTTGGACTTTAAATGATAAACAACGGCCTTGTGAACATTTGAATTCAAAATTCGATTTTTAAATTTATCCGGTATCCCCCGTCGGGATTCAGGATTTCTCGGTTACCGCGGTAACCGGGAATCCTGAGTTCCCGAGCCCCTCGGAATTTTTTTTTTGTCGGGAACCAAAACCTTGATTCGTCCACGCCTACGAATCAGCCGACATTTTGTACAAATTTTGCGAACCGAAACTCTTGTGTTTCATATTTCGTAGCCTCTCACGGTGGCGACGGCTAACGGTTGATACAAATCAGAAGCAGCAAGAGATCGATAGCAAATAAAAAGAAAGAAAGAAATAAGGTGGATGTACTCTTCCCTGGCGAAGAAGATGACAATGGCAAATCATCGGTGCCGGCATGGACATGCATGTTGAACACGAAACTCTTTTTCCCACATCCATGCTTTGCTCGTGTCCACAAAATTCGTGTTTCACAAGGCAGGTTGATCCTACGCCATTTACTACGGAGTTGGATTTGGTTCATAAGAGTACAACATATTCCTTGCGCAGAAATGAAAGAGGATGACACAAAAACATTTGATCGGCAGTACTCCAACTAAGCCTCCAACCACACGTACGGCACAAAAACCACAAAACACATGCACCGATGATTTCCTTTTCTTACCGGCGATGCGTTCGATAGCGGCCGCTAGCTAGTGATGGCGTCTGTGGTCGTTCGATTTGTATCCGATTTCTCCTTCTCCTCATTCGGTCTTCGTAATAACGCCAGAGAGACCAACGACAAAAGCAGGAGAGTCGCATTTTTTTTGTTGGAGACGTACGTGGATACTTGTACGCCTAGTAGAAAATCAGAATACGTTCGGAAAGCTCGGTCCGTGTCTCAGGGGCCGTGTGTCTCTGGACAAGCTAAACTCGTGGCTTCAATGCGTGACGAAGAGGGATTCCCGTGATAAATGACGAGTCCGGTCCGTCCCGTGTAGTGCATTCAACTATAGAGGGAAAAAAAGGAGAGGGGATGTGCATTGGGTCTCTCTACGTCTCAGCTGAGTGAGACGTAACTTATGTCTCAGTCATGTGATGTTACTGTTTTTCCTGTTACCGTATTCGGCCGATCGCAAAGCAAAAGTACGATCGGACGACCACGGATACGAATGAGACATAAGCTATGTCTCATCTAGCCGAGACTTAGCAAAACCGATGTGCATTTGTCACGGCTGACTTTTAGTCATTGACGTGGGCTCCATACATGGTGTGGGTCGATTTGGATAAATTGCTTGTGATTAAATTGCTTTTTGAGCTCATATACGTAAAAGAAATATCTATAAACAAAACTATACATCCAAATTGCTTTAAACCATCACATATATAATACAAAACAAGACACTTATGATTTATTAGAATTTTTCTAAACAGTTTAAGAATAATAGGTTCAAAATATCGGTCAATCTGATACGTCCGAACTAAAATGGATGACTAAATAAGGAGATTAAATCATAGTAAGAGCATCTCCGGCGGCACCCTAATTTCATGTCCGATCTTTGGAGGATCAATTAGGGTCATGTAGCACAAGTTTGCTGCTATTCTTCTTTTTCTGTAGACATGTTTTTATACGGCTTTATTTCCTCTATTTGCATGCATACTACAGTGCATACCATCTGTAGCAGCACTTTTTTTTTTTGAATTTTCCACGTATATTAAACCAACATAGAGTACACGATTATATCGATTATAAAAACAAATATAAAATAGACTAGCAAATCTATGAGGCGCTATGTCATAATCAGCCATGTCAGAAATTAAATTCGTCCCTTGCCATACAGAGTTAGTGGTTGAATAGACCATACACGTGAGCATAGTAGGGGAGGCGGTGTATTTTAACAGAAAGGTAACGGTGTTCTCAAGCTCGCATTTTCGGTTTGAATCGGTGACCACTCACGACTCACCCACACGGCCACACCCACCCTTGTACGAGACTAGAAGTGATATGGACATGGTTACCTCGGATACGACCACATTTATTGTCTACAAAGATATTTGCCAGGTGATTCCTGCTACTAATACATTCTTATATTATTTTATAAGTATGTACAAAGATACAACACATCTGTCTACTACGTGCAGATATACCGAGGACGTGTACCAGTCGCGTGTGAAGAAACAAGGACAAACCAGGCTTTATGTAGTTCTCCATCGTGAGATGCATGAGCTGAAAAGGTGCACCTGGTGGCTATGTACATACATGTTGGGATGCAACGACAAGGCAAAATACTTCATACATGTTGTCATGCACGTGGGGCCCAGCTGGTGTACTACTTTATGTGCTGGTGAACCTTCACGTCACATGGGCCAAGCAACGGATCAGCTAATCGTACGTGTGCATGCAAGGTGGGCTCGAGGCTGTTGTAACGTCAGGATGTTTGGTCGCGTACGCAAGACACGGAATTGCAGGAGGTCCACGACTCGCTACCGTTCGTATCTAATACGACTAAAACTCAGGGATAGGGACCTGCGCGTCTTGGATTAGCCGAACCTTCCTAGGTCGGTTTGTATCTCCGCCAATAAATAGTCAGTCACGTACCAGAGTTAGGGTTTGGGTTTTGTTTAGTCAAAAAGTTAGCCACTGTTGCAACTTCGTGTTCTTCGTCTGTGTCGAAGAGACCAGATCTAGACCGCTATCGGAACCCCAATTTATCTGTAATTCATCTATATTCGCAATATTCAGATTGCATCTCAATTCTTGCTTGTTCTTCGATTGCCTGCAGGAATTGGACCCTAGTGGTTGGGTCGACTGTGCTACAGCGCTGTCAATAACCTCCCGGAGTTGGTGTAGCGATTGCTAAGGCGCAACGTCGTCGCACGTTTGTAGTCGGATCGTCAACGTCGACGCCACCCAAATCGATAGTTATCTCTCATCGAAAGATCAGGACATCTTAGCCTCTATCAAGTGGTATCAGATTTCAGGTTGCTCGGTGAGAAAATTTATCTCTAGATTAGATTTGTTTTTCATACCTATAATCCACGAAAAAGCCATAAAAAATATTTAGATTAGTTCATCCTTTTCCCACAGACAGTCTTAGCCTTTTCGCCTAATCACTTAGTTTTGTTTTGTTGAATTTTCGTTGCATCGTGTGTCGAGTTGCTGGTTCTAGTCTCTAAATTTTTAGAGTTTCGAGTTCTAGTCACGTTTCTTCCACGCTGCATCACATCCGCCACCATCCCTTTGTTGTCCTTTTCCGTTGCCAATTATTTCCTCTGCCTCCGCTGTCGTCATCGTTTTGCATTGCATCCTCACCGCCGCACCATCCATCTTATTTCTCTCCGCGACAAGCTTGTCGGGACAGTTTGGATCAGTTTTTGTTTTGGAATCGGAACCCAAAGAGAGACAAGCATTAAGTGCAGATCTGTATCTATAGTAATCTTGTAGTACAAAATTTATAGGAAAATAACATGAGGTTCATGGAAAAATTTCTTCACCACAATCAAACAAACTTGCTCTTCTTATATGATTCAATTAGACATGCCATATCAATCTTATAAAATTCCTATTCCTACACTTTTCCTATCCTACGAATCAAAAATGTTTTACGAATCAGTCCGCTCCATACCTGCTACTTCCCATTTCTTTACTGCCGGGTTAAATCGCACTCAAGATCCCAAAGTCCGCTGCTAAGGAAAGTGAAATACTTGGCAACGCTAATGGTTGTTTGGATATTGGAATATATCTAGCGAAAAGTTTATAGGAAAACAAGTTTCTATACTTTGGATTAGTGCAAATAACTCTAATTCATCTCATGGTTTGGGTTACTGTTACCGACCGGTAACCGAGTTTCCCAACAACCCACGGTAAAAGTTCTTACCGGCCAAAAAATCCCGAGTTTATTTGAATTAATTTAAACATTAGAATAAGAATACATAGACTGCTTTATCGCTATGAATACAAGGCCACGAACGTAGCGCGTTGGCTCGGAACCCCTCTTCTCTCCCTGAGGTTCCTGTTTCGAGTTCCCAGCTCTTTTTATTTTTTAGTGTACTTTCGTTTATTTAACACTAAATCCAGTGATTACGCCAAAATGTGTAAAAAGAAGTTCGAACCTGCAACTTGTTAAGTGCACAGTACACAACGCAGAGGTATACCACCACCCCACAACAAGGATTGAATCTAGTTGGACTTTAAATGATAAACGACGGCCCTGTGAACATTTGAATTCAAAATTCAATTTTTAAATTTATCCGGTATCCCCCCGTCGCGATTCAGGATTTCTCGGTTACCGTGGTAACCGGGAATCCTGAGTTCCCGAGCCCCTCGGGATTTTTTTTTTGTCGGGAACCAAAACCTTGATTCATCCACGCCTACGAATCAGTCGACATTTTGTACAAATTTTGCGAACCGAAACTCTTGTTTTCATATTTCGTAGCCTCTCACGGTGGCGACGGCTAACGGTTGATACAAATCAGAAGCAGCAAGAGATCGATAGCAAATAAAAGGAAAGAAAAAAATAAGGTGGATGTACTCTTCCCTGGCGAAGAAGATGACAATGGCAAATCATCGGTGCCGGCATGGACATGCATGTTGAACACGAAACTCTTTTTCCCACATCCATGCTTTGCTCGTGTCCACAAAATTCGTGTTTCACAAGGCAGGTTGACCCTACGCCATTTACTACGGAGTTGGATTTGGTTCATAAGAGTACAACATATTCCTTGCGCAGAAATGAAAGAGGATGACACAAAAACATTTGATCGGCAGTACTCCAACTAAGCCTCCAACCACACGTACGGCACAAAAACCACAAAACACATGCACCGATGATTTCCTTTTCTTACCGGCGACGCATTCGATAGCGGCCGCTAGCTAGTGATGGCGTCTGTGGTCGTTCGATTTGTGTCCGATTTCTCCTTCTCCTCATTCGGTCTTCGTAATAACGCCAGAGAGACCAACGACAAAAGCAGGAGAGTCGCATTTTTTTGTTGGAGACGTACGTGGATACTTGTACGCCTAGTAGAAAATCAGAATACGTTCGGAAAGCTCGGTTCGTGTCTCAGGGGCCGTGTGTCTCTGGACAAGCTAAACTCGTGGCTTCAATGCGTGACGAAGAGGGATTCCCGTGATAAATGACGAGTCCGGTCCGTCCCGTGTAGTGCATTCAACTATAGAGGGAAAAAAAAAGGAGAGGGGATGTGCATTGGGTCTCTCTACTGTTAGATTTAATTCCTCATTAGGGAGGACAGGAAATTAAACTGATTGCAAATAGAACACCTAATGGAATCTGAGAGAGAGATTAGGGGATGCACTTACGGGAAATTGAGGTACAATCATCAGCCTGCTATTGCAGGCTTGTGGCAGAGATGGTGAAGAAGATGCAGAGGCGTCGTAGTGGTGGAGGAAGCCATGACGCCGGCAGCACCCTGTGGCCGTGGTAGACGCCGGTCTTCCAGCCCCTTAGCACAACTTTAGGATCGGGCAGTTGGGTAGATAGGCACTGTTTCTGTTAGTTTCCATACGTGCTACCTTTCTCTTTTATATCAAGTGCTGGGGTTGGGGACCGGGTCCAAAACTGTTGGTTTTAGAGGCCTCCGATCAAGGCTTCTACGTGAAAGGGTACGGGGTCAAACCCCCTGGTTTTTCTCAGGTTTGTTACCTAAGATCATATTCCAACATTCTCCCCCTTGATCGTAAAGTTAACAAACATCATAAGCCCACTCGTAATAGAAAAACATATCAAAGTAAGGTGTCATGGTGTCTTGTCAAATGACACCGGACCTCAATACTTATAGTATATCATTCTATCTTGAAATGGATTTCTTAACACTTTGTGGGAGTTGGATTATTCAACGGTCCTTATTTCAGAATCAAAAGGCTTTCCAGCAACCCATGCCGGCAACATGATCTTAAAATTGGGTGGTAAGCCTTCAGTGACGGATCCGTAAAACATATAAACTTATTTATATGCTTAACATCATAAGCTTGATTCTGGATTCTATCTTTCACAACACTAAACATATTGTCAATGGTTTTGGCAACACCATTTGACTTGTTGTTACTCGCATAGAAAACTGCTTGTTCATATTGCAGTATGTGGTTTAAAAATGTTGTCTAAATTTCGGGAATAATTTCGGGAATAAAACTTCTTGACATACAACCTGCTCTTTAGCCTCTTAACATGCCACATGATAAATTGCATCATATTACTGATGCCAATAAAATCGTTCTGGAGCTTTTCCACGATATAGCTCCATATGCGAGGGTGAGGATGTAACTTAACGTGGAAACTTTAATATCCACACATCTCGCAAAAACAATGTCTAAATAACCCACGATAACGAGGTTACCAGACTTCTTATTAGTGAGCATGTAAACTTTATTGCCTTGCATATTTGCAAGGCTTTTGGCGGCCTTTTGAGTGGTCCACTTATGGACTTTCTTGAATATTTGCCAATTATCCCGAACAAAATTAGGGCACGTTCATACTTGAATACTTACATTGCTTCTGACAGCCGAAGCATAAGGAACCGACATTATCTGATCAGCTCATAATGGTTCCTTGGACACTAAAGTGTCCATCTTTATTGCCCTCAACTTTATTAGCAGGTGGGACAGAGTACTGGTGCATAATATTTTCTTTTGTACTATATCGACGTATGTCATCATAATAGATCTTATACTCCTTTTGGACCTGTATCTTGGGAAAATCTGTACAAACAAAGTACTAAGCATCACCAAGATCCTTTGTCTTAACTAGAAGATAGAAATTTCTTGGCTAACCAAAAATATTCCATCTTTATAAGGTAGTAAACTTACTCCCCCTCATCTTATGGTATGAGTGTCATAACGCTCGTCTTATTTCATAATTGAAATTCTTTAGGCAACATACCTTATGTTAACTTCAACTGTATGACAAAACTTTATGGTTGAGTCATACATACATTCTTAACTTAGTCGTCAACACAACATCATGTTATATAATAACACAAGCGTCATAACAACTCACTCAGAAAATACATCATTAGAGCCAGAAGCCTCTAAGATGATCATTAACACACATTATCAATCACAAGGAAAGTGTTGATTATCAACACCAAGTGTTGCATTAGGTATTTCTTCTCAACTTAACGGATGCATATGAACAAAGATCTACTGGAGTCATCCTTAAGATTCATGTTCATAAGCTCCAGGGTCCTGATGATAACTTTATTTAGAAGATGGAAAATATGTTCCAAAATCTCGATAACACAATTCAAAACCACAACACCGCTGGGCAGAAAGTGGAAAAGAACTTCATGAGTTGCGACACATGATCATAAAACGACGCTGGTCAGAAATATAACCATGAGCCACATGATACTGACAAACTTGTTACTTAAGTGGAGCGTGACACATGATCATAAACAACGTTGGTTAGAAATATAACCACGAGCCACATCTTAATCAACGTTAGATTAGCAAGCTTGTCACTTTAACATTCATGTGTGCTTCATAATCCTCATAAGGGAATAAATCCACATTAACTCGATAAAACAAGGAAACACATTCATTCTCCAAAATAAGACTTCTCGTTGGTTCCATCCTATTTGGAGAATTATTACATTCAACTTTTCTCATATTTAATGAGACATTCCATTATCATTCATTCTCCAAAATAAGACTTCTCGTTGGTTCCATCCTACTTGGAGAATTATTACATTCAACTTTTCTCATATTTAATGAGACATTCCATTCTCCCCCTCGAAATGTGGTAAACATGACCACAAATTTCGACGAGGTCTCATTATTCACTTATATCTTAAGAGTGCCATGGCACACATAGTTTGTTACAAACAACTCATTCATCGAGGACATAAATATTCTCACCACATGGTAAGACAACATCAAAAGGTTTCAGCACAAAGAACAAAATGTTTATATAAATAAACAAAATGTCTTCTAATGCTTTATTTCTTATTGTCCTCTTAGCAAAACGACATAAACACATTTTAAACAGGTAATGCATCCTTAAAATATTCCTCAATAGAGGCCAAATAATATTTGCCATATACTGAGTCAGGAATTGCATTCTTTATCTCAGAGGAGATGGTACGCTTCATTATAAGGAGTGAAATCTTGTTTGATCTCCCACTCAACTGCTTTTAGGTCACACTTTTTCTTCTTTTCGACAGAATTCACAATATGAACTCTGGGAGCCTCTTCATATAGTGCAATGTGAAGGTCAAAAAATCTCTATCGGGAAGAGAACCTTTTCCTTCCACTTTTGAAGATCAACTCCAGTGTTCAAAAGTGAACTCTGTTTTGTGGTCCGTTGTTGAAACAAGGACAACATTTTTATGAGCATCAATAATAAGCATAAAACTTGAATTCATCTAGATCAAGACAAGCTAATCATGTTCTAATCCGTATCACCGTTGGGCTGAAAACGGAAAAGAGCACTCATACAAAAATGGGACATGACAATAATCAACGTTGGTCAGAATACTGTCATATACCACAAAACTTATGCTCATAAATGGAAACTCAAATCAAAACTTCTCTTTTTGACCATAGAGACTTAAAACACATAATGATCAGCAAACTCTTTTGCTAAATTAATAGCCAACACTAAAACACCAATACATGATGCATTCCAAATGTGTTATAACACATGGAATCATAATTTATCACTGATCATCTTGCATTAAACTTTGACATCATAATTTCATTAACATCATTTAAACAAGTCAAAGCTTATCATTAAAACTTTCAATGACATGATAACAAAAGTATCATTCATTTTCAAGTTCTCATCATGACATCTCACTGAGTAAACAATAGATTAACATCCTCAATGGAAATGACATTATAAACATTCTCCAAATAAAATTTGGATATTACATCATGGTCTCACTGAAAATTAAACTTTAATAGTCAATAAATGACAACTTATGACCATGATAACACATTAAAATTCTCTAAACGTCCTTGTTCAGAGAATCATCATGATGAGCCTCCATCACCTTCTGTCAGTGCATGTCAAAAGACATATGCATCTAACATAATACTTTAGCATTATGGCTCATCACTTTATGGCTGCATAGTTCGCTGCGGAAAAACGAGCCACACAGCCATTAAAACTTTCCTTAAGGTGGCCTCAGCCCATTAGAGACGATCACTTCATTAATAAATGCCATAAACATGGCATCAACTTAAACTACATTCTCAATAATATCTCGGAACAAAATATTGATAAACTTTAGAGAGATACTCATAATTGTGCACAAAACATCATCTCATAACATTCATAACTGAAACTTAAAATGCTAATGAAAATATCATCAACATTAATTATATATCACTATATCCCCTTTAAAATTATGGCATTTACCGATGAAACATTGCATAATCTTTATTTGAAAACTTTTAAACTCAATAATGCACTGAATACTTCATCATACAATTGGGCCAACATCATTCTCAGCTTAAATATCAATTATACCTTAATAATTTCAACATTCATTGATATTTAAAATGATACTCATCCTTAAAACACATTGAATATTCCAAATAAAAAATCTCGTTGGTTCATTTTTATCTAGAATACAAAAGTATTTTCTAACCATATTTTAGGCACTTATTTTCTGTATTTTAAACAGTGCATAGAAACTTAAATACAAAAACTCTTAAAAATGCACTGAATAGAAAAACAGAGCCTAAACATACTAAATTGACCGAAAACCCAACTACAGCCCATAAGAAACATTCCGCCCGTGCGCGGGCGTTAGGCAAAAATTGCTGCAGGCCGAATCAACCTGGGTTGGGGCTCGTAGATGAAATCGGCCCATTAGGCTCCTCTGGCCCATTTACATGCCTGCATTGATCTGAGCCGTTGGATCGAATCGTACGGCCTTCCGTGCTCTGCGCCCGGACAAAACGAGCCGACCCCCCAGGTCAAACCCTAATCCTCTCCTCACTCTCTCCCCCCGATTCTGTCGCTCGCGAGAGAGGCGGCGCCGAAGGCGGCCGCGCTGCTCTGCAGCTTTCCCGGCGGCCGGAGCTCGCCTGTGAGAGAGAGAGACGACGGCGACTGCGGCGCATCGCCCTCTCCCCTCCATTCCGACGCGGTGGCTGTGCTCAGCGGAGGAGCGTGCGCTGGCGAGAGCCTGCGCGCTCTCCCGTTGAGCATGGCTGCCGGCGTCGTGTACACACGGGGCGGCGAGGAGGTGGTGCGCACCGTCGGGACGGTGGCCATTTCGAGGCGACGACCTGCGCGGCGGCCGACGACGTGTGCGTTCCTTCCGCGCGAGCGCATCCTTTCGTGCGCCCTCTTCGATGGGAGAGGAATGGCGTCGCGGGGCCATCACCCTCGTGAGTGCCCAATCCACACCTTGTGTGCAAATTCATTCGATTTGGGGAATTTTTTTTTTCTAGGGTTGGGGTTCGGGGAGGAGGGGATTTTGCTTTTTCTTGCCAATTTCGTACTCCCCTCCTTCTATTTGCTTGCTAAAAAAAGAACAAAAGCTTCGGTTTATAATCAAAATTAATTAACCCTGGCATGAATTTGACCTTTAGCTTTTGATTTTGGTTAATTAATCATGATTAACTTGTATAATTGGGCTCTGTCCCGAAGCAAACTTGATAGGATTAATACGGTAGCATGCATACATGGTCTAATCTGAGTAATAAACATCACAATAATGCATAGCCGAAGTCAATTTGGCATTAACATGTCCATTAAGTGCTAATAGTACAACATCAGATCATAAAACCTCCAATTAGCACTTGATTTCATAAAAAACATGCACATCTTAGACTAGGCCGAGGCTAAACATGATCCCCTAATCATACTTAGGGTTCTTATGCAATCAGATGGCTCTGATACCAATGTTAGATTTAATTCCTCATTAGGGAGGACAGGAACTTAAACTGATTGCAAATAGAACACCTAATGGAATCTGAGAGAGAGATTAGGGGATGCACTTACGGGAAATTGAGGTACAATCATCAGCCTGCTATTGCAGGCTTGTGGCAGAGATGGTGAAGAAGATGCAGAGGCGTCGTAGTGGTGGAGGAAGCCATGACGCCGGCAGCACCCTGTGGCCGTGGTAGACGTCGGTCTTCCAGCCCCTTAGCACAACTTTAGGATCGGGCAGTTGGGTAGATAGGCATTGTTTCTGTTAGTTTCCATACGTGCTACCTTTCTCTTTTATATCAAGTGCTGGGGCTGGGGACCGGGTCCAAAACTGTTGGTTTTAGAGGCCTCCGATCAAGGCTTCTACGTGAAAGGGTACGGGGTCAAACCCCCTGGTTTTTCTCAGGTTTGTTACCTAAGATCATATTCCAACATCTACATCTCAGCTGAGTGAGACGTAACTTATGTCTCAGTCATGTGATGTTACTGTTTTTCCTGTTACCGTATTCGGCCGATCGCAAAGCAAAAGTACGATCGGACGACCACGGATACGAATGAGACATAAGCTATGTCTCATCCAGCCGAGACTTAGCAAAACCGATGTGCATTTGTCACGGCTGACTTTTAGTCATTGACGTGGGCTCCATACAGGGTGTGGGTCGATTTGGATAAATTGCTTGTGATTAAATTGCCTTTTGAGCTCATAGACGTAAAAGAAATATCTATAAACAAAACTATACATCCAAATTGCTTTAAACCATCACATATATAATACAAAACAAGACACTTATGATTTATTAGAATTTTTCTAAACAGTTTAAGAATAATAGGTTCAAAATATCGGTCAATCTGATACGTCCGAACTAAAATGGATGACTAAATAAGGAGATTAAATCATAGAAAGAGCATCTCCGGTGGCACCCTAATTTCATGTCCGATCTTTGGAGGATCAATTAGGGTCATGTAGCACAAGTTTGCTGCTATTCTGCTTTTTCTGTAGACATGTTTTTATACGGCTTTATTTCTTCTATTTGCATGCATACTACAGTGCATACCATCTGTAGCAGCATTTTTTTTTGAATTTTCCACGTATATTAAACCAACATAGAGTACACGATTACATCGATTACAAAAATAAATCTAAAATAGACTAGCAAATCTATGAGGCGCTATGTCATAATCAGCCATGTCAGAAATTAAATTCGTCCCTTTGCCACATAGAGTTAGTGGTTGAATACACCATACACGTGAGCAGAGTAGGGGAGGCGGTGTATTTTAACAGAAAGGTAACGGTGTTCTCAAGCTCGCATTTTCGGTTTGAATCGGTGACCACTCACGACTCACCCACACGGCCACACCCACCCTTGTACGAGACTAGAAGACGTAGGCTTGCTTTCCCCCGCCCGTTTGTAGAGTGGTAAAAATAAAAGTTAATATTATGTCTAAATCATTTCAAATGCAATAAGTTCTTATAGGTGGGTGGTGGACACACGCTTATTATTCGAGAAATTCATCCAAGTCGACGCAATCGCTCGACTACTCATCACACCGACTAGTGAAAAGTCCTAGTCTCGGCCATAATCTGACGCATTTGTGTCTTCGTCTTATCCGCCGTTGCGTGGTGTATAGTGGTAGCACAACCGAGGGTGACCTAGGGTTCAGACCGAATTTTGCAGAGGACCAAACAGTTGGAGAAGAGAACACCGACAGTAAGCAACAACAATGGGATGGTCGGGAAAAGGTTGGATGACTCGTGTGTATCATCATCGTATGCGCGCGATGCAGTGATGCTCCCCATGGAGGGTTTGTTAGAGAGCACGAGCACAGAGTATGTTGGCTGCTCCAACCACTTTGGTGTCGGAGTCGACACTGGAGGATGGGGAAGAACGACGACACCAACATCGTCGAGACCCGGGACAACAGCGTGGAGGAGCTGTCCGAAATGAAGGGTGGTGTAGCTGCCGACTTGCGAAGGTCAGAGAGGCGGTGCAGGGTGGACCGGGACGAATAACGTCCTTCTTAATCACACAAGATCAACACGTAGACCCATCAAACCAGCAAAGCAATGCTATCACTGACTCACTAACATGTGGGGCTACACTTGTACACACTAAGCAGTAACCACATCTCTCTATTTTAAAAGAGTTTAGTACTTTGAATAAGAAAATCACACTCACTTACAGATGGGCCACCCACATTCACATCTAGAAACAACCACAACCCTCAACGTTTTTTAATGCTTAGTCATTTACAGGTGTTGACATAGTTGATTGCAATATCGCCCTTCTCAACATGATCTCGAATAAAATGATACCGAATCTCAATATGCTTCGTCTTCCCATGAAGAACCGGATTGTGAGCAATTTTGATGGCACTTTCATTGTCACACAAAAGAGGCACTTTGTCACAAATGACACCATAATCCTTTAAAGTTTGCCTCATCCATAACAATTGTGCACAACAACTCCGGCGGCAATGTATTCGGCTTCGGTGGAGGACGAGGCCACACAATTTTGCTTCTTGGAAGACCAACTCACAAGAGACCTACCAAGAAATTGGCAAGTCCACGAAGTTGATTTTCTATCCATTTTGCAACCGGCCCAATCCGCATCCGAATACCCTACAAGATCAAAGCTTGTTCCATGGGGATACCAAAGACCATAGTTGGGAGTATACAACAAGTATCTTAGAATCCTTTTAACCGCGGTTTCATGACTTTCCCTAGGACTTGATTGGAATCTTGCACACATACCCACACTAAACATAATATCCGGTCTAGATGCACAAAGGTAAAGTAAGGATCCAATCACAGAACGATAAAGCTTTTGATCAACTTCCTTACCATTGGGATCTAAGTGAAGATCTGCTTTGGAGTCCATAGGGAACTTATATGGCTTAGCATTGTTCATATCAAATTTCTTGAGCATGTTCTTGGAATTGATGGATTTCAAAGCCAAGAAAATAATTCAATTTCCCCATCATGGACATCTCAAATTCCTTGGTCATTAGCTTGGAGAATTGATCACTAAATTCATGGTTAGTGAACCAAAGATAATATCATCAACATATATTTGGCATACGAAAAAATCTCCATTTATTCTTTTTGTGAAAAGGGTGGGATCTATTACCCCAATTGCAAAGCCACGGTCTACTAAGAACTCCTTGAGATGATCATACCAAGCACGTGGAGCTTGCTTGAGCCCATAAAGAGCCTTATGGAGTAAGTAGACATGGTTAGGAAATTGGGGTCTTCAAAACCCGGAGGTTGTTTCACATATACTTGTTCATTTAGTGGACCATTTAGAAAAGCACTTTTAACATCCATTTGATATAAAGTAATTTTATGAGTGATGCATAGCAATAAGTAAGCGAATGGATTCAAGTCTAGCAACGGGGGCATAGGTTTCACCGTAGTCGACTCCTTCGATTTGGGTGTAGCCTTGTGCAACCAATCTTGCTTTGTTGCGGATGACTTGACCATTTGAGTCTTGCTTGTTCTTGAATATCCACTTGGTTCCAATGACATTATGGGAGGAGTCATTGGGTCTTTCCACTAATGACCATACTTTGTTGCGCTCGAAGTTGTTCAACTCTTCATGCATAGCCGCAACCCAATCCATGTCTTCAAGAGCATCATATACCTTGAGAGGTTCTAAGCTAGACAAGCAAGAGACATGACCACAAAAGTTAGCTAATTGATTGCGAGTGGACACACCTCTACGGATACTCCCAAGGATATTTTCTTTGAAGTGTTGTTGATAATCCAATTTTGATGCACGCCGGATGACATCACGTTCCATAGCTTGACCAATAGATTCACCAACACAAATATCTTCATCATTGCCTTCATCTTGATCATGGTCACCCCTAAGTGGAGTTCTTGGAGTCATGGGTTCATTCTCTTGTTCACCACTAGAGTTGGGTGGGTCTTGACCATTTTCTTGATCTTCATGTTCTTGTTCTTGATCATGGATAGCTTGTTGATCACTTGTTGAGGTAGATGGCTCAACTTGGGTGGAACTTGTTCCTTCTTCTTGAGTAACAATGGGTTCCTTCACTAGGAATGAGTTCACCGATGCCCATAGTTCTTATGGCATGAGATGGCTCTTCATCACCTACATCATCATGATCAATATGCCCCGCTTGGGAACCATTATCCTCGTCAAACTCCACATTCATAGACTCTTCAACACACCCGGTGGATATGTTGTAGATCCTATAAGTATGAGAGTTTGCGGCATATCCAACAAGAATACCATCAAAAGATCTAGACTCAAATTTAGCAAGTTTGCAACCTTTAATGTAAACATGGCATTTGCAACCAAATACTCGAAAGTAAGACACTTGGCTTTTTACCGATAAGGAGTTCATATGGTGTCTTTTGCATGAGAGGACGAAAGAAGAGCCGGTTTGAATAGTGGCAAGCGGTGTTGATGGCTTCGGCCCAAAAGTTATATGGGGAATGAAATTCGGCCATCATAGTTCTTGCCATATCAATAAGAGTGCGGTTCTTCCTTTCGGCGACACCATTTTGTTGGGGAGTATATGCAGCGGAATATTGGTGTTGAATGCCCTCCCCACTTAGGAAATCATCCATAGTGTAATTCTTGAACTCCGTACCATTATCACTTCTTATTGCCAAAATCTTGGAGCATATTGGCGTTGAACAAGGGTTGCAAAGTCAATGAATATCTTTTGAGTTTCACTCTTCTTCTTGATATAGAAAGTCCAACAATATCTTGAATAATCATCCACAATCACCAAACAATATTTCTTGCCACCAAGACTATCATAAGTGGGAGGCCCAAAAGATCCATATGAAGAAGCTCCAAAGGCCTCTTAGTGGAGATAATGGTCTTCTTGGGTGATTCTTTTCATGCATCTTTCCGGCTATGCAAGCACTACAAGGACGATCTTTGGAAAAATTAACATCGGTTAGTCCTACCACGTGTCCACCCTTTACAAGAGTTTGTAAATTTCTCATACCGACATGGCCAAGTCGGCGATGCCAAAGCCACCCCTTGTCGCCTTTAGCCATTAGACATGTAGCGATTTGAGTGGTCTCTTTCGAGAAATCAACCACATACAAACCGTTTTCACGAAATCCAACAAAGGCGACATTGAGTGTTTGAGTGAAAAGGATGGTCACGTGGTATTTATTAAAAATAACGGTGTAACCGGCATTGCATAATTGACCAACGGAAAGTAAATTGTATGAAAGGATTCAACAAGGAGGACCTTCTCAATGGATAACTCCGGAGTGATCACCACCTTACCAACTCCCACTACCTTGAGTCTTGCATTGTTCCAACGGTGACATGAGAGAATGAGAGTAGTTGTTTCAATAAGTCCTTTACTAGTTCTTTGCTTCCGGTCATATGGGATGAGCATCCACTATCAATGAGCCATGAAGATCCACCGGAAGAGAAACCCTACAATAAATCAAGTCTTTGATTTAGGTACCCATTTTGGAATGGGTCCTCTTTTGTTAGTCACAAGGGTCTTTGGAACCCAAATAGCATAGTGATAATCATCTCCATATGAAGTGCCAACATATTTAGCAAAAACACAACCATTTCTAGATTTCAAAAGAACATATGAGGGTTGTATTTTCCCGCAAAGTTATTGTGAGTGGCATTGCCCCTAGTGACATTACCACTCCCAATAGAGTTGTCATTTGCTTTGGCAACTCCCCCTCCTTCACAAAAACAATATCTTTGGAAGGGGAGTTAGCTTCTTCTTCTTGTTGACCTTCTTAGAGTTGGGTGTGAACCCAATTCCTTCTTTGCCAACCACTCCCTTTTGATTGCTCAAAAGATCATTGAGGTTCTTTTCCCCTTGGATACAAGTGGCTAGGCCCTTCTCAAGTTGGGCCTTCAACCTAGTGTTCTCCTCAATAAGAGATGCCTTGACACATAAAGGGTTAGTGGTACAAGCATTTGCATCTTTATCATTATGAGAAGTGGTGAAGCTAGCATAGATAAATTGAGCTTGTAGTTTGGCATATGACTCCTTGAGTTAGTGAGCTCACTTGAGGTCACCTTGTGGGTTTCCCTAAGTTGCTCAAAACCCTCAAAGAGTTTGTTATGACTCTCTACAAGTTCCTCATTTTTACTTTTTAGATCAATAGCAATTTGAATAGAGGTTTCACGAGTTTCTTTTGCCTTGGAAAGATCCATGGCTTGTGTCTCCTCAAGTTGCTCCGGAACAATTGTTCCTCAACAAGTTGATCTTCTAGCTCACCAATTTTGTCGGCATGATCACATGCATGCCCTTCGAGCTCACAAATCCTAACATCCTTCTCCTCAAGAAGGTTCTTGGCTTCTCCATATTGATACATGAGGGCCTCAACCATTTTCTTGGTTGGACCTTGGAGCTTGCTAATAAAGATAGAAATTTATCCTCTTCTTCATTTTCCCTACATCCTCAACACAATCCAATAGTGATGGGTTAGAGGAGATAGTAATTTTTGGTGGGGAATTCACCTTTGTTTCCTTGGCCATGAGGCACATAGGCTTGGAGATCTTGTCGTCGTTTGGAGATGAGAAGAGGTTGGCCAATGATGGAGGAAGGTTGCCCATTGCAAGAGCCGCCATTCCTACTTCTTCACTTGTGTCTTTATCCTCCTCACCTCCGGACTCGTACTCCTCTTGATGGGATGCCACAAAGCCTTTTGAGGTGATCTCTTGATGAAGGTAGGCTTGGGGTGGTACTTGTTCTTTAGAATGAGTTGACCACCATTATCCTCTCTTCTTTCATAGGGCAATCCTTCACAAGATGATTGTCCTTTCCACAATTGAAGCACATTCTTTTTATTGGTGGAGAGGGTTGCTCTTGTTCTTCTTGTTCCAAAACCGGGTGGCGGCAAGTGCAAGAACTTCATTGAGCTCACCCACCAAGTTTCTTCACCTTCAACACCGAGCCTTCTTCATATCTTGGATGTTCTACACATGGGCCTTCAAAGCAAGAGTCTTTGTGCCACGGATTTGGTTGATGGAGGACTTGGATGTGGACTTCAATGTATCATAGGTGACAAATTGAGCCAAGATGTCATTGGAGACATTGTTGTGTAATCCGCTCTTGCATGGAGGTTCATCACCATAGTTCACTATATGGAATGATTGCTTGGAGGAACTTGGCCTTGACCCATTCATCATCCATATCTTTCTTTCCATTTTCCCTACATGTCACCACAAGCTTGGTGAGTCTTCGGAAAAGATCGGTCGGAGTCTCTTCCTCTAGCATGATGAAGTTGTCAACTTGATGTTGAAGGACGGCCGCATTGGAGCGTTGAATGCCCTCATTTCCTTCATACACGGTTTCAAGATAGATCCAAGCCTCATTGCAAGTTTTGAGATTCCGCACTTGATCTTCATCATTGCGGTCATAGCACTCTCAAGAATGTACTTGGCATTTGCATCAAGTTGCTCATCAATTTCTTCTTGCTTGGTCAAGTTGTTGGGATCAACCGGCACTACTAGGAAAAGGGTTATAGGAGACTTGGTATTCTGTGGCGCACCCTTAATTGGTGCGCCACAGAATTATTTCTGTGGCGCATGGATGCTGGTGCGCCACAGAAATTTTGGACTTTCTGTGGCGCATCTTTTGCCCATGCGTCACAGAAAGTCAGAATTCTGTGGCGCATGCCCACCCATGCGCCACAGAATTTCTGTGGGTCCCACGTGCAATCATTGGCCAAGGTCCATCCGGGGACATTCTGTGGCGCACCGTGGCTGGTGCGCCACAGAAATGTGACATTCAGTGGCGCACCTGGCAGGTGCGCCACAGAAAGGTGAGATTCTATGGCTCACCAAGCTGTGCGCCTTGGTGCGCCACAGAATGTTTTGCATACGACGTCGAAATAACGCGTTTTATATGCCAAAAAAACTAGAGAAAAATCCGAGTTCGAATCCATCCGGGTTTACTCGGTCAGCAATTCACAGATTCCTCAAATTCTAAAAGAAAAAAAAAGTTATTTCAAACAGACGATTTTTCGCAGCAAAATCAAAAAAAAAAAGAAAAAATTCAAAATGTCCAAAAAAGACACAGAAATGTATAACAAAGAAGATTGTTGACTTTTTTGAATTTTTTGGATTTTTTGAATCTTTTGGATTTTTTTGGATTTTTTGATTTTTTTATGGATTTTTTGGATTTTTTAAGTTTTTTTGAATTTTTTGAATTTTTTTTGAATTTTTTAAATTTTATAAGTTTTTTGAATTTTTTTGGAACTTTTGAAACTTTTGAATCTCCTTTTGAAACTTTAAAAGTTTTTGAAAAATCTGAAATTTAAAAACACACATTTATAACACATACCACACATATACATATACAAGTCTTAAGAGGGTTCATATGATATATATATATATATATATATATATATATATATATATCAATAAGAATTTGAGTAGTACAAGGGTTGGTGGACTGGGTGGAATTTAGAAGTTAAGCGTGCTAGGGTTGGAGGAATTTAAAGATGGGTGACCTAGCGGGAATGTGTCAGTTCAAAAAATATGAAAATAGTTCCAATAATTAAGATTTTTCATATTATTTCATATTCTGTTTTTTCTGATTTTTTTTGAAACTTTTTATTTTATTTTTGCATTTTTTGAATTTTTTGAATTTTTTGAGAATTCTGTGACGCACCAGGCCAGGTGCGCCACAGAAATTATTTTTGTGGCGAGAATTCTGTGGCGCACCCAGAAAACCTGGGGGTGCGCCATAGAATTGTCATTTGGTGCGCCACTGATATAGCCCTTTCTGTGGTAATGCGGGTTGAAGCCTTGTAGAACCACCCTCCAAAGATGCACCGATGAGCTGCGAAAATAAGACTCCATAGATTTCTTCCAAGTGAAATAACGAGTATTATCAAGCTTAGGAAGGGGTCTACCAAGGTTGGTTATATGAGGTTGAGTGGGTGCAACTTGAGTGAGATAAGAGCTAGGTGGAGCAAAGTTATGAGTGGGCTTCTCACTAAGTTTATCATCATCTTTATCCTTAGCACTAGCTCCCTTAATAGGACTAGTAGTTGATGAGGAGCCATTTTGATTAATGACCCGAGAATACACCTCATTCACCATTTTGCCTTTCATGAACCCAAAGAGTTCAATCATGGCCTTCATGGTGATTGGGGCGTCATCATCGGGAGGGATTATTCCCGCTTCACTTAGTTCTTTGTTAAGTTGTTCTTTATCAAGTTTTTCTTGTTCCTTGGCAAGTTTTAACTCCTCATCTTTAGCACGTTGTAACTCCTCCGCACTAGCCATCCTCCTCTTTAGGCGATTAAGCCCTTAATAAAGAGACCTTGCTCTGATACCAATTGAAGGGATCGAGTAGGTTGACTAGAGGGGGGGGGGTGAATAGGCAACTACCAATTTTAATTTTCTTTTCAACAAGTTAGGGAATTGCTCAAATATAAGTTCTCTAGATATTCAACTAGGTGAACAATCCTATATGATGAGCAATAAGCTAGCTAACAAGATATACTAAACAAGGTAAGCTAGCAATACAAGTAAAGGTATATATAAAAAGGATAAGCACACGGTGACACGAAGATGATTCCCGAAGTTCACTTCCCAATGGAAGCTACGTCTTCGTTGGAGCGGTGCGGGGTCACAAGTGATCCCCGAATAGCCGTGATATGGCACACCGTATCTCCCTCGTGTTATCCTCCAATGAGGAGTTCCACGAGCCACTATATGATGCCCTCGAGGTCGGCAACAAACCTTTACAAGGATGAGGCACACTCCACAACCGAATTGGAGGCTCTCACAAAATTCCCACGGCTCCCAAAGCCGCAAGAATCACAAGGCCGGGGCACGTCTCCACAACTCAATTGGAGGCTCCCGGCTTTCCCCGCGGCTTCCAAAGCCACGAAGAACACAACTTCCGTATAGGGTTCAACGAACCCAAGAGGTAACAAGATCCGCTAGGGATTAATGGGGGGAATCGAAATTGCTTTGGTGGAAGTGTAGATCTTGATCTCCTCCGTCACTCCTCAAAGTATCAAGGTGTTTGGACCGGTGGAGTGGGAGATCTAGGAGGTTGAAGTTTTTCAACAATGGTGGATTTGTATTTGGGAAAGCTTAGTCTTCATCGGAGAAGAAGACCAAGTATATAGGTCCACCAAAAATGTGGCCGTTGGCCACTGACTGCGCAGGCCCGGTAGTACCAGACCAATGGCCGGTAGTACCGGACCGCAGACAACGATCAAGTCAAACCATCAGTTTGACTCGGCGACGCGCCGGCCCGGTAGTATCGGGCCTGAACCCCCGGTACTACCGCTTATCTCTGTGAGGACCCCGGATTAACTATCCGAGATACTCGTTATGTTTCCTGCAACAATCCCATGATCAGTCTGTTGTTGCACATAACTCGAATTGGCACCACGGGACATCCATAAATACCGAATAAATATACTTACGGGATTGAAGTCATAAGCTTCAACAGGTACTTGCAGCGGAAATCACCAAACAACGTGGAGCCCAAGTCATTCGCCTTAACCCTACAGGCAGCTGACTGGGAAGCGCCCTAGTTCGCAAAGACGCCAGTGAACTCCTCTTCTTCGAACTGCTCCTCTTTAAAATCTGGCTAAGACAATAGCCAGGGACGAAACCAATATGAGTACATTTGATTGTACTCGCAAACTACCCCAACTTGAGCATGCACTAGTTTTGATAATCTTTCAGAAAAAAAAACCTTTATTTTTAGAAAAACATCTCTATACCTTTATCGAAAGAAAAGAAGAGTAGATACTCTAGCCTTGCTGAAGGCAAAACATTTTGAAAAGTAGTTCCTCAATATCTTTACTGAAAAGGTAAGAAGTTTCTTTAGAACTTTTTCTCGAAAATCATCACCAGGTTTATTTCCTCAAAAACTCCTCCCTTTCCGACCATAATCCTTCCTGAGTAACCAATTTCCAATCACCTCATACCAGTCTGACGGTATAGTTGCATAAAACATCTCCATTTTCTTTTTCAAATCTCAAACTTTGTAAAACTTGCACATGGTCTTAGCAGTTCTTCCCAACTGTCCATATCCGAGGACTCGGCTATTCGAATAGTTTTACCCTCTGCAGAGGTAGCACGCTTTTCCCACACCCATCCGGTCACTCATCGTGTCAGCCACGTCCCGCCATACCAGGGGTATGCGAAGTTGAGTTCCCGGCCATAGTCTGTCCTTTGCTCATGCTAGTATAGGACCCTACCGCTACGAAACCGGTTCCATCGACACTTAAATCCTCAGAAACTAAGTGTGAGGACTTCGTAGTTCTGCCCGGCGAATTTTAATGGCCCTACAAATCCTCTATCTCCAATTCAATCATAACAGCCCTTAGGCGTTCTTCCTTTTAGAGGACCCGGGTCAGGGGCAGGTCCTCAGACCATCCCCTCATGGAACGAGGTCATCCTCGTTGTTGAGGCATCCAGTACTAACACGAGCAAATTATATGACTACGCCCTTTCCCATATGTGGGTAAATGTGGTCGCACAGATTTTTGGCTGGGGATGTAAGTACAAGGACACAATGTGCATTTTTTTTTCAAAGACATCACCATACTCCATTTCTCCATTTCATCACCGACATCTCGGCATACCATAATTCATCCAAGGATTTTCAAATGAGTTTTGAATAAACAATGTTTTTCCCATCCTATAGTTTTATATAAACCAACTGATATTTCTACATAGAGTGGCAAAATAGTGTTTCATATACTTTTAAAAAGGTTTTCAAAATCATTTCCAATTTTGATAGCAAAATACTTTTAACCAAAACTTGGGTGGATTGTAATCTCACCATAAGATTTTCATCGAAGGCTTTTGAGTAAAAACTATTTTATTTAGAAATCAGTGCATACCACTAACACCTCTATATCGGGTGTCTCAATAATATACTTGTATTTTGGAAAAGGGGTTTTCAAAATCATAGTTTTAGTGGCAAACACCACATAAATCATTTATGCTCCTTATAAGTAAAACAGGTAAATCAAAATAGATGTATATAGATGCAAGCTCAGTGAAGTAGCTTGCCTTGCTCAACAAAGTGGTACTGGTCCTGATCTTCTGGTTCAACAAAACCTCCTTCCTCGATAAATCCGTCAACGGTATCGTCTAAACGTTAAACAAGCAAAGCAAACAATCACTACACTAACTCAAGCATCAACATAACCATACAATCACAGATGCTATAATTAGCCACTGCATACATCAAGCAACACAGTGTGGTTTCAATTTAATCGAATTAACCTTTATTTAATTATTTTCAAACTAAGGCAGAAACTAGTTGTACACCATTTAACTCACCAATTAATCTAGGTTGGTCACAAAAATTCAAACTAAAATTCTCTGGATAGCTACTGATGTGTACAAGACATCTCAATTGGATTGAGGTCTTTTGGAGTGATCAAACTCCCTACACAATTGTTTTAATCCAGAAACTCATTAGTCAAGTTTTAGCCACTAATTAATTTATGTTGCTTTCAAAAATTAAATCCTTTTAGGGGTGACTAACCTTGGCTAAATGTGATCTAACAAAATTGGTTTCAAGTCATTTGGACTAACAGAGCTCCAGAAACAATTAATTTGGTGTAATAAACCTTCTGTGGCATTTTTATTAATACCCTTTTATTATGTAACTAATTGAGATGAATCCACTTTGGCGAGTTAAAGAATTTCATAAGCTTTCCAGAACATATTTAATTGGTTTATTTGGATGTATAAAACTCGAGATATTGAATTTATAAGCTAGGTCCAGTACTGGAATTTCCAGAGAGAAATAGATTTGAAAATCAATCTCCTCTGGATAATGTTGAAGAACCTGACAGGTGGGTCCTACCCGTCAGCGACTCAGGTTTAATTTGCGCGCTACGGATAATGTTTAAAAGTCTGACGAGCGGGGCCCGCTCGTCAGTCTCTTACTTAACCAAACGGTAAGCTACCGTTGGATCTAAATCCAACGACGCAGGATCTATTCTTCCTCGACCACCGGAGTACGACGGAGCCGTGGCTCCGGCGACGGCGAGGGTGGCCAGTGGGGGGGGGTACCTGGGAGCCTGGGGATGGTGGAGAGGGTGGCGTTCGACGGCGGAGGTCGTGGGGAAGCTCGGGAGGTGAATGGAGCATGATGGGGAAGCTCCTGGCGTCGGCGGCGACCTCCTCCGTTGCCTCGGCCGTGCGCCAACTCCGGCGGGTTCTCAGCGATGCGTCTGTGCATGAAACAGAGGAAGAAAGGGTGCATGAGGGTGCGGTGGTAATGGAGAGCAAGATGCAGGCCAGGGAGGAGAGAGGGGAAGCGAGTCACGGCCTGGCCGTGTTCGACCTCAACCTCGGCTCCGGCGGAAACTCGAGGAAGCTCGGGGGCGGCTGGGGCTTCGAGAGAGCGTCACCGCCCTCCTAGCGGTGTACTGAGGGGTGGAGAGTGAGTGGGGGGGTGCTGGGGAGAGTAATGGCGGGGTGTGGAGGCATGGGTGCGGGGTGGCTTTTTATTGCCGATCGCCGGCGTGTCGTGGACAGGGTGTAGGAGGGGTTTGGAGAGTGGGAGAGCACGCCATTCGTGGCGGTGCTGCGTGGTGACGACATTGGGGCATTCCGTTAGGGCTTAGAGGGAGAGGGGTTCACGTGCGGCTTCGGAAATGAGCTCGGGACGGCACGGCGTCCATGGCGTGTTCCGCGGAGTGCGATGGATCACTGGTGTCGCTGCGGGCCACTAGGATTGATGGGGACATGTCCATGAGGTTGCGGGGTGGCAGGGGAGCGTCGGTGACGAGCCACGCGAGCTGGGGTGCCGTGGTGGAGAAAATCGGCGTCGGCGTCCACGCGCGGCTAGAGCACGGTGAGCTTCGACAGGGCTGCTGGGGTACGGCGCCTCAGAGCGTCAGGGTGCGGTCTCCTCCTTCCTGTCGAGTGCGGTGAGGGGTGAGGTGATGGAAGATGCAGAGCAAGGCCAGCTGGGGCGTCTCCTTCGCCACGCTTCCATTGCCGGTACGGGAGCAGCACGGTGGCGTGCGGTTCTTCCATGGCCATGGGCCCAAATGGCCAAATAGCACGTTTCTTCGTGCTCTGGAGAGTGAGGTGGTGTGAGAGAGGGAGTGTGGCAGCAAGAAATCGACAAATGAATCATCAAATCGATGGATTGGATTTCGGTTTTGAAGAATTGGGGAAGAATTCGATTTCTGCCTCCAACGTGTTCGATGAATTGCTTCAATGAAATTTTAATTCCATTTCCTAAAATTTCTTTTCATGGTTTGATCCTTGTATGTTTAACAAGATTTATGGTATGGTGGTGGAATTTATTTGGTATGTGCAACATAGCACATTTTGTGGTTTTGAGAATAATAAAGAAAGATATAGAATTTTAATCTTGGATTTTAAGAAATATTCTTGGAGAGAGAAAAGATGTAATAGCAAAGTGGGGGTGATCCTTATGTCACTCCACTGAATTTTTGTTTTGAAAACAAAATTGATTTCCTTACTAAGAGAAAAATTTGTGTGACCTTTGTCACATGATTTTATGTGGGAATCTTTTTATTGTGTTACTTTTCTTTTCTTCATATTTTTCTTTTAGCCAGCAACCACCATAAGCAATCAATTTGGCAGGAATTAACAACCAACACTAGACAACCAATTATAAGTTTTCAACCAAGTTTTTATTACTCAGATAAGTGGTGGGGTGGTGATCCAGTATCATCCTGACAAGAATAAGGTGGGAAAAGCTCAACTTCATAGTTTGATATTTTTCCAAAAAGGGTTGCTAAAATATATGGGCCATATATTTCCCACCTTTATTGTTTTCAAGGAAATGAAGGTATGAGTTAAAGATAAGGGCTACCATGCAAGGGAAATAGCAAGGTTGGAGATAGTATATAGATCTCCATATTTTTGGAAACACATAATTTTGAAAATACTTTTATTCTCTCAAGGAGTGGGTATTTTGGTTGTTGCTAAACAAAGCATCCTTTGAAAATAAGTTGGTCCAAAGAAAAGAGTAGAGAAGATGTATGGAATATTTTATTCTTGTCATAACATGATCACCAAGTTTAATATATATTGATATTGGTTGGGTCTTAGATTTACAAATCAAACAACCCAAACAACAAGTCACACCAGTTCAAACATAGCAATGGGAAGGAAAACACAATCATCAGCAAGACATTTCAAAAAGTTTTTTGTTGGTTCTGAATTTTGGGGTCTGGTAAAACTAAGTTTTTCTTGGTTTATAAATTTGGGATGTTACAGATCCTTCCCCCCTTAAAAAAATAAATCTCGTCCTCGAGATTTGCCCGGGGGTACGGGGGAATACGAGAGCACAGATTTCGGAAGATGCAGGGTTTCTTTTATACAAAATATCTGTGCCACCAATAATTGGCTTAAAGACACAGTGGGGTTGGGTTATCCAGAGAGATTTCTTTTGCAAAGGATACTGGGGAAACGAGGGATACGGTTTAGAATAAAGGATAGAAGGACACGGGGATTGTCTGCTTACTCACTGGCATGTGGGACCAGGGTCCACCTGTCAGTCTCTCCTTCCCTTTCTTCTCTTCTTTCTCCTTGCTCTCCCTGGCTTCGCACTCGCCCAGCTTTCGGTGCGCAAAGCACTCCCCTGTGGCACTGCTGAGCGTGCGGCCCGTCGATGCAGCGGCAGACACGGCTTTGGGACGCGACACCTATATGGTTTCGTGCCATTAAGGCGAGTACTGCTCGCGATTCCTCTTCTTTCCCTCGCAAAGCGGTGTCGAGGAGCGACATCCGAGCTCCGGCTATAAATCGGAAATTTCCGAGGCTCTTCTCCTCCTCATCTCCACCATGAGTTTTATTCACGCCTTTTTCAAAGCCTACTACGAGATGTTGGAGAGAGCGGGCTTCATTGAGCAGGTCATCATCGTCGTGCTCTTTGGGATCTCGTCGTCGGTGGTGACCGCACTGCTGCTTGCGGCGATAGTCATCTTGATCCTTGGCTTCTGCAATTGGTGGTCTGACGCGAGTGGTGAGGCTGCGGCAGTGGTGCCGGCTGCGCTGGAGGAGCCAGTTGCGGCGGAGGGGCCAGCTGCAGTGGAGGAGCACGCGGCGGTGGTGGAGCAGGCTGTGGTGGAGGAACCAGTTGCAGTGCCGGTGGATGAGGTGGCAGATCTTCCCGCTGGAGGTGAGCCGGCTGCTCGAGTCGTCTATCGCCGTCGCGCGACTCGCGACTCGGCTTCGGGTGAGCCAGGCTCCTCCTCCGGTAGCGTCCTGGAGCTCGAGAGGGAGTAGGAATCTCTGGGGTGCCGTTGCATCCGTGCTGAGTACTGGCAGTGTTCTTCGTAGGAGTAGAATTTGTATCCTCTGTTCGCTTCTGTACTGAACTTAGTTGATGTATCCACTTTGCCTCCTTAAATGAGACTCGTATCTCTGAATTTTCCTCAGTCGTAATAGATCTGATCTTGCAGCATAGATAGGAGGTAGAGGTACTAGAATAATCTTGCTTTAGTGAGAAAATATATTTTTTTAGGAAATAACACTGCATTATATGGTACCAACCATTTGCAGTGGTAGCATAACATTTCAACCACATAGGTTGAACACCACACTAAAAACACCCTACAAGAAATCCTTCTGTGTTTCAGCGAGCATTGACACTCAGCAAGCATTCTACGGCTTGCGAGGGTTACATCTCGTGGAGGGCTCGGGCCCTTTCTTTAACATGCAGAGCGCACAAGGTTCATATTGGGTGAGGAACCTTGTGATGAAGGCATGTAGGAGACCACACACAAAATAATTTGCATACTACAAAATAATCCCATTCAAAGTTTGCATTAATTCACAGGGGGGGTATATGCGTCTGGGGTCACATATACGGTTCCTGGTTTAAGTGATCTGTTGTTTCTTTTTAAAACCTTTAACTGAAGAAAGAGCATGACATTCCATCAGGTGTCAACCAAGTGGTTAACAAGATGATAAGAACACCAAGTTTTTATTTCGGGCTGATTTGTCATCAGCCGGGGAATAGACAACAACCTTGCATTACAAGAAACACGAGAAAAACAAACAACAAACAAACATCCTCCTGCTTCTCACCTACCAACATACAAACGTCACTCAGGCTAACTAAACAGGGGTTCTACTCCGCTTGACGGCCTCTGGTTGTCGGTGGAGTGTGGCCGAGACAAAGAGTGGTGTCCACATCTCCATCTTCCACGGGGTGGAGAACTACAGGCATGCCTTCGAGGATTACACCTTGCTCTTGGGGTTGCTGCTGACTCGGGCTAGAACTTGCGCTACAGATGCATCAAGGCTGCGGTCCAGCAATTCATCTGGGAACGGTTGTCCTGTCTCCTGAGCTTGCCCACGATTGAAAGTGGGTGGGTTCCTTGCTTGACTCAGTTCCAGGTGGGCACGACCAAGGTGGCGCCTTGTGTTCATGAGTTCCGCCATCAGGGAATGGAGGAATCTTGTCATTGCGGCTCCATAGGTGACCAGGGTGATTACGGCAGGGTCGACTTCCCTTCCGACGGGAATTTGAGCAGGCTCCTCTCCATGCGGGGGAGTAACTGGAAGAAGGTGGAAAGCTCGACTCTGCGCCATCGCCGGTTCTGAGTACCGGAGACGGACAAGACCTTCCCAGGCTGCTACCTGGAGGGCTTGATCTAGGGTAGGCATGCTCCTACCATGGATTAAGTAGGCCTGACTTGTGCCCAACGGACACGAGCCGATTTGCACGTCGACTTGAAATTCACTCCCGGCAAGCGAGAGGGAGTTCTCGAACACCACATATCGAGGGCGGGCAGGCCGACCAATAATATGGCAGACGGCCTTCCAAAGCATCAGCGGAAATCCGCCATGCTCCTCGGCAGTGGTTTCCAGAATGACCCTGGGGTTTGTCATTGGGTTATTTTGGCTCTGGGTAAAGGATAAGAATGCGGGAGTCCTGCCTCAAGAGAGTTGGGTTGCTAAGGACGGTGAGTGAGGGTGGGGATAGATGGCAGATGGAACGGGGTCTTATATAAGCTAGGTTGTGTCGGCTCCTTTCTGTGGAAGAACCCGGCGAGCGTCTCTCATGCAGTGGGGACAAGTCCTACTGCACCTTACTGTGGACCGACGCCTGGCCATGCCGGTTAGGCGGGGATGGGTCAAATCCATCGGGCTCACTGTAGGGGAACATCACAAACAGACAATAACACACAAGGTACATTTAGTACCGATGGACGCCTAATACTCGTTGCAGTTGGGTAGTATAACTAAAGTTCCTATCATATGTTTTTCCTAGGGTTGGGTAAACATGGTTGATGAAGTCTTCACTTCATCTCCTTAGGCTTCTGCTGGAAGAAGTGAGAGGGTCGAATTTGCACTTGAGTAGAATTGTTGATGTTGAGCGGAGGTCTTCGGAGATCTCTTGATTTGTTGATGTTGATGATCTTGGCATTTGTAGACCAATGACCTTGATGTTGAATGTTGAGTATTTGAGATGGATGCTTCTCTTGTAGGTGCTAGCTAATTAGGTCTCCATTGGATTCATCGCCAAGTATTTTGAACAGTAAGAGGGAGTAGAGAAATCCTTGGTAAATTTCAAAATAGAAGGGTAAGACTCAGAAATTATTTGAGAAGATGAAAAGAGTGGAAGTCATTTTTGGACTTCCCTAGATAAGGATATATTTTTGGTATTAACATATTTTTAACAAAATATTCTCTTCCTAACTAACGTCCATGCTAACTAAGGTCTGTTACAGTCAGGATGGCTCTGATACCAAGTCTGTGAGGACCCCGGATTACTATCCGAGATACTCGTTATGTTTCCTGCAACAATCCCATGATCAGTCTGTTGTTGCACATAACTCGAATTGGCACCACGGGACATCCATAAATACCGAATAAATATACTTACGGGATTGAAGTCATAAGCTTCAACAGGTACTTGCAGCGGAAATCACCAAACAACGTGGAGCCCAAGTCATTCGCCTTAACCCTACAGGCAGCTGACTGGGAAGCGCCCTAGTTCGCAAAGACGCCAGTGAACTCCTCTTCTTCGAACTGCTCCTCTTTAAAATCTGGCTAAGACAATAGCCAGGGACGAAACCAATATGAGTACATTTGATTGTACTCGCAAACTACCCCAACTTGAGCATGCACTAGTTTTGATAATCTTTCAGAAAAAAAACCTTTATTTTTAGAAAAACATCTCTATACCTTTATCGAAAGAAAAGAAGAGTAGATACTCTAGCCTTGCTGAAGGCAAAACATTTTGAAAAGTAGTTCCTCAATATCTTTACTGAAAAGGTAAGAAGTTTCTTTAGAACTTTTTCTCGAAAATCATCACCAGGTTTATTTCCTCAAAAACTCCTCCCTTTCCGACCATAATCCTTCCTGAGTAACCAATTTCCAATCACCTCATACCAGTCTGACGGTATAGTTGCATAAAACATCTCCATTTTCTTTTCAAATCTCAAACTTTGTAAAACTTGCACATGGTCTTAGCAGTTCTTCCCAACTGTCCATATCCGAGGACTCGGCTATTCGAATAGTTTTACCCTCTGCAGAGGTAGCACGCTTTTCCCACACCCATCCGGTCACTCATCGTGTCAGCCACGTCCCGCCATACCAGGGGTATGCGAAGTTGAGTT
This sequence comes from Poa pratensis, assembly GCA_947311845.1. Taxonomy (NCBI): domain Eukaryota; kingdom Viridiplantae; phylum Streptophyta; class Magnoliopsida; order Poales; family Poaceae; genus Poa; species Poa pratensis. The sequence goes on along the minus strand of CAMZMU010000107.1, from coordinate 108,848,608 downwards.
CCCGGCCATAGCCTGTCCTTTGCTCATGCTAGTATAGGACCCTACCGCTACGAAACCGGTTCCATCGACACTTAAATCCTCAGAAACTAAGTGTGAGGACTTCGTAGTTCTGCCCGGCGAATTTTAATGGCCCTACAAATCCTCTATCTCCAATTCAATCATAACAGCCCTTAGGCGTTCTTCTTTTAGAGGACCCAGGTCTGGGGCAGGTCCTCAGACCATCCCCTCATGGAACGAGGTCATCCTCGTTGTTGAGGCATCCAGTACTAACACGAGCAAATTATATGACTACGCCCTTTCCCATATGTGGGTAAATGTGGTCGCACAGATTTTGGCTGGGGATGTAAGTACAAGGACACAATGTGCATTTTTTTTTCAAAGACATCACCATACTCCATTTCTCCATTTCATCACCGACATCTCGGCATACCATAATTCATCCAAGGATTTTCAAAGGAGTTTCGAATAAACAATGTTTTTCCCATCCTATAGTTTTATATAAACCAACTGATATTTCTACATAGAGTGGCAAAATAGTGTTTCATATACTTTTAAAAAGGTTTTCAAAATCATTTCCAATTTTGATAGCAAAATACTTTTAACCAAAACTTGGGTGGATTGTAATCTCACCATAAGATTTTCATAGAAGGCTTTTGAGTAAAAACTATTTTATTTAGAAATCAGTGCATACCACTAACACCTCTATATCGGGTGTCTCAATAATATACTTGTATTTTGGAAAAGGGGTTTTCAAAATCATAGTTTTAGTGGCAAACACCACATAAATCATTTATGCTCCTTATAAGTAAAACAGGTAAATCAAAATAGATGTATATAGATGCAAGCTCAGTGAAGTAGCTTGCCTTGCTCAACAAAGTGGTACTGGTCCTGATCTTCTGGTTCAACAAAACCTCCTTCCTCGATAAATCCGTCAACGGTATCGTCTAAACGTTAAACAAGCAAAGCAAACAATCACTACACTAACTCAAGCATCAACATAACCATACAATCACAGATGCTATAATTAGCCACTGCATACATCAAGCAACACAGTGTGGTTTCAATTTAATCGAATTAACCTTTATTTAATTATTTTCAAACTAAGGCAGAAACTAGTTGTACACCATTTAACTCACCAATTAATCTAGGTTGGTCACAAAAATTCAAACTAAAATTCTCTGGATAGCTACTGATGTGTAGAAGACATCTCAATTGGATTGAGGTCTTTTGGAGTGATCAAACTCCCTACACAATTGTTTTAATCCAGAAACTCATTAGTCAAGTTTTAGCCACTAATTAATTTATGTTGCTTTCAAAAATTAAATCCTTTTAGGGGTGACTAACCTTGGCTAAATGTGATCTAACAAAATTGGTTTCAAGTCATTTGGACTAACAGAGCTCCAGAAACAATTAATTTGGTGTAATAAACCTTCTGTGGCATTTTTATTAATACCCTTTTATTATGTAACTAATTGAGATGAATCCACTTTGGCGAGTTAAAGAATTTCATAAGCTTTCCAGAACATATTTAATTGGTTTATTTGGATGTATAAAACTCGAGATATTGAATTTATAAGCTAGGTCCAGTACTGGAATTTCCAGAGAGAAATAGATTTGAAAATCAATCTCCTCTGGATAATGTTGAAGAACCTGACAGGTGGGTCCTACCCGTCAGTGACTCAGGTTTAATTTGCGCGCTACGGATAATGTTTAAAAGTCTGACGAGCGGGGCCCGCTCGTCAGTCTCTTACTTAACCAAACGGTAAGCTACCGTTGGATCTAAATCCAACGACGCAGGATCTATTCTTCCTCGACCACCGGAGTACGACGGAGCCGTGGCTCCGGCGACGGCGAGGGTGGCCAGTGGGGGGGGTACCTGGGAGCCTGGGGATGGTGGAGAGGGTGGCGTTCGACGGCGGAGGTCGTGGGGAAGCTCGGGAGGTGAATGGAGCTTGCTGGGGAAGCTCCTGGCGTCGGCGGCGACCTCCTCCGTTGCCTCGGCCGTGCGCCAACTCCGGCGGGTTCTCAGCGATGCGTCTGTGCATGAAACAGAGGAAGAAAGGGTGCATGAGGGTGCGGTGGTAATGGAGAGCAAGATGCAGGCCAGAGAGGAGAGAGGGGAAGCGAGTCACGGCCTGGCCGTGTTCGACCTCAACCTCGGCTCCGGCGGAAACTCGAGGAAGCTCGGGGGCGGCTGGGGCTTCGAGAGAGCGTCACCGCCCTCCTAGCGGTGTACTGAGGGGTGGAGAGTGAGTGGGGGGGGTGCTGGGGAGAGTAATGGCGGGGTGTGGAGGCATGGGTGCGGGGTGGCTTTTTATTGCCGATCGCCGGCGTGTCGTGGACAGGGTGTAGGAGGGGTTTGGAGAGTGGGAGAGCACGCCATTGGTGGCGGTGCTGCGTGGTGACGACATTGGGGCATTCCGTTAGGGCTTAGAGGGAGAGGGGTTCACGTGCGGCTTCGGAAACGAGCTCGGGACGGCACGGCGTCCATGGCGTGTTCCACGGAGTGCGATGGATCACTGGTGTCGCTGCGGGCCACTAGGATTGATGGGGACATGTCCATGAGGTTGCGGGGTGGCAGGGGAGCGTCGGTGACGAGCCACGTGAGCTGGGGTGCCGTGGTGGAGAAAATCGGCGTCGGCGTCCACGCGCGGCTAGAGCACGGTGAGCTTCGACAGGGCTGCTGGGGTACGGCGCCTCAGAGCGTCAGGGTGCGGTCTCCTCCTTCCTGTCGAGTGCGGTGAGGGGTGAGGTGATGGAAGATGCAGAGCAGGGCCAGCTAGGGCGTCTCCTTCGCCACGCTTCCATTGCCGGTACGGGAGCAGCACGGTGGCGTGCGGTTCTTCCATGGCCATGGGCCCAAATGGTCAAATAGCACGTTTCTTCGTGCTCTGGAGAGTGAGGTGGTGTGAGAGAGGGAGTGTGGCAGCAAGAAATCGACAAATGAATCATCAAATCGATGGATTGGATTTCGGTTTTGAAGAATTGGGGAAGAATTCGATTTCTGCCTCCAACGTGTTCGATGAATTGCTTCAACGAAATTTTAAATCCATTTCCTAAAATTTCTTTTCATGGTTTGATCCTTGTATGTTTAACAAGATTTATGGTATGGTGGTGGAATTTATTTGGTATGTGCAACATAGCACATTTTGTGGTTTTGAGAATAATAAAGAAAGATATAGAATTTTAATCTTGGATTTTAAGAAATATTCTTGGAGAGAGAAAAGATGTAATAGCAAAGTGGGGGTGATCCTTATGTCACTCCACTGAATTTTTGTTTTGAAAACAAAATCGATTTCCTTACTAAGAGAAAAATTTGTGTGACCTTTGTCACATGATTTTATGTGGGAATCTTTTTATTGTGTTACTTTTCTTTTCTTCATATTTTTCTTTTAGCCAGCAACCACCATAAGCAATCAATTTGGCAGGAATTAACAACCAACACTAGACAACCAATTATAAGTTTTCAACCAAGTTTTTATTACTCAGATAAGTTGTGGGGTGGTGATCCAGTATCATCCTGACAAGAATAAGGTGGGAAAAGCTCAACTTCATAGTTTGATATTTTTCCAAAAAGGGTTGCTAAAATATATGGGCCATATATTTCCCACCTTTATTGTTTTCAAGGAAATGAAGGTATGAGTTAAAGATAAGGGCTACCAATGCAAGGGAAATAGCAAGGTTGGAGATAGTATATAGATCTCCATATTTTTGGAAACACATAATTCTGAAAATACTTTTATTCTCTCAAGGAGTGGGTATTTTGGTTGTTGCTAAACAAAGCATCCTTTGAAAATAAGTTGGTCCAAAGAAAAGAGTAGAGAAGATGTATGGAATATTCTATTCTTGTCATAACATGATCACCAAGTTTAATATATATTGATATTGGTTGGGTCTTAGATTTACAAATCAAACAACCCAAACAACAAGTCACACCAGTTCAAACATAGCAATGGGAAGGAAAACACAATCATCAGCAAGACATTTCAAAAAGTTTTTTGTTGGTTCTGAATTTTGGGGTCTGGTAAAACTAAGTTTTTCTTGGTTTATAAATTTGGGATGTTACAATCTCCCTTAAAAACAGTGAGCTTTTGGCTCTCCCCGGTACCAGCCCCGGTACCGGTTTCGGTACTACCGAGCAAGCTCGGTACTACCGGAGCTTCCAGGCCGGTACTACTGGAGCCTGGGAAAAACACATAACTGGGTAAATTTCTGCCAGAATAGGGAGCGCCGGTACTACCAGGGCCTCTGCCGGTACTACCGACGCCTGGGAAAATCAGCAAACTGAGCAGATCTTTTGTGGGATTAGGATGGCTGTGGAAGTATTTGTGGTTTGTGCATAATAGAAGTGCAAACTCGATTCCGCCCAAACATCCACAACGGATCCCCCCTCTTGATAGTACGGTTTTCCTATAAGATACAAACTAGGAAAACTACAACTACATTCTTGATGCTTTATAGAGGGAAGTTCCAACCATCATCCATCATATGTACCTGTAAACCTTGAAGCACACAATTAGTCCGCATATTGTGTTGTCAACAAACATCAAAAACATATAGGGATATAAATGTCCTTTCAAATTGCCACAACGGCTTTACTTATGGTTGTGTCACTAGTAGAAAAAGGGGGCAATGGTGCGCCCCTTTAGTACCGGTTGTACAAAAACCGGTACTAAAGTGGGCATTAGCACCGGTTGTATTTGTGTGCCAGCCGTGCCCCACGCCTCCAACCCTTTAGTACCGGTTGGTATTAACAACCGGTACTAAAGAGTAGCCTTTAGTACCGGTTGTTAATACCAACCGGTACTAAAGGGTTGGAGGCCCCGCGGCACATGCGGCCGCGGTTGGTGGCCCCACGACAAGCCCTTTAGTACCGGTTGTTATTACCAACCGGTACTAAAGAGTAGCCTTTAGTACCGGTTGGTAATTACAACCGGTACTAAAGGTCCTGCCTATATTTGCTTCTTCCACCCCGAGCCAGCTCCATTTGAAGCAACTCGACCCAACTCCATTTTTCCTCTCTCCCAAGCTCTCCCAAGCTCTAGTTCACCCCATTTTTCTCCAACATTTGTCAAGATTGGTGGCACCGTATACAAGGGTTAGCAACTTCTTCATCTTCTCTTCCGGCATTTCAAGTGTAGCTCATTTTCTTGCAAGTTTAGCAAGTTTGATTTTGGTGGTGCTTGCAAGGTGTTTGATGAAATGCCTAAGTTAGGGATTTCATTTGTTTTATATGCATTTTGAGCTCAAATTAAAGTATAATTTGTGGTTTTATATAGTGTCGTCCCATCCCCTTCCTCACCGCCGTCGATCGCCCGCGCCGCTCCGTCACCGACACCACCTCGGTGAGCCTCTTTTTTTACCTTTTATTTAAAAAAATGTTAGTTATATGATTTAAATGCATAATTAATTCTTGTATAATTTTCTTATGTTTTTTATATGTATAGTGTCACGGTTTTGATATCCGTCCCCGTCGGCCCTCGTCCGGACTATGATTCGGATGTGGTATATTTTTATAACTATTTATTTTGTTTCGTGTTTATAACAATCATGCCGACCAACTTGACATAGATATATTTTTATTTAGGAAGTAGTTGAACCAGAAATTCCAGCCGACCCTATTGTCGAGTTTTTAAAAAAAGAAAACAACGATTTGAAAGCAAAATTGAAGATAAGTGAAGATCTTCATCTCCAATGCCTAGAAGAGAAGATGGTATTGGACTTGAAGATTGCCGACATCGTTGATGCTCACGGGGTCGTCGTCGCTGCTCACGAGATGAAGATGGATGCAATGCGCTTCAAGCTTAAAAAGATTAGAAAATATGTCATTAGTTAAGAGGCTTGGTATCATTTTGTTGTTGGTTCAATAGTTACCTTGGTTGCGATTCTGATCGCATTTGTTGTTGGATTTAAATTCTTTATATAGTTGTATGTTAGTTTCAATTGATGTATGTTTCGTGAGAACTATGTATTACATTTGGGCACTACTCTACTTTGGTTTTAATGTGATGAACTTGTATTAATTAATTTGGTCACGTATCTCTATTAATTATTTAGCTGGTGTAATGGTTTTTGATGTATTTATGTAATGCAGATGAGCCGAGAATGGATGTACGGTGATCGACGCTGTCCCGAGTTCATTGATGGCATGCATCGTTTTCTCGATGTGGTTAAGTTAAACAAGCTGAAGAATGGTTTTATGTTTTGTCCATGTGATGAATGTCGGAATAAGAGGAATTACCCGAGCACAAGAACCATACACTCCCACTTGTTGCGACAAGGCTTCATGCCCAATTATTTTTGTTGGACCAAGCATGGAGAAAGAGAGGTTATAATGGAAGACCCTGAAGAAGAGGATGATGACAACTATCATGTGTTCTCTGAACACGGTGATACTACAATGGGGGAAGACGAAGTTGAGCATGAGGTCATTGTTGATCAGTCCGATGATGATGATCTTCGTCGGGTCATTCTTGATGAACAGATGAACTGCGGAAGTGAAAACGAGTGGTCGAAGTTGGAGCGCATGTTAGAGGATCACAAAAAATTGTTGTACCCAAATTGTGAAGATGGCCAGAAAAAGCTGGGTACCACCCTGGAATTGCTGGAGTGGAAGGCAAAGAATGTAATATCTGACAAGGCATCTCAGGAGTTGCTAGAAATATTTAAGATGAGTCTTCCAAGGAATAATGAATTGCCCCACAATACATACGAAGCAAAGAAGATTGTCTGCCCTCTAGGATTAGAGGTGGATAAGATACACGGATGCATCAATGACTGCATCCTCTACCGCGGTGAGAAGTACGAGAATTTGAATGCATGTCCGATATGCGGTGCATTGAGGTATAAGATCGGGCGAGATGACCCAGGTGATGTTGAGGGCGAGCCGAGCCCCAGGAAGAGGGTTCCCGTGAAGGTGATGTGGTATGCTCCTATAATACCACGGTTGAAACGTTCGTTCCGAAACAAAGAGCATGCCAAGTTGTTGCGATGGCACAAAGAAGGCCGTAAGTAAGACGAGATGCTGAGACACCACGCTGATGGGTCTCAGTGGAGAAACATCGACAGTGAGTTTGGGGAATTTGCAGCTGACGCAAGGAACTTAAGGTTTGGTCTAAGTACAGATGGCTTGAATCCGTTTGGGGAGCAGAGCAGCAGTCATAGCACCTGGCCCGTGACTCTATGTATCTATAACCTTCCTCCTTGGTTGTGCATGAGTCTGTGAGGACCCCGGATTAACTATCCGAGATACTCGTTATGTTTCCTGCAACAATCCCATGATCAGTTTGTTGTTGCACATAACTCGAATTGGTATCACAGAACACCCATAAATACCGAATAAATATACTTACTTGATTGAAGTCATAACTTCAACAGGTACTTGAAGCGGAAATCACCAAACAGCGTGGAGCCCAAGTCATTTGCCTTAACCCAGGCAGCTGACTGGGAAGCGCCCTACTTCGCATTGACGTCATTAACCACTTCTTCTTCGAACTGCTACTCTTCAGAATCTGGCTAAGACAATAGCCAGGGACGAAACCAATATGAGTACATTTGAATGTACTCGCAAACTACCCCGGAATGAGCATGCACTACTCTTTTATTGTTTAAATAAAACTTCGTTTACTTTGAAAACTCCATATCCTTGTTGAAAAGAGTAGGATGGACTTTTGTTTAATAACACTTTGTTTAGAAATCTCTATATCTTTACTGAAAAAGAAAAGAAGGATTTTAGAACTTTTCCCATAAATCTGTCTTTGTAAGAAGTCTCTTTTAAAACTTTCTCCGTAAATCCATCTTTGTTGAAAAAGGTAAGAAGTCTCTTTTATAAACACTTTTCCCGGAAAATCACCATTGTATCTGTTTCTCCAAAACTCCTCCTTTTTCTGACCATGGCTCGCCATAGGTCCAATTAACTCCAACAACATCATACCAACTCGTTGGTATAGTAGTGGAACACTTTCTCCACTTCATTTCCCTCTTAAACTCAAATCTTTTCAAAACTTGCACATAGGACCGAGCAGTTCTTTCCAACTGTCCATATCCGAGGACTCGGCTATTCGAATAGTTTTACACTCTGCAGAGGTAGCACGCTTTTCCCACACCCATCCGGTAACTCATCGTGTCAGCCACGTCCCGCCATACAAGGTGTATGCGAAGTTGAGCCACCGACCATAGCCTGTCCTTTGCTCATGCTAGTATAGGACCCTACCGCTACGAAATTTTCAACCTTTCCATCGACACTCAGTCCAGATTCCCCGTCGGGAAACCTAAGTGTGAGGACTCGTAGTTCTGCCCGGCGAGCGAACCCTTCAATCCCCCACCAACTGTGCCAGGACCCAGGTCAGGGGGTAGGTCGCCATGACCATCCCCTCATGGAACGAGGTCATCCTCGTTGTTGAGGAATCCCATACTAATATGAGCAAATTATATGACTACGCCCTTTCCCATAGGTGGGTAAATGTGGTCGCACAGGGTATTGGTTGTTCTGCAAGTACAAGGACACAATGTGCATTTTTCATAACCATCACCATTTCTCCACTTCAACACCGATATCACGGCATTCCACCTTTATCCAAGTACTTTCAAAGGAGTTTTGAGTAAACAATATTTTTCCCATCCTATAGTTTGGAAAGGAATTTCCAACTAATATCTCCATAGAGGGTGTCAAAATAATATACTTATAATTTGGAAAAGGGTTTTCAAAACCATATCTTTTGTGGCAAACACCACATAAATCACTTATGCTCTTTATAAGTAAAACGTGTGAACCAAAATAGATGTATATAAATGCAAGCTCAGTGAAGTAGCTTGCCTAATTTCAGCATGATTTTCCTGGACTTCTCCTCATTGATCATAGAAATAAAACTCTCATCCTTCTCCGATAAATCCTTTCCAAATACCACCCCGGTAGCGTTTATCTCTAGCGTCGCAACATGAAAATAAAACAACACGCAATAAGCAAACCAAACCACAAGTGGTATACACACAAGTAATCAAACCACAACATAGCACTAGTTTAATCAAGCAACAACTAAAATCTATATTTACAAGGGCATTGTACTCATAGGAGTATAACACCAAACACATGCTAAAAACATAGAGCACCAAGGCATCTTCTACTAAAGGTACTTAACAACCATTTTCTCTAAACAAGAAATACTTCAGACAAAAGTTAAGTCACCAAATAATCTCTGTAAATGAATACATCACACCAAGCTAGGGTAGATACATAACAAGATACCTAAGCTAGTACTCAACTTAAGATAATCAAGTTCATCAAGCAGGGCAACCATTTTACTCATACCAACATATCTAACAAATACCACTAACAGTACTAACATATTATAACCTGCTAAGCAATAATAACATGCAAGCACAGTACCACAACAATCATTAACAAGCAAGGCATACATTTTAATCACACACAATATTCTCCTATCAAAATGAACAAGCTTAACAAATTCCTAATTGCTAGGAGAAAGACTATATAGGGAATAAAACCCTAACAACACATGACTCACAAATAGCTCTCCTAACATGCTAGTAAAAGTAAGGAAACAAGTCACAACAGTGGATTACCACCCTACAAACGCTAGGAAACACATCTAAAACAATAAAGTTATAACACAACAATTAATAAAGGTTTAATAAAAATAGGCAGAAAAGACCTAAACCTTATAACTATCACCACAGTCAATCAGTGACTCCTAAATTCAAACCAAGCTAGGGATATGTTCTTCTATACATATAGAAGACAATCCAATTGGATTTACTCCAAAATTCATCTCACACAAATCTACAAAAATCACCAAAGTGCCACTGGTGTGTTTACAAGAATGAATAGAACTTTTGTTTTAGGTTTCATTTGCAAGCAAGGCCAACAGATCTGGAAAGGTAGCATCTCAACCTATCCAGAGAATTTTAGTTTGCAACTTTTGGATCTATAAAACTCTAGATATTTAATTTTTAATGCAAAACATACTTTTTATAGGATTAAATCTAGAAGGCTCACAAATTAATATTTTTGCAAGCAGCCAGTGCTGCATGTTTAAGAAAACACACAGGAACACTACAAAATTTAGATCACTCAATTATTTATCACAGATCTAACACAAACGAATTAAAACTACACTGTAATTTAAATAGGAAACTAAAATAGATATTAGATCTACAAAAAAAAACATCACTGGGCTCGCTCTGGCCCAGATCCAGCCGAGCCACGCCGAAGGCGGCCCAGCCTGCGGCCCACGCACTCGTTACGAATCGGTACGGGCCATCGTCTTCCTCCCGATACGCATGGACGAGCTCGGCGTCGAGCAGGGAGCAAGCAAGGAAGGCGTCGGCGTCTCCGGCGTCCCTAAAAGAAACGGTGATGTCTACGAGTTAGACCGCGACGAGGGGATCCCAGGGAGGCAAGAATGGCGGGAAATGGTGGACGCAATCGCTCACGAGCTTGCTCGACGTTCGGCGGCTGGAGATGAAGAAGACGGCGATGCCCCGATCGACTCGCAGCTTCCCGCGACGATTCTTTGGGCGAGGATGGAGAGGACGATGAGGCGGATCTTCGGGTGCTCTTCGATCTGCTCGAAGATGCTTCTATCGACGGCGGCGTGCAACGGCGAGCTCGGCCATGGGCTAGGGTTCGGTCGAGGCAGAGGAAAGGAGAGGGAGAGGGAGCAGGCAAGCGACTGAGTGAGGGAGGAGGAGAGCAGAGCGGCTTCGGGGGGGGGGGGGCCTCCTTATCCTCTTCAAGCGGCAGGAGGAGCGGGAAGGGGGGCCTGGCGGCGAGCGGCGGCGAGCGGGCGACACGGCGCCGTGCGGCCACTGCTCCTATAGGAAGGCGAAGACGTTTTTCCAGATAGCCCCCTGGACTTCTGTTTCCATTTACAACTAAGTCCTTTTCTGTTTTCTTTTGTTTCCTTTTAAAAATCAGTAGCTTTTAGGGAATTTATTTGGGGTACTTAAACATTTTATAAAAAATTGAGAAATTTCAGGTAGCCTCCCATATACATGTAGAAGCTCCACAAAAATTGGGGAGTCAATATAAAATGTTTTGAACAACATTTGTTCCTAGGGTTTAAATAAGACATTTTTCTTAAATACAATTTTATAATCCTTTAGAAATTTTAAAGCAAGTTCAAAATATTATTTTTGAACTCTTGGAACTTCCTTGACAAATAAATTAACTTCAACTAGTTTTTTATTTTCATAGAGAAAATATTTGTTTGAAGGAAATAGATAGTTAAGTAGGGAAAATAATTTATTAAGATCATTTGTTTTAATTCATGATCTTCATTTCTATTTGTTGAATAATTTGAGGAGTTTGCTTTAAATTCAAGTCACATTCCAATTTTGTGACCAGTGGGTTTTCAACTTAACACTCAAGTATATTGGTGTAATTATTCACCCAAGCAAACAATAAAACAAGAATTAACAATCAATACAATCATAAGTCCAATAAGCAAACAATCACAACAAGATCAACACCACAACCAAGTCCACACAATTCAAACCACAAGAATTAATCACACCACCATTTACATAATTAACAATACTATCTTATAAGAATGATCACACTTAATTATGACAAGATGATGTTTAAAACTATCTCAACTCCACCTTTGTATTTTTGAAAAGGTTTTGAGCAGGACAAAATATGTGGGGCAATATATTTCCCACTTGTGTTCTTTTTAAAATGAAATGATAATCAAAGCTTATAAAATGGGAGTTGCATACAAATGCAAAATATCAAGTTTAAAGATAGATAGGAGATAGCATATAGATCTCCACATTTGTGGGAACACATAGTTTTGGAAATACTTTTACTTTCTCAAATAATGGGTATTAGTTTTGGTTGTTGCAAAACCAAGTATCATTGAAATGGAGTTGGCCAAAATAAGAATGGAAAAAGGTACATGGAATATTTTTCTTGTCATGACATGATCACCAAAGTTAAATATATTTTTATATTGGTTGGGTCTTAGGTTTAATATTTACTAGTCAAACATCTTAAACAACAGGTCACACAAGGTTCAACATAGCAATGGGAAGGAAAGCACTATCATCAATGAAACATTTCAAAAAGTTTTTGTTGGTTCTGAAATTTGGGTCTTGTGAAACTAAGTTTTTCTTAGTTTCCAAATTTGGGATGTGACAGAATCAAAAGTATATTATGATGCCAGTGCTTATCCAAGGCCCGAAGCAACCCGGCAACGACATTGATGTGTATCTGAGGCCATTAGTTGATGAACTTTTACAGTTGTGGTCCGACCAAGGTGTACGTGTGTGGGATGAGTACAAACAGGAGGAATTTGGCCTACGAGCGTTGTTGTTTGTAACCATCAATGATTGGCCTGCTCTTAGTAACATTCCAGGACAGTCAAACAAGGGATACAATGCATGCACACACTGTTTAGATAAGACTGACAGTATATATTTAGGTAACAAGAATGTGTACCTTGGTCATCGTCGATTTCTTCCAAACAGGCATCCCATAAGAAAGCCAGCCAAGCATTTCAAAGGTGAGACAGATAACCGGACGAAGCCTACACGCCCTGACGGTGGTGTTATATATGGCATGGTCAAGGACTTGGAAGTAATATTTGGAAAGGGTCCTGGCAGTCTAAATGTTCCGAAAGACGCTAACAAGCGCGTACCCTTGTGGAAAAAGAAATCTATATTTTGGGATTTACCCTATTGGGAAATCCTATAGGTTCGCTCTGCAATCGACGTGATGCACGTGACGAAAATGTTTTGCGTGAACCTGCTAAACTTCTTAGGCGTGTATGGGAAGACGAAAGATACATCGGATGCATGACAGGACCAGCAAAGTACGCACGAACGAGACAACCTGAATCCAGAGAAGTATCAAGGTACTGCCAGGTACGCTCTTACCAAAGAAGAGAAGGAGATCTTTTTTCAAGTCCTGAGCAGTATCAAGGTCCCGTCTGGCTACTCGTCGAATATAAAGGGAATAATAAACATGGCAGAGAAAAAGTTCCAAAACCTGAAGTCTCATGACTGCCACGTGATTATGACACAATTACTTCCGATTGCATTGAGGGGGCTTCTACCAGAAAACGTTCGAGTACCCATTGTGAAACTATGTGCATTCCTGAATGCAATTTCTTAGAAGGTAATCAATCCAACAACTCTACCAAGTTTACAGACGGGTGTGGTCCAATGTCTTGTCAGCTTCGAGTTGGTGTTTCCACCGTCCTTCTTCAAAATTATGACGCACCTCATAGTTCACCTCGTCGAAGAGATTTCCATTCTTGGTCCTGTATTTCTACACAACATGTTCCCTTTTGAGAGGTTCATGGGAGTCTTACAGAAATACGTTCATAACCGTGCTAGGCTACAAGGAAGCATGTCCAAGGGCTATTTAACAGAGGAGGTCATTGAGTTTTGTGTTGACTTTATTCCTGATCTTAATCCGATCGGTGTTCCTCAATCGCGCCATGAGGGGAGACTGCGTGGAAAAGGCACGCTAGGAAAGAAAGCAACAAGAAGTATGGACGGGCATTCTTTCACTCAAGCACACTACACAGTTCTACAAAATTCCAGATTGGTGGCTCCGTATATCGTGAAACACATGGATATTTTACGCTCCCAATACCCGGAGAAGACTAACTTCTGGATTAAAGGAAAACACGTGGATACTTTTGGCAGTTGGTTGCGTACACATATCATTAATAACACCACTGTTGGACAAGAGCTATACTTGTTGGCCAAGTCACCATCTTCGACTATATTGACTTTCCAAGGGTACGAGATAAATGGGAATACATTTTACACGGAACCCCAAGACAAAAAGAGCACTAACCAAAACAGTGGTGTCCGCTTTGATGCAACAAACGACGATGGGACAAAGGACACATATTATGGTTGCATACAGCAGATATGGGAACTTGACTATGGACCTTCTTTTAGGATCCCTTTGTTTCAGTGCAAATGGGTCAACCTGTCAAGCGGGGTAGAGATAGACCGGCGGTACGGAATGACTATAGTGGATCTCAAGAATCTTGGGTACCGCACCGAGCCATTCGTCCTAGCCAATGATGTGGCTCAGGTTTTCTATGTGAAGGACATGACTTCCAGACCGAAAAAAGAAAAGATAAGCAAGCCGGTACATCATACAATGAGCCAAAGCGCCACATAGTTCTTTCAGGAAAAAGAAACTTCGTGGGAGTGGAGGACAATACAGACATGTCAGAGGATTACAATAAGTTTGATGGAATTCCGCCCTTCAAAGTGAAAACTGACCCAAGCATCGTGTTAAATGATGAAGATTGTCCATGGCTACGGCGCAATCAGAAGAAAGTGACACACACGAAGAAAAAGTGAACACTAGATATTGATATTGTTGTTGATGTGTAATAATGTATTAAACCTTTTATGTAACTATGTTCTGAAAACTCAGAAAAGAGATCTAAACACTAATTTTTGGTCCTAAAAACTCCAACGGCTTACAAGCGCTCGAAAAAGTTGGATCAAAACACACGGTTTCCCCGTCATACCGCCCAACGGTGGCTCGTGAGTGCCTGCATATCAAATGCACCGTTGGGCTGTATGACGGGAGTCCGAATGATTTGTATTCGGTCGATGAACTGGAGTATTTTGTAGATAGAACAAAACACACGGTTTCCCCGTCATACAGCCCAACGGTGGCTCGTGAGTGCCTGCATATCAAATGCACCGTTGGGCTGTATGACGGGAATCCGAATGATTTGTATTCGGTTGATAAACTGGAGTATTTTGTAGATAGAACAAAACACATGGTTTCCACTGCATACAACCCAACAGTGGCTCGTGAGTGCCCGCATATCAAATGCACTGTTGGACGTATGCAGGGAATCTGAATGCTTTGTATATCAAATGAGTGTCGAACATGCTCGAGAGGGGGGGTTTATATAGGGTCATGTGGCTGATCCAACACTGGTTTTGCCCTCAAAAGAAACACACCCCCAGATCCAACGGCTCACAAGTTCTTCAAAGAAACACACCCCTGATGCAACGGCTCACAAGCGCTTGAAAAAACACACGATCCGTGTGCTTCTTTACTTCCGGTTGATGTTACCAACCGGGACTAAAGGCGGGCTTCGCGGTCACGACTCGTGTCAGACACGTGTCCTACCCCAGCGCTGGGGAGGACACGTGTCCCCCCTACGTATTGACGTCGTTGACAAATAGATAATAGATATAAAAACAGAAAACAAATAGATAGATAATTAGTACAATTTTGTAGACAATTAATTTAAATATATATTAAATAAAAAGAAACTAGAGAAAAAAACAAAATAGAAACCAAATAGATATAAAAACAGAAAACATAAGAAAGAAAAAAGAAACTAGAGAAAAAAAATCAAAAGCCCATTAGTACCGGTTGTTAACTACAACCGGTACTAAAGGGGTGGGCTTTGCGCGCGAAATTTCGCCGCGGCCCAAAACAGATCTTTAGTCGGTCTGTACAACCGGTACTAAAGACCCTTTAGTACCAGTTGTAGAGAACAACCGGTACTAAAGGGGTTTTGAATGCGGTTAAGTGAGGGGATAGACGCAATTGATCCCCAAAATCGACGAAGTCCCTGCTCCCGCCGCGCGACGCCTCGCTCCTCGACGACTCCGGCGAAGCCCTCTGGCGCCGTCGCGTGCCCCGCCGTCGCGCCCCCCGCCGTCGCGTGCCCCTGCTCCGGTGGACTCCGGCCTCCCCCGTCACGTACGAAGCCACTGCTTCCGCGCCCTCCGCGTGCCCCTGCTTCCGCCCTCCGTCGCCCCTGCTCCGGCGCCCTCCGCCGCCTCTGCGCCAGCCTCCACGGCACGCCCCTGCTCCGGCCATCCTCCACCACCGCGCGCCGTCGCCTCCCGCGCTGCTCCGGCGCCGGCCTCCACCACCGCGCCTCGGCCTCCACCACCGTGTGCCATCGTCGCCTTGGACGATATCTTTGGTAAGTTTTTTTTATTTTGTTATTAATGGTTTTTCATTACTCTTTATTACTATTTTTTCATTTTGTTAGTCATAGAAATTTTTGCATTTTGTTTAGGTTATTATTAGAAAATATAGAATTTTTTGCAAAGTTAGAAAATTTGAAAATGTAGCAAACTTACAAAATGTAGCAAATTTGAAAACTTAGCAAACTTAGCAAAGATAGAAAATTTAGCAAATTTGAAAATGTAGTTAGCAAAGCAAGGTTATATTTTTGCAAAGTTAGAAAAATTGAAAATGTAGCAAATTTAGCAAAGTTAGAAAATTATTGTATAAGATAAAGCAATGTTATTTTTAGTTGCAATATTTTTGTGTATAAGAAATGTATCAAAGCAATGTTATTTTAAGTTGCAATATTATTGTGTATAAGAAATTTAAAGTTGTTTGCTACGAATTACAAATTTGCAGTGACATTGAGCTATGGAGGACGATGCCCCCATCATCGACACCCCCTTCATCCGAGATTTGGAGAATGAAGACCGGATGCAAGCAATTATATATGATAGGGCTGCAGGACCCAATTCTGATGGAGAAGATTCCGACGAAGAAGACGACGAAGATTTCAGCGCGAAATGTTTGAACGACTCCAGTGAGGGACTTGAGTTATAAAATTTCAGAGACGACGACGACGAAGAAGTGCCGTTAGAAAACTCCGGCGAGGTATATATTAAGTCTTGTTGATCACTAGCTAGATGCATTAACTGATTTATATGCGCACTTATTAACAAAACATTTTTCTTTTAGCCCTATGGATCTAAGTCAATCCCTACACGAGGCCCGAACCAAGGGGTAAAGCTGCCGGATGGTGCAAAGTTGTCGATCGACGAAGTTAGCATAAAAGGCAAACCGGAGAAACCCGATGGAATCTACACTAAATATGTAGCTCAATGCGGAGTTCTTGTTAGGGACATGGTCCCGATCACCGTTGCAGAATGGAATCAGCCGAAGAAAGCCAACATTGGTGCAAAATATCTCGAGCAAAGAATTAAAGATACCCTTTGGGACTCGATATTGGATTCTTTCAGCCTACCGGCAGATCTCCCACAGAAGAGGAAGGATAAAGTCAAGGAGTGGACTCTTAGCAAGATGGCCCAGCAATTCAACAACTGGAAGAAAGGATTGTGGAGAAAATATGGGGAAAAAACTCCAGATTTCACTGGACATCTAGAGAAGCTAAAAGATGACTCGCCTGAATTTGTGGCGTATAAGAAATCGGCCGTCGCTGTAGCCCGATCGACCCAAAATAAGTTGAATGCTAAGAAGAAGAAATATTTCCATCTTTTGGGCTCAGGTGGCTACAAGACTGCCTTGCCTAAGTGGGAAGCCTATGAAATGACATGCGTCAAAAAGGGATCCCTCCACAGACAGATGACTGGCCCGACAGGTCCAAGTTCTGGTTGTTCGCGCATGGGGAAGTGTTGGACCCAGACACAGGGCTGATTGTTGCAAAGGGAAAATGGACGAAAAGAATTACAAGTGTCATCAAAAAACTAGAGAACGCAATAGAACTAGTCCGACAGGGAAAGTATGTTCCCGATAGAGAGGACGATGAGCTTTCACTCGCCCTCGGGAATAAAGAACACTGGGGACGATGTCGAGGAAGAGGAGGCGAGGTTGGTTTTCTTGAAGGGTTTTCGGAGGACGCTGCAACTTATAGAAAACATTGCAGAAGTAAGAAGAGGGAGGCGGAGAGGGTTACTGCATTAGAACGCACGGTGCAGGGTGTGCAGGAGCAACTGTAACATCCCTAGCTTTTCAAAAAGCTGAAAAATCAGAAAAATTTAAAACTTTTGAAAACTATTATGTATTTTGCTTTGAAAAGAAAATTCATGCATGCATTCATCATCATATAGCATTGTTTGCATTTGGTTATTTCAAAAGTGGGAAATAAATTTCCACTTGAAAACATATTTAAGAAAATATATAGTAGAGCAATTATGCTCCAATTTTCTTTTGACTTTTATATATTGTTCTTTTAATATTTGCTCGTGATTGTTTGTATTTGTTGAAATATATTTTTGGCAAAATGTCTATCTTGTGGTATTTAAGTTTTATTTAAGCCACCTCTGATTGTTTTAAACCTATTTTAAATTGGACATCAAGTGTCATTTTGTTTATTAAAAACCTAGTTTGGAAATCAAAATGATTTCTATTTGAAAAAGTGCGTTGATTGTGAATAGTTGGGATGTATTAAGAATTATTCTATTACTTACCTAATCTCTATTCTCAAGTTTTATAGTTTTACTTTTGAAAGAAAATATTTATTTGGATTTCTAAAATGAGAGTTGAAATCATTTTGATTTATCAAAACCCTTTTTAAAACTACTTATGTTTTATACCAAATTATTTTATTGAGTGAGATAAATCACATTACTTATATTTGGCCTTGGGTTAAATTATATTTCAAAAGGAATTCATAAAAACCCTATAGATTTAAAATGGCATTATTATGTCCAAAATCCATTTAAACTCATTTCAAAATTTTAGATAATAAAATATTTTGGAAAATGATAATTAAAGGCTGCAGATCAAAGAGTTTGTTTTTACAAAATTATTGAAAGTGGTTTGATTTGATTTGGATTTATAATTCAAAAGTTATTTGGTTTTGAAATAAAACAGAAAAGAAGAAAATGTTTTCGTGGAAAAACTAACGCCTGGCCTAATTGGGCCGAGCCCATTTAGCTAACCCTCGCGCGCAACAGCCCAACACCGGCCACGGCCCAGGCCCGCCTCGTCCTTTCCTCTGACTGACATGTGGGCCCCACCAATGACGTCAGCGATGACGTCATCATCGTCTCCACCGTGTTCATCACGGATTCCTCCCGAACCCTAACCGAATCCGCCCGATTTCGTCGCGATTTGTTGCGTATTTGCACGAACCCTTTCCCCCATATAAACCTCCGTCCCCGCCGCCTCTTTTGCCCCAGAAACCTAAACCCGAGAGCCCCCAGGCTGCTCGAGATCATCCACGGAGCGCCGCCACGGCCGCCGTCGTATTCTTCAAATACCGGCGAGTACAGGACACCCCGAGCCTCCTCATCCCTTCCGTTCTTCTTAACTCTTCCTCGCGCAGCTTTCTGACCTGGTGCCGTATTTTATTCCGCAGCAGAACGAGCAGTTCGAGCTCGACCCGAAGCTCCAGCCGCCCTCGGCGATTCCGGCGAGCAATCCTGGCGAACCAGGACGCGAAGCTTCTCCCTGACCACGCCATCGTCTTCGCCGCGTCGATCTACGCCCCAGGGTACGACTCGCGCATCCAGTCCTCTTCTGTTTTGCGGTTAGCTCGTCGCCGGCAATGGAGCCACCATCGTCGGAGTAGCACCGGCAGCCGCGCCGGCGACCTTATGGTCCAGTAGAACTTAGGCCGTTGGATCTGGCTTCAACGCTCAAGATTTGATCGTCTACGCGAAGCGGTACCGTCCAACGAGGAGTCGCCACGTCGCCAAGTTGCCCACGAAGGCCGCGCCGCACCCGTCTGCGCCACGTCCACGTCCGTCCGCACCCGCATCTGCCCGCGAAGATGACGCGCACCAATCAGATCTCGCCGCGTGGACTACAGCCGCCAGGGATTTCAGAGCGAAGCTTTCTTTTGTTTTTCTTTACAGTTTAGCCCCTGCGCATCACGGATTAGTCCCTCATTTTAAAACTATCATTAATTTTTACTCGTTTATCCAAAATTTATGAAATTTATATTTTTGGAAAGCTTATAGTGTGTAGAAACTTTATATATGCTTAATTTGAGGTTTGGACGAAATTAATTTAGATAAATTTTAAAAATGGTTTAATTGATATTTTGGCTATAATTTAATTTTAAAAATTGATAATTGAGCAAAATATTTTGCTATATTTTTGTTTGTATAAATAATGGCCGTAGCATTGCTCTGTATTTTTGTAGAAGTGTTTTTATGTGTTTTTGCATGTAAATTGTTTTTATTGCTTTTTAGGTGTTATTTTAATAAGTAAATTATATTAAAATTGTTCTCCACATTAATTTCGAATAGAAATTTTAGCTAAGTCATGATGATCATGTTAGATGCAAAATAACTTAGAAATATTTCACCTCTCCCACAAAAGTGTTATTTCTTCCTTAGAAAAATTTTGAGTAATAAAATTTTGACAACACTTTTCCTTGGAAAATTTCCTTAGAAAATATTTGATAATTATTTTGACAACACTATTTCCCTTAAAAAATTTCAACATCTTAAAAGTGTTAAATCTTTTCCTTAGAAAAATTTAGCATCTTGAAAACTTAGTGGTTTTAGAATATTTTCCTAAGTGTTATTTTTGACAAGTGTTTGTCCTTAGAAATTTTATCAACTATGGTTTTAAAAGTATTTTTCCTTAGAAAAATACCAACACCTTATTTTATGAACTCTTACTTAGAAATTATTTTGACTTATTGTTTGACCTCTTTGGTCCTTAGTTATTTTTGGAACATCTTGTTTGCTTGCATTTCCTTAGAGCTTTTACATAAGCATGGCATGCATAATTAAGTCCTTAGTATTATTTTATACTTTCACATGACTTCCTCCTTAGAAATTTTGAGGATGAATGCTAGCTCTTTTGACCCCTCTAGTTAAAAACACTAAGTTAGAAATTAGTGGAAACAATCAAGAACCAAAGAAGGACTTAGCCAAGAAGACAAGACTCAGGAACATCTCCAAGAAGAAAAGTACTTAGAAGAAATCAAGAGAAAGTTCATGAAGACCAACCAGCTACATTTTCTAAGTCTTTCTTTCCTTTCTCTCCTTTCTTCCTCCTTCTCTTAAACTTCATGGTGGCTAAGTTATATTCAAGATCAACCAGCTGCCAACATCATCAAGTCTTCAGAATCAACAAGTCCACAAATGCGCAATGAAGTCATCACATCAAGTAAAACTACAAGGAAGCAAAGAGAAGAATTTTAGAAGACCAACTACTTCTTTTCTTTCTATCTCCTTTCTATTTTTGTCTCACTTTGGACATAGGCCAAGTCCTCGGTGTTTAAGACTAAGTTCATAGAGTGCTATTTGAAGATCAATGAAGCTGCAAAGGAGTTGAAGATTATTTGAAGACCAAACTTGTGAAGACTTAGAGTAGCTTTACAACCTTCAAGTGGTGGTTTTATCAGAATGGGATAATGTTATTTTGTTGTCTTTCCCTTATTTTGTTTTGCTTGTCTTTTATACCACATTTCTCGTGTCATCCTGCATCACATGCATATCATATTTTTCTAAGTGTTGCATTTATGATTGTATGTTTATTTGTGATTTGTTTGACTTGTTAGAAATTCCGGAGAGAGACGAAGGTGGTTGCAACTGCTACACCTGTTCTTCTGTTTGCCAAGGCAAGTGGCACACCCCCATAAATTTCCTAAGTATTTTTCTATGCATGACTTAGTGTATTTCTTTATATGCATGTGTAGGATAGTATTGCTATGCTGAAACAACTATCTCCTTTACACTAGTTGTGTCTAGAATCCTATGATAACTTAGTAGAATTATTGATGCTATGCAAATTTGTTTTATTCAAAGCTTAAATTCTACTAAGTTAATTTATCACCTGGGTGGATTTGGGATTGCAAGGATGACGAGAGTTGAGTGTTGTCCCGAAGGGATATTCACTTGTGGTTTGCCACCCAGGGTATTAAAGGGACCAATGTTTCTCTAAGTGAAGTTGCTTACCGTGCAGCCATTAGTCAATGGGCTCTGGCTAGATGGATTAAGTTGCGTGGACTCCTCCCGGCTTGACAAGCAGATGTAGAGGATGTAGGAGGGAACGGGTCAAGCCGGTATGGGATGGGAAATGCTTCTGAAAAGTCTCGTCTCAACTCTCTCCTTTTCCTTAGCACAAATTGAGTGCTTGAGGATAGTTTGGGTTTGTTGGGTCTAATGGTGAAAGTGCACAACCTCTGCAGAGTTAAAACTAAGTACTTAGCCGTGTCCCCGGTTACGGACAATTTGAGCAGCTGATCAAGGATTCAACGGAGGCTCCCAACATCTTATTTCTCTAAGTAAAATTTTGATGGGTGAACAAGGGTAGACGAGACTATGGATTTCATGCCATATTGTCTCAAACATTTGAAGAAAATGTTTTACAAAGTGTTAGGAAAATTGGCTTTATGCAAAATAGCCTTGAACTCCACCAGCCAAATATGCATATAGGCTATAGAGTTATTCCATTAAGTGTCCACATAGTGTCACTTGCCAGATCCATTTTTAATGGTATCTGACCCACTCTGTTGCAAAATTTTATTTGTTGCAGATTGTTCTGACGACGAGTGAGTTTCGTTAAGGTTTCGAGTCTGCAACCAACATGTTTTCGCCTGTGGCACATGCAAAGGATGAGGACTCCATGAAGATTAATATTTCCGCTGCTTTACTCTTTCAAGCTAGCTATATGCTATGCAAGTTGTAATGAATATTTTATCAAGTACTGGATCATTCGTGTAATAATTGATACAATGTTGTGATATTCATCTTAGACTGTGTGTGCAAATGAATCGATCCAGGGGTTTGCACTATACACAGGTACCTTGCCAATTTCTAAGTGCAGGTACGCTACAGATGGTATCAGAGCACTGTGTTGCCTGTAGGTTCGAAACCCTAAGTCTGGTTAGAAATAAGAAAGCCCATAGGACAAAACTTTATTTGCTTTTTGTCTAAAAACTTTTGATATCATTCTTGTAACTTCTTAACTATTCGCGTTCTAAATGCCTTCTCTTATTTATAGATGTCCCGCCTCCTGGAATCACTCAAGAAAGGTCCAGCAATGACCATGACCTTGGAATGTGAGACTGAGTTTCCAAAAGCTTGAAGAACCTCATGTTGAGGATAGGATTGAAGGAGCAGCAGTCTACAAAGGATTTCCTTTCGTGGTGAAGGTCAAGAGTACTGGTGGGTGCAACTCCATCTATACAAGAACAAAGACGACGACCACAAGACCAAAGGTTGCTACATGTTCACAAACCCAATAATTCGAACATCATTCTTTGATTCAGCAAGAAGTGCAGCATGGGAGGCCATCGAGAACCTTGGAAGAAGACTTCGATTTAGACTTCACAACACCCAGAAGTACCTCGATGAACTCAAGGAAATAGATGAAGAATTCAATACACTCAAGAAGGAGATAGACTAGACCCCCCCTTATGTATTAGAATAACGAAAGCTTGATTGATGTATTGATCTACCAATTTGTGGTATGGCAGTACTTAGGTTAAACTTCGAGAAACATCCGTGTGTTCGTATTTCATTCGACTAGACCGTGTTAAGTGTTAAAAGTTAAAGTTAATCTTTGGTGTGATTGTTGTGTTATTTGTGAAATGCTTGTATGGGTAGAAATAATTCTCATAGACCTGTCTATCTTCTACTCATCTATGCTAAAACCACAGATGCCTCCCCGTCGTGCACCTGAAAACAACAACAACAACAACAACGAAGCTATGATGCAACAGATGATGGCTGCCCAGACTCAACTGATGACCATGATGGCTCAATTCATGGCAAATCAACATGGACCACCACCACCACCCCCTCCCCAAGTGGACAGACTGGCCAGGTTCCTTAGGCTTAGGCCAAACAAGTTCTCAACTACAACTGACCCAATTGTGGCTGATGACTGGCTGCGTTCTGTGCAAAAAGATCTGGTGACAGCTGAATGTGAAGATGCTGAGAAAATTAGGTTCACCGCACATCTGCTTGAAGGACCTGCAGCCCAATGGTGGGAAACTTATCAGATTACTCACCCATTGGACACTTTGACTTGGGAGGATTTCAAGGAAGGATTCCGTAATGCTCATATCTCCACAGGCGTTATGAATCTGAAACAGGAAGAGTTCCGCAATCTGCGTCAGGGGAACAGAAGTCTTAAGGAGTACATGAATGACTTTCATGCCTTGTCTCGATATGCTCCTGAGGACATTGACACAGATGCAAAGAGGAAGGCTAAATTCCTCAAGGGATTAAGTGATGAGCTGAAGATACCTTTGACTGTTGCTTACGCTCCAACCTATCAGACACTTCTTGATCAAGCAGTTACCCTTGAAGATAGCATGAAGAAAGCTGAAAACAGGAAGAGGAAGGCTGGAATCAACAAACATCATGCTGAATCCTCATTCAAGAAACATTCTTCTCATGATTCTCATCAACATAATGGTCACCACAAGCATCATGATCACAACGGTGGACTCAAAGGAAGCAATGGAGACCACAAGGGAAATGGACATGCTGGTAACAATAACAATGAACTCCACCAGCCAAATATGCATATAGGCTATAGAGTTATTCCATTAAGTGTCCACAAAGTGTCACTTGCCAGATCCATTTTTAATGGTATCTGACCCACTCTGTTGCAAAATTTTATTTGTTGCAGATTGTTCTGACGACGAGTGAGTTTACGTTAAGGGTTTCGAGTCTGCAACCAACATGTTTTCGCCTGTGGCACATGAAGATGATGGAGACTCCATGAAGAATAAATTTCCGCTGCTTTACTCTTTCGAAGCTAGCCTTGAGCTATGCAATTTGTAATGAATATTTTTAAGTCTGGATCTCGTGTAATAAATGATACTTTGTTGTGATATCTTAGACTGTGTATGCAAACGATTCGATCCAGGGATTTGCACTATACACAGGTACCTTGCCATTTTTCTAAGTGCAGGTACGCTACAGCAACTGGCCTCAATTACCCAGCAAAGGGAATCTCAGATGCGAGTAGAAGATCCTGCAGTCGATGTCTGCCCATCTCAGCGGAAAATCAGCGTGGGTTCCACGCAGCTACAAGATCCTGCAGTTGATGAACCAGTTGCTGAACCGTCGGCGGCTCACCACCCCGTGGATGATATCACGGAGAAGACAAATTGTGAGTTACATGCGCCAATGAAGAACATTAGTTATCCGGTGGCGATTGGCTATGCTACCAAATCAACTTGGAGCAACCTTCCATTTTGGTGAGATTCCGGCTGGATTTGCTCGTGTCGGGGTCACGAAAGTTATGTCGGGATTCAACTCAATGATTCTTGACATTCCTGAAGCTGAAGGCGAGAAGACATTGGGAGAAGTCGAGCTTGGTATCGTTCTATGGAAGAAGAAATACATCAAGTTTCCAGACTCGGCGCCAAGGCCACCGACTCCTCCGGTTAGAAATTCACCACATCAAAGTCCACCCGCCTCCCCCGCGGATTGGGAGCCCACCGCGAGTCCATCGCCCGTGCCATCCCGTCAGCCGACTGATGCACCCACTAGTAATTTGACAAAGCGGAAGCTGTTCACGTCGTCCCCTGTCAAGAAATGTGGAAAAAAACCCAAGGAAGTCAAGGCTCCTGAGAAGTTAGCTTGTGAGATGACTCAGGAGGAATTAGATGTGAGGCTACGTGAAGAGTCGAGAGCCTTTTTTGAGCAGAAAAAAAGGAAAGACTGGAGGCAAGACTTGACCCCATAAAGGAAGTTCTGAAGACTATACCAAATGAGCTAAAAGATCGCACCATTCACAACCTATATAACCCTGCACCGCCGCCCATTTCAGACTATGAGCGAGGTATTGACAAGGTACTTTCCTCACAGATGGAGGAAGATAAAGTGTGCGGGAAAAGAGTTGCCCAGCTCGGAGAACAAGAAGCACAATCGATCGGCCTGCTCATTGTGCTTTCTGAAGCTCGGGAAATCGGGCATGAAGAAGTTGTCATTGACGACACAGGTTACCCCATAGCGCAGATA
The DNA here is from genome assembly GCA_947311845.1 of Poa pratensis. Taxonomy (NCBI): domain Eukaryota; kingdom Viridiplantae; phylum Streptophyta; class Magnoliopsida; order Poales; family Poaceae; genus Poa; species Poa pratensis. Next base: position 108,822,931 of record CAMZMU010000107.1, on the reverse strand, counting down.
ACAATTCAATATCAATTTGAACTCGGGCTGCCTCTGGTTGAAAATCCGAGTGCTCTAACAACACAATTATATAAATTGCATAACTGGTACATGGCCGCCGCAAAAGAAGGGAGATTCTATCTCATGGCGGGAGTTAAGGAACAACACTACTTCCGACAATATGGTGTGCAGGTTGAGTTCTCCGAACTTTTTCAGATGTACAATCAACGTGCTCTCGACAAATCTATCATCAGCTGCTATTGTCTGTAAGTAATTTATTCGTGTAATTTAATTATTTATAGTTAACCTCGTTGATTGCTTGTAATTATCCTCACAACATTCTTTTGTACACTATATTATGCAGAATGAAGATCCGTGAATGCAGAATGGGAGGAATCTGGGACATTGGGTTCATTGACCCGGATAAAGTTCATGTCACCACCATAACTAACCATCCCGAGGCCACAGAGGACGTTTTGCTAACGTTTTTTAAGCGACAAAGTACCAAAAAGGAAATACCTTTTCCTTACAACTTCGGGTGAGTGTTACTGTCTTGTACACATTCTATTTTGCTTTCCCGATATTAAGTGTAAATTAATGAGTTCTGAATAGCTGCGTATATAAATGTGCGCATGTACCACTTCATTTTGCTAATCATTAGACTCGAGGATGGAGAAGTTGAAGTCTGTGACTCATTAAGGAGAGATCAAGATGAATACAAAAGCGTGCGTCAAATACTCAAGAGGTAATTTCAATCGCACTATATCGGCCTCTTTCGTTCATTTCCGGATATCAAAAGTATAAGTAATAACTTCTCAATTCATTTTCTTTTCCGGGCAGGGTTTGGAAAAAGTTCATCGCGGAAGAACGCGGTGTCTGGAAAGATAAGCTGGACTTCAAGGCTAACAAAGTAACTACTACTACATATCTAGGTCTGTGTATCTTTCTAATACCATTATCATTCTCTTGATTATTATTTGATTAAATTATATTCTTGTATAGTGGTGTCTGCGACAACCACAGGGGACAGAATTATGTGGATACTACGTTTGCGAGTATATTCACACGAGGGTCAATGAGAGAGTCAATAGTGTAAGAAATCGAGAGGTACGTAAACATCATACACAACTTTTATTTTGCTACCATCAATTGTGTTTAGTTTCGGTCATAACTGATTTGATCTCGTTCTTTTAAAGATGTCAAGGAAGCGGAACCAACTCCTACCACATAACCGCATAAAAGCTATTGCGGAGGAATTGGCGGGATTCATTCTGACGCACGTCCTAGATGAATTCGGTGAATTCCACTTTGTCGAAAAATAGACTCCCTCCATGCATGTACTAGCTAGCGGTGATCTCCATTGTAATTATGAGTACTTTATATGTAACGAGAGTACTTCATATGTGTAGTGAGTACTTTATACGTGATCTCCTCCGAAACCCTGAAAAATGAGCGAAAAGGAAAAAAACAGAAACCCTAAACCCCGAAAAATAAGCGAAAAGAAAAAACCGAAAACCTAAACCCCCTGGAAAAATAAGCGGGGGGCAAAAAAAGCAGGAACCTTTAGAGCATCTCCAGTCGGGGCGCCCAAAGGCCTTCCGGACAGGCCCTTTGGGCGCTGTCCGGAAGGCCTGGCGCATTTGGGCGCCCTCGCTCCCCACTCGCGCCGCCCAAACAAGTAAAACTTAAATTTAAACTTCGGTGGATTTCATTCAAATACGAGTTTTTCAAACGAACGATCTTACATTTCATTGAAATTCATTAAAAACAAACATAATTCATTTAAATTAAATCTAAACCTAGATCTAGTACGAGGGATAGCACGCGGGCACTGGCAGTTGGGGCACTCGCCGGCCCTTGCGGCGGCGAGCACAGGACCCCGGCGGCTGGCGGAGCAGAGGCAGTAGAGGTAGCCGCCGGTGGAGGTGGTGGTGGCGGAGGTGGTGGCGGCGGCGGAGGCAATGTCGGCCTCGATGGCGCGCTGCATGTGGCCGGGATCCCACTCCGGCGTCAGCGGCCAGCTGAAGTCGTCGGAGCCGCCATCATCACCATCAGCCTTCTCCGCCGCTTGTTCGTCAGGTTGCGGCGGCGGAGGTTGCACGCGGCGTCGTTCTCTTGCGCGCCGAGCCTGCTCCATCTCCTCGTGGCGGACCCGCTCCCTTTCCATGCCCGCCCAGAAGTCCTCGTCGGAGGTGTTGGTGGCGACGTCGTCGTCGGAGTCGAACCAGTCCGCAGGCGGCTCGTTCGCGAAGAACGAGTTACGGCGGTACTGGTACTCGAGCTCGATCTGCTCGTCCCAGTACGCCGCGTTCGGCTCGAACCTGGCGTTGTCGTGCATCTCCGACGGCATGCCTTGCATGCACAAGGCAACGTAGTCGGCGCGCGCCTGGCCGGCGAGCCTTGGTGCGACCGGGACGTGGACTGGATTCGTCTCCCAGCCCTCGGGGAGGCGGCTGTTCACCGGCACCGGCGTGTTGGTGCGGATGAGCTCGCGCGCCTCAGCTTCGGTGAGCAGGTTCCCCGCCGGAGGTGGCGGAGGTGGTGGCGGAGGCGGAGCAGAAGACCCCGCCTTGTAGTTGTTTCTCCACCTCAGCTGCTCGCGCATGCGCGCAAGGTCGCGGCGGCGGCGGCGGGCCGCCGTGTCTTCCTCCGAGGAGCGTCTTCCAGCAGGGGCCATGGCGAGTTTTCGTGGGGTGGAGATCGCTCTTCGCCGGTGGTTTTGCGGTGGAGATATTTGTGCTGGAGACGGCGAGGCACCCGCTCTATATAGCGACCGGGGAGGCGAACAGATGAGAACGCCTTAACTCCGGCCGGCCAACGGCTCGCCTGCCACGCCATTAACGCCGACGCTTCAAAAGGGGCGCCTGACTCTGCCGCCGCCGTGGCGCAGACGCTTCGTCGCCGCAGGTTGAAGAGACGCGTCGCTGCGCCCGGCTAGGAAACGAGACGCCGCCCGCCATTAATAGCTGACCAGAAGTTAGGTCGCCCGCCGCTTCATGTATCGCTGCCAGGCGTGGCCCGCGCGTTAGAAGCGGCCGTTTCGGCGTGTCCGGGGCCGCCTCAACCCTGCCCAAGTTGAGGGCGTGGTGTGGGCGTGCCGGACACAAAACTGGACCGCGCCGGACCGAAATCGGATTTGGGCAGCACGAGTGGGGAGAAAAAAGTGTCCGGCACGCCCCAAAGGCCTTTGGGCGGCCATTTGGACGCCCCGACTGGAGATGCCAACCGGTACTAAAAGTCCTCAGCTGCGCGCGCACACGTTCGCCCACGTGGAGGGCCTTTAGCACCGGTTGTAAATACAACCGGTACTAAAGGGGTACCCCTTTAGTCCCGACCTTTCAGTACCGGTTGCACAACCGGTATTAAAGACCCAATAAGACTGGTACTGATGCCCTGTTCTCTACTAGTGTGTTGTGCCACCATGATGCCCTAGTCCAGGGAGTCATGCAATTTAGCATGCGTCCTACATGATACGCAGGGAGTATAATTTATTTTGTGCTCAAGTTCATAAAAGGTCAAGTTGTGAAGTTTTATTAGTACATTTGATTCATCTTGTGCTCAAGTTTATTTAAAAAAGGTCAAATCTCTCCATTTCGCCTTAATAAACGACGTGGTGCGGTCTTGGAGCGAGAATCAACGGTACCAACGTCCGTAGCACTGTAGCAGGGCATGGTATTCGCAAGGTATCAATGACCGCTGGGTCCATTCCAACCCCGCACCGCCCAACTCTAGCGCCCGAGCTGCTTCCACTCCAGGCAGGGCGACTCCAGCGCCAACCACCCCACACGGCTCCCAGCAATTCCCCACCACCACCAGCAAAAGCGTTGTTGCTTGGCGTCCGCCGAAACAAAAGTCGCCGTCGCCCCGCCCCGCCTCTCCTCCCCTTCGCCGTCATCTCCCACACCCCGCTCGCCCGCCCGTCTGACCGCTCCCTTCCCGTCCCTTCACCCTCCGCTTCCCCTCCCCTTCTCCCTCTCCTAGGTTTAGCGCCCCACCCCCGAACCCCACCGCACCAACCGACTGGCGGCCATCCACCCGCTCCCGGAGCCTTCGTCGGCTTCCTCCCCCCTGCCCCCGTCCTGTTCCGTTCATGCTGCCCGCCGCCGCCGCCTCCTGACGATCAGAAAATGAGACGCGCCGCGGGCGCCGTGCCGAGGGTCGCTTCTGCGGTGCTCCTGCTGCTGGTGCTCGCCCTCCCGCCCCTGGCCGCGCCGCTGCGCCCGCTCAGGGAGCGCGTCGCGGCCGCGGGAGCCGCCGCCTCCTCCGGATCGTGGCCCGATGAGGTGAGCAGCGCTCTTGGATTGCAGCTAGGCTCGCAAGTTTTTCCCCAATTTCCTCTACGCGCCCGTCAGGGTTTTAGCCGAATTTGCCCCTCCAGGTAGAGCAATTGGAAGCTGCAAGACGGGCAAACGTATTTGCTTGGGCTTAATTTGGTATCCGTAGGTGTAATTAATTAGGTTGCCCGTTATACTCGTGCTTATTCGTGTTAATAATGGTTCAACGGCAAGGCATACTTCTTAGGTTTGGTGTCGCCAACTAGGATTTTCTACTCCGGATAGTCATTTGAATCGAATGCCAGGCATGTTCTATTGACGGACTGTACCGATTCACCCAAGCAGCGGTGGGAGTAGAAGCTAATAATGCATGGGTCACATAGTACTAGGTCTCAATGCTTCTATTCACTGAGCTGTAACAATTATTGATCCAGCAAACAATAGAATGACGACTTACATCGGTTCTGTTGCATTTTAGGATGTTGGGGCTGTTAACTGATGAGTTTACCAGCATCGATTTAGCATGAACTATATATGTATATGCAGTTGAGCTTTATTTTGCCGTAGTGTGCAATTGAACATTATGCTCATGACCCCTTGTTTATGCAGCATGCGTTCTTCAAGAGGGATGATAATGACATGAGTCCATATTCATGGAATATTACAGGAACATATAAAGGTAACTCATATACTTCCTCTTCTCTTTTCAGGCGATAGCTATTGACCTGTTTATTTGACCAATTATTTTGTCAGAGCTTTAGCTTGTCTTTTGGTTGATAGCTTTGTTTTGCCACTGGTCCACTGCTCACAACTCCAGTACGTTGTGCCAAATTTTACGCAATGGAATGACTTTTGCTGTTACCAATTTTTCCTTAGAAGCTAATAATAAGCTTCACCTTGCTCATGAGACATTTTTTGCAATGTTCATTACCCTAATCTTGTTTTGTATGTATAGAATGCTCTACTGCTTACTTAATTGTCAGCATGGTTTGTGTACTAACATCACCGTTCTATGTTTCAGGAACTTGGAGCTTTGCTGGTGCCACAAATGGTTCTTCTAGATTTCTTGAGTTTGTGACATCTAAGGGTGACTCGGTTTTGGAGTTACTGAGTACACCAACAAAGATAAGTGGGGTACACTATGTTCAGGTAAAGGAAGCTCCTGTCTAGTGACTTCTGTTACCATGTGAAAACAATGTGCTACTCTATAATCGCCTCCCCCTCCTCCAGTGCACCAAGTTTTTATTTATGTTCTGCCATTGACATTTTACATGATGAATCCCCTTTCGTTGTAACCATGGGTATCATTGTGATCCTGATCAATTTCCTGTACATGCTATACTGATCATTTTGCTTACCATGTTGTCATAACCATATATGACAGGGAACGATCACATTCCATGATGTTATTGACAATGCTCATGATCGCGGGCCTGCTCAAATAAGGTTAGAAGGCGTGTATATATGGCCTTTTAGACAACTGCGTATGGTGGCAAACAGGTAAATGTTCAGCTTCCTTGTATTATTTTCCTTCATAAAGAAGCTTCATTTGACATTTGGTTCTCATGGCTTAACATTATATTATGTGCTATTAACTACATCCTCCTTAAACAGAGGGAGTAAGTTCAGGGCAAACAACTCTAATAATTGGAAACACTCAACTAATCTCGTAGTCCATGTTACCTTTGACAAATGTCAGTTAATCATCTCATGATTATATCCTTCATATTCTCTTTTTATGTGTGTTATATTGCATGACTCAATCTTCAAAAGGTAGTAGTGCAGTTTTCAACCTCTTGAGTTATGATGATGGAGTGCGATCAAGGATTACGAGTCGACCTGTCGCAACTTGTCGCTGGGGTACCGACAAGTAGACAAGTCGCGCGACAAGTCGTGACTTGTCGCAACTTGTCGCAACTTGTCGAGGTTTTGAACTTGTCGCTGGGGTACCGACAGGTAGACAAGTCGTGCGACTTGTCGCGACTTGTCGAGCGACACTTAATCCTTGAGTGCGATGTGCCGGTGTTACATTGTTACTTGCATTCTATCATTAAAGTATCATGACGTGGGCCTAGTGGCATATGTGAACATTCTCATTTGAATATAAGTAGTTTGTGGATCATCTTTTTTCCACATGATCTAACTCAACTACATTGATCGTTTCAGTGGCACAGACGGTGAACCACTTCAAGAAGAGGATTACTTCTTGTCAAATCCATACCATTTGGTAAGCAGCAGAATTAGCTTGTTCTGTCAATGTATGTTGAGTCTATGGATACTATTTCTGTTATTTTACATAATACTCTCTATATATTGCTTCTTGAGTTCTCATAGCACTCCACAATCCTGTGTTCCTTTACTAGCTTTAGTTGTGTAGTCCCATGACATGAACTCACTCCGTTCCTAAATATAAGATGTTTTAGGCTTTTTCCATATTCACATGTATCTACAGTTCTACACACGTTTTAATGTGTAAGTTCACTCATTTCAGTCCGCACCTAATCAACATTTGAAACACCTAAAACATCTTATATTTAGAAACAGAGGGAGTAATTTCATAAAAGTAGTTGTAGTAACCTCTTAAAGTTATAAACATTATTATGTAATAAACTGTTGCCTTCTATCAATAGTACTATGCCCTTCTTAAATTAATGGAAAATGCTATATCTAATATGCTTGAATCTCCTATTTATTTATTTATTTATTTATTTATTTATTTTACCAGCTGAGGATTTTCTCTTCCCAAGTGTTCCAAGATTCTTCTGAAGAGAAGAACCGAAGGAAGAATTGTAAGATTTAGTTCCTACACTGAATATTCCTTTTCACCAGATGCGAATGCGACTTTGATGTTTGCCACTTCTTTCTTATCAGCTCTCACATATGACATGGAGAAACATTGTAACATAGAAATTGCCGTGAAGGTGGTTCAAGTGTCGTCTAACCAAAATGGTACTTAATTTTCTTATGGTGTTTTTAGATTCATTTGCTACTAGTTATCTATTTTCTGTCAGCAAATTATAGTTGTGCATGTGTTAAGCTTTCTGTTAATAATGTCATCTTCCAGATTCCAGTAACATTTACTAAGTGCTTTAGTAACTGTACCTACTTTTTTTAACTAGAAGGAGAGCATGAGAAGTACCGATTGGAGGGCTTGATGGAAAGTCCTGCAGTGGATGATGATGGAGAGTGCTTCTCATCTATCTTACTAAATGCAACGTCATTGAATGTTGAAGCTTACTACAACAAAGCAGTGAACTATACGCTGATGGTCACTTTTGTATCCTTTGTGACTGTTTGACTTACTTTCATATTTCATTAAATCCTATATCCTTCTCTCCTCTGTGTTATTTCTTAACTGGAGCACTCTAGATCTCGTTTCTCCAAGTTTTGCTGCTAATTAGACAAATGGAACATAGCAACACTCAATCTGTAAGTTCCCTTATTGGGATCATTTCTTTAGCAACACTAAAGTCTTTTTGCTCTACATGACTTCCAAGCTTCAAGTTAAAGTCATCTTAGTCTACATGACTTCCAAGCTTCAAGCCTTTTGAGATACATATGTATTGCTTGCAGGGGGCTGCTAAGGTTTCTATTCTTATGATTGGGCAACAAGCTATCATGGATGCATATCTTTGTCTGCTGCATCTGACTGCTGGGATATTGGTTGGTGAGTCTTATGTCATTTGGAAGTTGTCTGCTTCTTTTGGTCATCCCTTTTGACGATTACTATTACTGCATACTCTTTGCTGGTAAAAATGAAATTACATGTATGAACTGAAAAATACTAACGTGGCACCAATAGGTAGGCGCTGGCATCATTTGTTAGTTACATACTGGTGTTATATTTCAATCTCCACGATATTCTTGCTGAGTTATGTTACCCAAAAGGTGTGGCCTGTAATAATATCTTATACAACTGATTATGCCATATATTTTATTTTGACTGAGTATGATGGAAAGCCGAGCCGAAGGCAGATAATGTGCATGCTATGCGTATATGTTACTTAGTAGTTAGTAGCAAGTAAATATTGCTTAGAGAGATTTCACTCATAGCTGTCCCAAAGCTATAACTGTTGCCTGACAGGACAGTCTGGTAATTGTGCCAAGTACCAGTGATCACTGAAGTATTGTCAACACTATGAAATATTGGCCTGTGCTTTAGATTTCTCTAAAAATACACCTGCAATGCTAATATGAACAAATTGAACTATTGAATATTCTTACCACTTCTGCAATCTGATTATGAAATTTGTATTGTGACATTTCTTTTCTCTTACCGTGTTTATTTTTTTTAATGATATTTCGTGTTATCTCTTCAATGCCTATTCAAATTTTACATATTTTAACTTTCTACAGAGTCTCTCTTCAATGCCTTCGCAACAGCCGCCTTCTTCAAATTTGTTGTTTTTTCTATATTTGAAATGAGGTATCTCCTTGCTATATGGAAAGCAAGTAGACCGTTGAACAGTGGAGAAGGGTGGGAAGTAATGAGGCGAGAACTGTCTGTGCTTTACAGCCGCTTTTGTAAGTACTAAATATCATTTGGTTTCTTCATCTTTTCTTATGAATCACACTAGTAGGTCAACCACTTGCAACCAATATAGACGTCCAGTCGTTCGCGCATAAAAGAAAAGCACACTAGCGTGATTATTGCTGTGTATTTATATAAAATCTATGGTACGCCTTTAGCGTACTCTCGAAACAACTCTGATAAAATCTGGATCTTCTGAAATTTGACATCAATTACCTAGCAGGCTAGCACCAGTCTGACCATTGTTTAAAGCCGATTCTTTCCTATGCATATATCTATTTGCCATTTTACCTTCTCCTGCATCTATAACAAGTGGTGCGAAAATGCAACCGGATTCCTCTTTATTTGCATATCATTGATACTTACGTTTGTACTCCATCCAAATCTGTCATGTTTAGAAGATTTTAGGGGGTTTGAGCTCACAGGGTTTTTGTTCTGACACCACCACTGCCTGTAAGGGCAAGTAACAGAGTGCCTCGTGTGCAAAGTTGGTAAGAAAAGTGCCTGGTGGTGCTAGTTATGGCATTGGCACTAATGTAATGGAGCCATTAGGTTGAAGTATATCTTTTGTTGACATGGAATACCTATGTTCCATATTAGCACGTAATTAAGATGCCAATGTCTGTTAAGCTTATATAAAACACCAAATTAGCTAACATTTGTCACATGTTCACAGCAGAGTTTCGGTTCTTATATCTTTTATTAAGTTCATGCACCAATCAGTAGAACAAAGTCTTAAACTGATGGATAGAAGGTGGGCAATCTACATATATTTTAACAATACAAACTTCCTCCTTTTCTTTTTGTTTCCGCAGATGGCATTCTTCTGGGAGGAATCCTTCTCATGTATGAGTTGCACAATTTCTTACGGCCACTTCTGTTCCTGATGTACTCTTTTTGGATTCCTCAAATTGTCACGAACGTCATCCGGGATACAAGAAAACCCCTGCACCCTCAGTACATTATAGGGATGACTGCTACCCGGGTTGCCATCCCGCTATATATATTTGGTTGCCCTAGCAACTTCATGCGCATTGAGCCTGATAAGAAATGGTGCATCGCTGTGACAATATTCATGGGTATCCAAGCAGCGGTGCTCCTGCTCCAGCATTATCTTGGTTCTCGCTGCTTCATTCCCCGCCAGGTAATTACTACCATGATAATACTACCTTGGCACTCACACTCTGTTCTGGTGTTTTCGAAGTGTACTTGAGTTGCCATTAATTTAGCTGATTTGGTTTCTTTGAAGGTATTTTAATTGCCACTGTTAGATGTATATTGAGCTCCAGTTAATTCAGTTATCAGAGAGCTGTTAGATACTGTTTTTAAAACTACTTATCTCTTTTGGCTGTGATCTCCAGATCCTCCCTGAGAAATACTGCTACCACAGGAAGGTTGAGGAAACCGCAAATCAGCCTATCGATTGTGTTATTTGCATGACTACAATTGATCTTACCCAAAGAACAAGTGAATACATGGTAATTGTGAAATCCTTTCTGTGTGATGTTATAGACATGTAAGCTTGAAGCGCTCACTGTTTCTCCTATTGTAGGTGGCACCTTGTGAGCATATATTCCACTCGGGATGCTTACAACGCTGGATGGACATCAAGATGGAGTGCCCAACTTGCAGGCGCTCTCTCCCACCAGCCTAGAGGAGGGATCCTTTGTACTCCCTCCGTCCCAAAATAAGTGTCTCAAAATTATCAAAAACTGGATGTATCTAGACATATTTCATGTATAGATATATCTACTTTTGAGACAAACTTGAGACACTTATTTTTGGACGGAGGGAGTACAATATATAGTTAACAAGTAGGTACCCCAGCTTATACAAGGTATTGCAACCTTTACAATGCTTGTTTCCTGTATCCAGAAAAACAGGTTTGTATCCTCCAAATTCATCTTCTTGTGCTTTCTTATTTATTTAGGTGGGAATTGAGGTGCAATACGGCAAGGCTGCAACCATGGGTGATTTCTCAAAGATAACTGTAGAAATTTATGCTATCAGTTTCAGGTTGTGTGTTGTACAAAATATTGTATGTGTATCGAGGGGAGAAATCTTCCTTGCCATGCCTGCATCTCACATCGCCATGTCTTATTACCTTCTTTAACACTAGTATTCCCTCCGTTCCTAAATAAGTGACATGATTTTACTTAAAACTTGAACTAAAACAATGCCACTTATTTTGGAACGGAGGGAGTAGTAGTCTAGTTCCATCGCTCGTTTGGAAGGCGTTCCCATAGTTAAAAAGGGAGCAAATACAATACAATCTGAGCCTTGGTGAGTGGTGCATTGCCCATCGGACAAAGAGTAAAAAAAAAAAACAGACACACACACAGCACTAACATGAGATGTCTCTATTCTACCATGTTTCATAATACAAAATCTGAATTTAACCGACATGCCAAAAGATAATAGTTATGAAAGGACTGCAGCCTGTTGTATCTAATCTGGATATCAAATCTTGTGGCTTGGTTGTTTCATTTCTTTCGAGTTTTTTTTTTGTATTTTACTTGATCTGCAAATTGCTTGATTGTGTCTGATTGCACCCGAAGGTGTATTTACAATCGCATAGTACTAGTTCTAAAATTGTTGCAACTTCCAATCGAGGGAGCAGAGTTACCAGTTTGTAGCGAACAATAGTGGCTTTCATACACTTGTGCGACACGACTGCATTAGCTGCAGATCTTGTTCTAGAGTGCATGTATGTATATCTACATTTACGTATACACACAAGAAACATGACTATAGATTTGATATATTTTTTAGTCTATCTGATTATTTTGTATAATCTATAGTTATCCATTCAGTGGTTGTGGTCAAAGAATATACTTTTCTCCAATCAATTATTGCCTCCCTCGTCCCCCTCCCGCCCCCTCGCGGGCGACGGGGGAAACCCTAGCCGCCGCCGCCCACCTCCCTCCTCCATCCACCCTCCCTCCCTCTGCCGCCGCCAAAGGGTGCGGCTGGGCAAGGCCTGGCCGGCGGCGGCGGGGCCCCTCTTCGCCTCCTCGCACCCTCCCACGCGGATCCAAGGCCGGCGATGGCGGCGGCGGATCGGCTACGAGGGCCTGGACGTGGTACTGTCGGGTACCACGGCGCGACGTCCTCGACGACGGCGTGGCGGACGACATCGACTCTTCTTCGGGTAGATCGACAGCGAGTGGGGCGGGCTGACCGGTGAGAACCGGGCTCCGTTTTGGAGACGACGATGGTCGCGTCCCCGGGCATCGTCACCTTGTTGAAGGCATCGTTGCTCCGCCCTCAACCTGTTTGTTCTGGGGAAACCCCAGATCTGGTTTTCCAGATCGAACGATGGCGTCACCTACGGTGTTGTTCACCCTCTTGAGGGCATCGTTTTGGAACACGAACTACCTGGAGGGGGTCAGCTGGCGGAGCGGTGTTTCATCTACCACGTCGATGTCGGTGAATCTCGGCGGCGTGGCGCTGCGGGGTCTCGATTTCGGGTTGATGGACTTGCGCATGGTGGCGCTGTCTGGCATCGTGGCGATGCCAACGGCAGGCCTGATTTTGCAAGGTCATGGTGTTGATCCTTTCTGAAGATGGGTTCGTGGAAGACGGCGACAACGACTAAAGCGTGCACATCGGTGTGCGTTGAGTGTTTAGCTGAACTGGTACTCCGGTTTTAGATGATGTGCGTTGGTGTTAGTCACCCCCATCATAGTGGTAGCGACCCTTGTTGTCGAGAGGTTGACTTCAGTTTGTTTTCAATATTGTACTTTGTAAATCTGGTTGGATTAATAAGTGCGAATGGCTGTGTGCATCACTCGATGCAGAGGCCGAGGACTCGCACCCTTCTTTTCTAAAAAAAAAAATCAATTATTGCCTTTCTGTGTTTTTGTTAAATAAATCATGGCTTTGGCCTCGAGATGTCCTTATTATCGGTATGATTATTTTTCCATCTTGACATGAATCTCTATGTCATCTTAAAAAATGTCATGCCTGCATCATATTAATATTTCGGTTTTGTTAGTGGAGTTGTGAGCTAGGGTATATCATATAACGTATATGTTGTTTTTTCGAACGTAACGCGTACTGTAGCCTTGGCGTGACTAGATTTATAATGAGATGATACCCAATATTTGTGGCATTCCATTGTGATTTTACCCCCATTGCACTGCGGTACTCCGGTTTTAGATGATGTGCGTTGGTGTTAGTCACCCCCATCATAGTGGTAGCGACCCTTGTTGTCGAGAGGTTGACTTCAGTTTGTTTTCAATATTGTACTTTGTAAATCTGGTTGGATTAATAAGTGCGAATGGCTGTGTGCATCACTCGATGCAGAGGCCGAGGACTCGCACCCTTCTTTAAAAAAAAAAAATCAATTATTGCCTTTCTGTGCTTTTGTTAAATAAATCATGGCTTTGGCCTCGAGATGTCCTTATTATCCGTATGATTATTTTTCCATCTTGACATGAATCTCTATGTCATCTTAAAAAATGTCATGCCTGCATCATATTCATATTTCGGTTTTGTTAGTGGAGTTGTGAGCTAGGGTATATCATATAACGTATATGTTGTTTTTTCGAACGTAACGCGTACTGTAGCCTTGGCGTGACTAGATTTATAATGAGATGATACCCAATATTTGTGGCATTCCATTGTGATTTTACCCCCATTGCACTGCGCTCGCCCTCTGGCATCAAACTGAGTCAGCGTTGCCGTGTCTCCTAGCAGTTGATACGCATGTAGGAGTTGCTTTGGTGGGATTATCAAAAAAAAAGGAGTTGCTTTGGTGGGGCGCACGACATAACAATCGGGTGACTATCCATCAGCACCCGTGAATCCGCCCCACTTGTTTACGCCCCGGCACCGTTCGGGCGGTGGCGCAGCTCTGCCACCCGCATTTATCATCGCCGTTTCGGGGTACGAGATTGGCCGACTACCGTGACGAGCGGTACTGCGCGCACGTCTCAGCTGCGTCTTCCTGCGTGACTGCCGCACCACGACGCCGCCACCACCACACCTGCCGCTCGCTCGCTCGTTCGTCTCCGGTACCGGCACCCTGTTCGCACGTGAAGATGCATCCGGCAAACTAGACAGGGCAGGTTGTACTCGTACTAGTTTTCTCGCACTTTAACCGTCCGTGTTAAGCGGCATACATTCCTTCCCACGTCCATCCAAAATTCTTAGATCCTGGGCTCGTGACTTCATGAGTTGTATCGTGTGGTGGCCGAGAGCGTGAGCAGCCCCCATGCCTCCATTATGACACTGGGTAGGGGGATACAGTGACAGCATCAACGGTCCCAATCACAATAATTATCGCACAGGCACTCGTATTTGGTTCGATCCAGATCGCCGTTATTCTATAATCTAGTTCCAGTCTTACATTTTGGACAGCTCAATCCGAGAGAAGAAGAGGCAAAAGAAAAGGAAGAAAAAAAAGGCTCTTCTTTCTTCTTTGAGAGGGGGAGGCGCGATGCGGCAGAGATTTCCTGGCGCGCTGCTGCTGCTGCTCGCTGTCTCCGCCGCATCGTCAGCTCTTCTTGGTGCTCTTGCCGCTGACCTTAACAAAGGTGAGCTTTCTTGCTTCGTATTCTCTGGTTTAGCTTAAAAGTTTGCTGTTCGTGCTGAAATCTTGGTAAATGTGGCCTCGGGTGAGGTGGGACTCGCCGAGTTTTTGCATTTTGTGCGATCGGTACTTGCGTTCTTACCCAAATCAACAACTCTCCCTGATTGGGTAGTTTCTTCCTGCTTCGCCCCTTTGCTTTCCTTGATAGGTGCTGTTAGAAGAGGTGGATCTTCCCCCCAAATTCATAGATCATTGGCCTGATTTTTTCCGTTGGCGAAAATCAGGCTCCGTTGGTATTTTCTGGGAATACCATTCTGTTTCCAGATTTGCGTGGACTGAACTTCCCCTTTCTTTCGTTTGGGGCTGTTAATGCTTGTTATGTTTGAGGAAATGAAGAATTTAGCCGCGTCGCATTTTCAGAGTTTTTGGAACCCCGCCCTTTCATACATTACTTCATATGGAATGCTTGGAAATAGTCTAGCCATTGGCTCTTCTTGCTCACACTGGTGTGCTAAATATGCCATTTAAGCAAACGACTGAGCTTCAATTCATTTCTCCGTTATTGTACTTTCATGATTCAATGAAACTCTTGCACTATCTGTACAACTCAATGTCTCAATTGGTACATTGGTTTTACAGTAGCTGCTTATTTGACGCTTCTTAGCTATTCTAGCTATTCAATGTAGTCCTAAATGCTTGTTCATTTTCAGAACCATTTACCATTCGTATAAGCTGCGGAAGCTTCGACGATGTCCACACGGCGCCTACCAACACGTTGTGGTACCGAGATTTTGGCTATACTGGTGGCAGGTTTGCAAATGCCACTCGGCCGAGCTTTATCGTGCCCCCGCTGAAAACTCTTCGATATTTCCCTCTGTCTGATGGCCCTGAAAATTGTTACTACATCAACAATGTTCCCAATGGGCACTACCAAGTCAGGCTATTCTTTGCCCTTGTGGCTGATCCTAATCTTGATAGTGAGCCAATATTTGATGTTTCTGTTGAGGGCACTCTGTTCAGTTCCTTGCTTTCCGGCTGGAGCAGTGACGACGAGAAGACATTTGCGGAAGCCCTGGTTTTTGTCCAAGACTCAAGCTTATCGGTTTGCTTCCACAGCACAGGTCATGGGGATCCATCGATTCTTTCTATCGAAGTTCTCCAAATAGATGATAATGCCTATAAGTTTGGTCCGCTATGGGGAAAGGGAACAGTGCTTAGAACTGCTAAAAGATTGACATGTGGTTCCGGAAAGCCAGCTTTTGACGAAGATCTGAACGGCATCAACTGGGGTGGTGACAGGTTCTGGTTAGGGTTGAAAACTTTGTCATCTAGTTCAGACGATCAAACTATATCGACTGAAAATGTTATAGCAGAGACTTTGCTTGCACCAAATTTTTATCCTCAAAGAATGTACCAATCAGCTATCGTGGGTACTGATAGGCAACCGAGCTTATCCTTCGAGATGGATGTTACCCCAAACAAGAACTATTCTGTGTGGCTGCACTTTGCAGAGATTGAGAATGGAATAACTGCAGAAGAGCAAAGGGTATTTGATGTACTAATCAATGGTGACACTGCTTTCAAGGATATTGATATAGTCCGGATGACAGGAGAGCGTTTTACTGCACTTGTTCTGAATAAAACTGTCGCTGTCAGTGGGACAACACTAAAAATCACGTTGCAGCCTGTTGAAGGAACACGTGCCATCGTTAGTGCGATTGAGGTGTTTGAGATCATTCCAGCAGAAATGAAGACCTTAACTGAAGAAGGTCGGTGATTGCTACCAAATTAACCTTCCTTTATTTTAAGCGATAACAAGTTTATGTTGGTAATTATGTTTGGATAGCATCTTATTGCTGAACTGTTTGAAACTGCCACTTGATGCAGTCTTTTAGATGACATTCTTTCTTAAAAGAGTCGAGTAGGACATCTTCCACAATAATGACTTGATGGTTGACAAGATCTATGGTTTAATGAACTTGCCTTTGTTGAATGTAAACAAGGACGACAACTTTTCTCTCTTTAAATTACAGCTAATCAAATGATTATTGGCAGAGGCCAGAGTTTAGCTACTAGATTTCTGTATTGATTCTCTCATTTGCCATTCTCTGTAGTGACTACTCTGCGGACTTTGAAGGGTTCACTTGGTCTTCCTCTACGATTTGGCTGGAACGGCGACCCCTGTGTTCCTCAGCAGCATCCGTGGAGTGGAGTTGATTGTCAGTTTGATGACACCAAAATGAATTGGGTCATTGATGGCATGTATGTTCCTTAACTCATACTGCTTTATATAACATGAATTTGTAGTCATGATCAGCATGCTCAACGTCCTTTATTGGATTCAGTTGTTAATTATGTTTTGAAAATAACCAAGGAGGCTATAACTATCTGAGGTAAAAATTCTGTACGTTAGTTGGTTTCAGTTATTTGAAACTGGACTTGTCCATGCACATCTTGGCCAGTTTGATATCAGGCCTGGCCCGATTGTTTTTACAAATATATATAGAAATAAGATGTTATTAAGATGAAAATATAATTTTCATATTATGTTATGAACCCGGGTTGTATCTTCGTGATACTTTAAGTAATAAAATGCCCTTTATCAAAAAATATTAATTTCTTACTATATACATAGTACATAAATAAAACACTTCTCAGTTTGGATCTGGCCTTGACAGGCCATGCGTTTTCATGCCTGACACCATGAACACAGGACACATCTAACAATAGTACATGGGTATGCTTTACATGAGCAAGATTGAAGATACAATGCCACTTGCCAACCCCCATCCAATTACTGAAGTGCATCAACAAAACGTTCATAAGACAAATTGATCAGAGACAAAAGTTGTACCATAGGTGCACCAGTCATCAACTAAAGGATCTTGTTTTCCCTGAAGTAACATAAATGACATCACTTATAAAACTTCATGTATATTGGGTGAAAGCTGTGGTAACTGTTAAGCTTAACAGCACCTGTACAGCAGTTAGCACCTACTTTGCCTTTTCTTTTCTCAAACACAAACCTAATTTTGCCTAGGATGCTAACCTAACTATGCTTTATCATGTATTTTGGAGTCACCAATTTATTGCCCATGTGACATTCCGTTCGAGTATTCGACTGCCTACTGAACCAATATCAAATTTTCAGGCATCTCTTGCTACACCTTGCATTCCCTCTTCTCCCTGCCTACACATGTGTAAGGCTCTTCTGAAAGCTTTTGCCCTTTCCTCACCCCCGAAAACTTCCATCGCTGGCTCATGCTTTTGCGAGCTTATCCTGCTATCCTTCTCCCATGGTGAGTGACGCGGTTGTAATGCTGTTGGAAGGGAAATCGTGGTGCACCAGAGCATGCTCTTTTCATCAGATGGCTCCTTCTCTCCTTCACACCGAACATGTGTCTTGGGGTCCTGAATGCATACAGTGGAGCATATCGTGCCTTTGTGTCCGACTCTGTGAGCTTGGCATTTTCTTACTCGGACCGGCAATCTTCAGTGTTGGATACTTGGATCTGTTTCCTGGTAACCTCGTGCTGTCCACCATCTGCATTCTAAGTTTCTAACACCCCGCAATCGTAAACGCTAGTTTATGTCTTAAAGCTCTCTGGCAGCGTTTCTCAGAGAACCAGCGTGTCCTGAGCACATAACACCTCGCCTAAAGGTTTGTGCTGCAGCCGAACAGCACCAGGATGTGCTACTACTACATGCTTGGTAGCGATAAAGCTCCTTTTCTGTGTTGGCAAATACCAAGGCTGTTACGGATCACAGTTTCATCAGAGGTTGGACTTGTCTAAAATGGTGAGAGAGGGAGGAACAAAGAGCAACATGTTGGAAGACGAGCCTTACACACACATATATATATACATGTGCGTCCCACACGGCGGTAAGAGAAGGGAGAGTGGAAGAGAGATTTAGCATAACGATGCGATCATGTGGCGCTATTTGAGTGAACTTGTTTTTGAGAGTGCTTTGAGAGCAAAGTAGATTAAATTTTAATATATTTTTTCAAGAGCAATTTTCTCTTCAATGATTTGTTGCCTTTCCCTGTTTTAGGGCCTTACCGACACCTTTGCTTTCTTAAATTTAACTACAGTTTCATTATTTTCCTCTGTCAGTTATTGTTACTGGCAGTATTTAAACTACTACTTGGTTGTGCAGAGGTCTTGACAACCAAGGTTTGAAAGGAGTTATACCAAGTGAGTTATCTGAGCTGCCGCATCTTCAAAGCATGTAAGTTTGTTTCACAACATTAACATGCACGATCATTTCACTTTCTTAATATAAAATGTCATGATTATTGCTATGCTTTATATATCTTGAAGTACTCAAAACCTGTACTGTTAATGCATCTATTGTCGTAAACCCGTGCAATATGAAGGACCACTGGGAATGAGCTGAAGTATCTAGAAACAATTTCTTAGTCGTCATAAAATCTAGGTCTAACACTTATTGGTTGTATCTGGCAATGATGGCGGTTCACACCGTTCTCTTGTTAAAGACATTGCATGGAGATTGCTCAAACTTGCTCTGCTGGGTGAAAAGCCATGATCTAGCCTCAGTGTTTAAATCTAGCGATGGGGGCACTCGTTAGTCGTCCTTTCTTGGATGCGTCGCTTTTGGCGCGGTTGGTGGTGAGGTTTTTCTGCTAACTTTTGAGGTCATGTCTGCTGTATTTTTTGTAATATTTGGCCTGTGTGCATCTTTGATGTCTTGACTAGCTCTTGACATTGTGTTTTTGCAGAGGGTTGGTGTACTTGATATTAATTATTGCCCTTTATCATAAAAAATGATCAATACGATGCAGAAAAGCTCTACACCAAATCTGATTCCTTGATGGGTTTCAGGCCTTTTATCCATAGAAATCAGCTTTGTTTCTTTACTCATCTCAAATACAATCTTGCTATTTTGACTGGCGGCAAGTAGTTAACTCTTAATTTTCTCATATTTTTAGATGTGTTTGAATTTTGCCTGAAAAATAATTCCAACTATAGCATGAATCTTTGGATGATATCTTGTGTGACATGCTGAAAGCGAATTACGTTTAAGCGCTTCGTTACACAATGGCTAGGCCTCATCTGGAATGTGGGAATTCTTCATGAATCATGTTGGATTCGTACTCTTGCTGCGAAATTCCCACACTGCAAACAGGCCAATGTTCGTAACTCGATATAATTAAATGGATCGTGGACATGCTTGAGTTGTGTGGACTAGGGAACAGATCCAGTATTGTTGATTATCCTAAATTTGAGGATGTCATTTGACAAAATCTAGATGTAATTGCTTGCATTTCTTACTGTCTTTAGATGCACTGCCACTTTCATTTTTGCCTGACAGAGTCAAATTTCCATTTGGTCAAACAGAAACTTCAGCGGTAATAGCATAAAGGGCAATATTCCATCGTCTTTGGGTACCATCTCAGGGCTGCGAGTGCTGTAAGTTCTGTTCAACACTAAGTGATATTTATCTATATGTTTTCAGGACCAAGCATAGTATTCATTATGTTTCAGCTTTCAGCCTCTTAATGTGTTATGTCAACTGATATTGGATAGCTTAAACTGTTTTTCTTAAAGATACATAACATCAGAATAGTGATTCCATAGTTTAGATTGCATCATGCACTTATGATTGTAAATATCTTGGTCCTTTTTTTATTGTAAAATTTCAGGACGCTTTATTTCCTGGTCTTGCTGATCTGTAACTCATCTTTTTAGAAATGCTTAGATCTTTTTTATACCCTACAAAATGGAGCCCTTTTGTAACCTTAGCATTCAGTTCATGTCATTGCGATCAGTGCTGTTTTTTCAGATCTGATTCGGCATAAAACTTGTCCTCTCTTAGAACAAAGTTCAATTTTTGTGAAGTCCCAATGTTTAATCTTTCTGACATCATCATATTTTGTAGAGATCTGTCATACAACGAACTCAATGGTTCTATTCCGGAGAGCCTTGGTGAGCTGACATCATTGCAGACACTGTGAGGGCACTAATTGTGCATGTTCTTCTGGTTGGGATTTATCGTGCTTGCCCCCCTTAACTAGAAACTATCTTAACGCAGGAATCTAAATGGCAATGATCTTTCAGGAAGGGTTCCAGCCAATCTGGGAGGAAGACCTCTACACAGAGTTAGATTCAAGTAAGAATATCTACAGATAGTTTGTATTTGTGTTGCGACATCCTCCACATACAATGCAGCATAAATCCCAATCTAGATAGACATTTGAGTGTCTACTGCTTTTATTACTACTTGAATGGTAGGGAATCTTACAAACTTCTAAAATGACAGCTTCACGGACAATGCTGGGCTGTGTGGAATTCCTGGTTTACGTGAGTGTGGCCCTCATTTATCTGTGGCTGCAAAGATTGGCATGGCTTTTGGGGTACTTGTAGCTTTTCTGTTCCTAGTTGTATTTGCGGCATGCTGGTGGAAAAGGAGGCAGAACATTATCCGTGGTCAGAAATTAGCTGCAGGTAAGGAGCTATAATAAATCTTTGAAATCTCAATCCAGAGTGTACAAATTTGTTTTGATATAATGGACTGGATGTATTTTTCCCTTTTTGTAGCAAGGGAAGCTCCTTATGCTAAATCGAGGACCCACTTTACACGAGATGTGCAAATGGGCAAGCATCACCGCCCACATGAAAGTTCTCGGAGCGCCAGCCATGAAAGCACACCCCATTTGCTTTCCTAGTTGCTTGCTGCCAATATATTGCTTCCATTGTGCATTCTCTCCTGTATGCTCAGTCAATGCCTTCGTCAGCGTGAGTTGTAAGACAATTGTACATACTAGGTCAGGATGCTGTATATGCTCCCCTTTTTCGTCCTAATGGTTAGTCAGGGAGTATTGTCAAATGCGAAATGGTCCAGATCTTGTAGCTGATAGAACAATTATATACTAACTACATTATCTTTGCCGTGTATGCAAACTAGCTGACAGATATATTTATTAAGCTAGCAAAATGCAAATTTGGAGAGCTTTTTTTCGATAGGGGGTGCGGATCCCCGGCCTTTGCATCCAAAAGATGCACACAGCCACCCGCAATTATTTAACTATCCAAAGTACAAGCTCACAGTTCATGGTCACTTAAGGTGGCTACAAAGATCAGCCACTCGAACAAATGATTATTAAGCATCTAGATGTCTAGGTGGCAGCCATCCTCCCGGCTGAAGATAGCCCGCACAATCGTTAGCATACGGGTATAGCCGGCATCTATAAGCCCTCGCTGGTCCGCATGGAGTAGGAATGACCATGAGTGGATCCAATAGCACGCCTTGTGGATAACCTGCAATAATGAGTTGAATTTGATTTGTTAAAACGATGTCATTTCTACAGTTCCAAGTAGCCCACAATATGGCCGCAACACCAATACGAATATGAGCTTTAGTGATTTTATCTATTACATTTAACCAACTACCAAACAGATTCACAATGCTCGTAGGTGGGTAAACATTAAAAGTGAAGTGCAATAGTTGCCAAATATCACGAACAAACAGACACTTAATTAAGAGGTGTTCAACGGACTCATCCGCATCGCAGAAAACACACTTCTTACATCCAATCCACCTTCTTTTATTCAAATTGTCTTTTGTAAAAAAATTCTATTAAAAACCATAGGAATATTTTTATTTTTAGCGGGATTTTTAACTTCCATAGATACTTACGCAGGTATCTAGTATGCCCATTTAATAAGTCCTCATAATATGACCTAACCGTAAAGGTTCCATTAGAAGTAAGCATCTATTTAAATTTATCTTCCTCATCTATAAGGTTAACATGCATTAGCCTCTCAACTAGGTTGAGCCAGTGTGTTCTATTATTTCCTACCAATACCCGGCGAAATGGGAGATTAATAGGTACTGTCCAAGAACATTAGCTACTGTGTTGTGTTTGTTGGAAGAAATGGCATATAAGGATGGATATTCAGTTTGAAGAGAAACAGGGCCTAACCAGCTATCCTCCCAAAACTGAATCTGCTTCCCATTGCCTATGAAAAATCTGCCACGCTTAAAGAAATCATCTTTTACCTTCATAATTCCTTTCAAAAAGGTGAATCCGTAGGTTTAACTTGTACTTGAGACCACGTTTTATCTCCTTAGTACTTGTTAACTAATAACTCTTTCCAAACACCCTCTTCATTCAAGATTTTGTGCAACCATTTACTAAGGAGACATTTATTCTGCACTTCTAAAACCGAAATTCCCAATCCACCTTGGTCCTTTGGTCTACAAACCAAGTTCTATTTAGTTAGTCTATACTTCCGTTTGAGCTGTTTGCTTTGCCAAAAAAAACGAGAACGATAAAAATCTAACCGTTTTCTAACTCCCTTTGGAATTTCGAAAAACGATAGTAAGAACATTGGTAGGCTTGTTAAAATGAATTTATAAGCACAAGACGGTCACCTTATGACAACATTCTTGCTACCCAAGCCACCAATTTCTTCTCAAACCGATCCTCCACTGTTTTCTATTCCTTGTTTAGCAATTTTCTATAATGTATTGGTATACCCAAATACCTAAACGGTAATGAATCGATCTCACAACCAAAAATACGACGATACCCTCTTGATCATCTTTAGCCTTCCCAAAACAATATAATCCACTCTTGTGAAAATTTATTTTCAGCCCCGAAAGTTCCTCGAAAAGTGCCAGTATTATTTTCATATTCACGGCCTTTGCAATGTCGTGTTCAAGAAATAATATAGTGTCATCCGCATACTGAAGGATTGAGACCCCCCCTTCGACAAGGTGAGGAACTAAACCCCCCACTTGGCCATCCTCCTTCGCACGAGAAATTAGGATAGCCAACATATCAACAACTGAGTTCAGCGGAGACAACGGATCTCCTTGTCGTAACCCTTTGAGTGTCTGAAAATAATGACCAATATCATCGTTAACTCGGATTCCTACACTACCACCTTGCACAAACCGAGCTACCCACTCACACCATTGCGGCGTAAACCCCTTCATTCGTAACGTTTGCTGTAAAAAGGGCCATTTCACTTTGTCATACGCTTTCTCAAAGTCAATTTTGTAAAGGACCCATCCATCTTTTTTTATGCAGTTCATGTATCGTCTCATATAGGACCACAACCTCTTCAAGAATATTTCTTCCAGGGATAAACGCAGTTTGGGTGGGACGTACAACTCTACTCGCAATAGAGGTGACACGATTTGTTCCTACTTTTGTGAAAATCTTGAAACTCACATTCAAAAGGCAAATATGACGGTATTGTTCAATTTTACTCGCATATTCTTTTTTTGGTAGCAAAGTGATAATACCAAAATTTAGCTTAAATAACGACAAGTTTCCTGCACGTAGTTGCGTAAACATTGCCATTAAATCAGTTTTTAAAATTTCCCAAAATCTTTGATAGAACTCCGGGGAAACCCATCCAGTTCTGGAGCTTTATTATGTTCCATTTGTTGGATTGCCTCAAACACTTCTTTCTCAGAGAAGTTTTGAGTCAAAATCTGATTTTTCTTCTTCAGATATTTGCGGCAAATCATGAATCACACTCTCGTCCAAAGAAAAATTATTTGTAGCTGGCGCGCCAAATAATTTCTTATAGTACTCTGAAATATAAGTCCAAATATCGTGCCTTCCTCTTGTTCCAATTGTATTATTCTCTTTTCTCTATGTTTACCATTCGCAATAATGTGGAAATATCTTGTATTACTCCCCCCTTCCTGAACGTGTTTAACTTTAGCTCGCTGTGCCCACCTCGATTCCTCATCACGACGCAATTGAGCCAGCTTATCATCGGCCTCTCTCTTGGCTGCCCGCTCGGCTGCCGTAAGAGGGGTTGTTTCAGCTTTAATATCTAATTCATTAATTAGTAATATTAATTTATCTCGTAGCATTTTATACTCCCACTCAAATTCCTTGCCCATCCACGGAGAAAATGTCGTAGATGGCGGATTTTATTTTGCCACCGTTCAACTGGTGAGTTGCCCGTTTGGATCGCATTCCATTCGCGAGCAATTGTGTCATAAAATCCTTCTTGTCGGAACCACGATAATTCAAAAGAAAATTTGCAACAATTACCCTTGTACGCATGTTCTCCGGTATCTAATAACAACGGTGTATGATCCGACCCCGCACGGGTAAGAGCTTGCAGCGTTACCAGTGGATACTTTTGCTACCAGTCCACACTTGCTAGAAAACGATCCAACTTCTCAAGTGTTGACGTATCTCGTCGACTTGTCCAAGTATATTGTCTTCCAGACAATTGCAAATCCTTTAAGCTCAAACTTTCTATTATCGCATTAAAGATAGTAGGCCATCTAACATTAAAATTGTCATTATTTTTCTCATCTTGTCTCCTAATAATGTTAAAATCTCCCCCGACCAACAACGGTAGCGTCTCTACTTCGCAAATCCTTCGCAAATTCTGGAGAGCTGTTGTGAGCTAAAGCAGAAATTTCACATGCTCTGTAGTAGTATAATTTTAAAATCACTGTAGTTCCCAACGTCGGTTGACGATATGATCAACAATGTAAGTAAATATGGAGTTTCTATACAGGGATCTCAGGACAAAATGTACCCAAAAAAAGCCATATAAGGTATGCAGAACCAAAACTGAAAACAAGCATTACTTCCCAGCAGCATAAGCCTGTTGCATGCCTTGCATAACAACCATCCTACTGGTCTGAAGATCTCACCAGGATGTTGCTTATTTTGGTAGCTCATAAAGGGAGCAACATGACAATCATAAAGAGTAGCTGGTAGCCGTCACCCCGTCCGTATTTTTGCAGCTGTGAATTAGTCAATGCCCGAGACCTGGGATGCTAACCCACTCCAGGTGCATGACTATCTCGCCTGTCTCGGTGTTCCTCAGCTTCAGGAAGATGTCCTGGGAGACCTTGCCATCCTTCCATTTGATGTGGCTCTCGGCTGCCAAGCAGTTGTCATTTTCTGGGTGGATCGTCTTCATCACCGTGCCATCGGGGAGGCCACTCAGGTTGTCCTTCATGGCAATTTCGACGAAGTCGAGGATGCTGAACTCTGCGTCTCCCATGGTGTCATCCTTGGTGAAAGTATCATGGTCAAAGACGTCCTGTAATGAAAAATCCCAAAGAAGAGCTTAGTTTCAGGAACAAGGAGCGGCAAACGTTGATCTGTGTCGCCGAGTTTCTGAATTCCTGTAGGGAGAAGGCAGCAAATATCTGAAGGCCCAGTGAGCAGTGGAGATGTTGATCGACTTACAATCTTAACCGGGAGTGTCCAGTTCGTGATAGAAAGGGTGAGTTCCTCGTTCCATTCTGGGTTGATGGTCTTATATTTGATACTGGACTTCACTTTCTGCACATCACAAGAAACGAAATGCCAGGTAAAAGAGATAGGCTTTGTTGCTCTGGATAGCTAGTGCATAAAGATCCTTCAAAGGGGCCGGTAATATGAGAGTACAAGGTGCTATCCGGCGAGATATTGAAGTAACAAGATAAATACTACAGTATGAAGCAAGCTTTAAACTACCTACCTATATACCTGTAGAAAAAAGACGGTGGTAAATAAAGTGCACTTCTAAATACAAATACTGTCTGTTAATTTGGCGGCTCAATTCATCACAAATTTGCTCAAGAAAATAAGGGGATTCACATCTAAATTTTAGATTTGCCGCTCCATCCATGCACGATCTCTAAGCAACAAGAATGATGTACCCACCTGCTGGCCGAGGTGGATGACGACGTAGGGGTCGCTGCTGTGGGAGAGGGGGTCGCAGATGGCCAAGTTGAGCCCGCGCACCACCTTCAGCTTGAGCAGCCCAAGCAGGCGCTCCATGGATCGATTGGCGAGCTGCGAAAGAAGGTCGATCCGGCCAGGGGATCGAGGGGAAGAAGAAGAAGAAGACCGATCGTCGTGCACGAGTGGCGGAAGAATGGAGAGGCGGGCTAGCAGGCATGCATGCCTTTAGGAGGTAAGCGGCCGGACGACAAGGGCGGGGACACGCCCTATTTCTGAACTGCTCATGTCAATGGATCCATCCATCGTCAGGAGTGTGCATCCGTGCAACGGAGTGTGTGGGTTTCCTCAGCTGACTGCGACCGTCTGCAATTTCTTGGCCATTGTATATATGGACTACGCGGAGAGAGGCACGTAGGCGCAAGCAAGTACGTAGCGACAAAGTACGAAGGAGCGTTGTGCTCCTTGGACTGCAAAGTGATTTTGTCACTGTTGCCCCAACTCCCTGCATCGCCCCGACTGTCATCCTTGGTTGAAGAATCACTGCCAAAGATATGCGTCACGAAAAAAATATATACCAAGTGATATGTCGGAAACTAGCTTTTGCTCCCAAGCTTTAGTGATTCCGTCACTTTAAAAAATTCGAAAGTTATTATTAGAAGTCTCAAACAAATCTGAAAAAAAATCATGCATGTTCCCAACGATGCATGCCAGAAGCGTTCATAATCTTAATGCAAAAATATTTATATTATCACTAGTAGGAAAATGCTTATAGGTGGAAACACTTTTAATGGTGCACCAATTTGCCGTGCGCCACATACACGTTTTTAAGTGCGCCACAGAATTATGGCGCATCGAAACCACATGCGCCACAGAAAGTCATATTTCTGTGGCGCACCAGCCCCGTGCACCACAAAAATCTGACATTCTGTGGCGCACCATGCCCATGCGCCACAGAACTGCGAATTTCTGTGGTGCATGTAGGATGTGCGCCACAGAAATAAAAAAATCGAAAAAAATCCAAAAAATCGAAAAAATTCAAAAAAGTCTGAACACTTAAAAAAAATCAAAAATTCACAAAATTCAACAATCTTCTTTGTTATACATTTCCGTGTCTTTTTTGAATTTTTAAATTTTATGAAATTTTTGATTTTTTTTATTTTGTAGAAAAAAATCGTTTGTTTGAAATAACTTTTCTCTTTTCTTTTCGAATTCGTATTTTTCTCTAGTTTTTTTGACATATTTTTTTGCATTATTTCGACATCGTATGCAAAAGTTTTAGCCGTTACAAGTTTTTTTTTCTGTTTGTTGCAGAAAAGGTCAAAATTCATATTTCAAAATTTCTATACCTACTAGACACTCAAACCTAACTACAAGTCAAAGGATCTTATTTATTGAAATTTTTATCATTTTCTTTTACTTTCTGCAAGACTAAAAAGGCGATCCACCGAGGGGGGGGGGGGGGGGGGGGGGGGGGGGGGGTAG
Source organism: Poa pratensis (assembly GCA_947311845.1). Classification (NCBI taxonomy): domain Eukaryota; kingdom Viridiplantae; phylum Streptophyta; class Magnoliopsida; order Poales; family Poaceae; genus Poa; species Poa pratensis. The sequence continues at coordinate 108,795,446 of CAMZMU010000107.1, read as the reverse complement.
GCATGCATGATTTTTTTTGAAGTTTTTTAGTGATGAGGACATCACTAGTCCTTTACCATCTTTCCTATTGATGATGTTGCTGCTCAAGATAAGCCTAATGAAGTGAGGATTGGACCAATGACAAGGTCAAGAACAAAGTTATTAGAACAGCAGGTGAACTCACTCTTAATTGAATATGATGTTTGTGATTATGAGAATTTTATACTGCCTAAGTCTATGCATTTATGTATGATCAGGGTTATTGATAATACAAGCATTATCGGAGGAGAGGAGCAGCAATGCATGGAGGATGACATGGACAACGTGATGAACAAATCATTCAAGAGCTCGAGGGAGGAGAGGGAGCCAGGAGCACTTGAAGAAAATGAGTTCTGGACTCAACCAGATTATCCGGTTTTTCCCAGACCGGAATATCGGTCTGCTGATGGATTGCGCCAAAAAGGTTCTGGAATACATCGGATTATCCGAGTCATTTTGAATCGGATTATCCGGTTTAAGTGACAAGTTTCGCTCGATGGTTCTGTAGTCAACTGGAATATCCGGTCACCCGTGACCCGGAATATCCGGTCCGAGTTAAAACGGGCCTGCGTGCCTTTTTCGAGACCGATTCGACCTGGGTCGGTTTAGGTCGTGATTTTGGGCGTGGGAAGGTCTCCCAGCCGCCATATATACTCAGGAACTCCATTGTAATAGGTAGACCACGTTTAAGATAAACCCTAGATTGGATCTAAGCATTCATCTATAGAATTCCTCTTTGTTTCGATCGGGAATTCAACCCCTCCACTTTGTTGCGATCTGGAGGTTCTTGTTACCAAAGTTTGAGTGTGATATGTTGTTCCATTGGGAATTAGTAGATTGCAAAACCGCTTCGTGGTCGGCGGCTACGTTGCATCGGTGTGAGGCATCGCGAATATCCATTGGGTTGAAGAGCTGTTGCATTGGCAACAGGGGAGCAGCCGGAGAGTTCGTCGGATTCTCGCAAGTTATCCTTCATCATCATCCATCCACCCACCGCTCATCGAGAAGATCGGGCCACCCCATATCATCTTGGTATCAGATTTCCAGCGTTTACTCGGTGAGCATCCACAAATCCATCCCCGTAGATTTACTGTTTTTCGTCCTATCCAGAAAAAGCCAAAAATATTAGGTTTAGATTTCGCCATAGCCTTAGATTGCATCGGTTTACAAGTTTTAGTTGCTGGTCGTTTTCCTTTACGTAGCTTGTTCTTGTTCGAGTCGTAGAAGTCTAGGGTTATTTTTTTTGGGTCAATCGTTTCTGTGCCCTACCTACCTCAGTTTTATCTGCTTGTGCCACCCCCGCGTAGTTTCTCTCGTCCGTGCCCTGGCTGGGCCGCAAATGGCCCGTGCACGCCAAGACGGCCGTTTCCGTCTGGTCAATCGTAACTTGGCCTGACTTGTGGGGTCGGCCTGGGGCACCGGCCTGACTGGTGGGGTCGGATTGGTGGGGTCGACCTGGGTCCTCCTTGAAGTGGGACCGCTCAAGTGGGGACAGGAAGCGAGTCTCAAGTGGGGACAGGAAGGGACGAATCTGACGCCCAGGTTGGGTATCTCGGCCCCAATTAACACGTCGTTAACACCGAATTAACTGAATTAACACTGAATTAACTGAATTAACACCGAATTAACACTGAATTAACACACGTCATTGTTTAGTGACAATTCGTTGATTCCAAAGTAGGGACAGGAAGCGAGTCCTTGTTAAGTGGGGACCGAAACTAAAACTGAAAACTGAAACTCGATTTATAACTCGAATTCATAACTCGATTTATAATAGGATTCATAACTCGATTTGAAACCGAAACTCGATTAATAATAGGATTCATAAATCGATTTGAAACTGAAACTCGATTTGAAACTAAAATTCATATTACTATTAACACTAATTACAAAAGATTTTGGCGGTTTTACAAAAGATTAGACAATATTAGCACTGCTTTATGCACTGCTACTACGCCTAATACTACTACTAATCAGTAGCAGTGCAACTAATGCACTGCTACTGCTACTACGCCGGCCTCGGCTCCTACATGCGCCGCCTCTGGGCTGGCGGTTCGTCGTCGTCGTCGGCGCCGTCGTGGCCGTCGTTGCCGTCTTGGCCGTCGTTGCCATCTTGGCCGTCGTCGCCGTCATGGCCGTCGTCGCCGTCGTTGCCGTCCTCCTCCTCCTCGTCCTCCTCCTCCTCCTCCTCCTCGTCGGAGTCGGAGCCGTTGTCGTCCTGCGGCTCCAACTCCGGGTCCGAGTCCTCCTCCTCGGACCCGTCGTTGTCGTCGGAGTCGGGGTCGGAATCGGCGCCATCGCCGTCCTCCCCTGGTCGTCCTCGTCGCCCTCGCCGTCGTCGTCGCTCGGCATGTTCTCCTGCCAATGCCCGTGGCCCACTTCCCACCACGGGATCGGGTTCCCCTCGCTGTCGGAGTCGCTCGGGATGGCTTCATTCTGCCACCACGGATCCATTGGAGGGAAGGGGGTGGTTGGGGTTTTTTTTGGAGTGGAGAGAAGAGAGAAGAACTGCACTGCACCAATGCACAAGTAGACAAGAGAGAACCGAGTGAACCGCCGGCACAATGGGATTGGGGTTTTTTTGTGTGAAGGATAGTGATGAATTCACTGAAGCTGGCGCGTAGATCGATAACCGCTTGGGGCACCGAACAGGCGGCAGGCCGATCGCTTCGTTTTCTTGCCAATGCAGTGTGAAATGACAACACCATTTACAGATTATATTCGCAATGATGACATCGTGTGACCGCGCTTCACGTCTAGTCGAACTGGTGCCCCTTACTGACATGCCTGTAAATGTTCACCACGTCATCTGGTGCCCCTTGACGTGTAGAGTACAAGTGTCGAACAGTTGATGTGCGTCGTCGTTCTGGTCAAATTGAATGCAGTTGGAGACGCTGTGAGACATCTACACGTAGCAGAAGCATTTTTTGCGAGAACTGACGCGATTAACTTTTTGTTTACGTGCAAATATGCGTTGGTGCATCCGTGTCAACACACCAAGCACAATCTGGACATGAACTGGATGTGAACGGCACCCACAATGCGCGCTCTGTGTAGTTACGCGATCTGAACGTGTGTAGACCTTGTTTATCAACTTGAATCGTTAGTATATGACATAAGACGACTATGTGCGTAGGATTTTCCTTTTTTTGATTTTTTTTAATATTTGAGGCGCATTTCAAAATTCGGTCAAATTTCGGTAAAACCTACATTAAACAAGTTTAAAACTTGAAAATGAAAAACTAAGCATGGATCCTTCTTAGTCACTCCAAAATGAAACTTTGTGAGGTGTTTGAACATTTCATGTTGAAAATCCAAAACCCCTTCTCTTCACCCTTGAAATCATAGGACATTGTCTGAGATATCACCTTAGATACATGCATTTCTCATACGAAATGTTTATAGATGATGTTTATCAACTTGAAATGTGCGCAGGATTTTCCCTTTTTTTTTGATTTTTTTGAATATTTGAAGCTCATTTGAACCTCGAGTTCATATGACATAGTTCGAGGATATCACTTAGATACATGCATTTTTCATCTGAATGTGTATAGACATTGTTTGTCAGCTTGAATCATTAGTATATGACAAAATACGACTATGTGCGCATGATTTTCCATTTTTTGATTTTTTTTGAATATTTGAAGCTCATTTCAAATTTTGGTCAACTTAACGTTGACCGACATTTAAACAAGTTTAAAACATGAAATTTGAAAAACGAAGACTCGATCCTTCTTAGTCACTTCAAAATGAAGCTTGGACACTTTATCAAACTTTTCAAAACCCCGTTGAGTGCCTCCAAACCCCATTTGAACAATGACCGTTGAACTAACCCTAGCGTTGAACTGCAGCCGTCCGATCGTTCCTCTAGAAGGAATCTGCAGGCAGACTCGGGTGATCCGCGAGAAGCTCATTCTGCGTTCTGATTGGACGCGCGCGTATGACTAGGGCTTTACCCGCTGACGAGTGGACCACGGCGTACCCAATGGGGATTTTGGCTCGCCCACCCCCATTTGCCTGAGTGACACAAAATGGGGATTTTGGCTGTAACCCGTCATCGTAACTTAAATGGGGATTTTGGCACACCAAATGGGGATAGCCATGAGCTTGGTCAAATCTAGCTTGAATCCATATAAATTTTCAAATGAGCTTGGACTCGCTGAAAAATGTGTTTCAAATGAGCTACAAAGGTAGGGTAAACGGCTCCATTTGTAAGCAAAAATGGTGGACTCGCTGAAAAATGTCTTTCAAATGAGCTCCAAAGGTAGGGTAAACGGCCCCATTTCTAAGCAAAAATGGTGGACTCGCTGAAAAATGTCTTTCAAATGAGCTCCAAAGGTAGGGTAAACGAAACGACCCCATTTCTAAGCAAAAATGGTGGACTCGCTGAAAAATGTCTTTCAAATGAGCTCCAAAGGTAGGGTAAACGGCCCCATTTCTAAGCAACATTTGCAAACTGAAGTGGATTTTGGCACACCAAATGGGGATTTACACACACAATTGGAAACGTCAAGCACAAGGCCTTGCCAAATTTCATGGTAGTACATAATTATAAAATAGATCAACAACTAATAACTAAATTGGCACTTGCCCTTAATAAAGAAACTAATAACTAAAATGGACTACCACTAGTCCTCGTCATCGGAAACCTCCACCGACTCGGCCTTGCCCTTGCCCCTGCCCTTGCCCTTGGCATCGACCATTGGGGCGTTGCTGTTCGATGGCGACCACATGCCCTTCTTCTTCCCCTTGAGCCGTTGCTGCTCGGCGGCGGAATGCTTGGCCAGCTCCATGGCTTTCTGGTCGGCCATGGCCTAGGCCATACCCGGGTCCAGGACCTCCGTGACCTCGTCCTTCCAGGCCATGGTCCAGTCCATACCCGGGTCGTCCTCGTCGTCCTCGTCGGACAGATCGATGAAGGGAATGGGATCGGGAGCAATGGCCCTGCCCATGCCCCTGCCCCTGCGACTGCGCCTTGGAGACTCCCCGGATCGTGCAATCTCCATCCTTGAACGCATCCTGCTCGAACTTGGAGGAGTACGCCCACGCCCACGCCCACGCCCATGCCGCTTCCCACGCTCGCCTCAAGAAACCAAAGATAGCGGGCGTGGCGGCGGCGGTTCGAGCTGGGAGTGGAGCTGCCATCCCCACGAGCCATGGAGAGATAAGGGACTGGGTGAGGGTGTCTAGGAGAGGAAGAGGGGATTTGTGAGCGCAATGGGCAAGGAGATGGCTCCTTTTAAAGCCATCTGTGGTCTGGACGGCGTTGCGGTCTAGACGGCAGTAATGGCGACCAGGCATTGATTCGGATCCAGACTGCTCAGCTTGCAGCAGGACAGAGTAGGCAAGAGAGACGCGAGGACGGCGGAGCAGATGCGCGGCCGGGCCGGCAGTGTAGGCGGCGAGGCAGCTTTTTGCCGGCCAGGGGGGCACGCCATTGAAGGCGCGGCGCAAATTTGGGGACGGCGAGCACAGGCATGGTCGCATGGACGCGCACCTTCGGCTGCATGCAAGCACTCCTCCGCCGCTGGCCCCACTTGTAAGCTTTAAGTGGGACGGGGTGCATGCACTTCGCTGGGCCCACATGTAACAGGTTTGTTAACGGTCAAAGGGCGGAAACAGCCGTCTTGGCCGTGCGCGGGCCATTTGGGAGCCAGCCAGGGCACGGACGAGAGAAACTACGCAGGCATGGCACAAACAGATAAACCAGAGAGAACCAGGGCACAGAAGCAATAATCCCTATTTTTTTCCGAGTCGTTGCCGTTTTTCTGCCGTGGCACAGTTTCGTCAGTTTTTCTGCCGCGGTTACGATATCATTGTTTCGTCGAGTTTTCGTCCAGTTTTCGCCTACGCGTGACACAGTTTCGTCAGTTTTTCCTGCCGTGAGTCTGTATCGGAGACATAGACACAACCTTTCTACAGCCCGTGTTAGGAGCTTACCTATATAAGAGTAGCTAACGTTTTGTGCTCACAGGCTGCTCGTTTTCGTGTGTTTTGTATTTTTTAAGTTGCTGGCCATAGAAAATTGAAAAGTTAAAAAAAAGGAGAAAACAAGGGAAAAACAGAAAAGAAGCAAAGAGGCCAAAGTGAACAATTTTCGTGATCAAGTTGTAACACCACTAGTTTTTGAGCAATCGTGTGCCTGTTAGTTTGAGCTACTTGCTAGTGTCTTTCTAGTGCATTGTGACATTCTTGTTCATAGTTGCTTTGCCCCGTTTATCTCCACCGTGTGCGTTTCCAAGTGTGTCATACGATCAGCACTAGGATTTGTAAATTGGTGTAGTTAGGTATCCCTACCAAGCTCCACTAAAATACCCTGGTTTTGTTGTGTGACACTTTGAGACCCATAATATTCGCTTCACCCCATCCGTGCACGTTCTGCCCTACGAGAGGTAAACTTTTGTTATTCACTTTGGAACGGTAAGATACACAATTTCTTTCGGTTTTGAGTGAGTTGAGAGTTTTCCACATATATCTATATTCTGTTGTGCACTAATCATGTCTTCAGACGACGAGCGGGATAGCGTGGTACGGCAAAAGAAGGAGGGAACTGCGCCTGTTACTTGGAGAGAATATGAGGCTCTTCGTGATCATCTATCTCGTCAGTTCAATCATCAGTGTGACAAGATACAAAGTGATTTGGCTGCCACGGATACGAAGCTTGAGAATGTTCTTCAAACAGCGAATGATTCAGCGGCCAGATTGACAACTATACAGGCGAGTCTTGACACTTTGACTCGTGCTATGCGGACGATGACACAGCAACACAACCAGCCGGCTGATGATGCAAGTGTTCATGCTGATTTTGGAGATGACTTTGCTGCTGCGGAGGGGGATGATCCTGCTCATGTTCGCCATGGCCCACAACCATATGCGCATGGTGGGCGTGGAGTCGGTAGAGGTGTTGTACCTCCTGGTCGTGGCTTTGCGCCTGTTGGTGCACGCCGTAATATTGTTCATGCAGCCCCTAGCGATGATGATGTTTTGGGCAAACCCAAATTCAGCATTCCCAAATTTGAAGGTTCGATTGACGTGGAAGAATACATCAATTGGGAGCTGAAGATGGAGAAGTTATGGCGTTTGCATGAATGTACTGAAGATAGAAAGATCAAGCTCGCATCTTCTGAATTTGATGGTTATGCTTTGCTATGGTGGGACGGAATTGTGACTGCTAGGCGTGAAGCTAATGACTTGCCAATTCTGTCTTGGCGAGAGATGAAGGAAGAGATGCGCCACCGTTTTATTCCTCGTAATTACATCCGTTCTTTGTATGACAAGCTGCAGAATTTGAAGCAAGGCACCATGTCTGTCGATGAGTACTACAAGGAGATGGAGATGATTATGCAACGTGCTAAAGTGCGAGAAGAACCTGAACAAACTATGCAGCGTTTTCTTTCTGGTTTGAGCTTTAATATCAAGAGAATTGTGCGTCATCATCAATATGGCGATGTGCAAGATTTGTTGCATCAAGCACGTGAAGCTGAGTTACAGTTGGCCGAAGATGCCAAGTTTGCACCTCGTTTGTCCTATGGTCGAGGAAGTTTTACACAACGGACAACACCTAATGCGGTGTCGCCTAGTCCTGCTTCTAGTTTCCGTGGTCCAACGACACCATCCACATCAGTTTCGGCTACCCCTCCAGCTAAACCGGCACCGCAGCGTGCAGCTAGTGGTACGGGTTCTTCTAACTCTACAGCTCGCACACGTGATATGAACTGTCATACTTGTGGGGGTAAAGGTCATTTTAAGCATGAATGTCCAAACAAAAGGTGATGTTGATCAATGAGGAGACATGAGAATATGAGAGTGGTGATGAGGCTGATCCGAGTTCTGAAATTGTGGAGGACGATGAGCCTCGTGTGCATTATGCGGATGCTACACGTTTGCCGTCTATTGTTTGCACACCTAGAGCATTGAGTGTTACACCTAGTCCTGCGGAGCAGCGCTGCAATTTGTTTCAAACAAGAGCTGCTGTTGGTAATGGTAGGTCGTGCAAAGTGATCATTGATGGTGGCAGCTGCCACAATTTGGCTAGTAAAGAGCTTTGTCAAAAACTGAATCTGAAATATTTGCCACACCCACATCCATATTATATCCAGTGGTTGACGGATAGTGGAGAGATGAAGATTAGTCACATTGTGCGCATTGAATTTCAGATTGGGCCCTATAAGGACACCGTGGAGTGTGATGTGGTTCCTATGACGGTGTGCCATTTGTTGTTGGGACGTCCTTGGCAATATGATCGTGACGTACGTCACAATGGGAGAACCAACACATACCAACTCAATTGGGAGGGCAAGGAGATTATTTTGCGTCCTTTGACACCGCAAGACATTGTAAATGATTCTCGTCAAAAGGTTGAGGTTCACCGTGAGGATGAGAGTGAGAGATTAGCTAGTAGAGAGCCTCCACCTTCGGTGAGTGAGAGCCACCAGCCAAATTTGAGTGGTAAAAAAAAGTGAGGGAGTGAAAAAATTAACAATGTTAGCCACCAAATCTGATTTGAGAGAGTTTCGTGAGGATCCCACACTATTACCCATTGTGCTTATGTGCAAGGGGGAATTCTTGTTTCTAACGACATGACCCCTTGATGACCCACAAGTATAGGGGGTGTATCGCAGTACTTTCGATAAATAAGAGTGTCGAACCCAACGAGGAGCAGAAGGTGCTGGCAAGTAGTTTTGATCAAGAATTCACTGTAAAAGCTAGCAGACAGGTTTTCAGTAGTATTCGAAACAGCAGGTAATTCAGGCAGAGGAGGAAGGGAAGCAGCAGTCGAGTGACCCTGCATAGCATACATCACAAATTGCAAAAGTCAGAATCAAAAATCGCATATCGCAGAACATACGAGTGGCAAACTCTTCATTGCAAGCAGGCTATAACACATACATACCTCAAGCAAAGGGTTCTCCAACCCATATGGTTCAACAGGGCAGTCGACGTTGCAAGTGTCGGCTGCCGTCAGATTGGTGATGTGTCGCACATGCGTCAGCAGCTCGCTCCTTGACAGCTCCTCTGGGTTCATTCGGGTGATGTCACCCGCGCCTTCATACTCCCACATCGGGTGCGATCGGGCACGGATGGGCCACACCCGTCTCTTCATAAAGGTGGCGATTAGGTGGATGCCTGTGACCTTGTCCAGCATGCCTCCGATCTGAGCCAGCAAAGGGCTTGCCTCCTCCATTTCTTCGGCTGAGAGCTGGTGGTCCCACGCCTTGGTCTTGGCAAAAGCTGCGGTCGAGAAGGCGGCGACTCCATCTTGCTCGACACTCGCATAAAACCACCCTTTCCTCCATCCTTGGGCGGAGTCGACGGTCTTCAGGCGGAAATAGCGCGTGTCGCTGCGCACCTGGATGCCGCAGCCGCCCACGGGGTAGGTGCGACCACCTCCTTTGTTGGGTCGCACCATGAATATTGTCTTCCACAGCGCCCAGCTGGGCGCGACGCCGAGGAAGCACTCGCACAACGTGATAAAACACGCAATATGCATAATACCGTTCGGGGTGAGATCGTGGATCTGCACCCCGTAGGCAAAAAGAAGACCACGCACAAAGTCGTGCAGGGGAAGCGAGAAGCCCCTGGACACAAACTCCGCAAAGCAAACGCGCTCGTTGGCGCGTGGTTCGGGGCATACCTCCTTGGGCGACGGAGCGCGGACGGCGAGCTGCTCCGCGGGTGGCAGATATCCCTGCTCGCGGAGCTTGAGCAAATGGGCGTCCTTGATGGTGGACCTCGCCCAATCCCCGCTGTTCTTCTTCAGGGCAGCGGTGGACGCAGATGTACCTGCCACGGTCTTTTTGCCCTTGGCCGCATCGGTCGCGGCAGCAGCAGCAGCACCACGCTTGGAGCCCCCACCTTTCGCCATTGCAGCAGTGGAGGGTGTGGGAGGCAAAGATCTTGGGCGCAGAAACAATGGGGGCAAAGTGCGGGGAAGAAGATGAGACGAGGGGCGGCGCAGGGAGCAAATGGCAAGTAAAAAACTCTGCCAGCGCCGTCCCCACTATTTACCACAGAGCGCAAAAACGATCGCAGCCGTTGAAACAAATGCATACGCTCCGCGCGAAATCTGGCCATACACGTGGCAGCCGCGGAGAGCAACCGTCGCCGGCCACTCCGCCCACTACGCACGGGAATCCAGGACCATAATCACGCCCCGTGAAAATCGCGTCAGAACGGTCAAATCAAGTCCACGCGGCGTCATCCCTGGTCAGCTCTGCATAAACGGGCCCACAAAACAGAATCACGTCTTATCAAAGCCTCTCCAAGCACGCCACCGCTTGTCAGAGATAGCGGTCGCAAAATGCGTCATTGCTGACGTTATTCATACTGCGCAAATGGCATAAATGTCACTCGACGACATCTTAGGGTGGCTTCTCACAGGAATTTCGATTGGTTCTCGAGCAAAGGTCATACATGTCAGTCGAAGGAATTTCGACTGAAACATCATACTCCCATCGGGAGCATATCAAAAAATTTCTTTGACTAATATGTGCAGGGTAAAAAGATTTTGAGATTATCCTCCATTGCAAGCAATAAAGCACAATCTCGGGGGCTACTCCCATCGGGAGCGCTGTCGCGCACCCGATAGAATTATGGCAAAGTATCAGTCGACAAATCATTCGACTCAGTTCATAAGCAAAATCATATTCGAAATATTCCCGAGTTGATCCGACGATCTTTGGATGCTGCATGCATATTGCAAAGGTAAGACCCACCGATCAGTCGAGCTGGGCTAAGGACCGCTCCAGCAGCGTTATCCTTAAATTTTCCGTGTCAGCAGACATGATGAATTATCCCCGACGGACGCGTTGGGTTGATTCAAAATTGTACTGCAGTTCGATTCCGTAAGACCTCAACGGCCGTTTCGAGTCTGTCCAGTTTGTTCCAGATTCGAGTCCGGGGACTCGAGTTTGATTGAAAGCTAGTATGGTTTTGCCACAAATGGTAGTTAACTGGCCCCGATCCGTCGTGAGTGCCGGGCCTGCTAAGCTAATATCCCTTGACTATCATAAGTAAAAACTCATAGTCGATGAAACACTCGACATAGCCAACATGTGCTATTTCATAAGAATTCTAAATATAGATGCAAAAAATGTAACGTGCATGATGTATGAGTCCATGCCCGACTCTTCGAATCAGACAAGTACTCGGGGGCTACTGACATGGGTATGCCTATCGGGTACCCTACCATGAGGGTATCTGGTGCACGTATCGACTAGGCCCAACTATCAGAGCCTACATGAAGCCCATGAAGGGAGGCCCACGAAGATGAAGTATCCTCCAAGTTTGGCGAAACAATAGTCGGTTTAGAGTTTCCTTACTTGTAAATCGAGTCGGTTACGAACACCCGAGACCCAGCCTACTATTTAAGGACTGGGAGGGCCATCGAACCAGACAACGAACCACCAGAGCCACAAACCCTAGCGAGATTGACATCTCGCTGGAACCCTTGTAACCATCATATTCACAAAGCAATAACAGACAGGCAGGACGTAGGGGTGTTACCTCCACATGAGGGCCCTGAACCTGGGTAAAATCTTTGCCCTGCTTGTCAGCCGACGATACTTCCAGCTCTACCACGTTCTCTCCCCCATATTCATAACCTAGGGACCTTAACCATGGGTCTTGATGAGTCTACTCCTCGTCGGGGTGTATCGCAGTACTTTCGATAAATAAGAGTGTCGAACCCAACGAGGAGCAGAAGGTGCTGGCAAGTAGTTTTGATCAAGAATTCACTGTAAAAGCTAGCAGACAGGTTTTCAGTAGTATTCGAAACAGCAGGTAAAAACAGTGCAAGTAAATAAACGAGCGCGGCAACAAATGCAGCGAGTGGCCCAATCCTTTTGAGTGCAAAGGACAAGCCGAGTGTGTTACTTATAAGAGACAAATGTTCCTGAGGACACATGGGAATTTCGTCAAGTGCTTTCGCTTCGTGCAACTGGTTAATCTTCATTGTTTTGATAAGTGTTGTGTGGGTGAATCTATGCTAACGCACCGCCCTTCCTAGGACTAATACGCACTTGTGATTATACCCCCTGCAAGCATCCGCGAATGCAGAAAAGTAATTAAGATAAATCTAACCACAGCTTTAAACTCTGAGACCCTACGCTCCCTCGTGCACTATCTTACTAACGGGGGTTCAGGTTTCTGTCACTCCGGCAACCCCTCAACTAGCAAGCTAGGTACACGATGCATTCCCCTAGGCCCATAAAGGTGAAGTGTCATGTAGTCGACGTTCACATGACACCACTAGAAGAATGACACCACAACTTAAATATCAAACCATTAAATATTAACGCAGCATTATTTCACTACTAACAACATGACTTCCCCATGTCCTCAAGAACTACAAACTACTCACAAGACATCATATGGATCATGATCAGAGATGATATGGCAATGAATAACAATCTGGACATGAACACTAATCCACCAAACAAACTCAATAGCATCAATAACAAGGAGTAATCAACACCGGGAGAGTCTCCCCAATGAACTAGACAAGGTACAGCCCTAGATGTTACAGCAAGATGGATGTGGAGTCGGTGGAGATGATGGTGATGGCGCAGTGGATGATGGTGATGATGATCCCGATGAAGTCCAGCGTGATGACGATGACGATGGCGATGATTTCCCCTCTCCGGGAGGGAATTTCCCCGGCAGGATCTCCCTGCCAGAGAGCTCTTTCTCTCTCGGTGGTTTCCGTCCCGTGGAGGCGGCGGAATATTTCGTGGACGTACCCCCCGTGCTTAGGTTTTCGGGAGGCAGATATACGCGAAGAGGCAACCTGGGGGGTGGACCCAGGTGGCCACGCCATAGCTGGGCGCGGCCCACAGGCCAGCCGCGCCCAGGTGTGGCGTGGGGCCCACCTGGCTGCCTCCTTTTGGCTGCCTCCGGCATCTGACATTATAAGACCCCCAGAATTGGTTTCGTGATTTTTGGAGTTCCGCTGATATGCTGACTTGACGACGCTTTTTCCAGCAGAAACCTGACTCCGGAAGGATAATTCCCAATAATCATCAAACATGCAAAATAAGGCAAAATAACATAAGTATCATGTATTAATATGAAATATAAGGATAGATAATGACAAATTATGATATAAAATAGTGATGCAAAATGGACGTATCAACTCCCCCCAAGCTTAGACTCGCTTGTCCCCAAGCGAAAACTGAGCTCAGTAAACAAGTCCACATGTTTATGGAGTGAAGTGTCGATAATAAAGAATACGGACAAGAAGCATCAGTATTTACTCAGCTAAACAAGTCATTTTAAACAGCAGTCTCTACACATTCTACTTAACTTGGAACAAGTAATGGAACAACCACAAATAAAGGTACATTAAGCAAACCAATTGGATGTGGCAAACTGTGTTCTTGGTCAGAGAACAATCAACATTCTAACTTATCTTTCAAGAAGAGTCTTTATACTAGAGCTATATTGCAGAAATAGAGTTGCTCAATCATCACTGTTCCTTTCACATTCCAAAGAAAACTGTCAAAGTCATATTCTCAAAGATAAAACTTCATGTGCTCAAGCAAAGTAGACAAAACATGATAGGAAATATTATGAACTATAAATGATTGTATCTATAACAATTCGAGTGCTTGCTCGGGATAGAGGGAATAGGTTTACTGACTCAACAATAAATAAATGATAGGCCCTTCGCAGAGGGAAGCAGGGATTAAAACGTGTGCTAGAGCTTTTTAGTTCCCGAAGGCATAGAGAGTGTAAAAATATTGCTTTGAGAGGTGTATGCTATTGGTCAACAAATCAGTGGTAGAATCCTTGTCATCTTCCATACTAATTAACTTTTAGAGCGGTTCCGAGAGTTTATAGAACTGCACTTGTAACAAGCACTTATTGATGACACTCCTCCCAACCATTTCTTTCCACAAACCATGGCTTGACCGAATCCTCGGTTGCCGACCAACAATCACCGTGGAGGAGTGTCTATTTATTTATTTATTTATAGGGTGGACTAACCAGCTCTTTTAATGCAAAATAAAAGGTGGAGAAGCAGATGAAGCTGCCAATCCTTGTAAATCAGTTAGCATGGAAGATGACACATCTGCTACCACGTCCTTATGAGCTTGGTGAACAGTGACACAAAAAGGGATATAATAATAGTTTTGAATAGTTAAAGGTAGCACACGAGAAAATGTACTTGGAGTAGTGCGAACACTACATGATAGGTAGTTATGGTGGACACGAATGGAGTGCTTTGGTTCAGGGTTTTGGATGCACGAGAAGTATCTCCTCTCAGTACAAGGTTTTAGGCTAGCAAGGTTTAGTAGCAAGCACAAGAATTGAGAGAGACAAACACTTATAGATCTAATAGAACAACCATGCTATCTACTTTGTGGGCACAAAACACTTTAATTCAAGAATAATAAACTCATTGGCCAACAAAGAGGAAAACAATAGGGATAATGTTATTGCAACCAGTTCCCTCTTTTCTACTTAAGTGTAAAAAGTATTGATACTACTGACCAGTCTAAGTTTGCCACAACCAACTAAATTTACTTGCTGCACCCAAAGTGATGCCAATACTAATGTAACAAGATCAGCATATGACAAAGGACTTGCTGGCTAAAATAAAGTGTGCAGAAAGTAAAGATAAAGCTTCTCATTAATATTCCATCACAATAAACCTCACACCAACGGATACAACGATAACCAACTAAGGAGTGATACTCCACATTGCAAACTATCTCATATGATAACTTCTCTACTCATGGTACTAAGCAAAAATATAAAGATAAAGATAAAGATGGTGATACTGAAAACACCCCCCCAAGCTTGAAACAAGCTGGGAGTGTGTTGTTACCCATGGTGAATTACTCCCTTGGCGGTGATGGTGGTGGCGCCCCTCTAATGAGCTTCTCGGCAAGCTCCATTAACTCATCAACTCTACCAATGAGGGTGCGGACAAGCTCTGAATTCTGCTCAATGCGGTTCATCATCCTGTCAGAGGGTGAATCCCAGCTTTTGGAGTTGTTACCCCACTTCTCTTCAGCTTTGGAGCTCCCTTTTCCTGCATGGTCAGAACGATCCATATCCCAGCTACTGGGCAATTCTGATTCTGGAACTTTTTCAAAGGGATACTTATGGATGAGAGTGTGAAAAGGCCTTTTGGTATCTGAAGGAAGTGTTCTTGGAGCTAGGAAGCGACGAGGAACTCTCCCACCAGTGCTCATCCTCGCGCCCTGCCTGGCCCTGGGCTTGTTCTGCACCACTCCGATGCTTGCAACGGTAGCGGTGGGAATAGGACTTGGATCTTCCTCTTCTTCACCGACAGCTTCAGTCTTCTCCTTCTCCTCCTCAGCATCTTGGTCTTTCAGATCTTTCTTCAGGCCCTCCTTGTCAGGGTTGTTGGAGGCGACCATGGTGCTCTAGACTTCTACAACCCTGGCAGAAACAGCTCGAAAACAAACGCGACGAAAACACGAGATACGGACCTCGGGAGATCCGGGTAAATATATAGCAGAAAATAACGCGTGAAAAGGAAAGCACAGGGCGAAGCGGAGTCGGAGGGGGTCTCCGAGGCGACCACGCCATAGCTGGGCGCGGCCCAGGTGGGGCCCGCGCCCTGCTGTGGCGTGGTGCCCTCGGGCACCTCCTCCGGCACTTATTCGTCTTGATATTTCCAAAATTGTATAAAATAACTAATATAAAAGTTTCGAAGTAAAACGCGGACTTTTTCTTACCGAAACTCATACCTACTTCAAATCAGACTCTGCAGTTTCCTGTTTCTGAGTTTTAATAAATTCCTCCGGAGATACCATTTGAATAATATCAACATTTTCATTATAAGATTCTCCAGAAATATAATGTTTAAGTCTCTGCCCATTAACAACTTGAGGTTTGTCACCGTCAAGTGAATTAATTTTTATTGCACCAGAACGATAAACTTCTTCCACAATGTAAGGTCCTTCCCATTTTGAGAGTAATTTTCCTGCAAAAAATCTGAGACGAGACCTATACAATAAAACTTTATCACCTATGCAAAATTCTCTTTTTAAAATTCTCTTGTCATGCCATCTCTTAACTTTCTCTTTGAAAAGTTTAGCATTTTCATATGCTTCACTTCTCCATTCATCTAGAGAGCTTAACTCTAGCAACCTTTTCTCACCAGCTAATTTGAAATCTCTATTAAGCTCTTTGATTGCCCAATAGGCCTTGTGTTCTAATTCTAGAGGTAAATGACAAGCTTTTCCATAAACCATTTTATAAGGAGACATGCCCATAGGATTTTTATATGCTGTTCTATAAGCCCACAAAGCATCATTAAGCTTTCTAGCCCAATTCTTTCTAGACCTATTGACAGTCTTTTGCAAAATCAACTTAATTTCTCTATTTGATAACTCTACTTGACCACTAGTTTGAGGATGATACGGTGAAGCAATTCTGTGATTGACACCATATTTAGCAAGAGTTTTTCTAAAACCACCATGAATAAAGTGTGAACCACCATCAGTCATGAGATATCTAGGCACACCAAACCTCGAGAAAATAACATCCTTAAGCATTTTTAAGGAAGTCTTACCATCAGCACTAGAGGTTGGTATAGCCTCTACCCACTTAGTAACATAATCAACAGCAACTAGAATATGAGTATAACCATCTGAAGCGGGAAAAGGACCCATAAAGTCAAATCCCCAACAATCAAAAGGTTCAATAACAAGAGAATAATTCATAGGCATCTCATTACGTCTACTAATATTCCCAACTCTCTGACATTGATCACAGGTCAAAACAAATTTTCTTGCATCTTTAAAAAGAGTAGGCCAATAAAAACCTGATTGTAGAACCTTTTGTGCAGTTCTATCTCCGGCGTGATGTCCTCCATAAGCACTACCATGGCATTTATCCAATATTTCCTTCTGCTCATGCTCTGGAACACATCTTCTCATAATACCATCAACTCCTTCTCTATATAAATGTGGGTCATCCCAAAAATAATGCCTCAAGTCACAGAAGAATTTCCTCCTTTGCTGATAAGTAAAAGTTGGAGGCAAATACTTGGCAACAATAAAGTTAGCATAATCAGCATACCAGGGACAATCATTCGAATTTACCTTTATAGAAGCCAACTGCTCATTTCGAAAATTGTCATCAACAGGAATAGGATCATGCATTATATTTTCTAATCTAGACAGATTATCAGCAACAGGATTTTCAGCACCTTTTCTATCAACAATATGCAAATCGAACTCTTGTAACAGGAGAACCCATCTAATAAGTCTAGGCTTAGCATCCTTCTTATCCATAAGGTATTTAATAGCAGCATGATCAGTATGAATAGTTACCTTAGAATCAACAATATAAGGTCTAAACTTATCACAAGCAAACACTACTGCTAAAAATTCCTTCTCAGTAGTAGCATAATTCTTTTGAGCTGCATCAAGAGTCTTACTAGCATAATGAATAACATTTAACTTTTTATCTACTCGCTGTCCTAAAACAGCACCTACAGCAAAATCACTAGCATCACACATAATTTCAAATGGTAAAGTCCAGTCTGGTGGTTGAACAATAGGAGCAGTTATTAAAGCCTTCTTCAAAATTTCGAATGCCTCTTTACACTCGTCATCAAAAACAAATGGAACATCCTTTTGAAGAAGATTGGTAAGTGGCTTTGAAATTTTAGAGAAATCTTTAATAAACCTTCTATAAAAACCAGCATGACCAAGAACACTACGAATACCTTTCACATCTCGGGGGCATGGCATTTTCTCAATTGCTTCCACTTTAGCTCTATCAACTTCAATACCTCTTTCAGAAATTTTATGCCCAAGAACAATGCCTTCATTAACCATAAAATGGCATTTCTCCCAATTAAGAACAAGATTGGTTTCTTCACATCTCTGCAAAACTTTGTCAAGATTGTGCAAACAGTTATCAAAAGAAGTTCCATAGACGGAGAAATCGTCCATGAAGACTTCCACAATTTCTTCACAAAAACCGTGAAAAATAGCAGACATGCATCTCTGAAAAGTAGCAGGAGCATTACATAAACCAAAAGGCATACGTCTATAAGCATAAGTACCATAAGGACAGGTAAAAGTGGTTTTCTCCTGATCTTCCTTTCTAACAGCTATTTGGGAAAAACCAGAATAACCATCAAGGAAACAAAAATGAGTTTTCTTAGACAACCTTTCTAACATCTGATCAATAAAAGGCAAAGGATAATGATCTTTCTTAGTAACCTTATTGACCTTACGAAAATCAATGCACATTCTATAACCAACTACAACTCTCTGAGGAATAAGCTCATCATTTTCATTAGGCACAACAGTTATTCCTCCTTTCTTAGGAACACAATGAACAGGACTAACCCATCTACTATCAGCAATAGGATAAATTATACCTGCTTCAAGAAGTTTTAATACCTCATTTCTTACCACTTCCTTCATCTTAGGAATTAAACGACGTTGATGCTCAACAACAGGCTTGGCATCAGGCTCAATATTAATAGCATGCTGACATATAGCAGGAGAAATCCCTTTTAAATCATCAAGAGTATAGCCCATTGCGCCTCTATGTTTCTTCAGAACTTGCAATAATTTTGCTTCTTCATCTCCTGAAAGTTTAGAACTAATAATAACAGGATATATTTTCTTATCATCAATATGAACATACTTAAGATTATCAGGTAAAGGCTTAAGATCAAAAACAGGGTCTTCTTTAGGAGGGGGCGCAATTCCCAGGTCCTCCACAGGTAAATCATGCCTAAGCATTTGAGGTTGACGCAGAAAGATGTCGTCAATCTCCCTTCTTTCTTCTGCAAAAACTTCACTTTCGTGGTCTTCCAAAAATTGCTGCAAAGCATTGTTAGGACCAACAGCAATAGAAGCAAGCTGTTCAACTTGAAAGTTCTCATTAGGCATTTCAGGTTCATAATGATTCTTAGCAAATTTTGAAAAATTAAACTCATAAGACTCTCCATCGAATCTAGTAAATTTTTCTCTTTTTGACAGTCAATAATAGCACCACAAGTATTCAGGAAAGGTCTACCAAAAATAATAGGACAAGAGTCACTAGCAGCAGAACCGAGAACTAAGAAATCAGCAGGGTATTTAGTCTTACCACATAAAACTTCAACATCTCTGACAATGCCAACTGGACAGATAGTTTCCCTATTAGCAAGCTGAATAACCACATCAATATCTTCCAATTCGCAAGGATCAATTTCCTTCCTGATTTCCTTGTAGAGAGCATAAGGGATAGCGCTGGAACTAGCACCAATATCACAGAGACCATAATAACAATGCTCACCTATTTTAACAGAAAGCACAGGAACACTAGGCTTTCGAGCTCTTTTAGGATGTGTAACCATGTTAGAAGCTTCTTCACAAAACACAATATGACCTCCTTCTACATTTTCAGTTACAAGTTCCTTAACCATAGCTACTTCATGTTCTACACTAATTTGCTCATCAGGTTCCCTAGGTTTACGTTCACTTTTGCTAACCACACTAGCCAAAATAGAGTGTTCTTTTACTTTAACAGGAAAAGGTATTTTTTCAATATAGGGTTCTGGTATAATGCGATCAACAGTTTGAACTTCAACATTTTTAGCAAGAGCAAAATTAGCATTATCTTCATAAGGTTCATGATACTTTTCCCAACCTTGTCTAGGAATATCGAGATACGAGGCAAAGGCCTTAAAGTAATTAACAACAACTTGAGAATCAAGACCATAAGTAGCATTAAAATTACGAAAACTATCAGTCTCCATAAAGGATTTAATGCATTCGAAATCATAATTTATACCTGACTCCCTACCTTTGTCGTTCTCCCATCCTTCAGTATTTTCCTGGATACGATCAAGAAGATCCCATTTATCTTCATCCTTCATACGAGTGAATGACCAAGAACAAGAAGTGTCCAATAAATCTTTATCATGATAGGAAAGTCTTGCATAAAAGTTATTGATGACAATATTACTTGGAATCCCATGAACAGGGCATTTGAGCATTAATAATTTCAATCTCCCCCAAGCTTGGGCAATACTTTCTCCCTCATAAGGCCAAAAAGTGAATATAGAATTCCGATCCTTATGAATCTCACTTGGAGGATAAAACTTGTAATAAAAGAGAGGGACAATTTCAGCCCAGCTCAATGAAGGACCATTCTTCAGCAGACTATACCATTCAGCAGCTCTGCCATCCAGCGACAGAGTAAATAATTTCCTTTTAATAATGTCCATCGAAATACCTGCACACTTGAACAAACCGCATAGTTCATGTATATAAAGCAAATGATTACCAGGATGAACAGTTCCATCATAGCGGTTATCCATAATACGTCCAACAATTTTCGTAGGTATTTTAAATGGAACAATCTCAGCAGATGGAGGATCATCTACTACCGTAGCAGTGGTAGTAGTCCTCCCAAACAGCGAACCAAATGGATTTGACTCCATAACAGTCATTACAGTAAATAATTTCCTTACCAATTTCCTTACCAATAGCGCTTCACTCCCCGGCAACGGCGCCAGAAAATAGTCTTGATGACCCACAAGTATAGGGGGTGTATCGCAGTACTTTCGATAAATAAGAGTGTCGAACCCAACGAGGAGCAGAAGGTGCTGGCAAGTAGTTTTGATCAAGAATTCACTGTAAAAGCTAGCAGACAGGTTTTCAGTAGTATTCGAAACAGCAGGTAAAAACAGTGCAAGTAAATAAACGAGCGCGGCAACAAATGCAGCGAGTGGCCCAATCCTTTTGAGTGCAAAGGACAAGCCGAGTGTGTTACTTATAAGAGACAAATGTTCCTGAGGACACATGGGAATTTCGTCAAGTGCTTTCGCTTCGTGCAACTGGTTAATCTTCATTGTTTTGATAAGTGTTGTGTGGGTGAATCTATGCTAACGCACCGCCCTTCCTAGGACTAATACGCACTTGTGATTATACCCCCTGCAAGCATCCGCGAATGCAGAAAAGTAATTAAGATAAATCTAACCACAGCTTTAAACTCTGAGACCCTACGCTCCCTCGTGCACTATCTTACTAACGGGGGTTCAGGTTTCTGTCACTCCGGCAACCCCTCAACTAGCAAGCTAGGTACACGATGCATTCCCCTAGGCCCATAAAGGTGAAGTGTCATGTAGTCGACGTTCACATGACACCACTAGAAGAATGACACCACAACTTAAATATCAAACCATTAAATATTAACGCAGCATTATTTCACTACTAACAACATGACTTCCCCATGTCCTCAAGAACTACAAACTACTCACAAGACATCATATGGATCATGATCAGAGATGATATGGCAATGAATAACAATCTGGACATGAACACTAATCCACCAAACAAACTCAATAGCATCAATAACAAGGAGTAATCAACACCGGGAGAGTCTCCCCAATGAACTAGACAAGGTACAGCCCTAGATGTTACAGCAAGATGGATGTGGAGTCGGTGGAGATGATGGTGATGGCGCAGTGGATGATGGTGATGATGATCCCGATGAAGTCCAGCGTGATGACGATGACGATGGCGATGATTTCCCCTCTCCGGGAGGGAATTTCCCCGGCAGGATCTCCCTGCCAGAGAGCTCTTTCTCTCTCGGTGGTTTCCGTCCCGTGGAGGCGGCGGAATATTTCGTGGACGTACCCCCCGTGCTTAGGTTTTCGGGAGGCAGATATACGCGAAGAGGCAACCTGGGGGGTGGACCCAGGTGGCCACGCCATAGCTGGGCGCGGCCCACAGGCCAGCCGCGCCCAGGTGTGGCGTGGGGCCCACCTGGCCCACCTGGCTGCCTCCTTTTGGCTGCCTCCGGCATCTGACATTATAAGACCCCCAGAATTGGTTTCGTGATTTTTGGAGTTCCGCTGATATGCTGACTTGACGACGCTTTTTCCAGCAGAAACCTGACTCCGGAAGGATAATTCCCAATAATCATCAAACATGCAAAATAAGGCAAAATAACATAAGTATCATGTATTAATATGAAATATAAGGATAGATAATGACAAATTATGATATAAAATAGTGATGCAAAATGGACGTATCACCCCTCTCTCTATTGGTGTTTCTAATGTTTTGCAGGAATTTGGTGACGTGTTTCCGGAGGAAGTGCCCGCGGGTTTGCCACCATTGCGGGGTATTGAGCATCAAATTGATTTGATTCCTGGAGCTACACTTCCCAACCGAGCTCCCTACAGGACCAACCCCGATGAGACAAATGAGATACATCGACAAGTACAAGAGCTTCTTGACAAAGGGTATGTGCGTGTGAGCTTAAACCCTTGTGCTGTTCCTGTTATTTTGGTTCCTAAGAAAAATGGTACTTGGCGCATGTGCGTAGATTGTAGAGCGATTAATAACATCACTATTCGATATAGACATCCTATTCCCCATTTGGATGATATGCTAGATGAACTTAGTGGTGCTGTTATTTTCTCTAAAATTGATTTGCGTAGTGGATATCATCAAATTAGGATGAAAGAAGGAGATGAATGGAAAACTGCTTTCAAAACTAAATTTGGGTTATATGAGTGCTTAGTGATGCCTTTTGGTTTAACTAATGCTCCTAGTACTTTTATGCGATTGATGAAAGGCATTTCATTGGTAAATTTGTGGTAGTCTATTTTGACAATATTTTGATCTATAGCCACAATGAATCTGAACATTCTGATCATATTCGACAAGTTTTGCAAGTGTTGTGTGATAATAAGCTGTATGGAAATCTTGCTAAGTGCACTTTTTGCAAAGATAAGGTCATATTTCTGGGATTTGTTGTTTCTAAGCATGGTGTAGAGGTCGATGAATCTAAAATCGACGCAATTAAAGATTGGCCTACCCCATGAATCTTAGTCAAATACGAAGTTTTCTTGGACTTGCTGGTTTTTATCGGCGTTTTGTGAAAGATTTCAGTACTATTGCTGCACCTTTGAATGATCTTACTAAGAAAGGTGTTGCGTTTGTGTGGGGCGCAGCCCAAGATATTGCTTTTGATGAGCTGAAACACCGTTTGATTTCTGCATCGTTACTTATGCTTCCTAATTTCAATAAGCAATTTGATATTGAATGTGATGCTAGTGGAATTGGAATAGGAGGAGTTTTGATGCAAGAGGGTAAACCAATTGCATATTTTTCTGAAAAATTGAATGGTGCACAATTGAACTATCCTGTTTATGATAAAGAATTGTATGCTCTTGTTCGTGTTCTTGAGGTTTGGCAACATTATTTGTGGCCAAAGGAATTTATCATACATTCTGATCATGAAGCTTTGAAATATTTGAAGTGCCAATCTAACTTGAATAAGCGTCATGCTAAGTGGGTTGAGTTTATTGAATCCTTCCCATACATTATTAAGTACAAGAAAGGCAAAGAGAATGTGGTTGCTGATGCACTCTCTAGGAAAAGCATGCTTTTGACACACCTAGATGTTCAAGTTCCTGGATTAGAGAGTTTGCGTGATTTATATGCTAATGATACTAATTTTTCCATGCCTTTTGCTAAATGTTCTACTGTGAAAGCTTGGGAAAAATACCATATGCATGATGGATATTTGTTTAGAGCTAACAAATTATGTGTGCCAGAATCGTCCGTGCGTTTGTTGTTGTTGCAGGAATCACATGGTGGCGGTTTGATGGGACACTTTGGGCGTGAGAAGACGCTGCTGATGTTGGCTGATCATTTTTATTGGCCAAGGATGAGGCGTGATGTGGACAGGTTTGTCAAGCGTTGCATCACTTGCAACAAGGCGAAGTCCAAGCTGAAGCCTCATGGTTTGTATACTCCTCTTCCTACTCCTACGTACTACACCATGGGAAGATATCAGCATGGATTTTGTGTTAGGATTGCCTAGGACTAGTAGGGGACATGATTCTATTATTGTGGTAGTGGATCGATTTTCTAAGTTGGCTCATTTTATTGCCTGCCACAAAAGCGACGATGCGTCGCATATTGCTAACCTGTTTTTCAGGGAGATCGTGCGCATACATGGAGTACCTAAGACGATCGTTTCTGACCGTGATGTGAAGTTCATGAGCTACTTCTGGAAGACACTTTGGGGCAAGCTGGGAACAAAGCTGCTGTTTAGTACCACTTGTCATCCCCAAACTGATGGACAGACGGAGGTGGTGAACCGCACACTTTCGGCGTTGTTGCGGACAATGATCAAGAAGAATCTGCGTGTGTGGGAGGAGTGTTTGCCGCATGTGGAGTTTGCATATAACAGGGCGGTGCATTCAACCACGCAATTGTGCCTGTTTGAGGTGGTCTATGGTTATAAACCCATTACACCACTTGATTTGCTGCCGCTTCCATTACATGAGAGAGTCAACATGGAGGCATCGAAGCATGCAGATTTTGTGAGGAATATGCATGAGAAGACTAAAGACGCTATAGAGAAAAAAGGCAAGTACAATGCTGCTCGTGTTAATAAGAAACGCAAGGAGGTGATCTTTCAGCCCGGCGACATGGTTTGGGTACACTTTCGCAAAGACAGATTTCCTGTTCAGCGCAAGTCTAAGTTGATGCCGCGTGATGATGGTCCTTTTAAAGTTCTTGCCAAGATAAATGACAATGCATACAAGATAGATCTTCCTACAACTGAGTTCGGCGTGAGTAATACGTTCAATGTTGCTGATTTGACGCCATATGCTGAAGAAGACCTTGATGCGTCAGGGTCGACGCCTTTTCAAGGGGGGGAGGATGATGAGGACATCCCTAGTCCTTTACCATCTTTTCCTATTGATGATGTTGCTGCTCAAGATAAGCCTAATGAAGTGAGGATTGGACCAATGACAAGATCAAGAACAAAGTTATTAGAACAGCAGGTGAACTCACTCTTAATTGAATATGATTTTTGTGATTATGAGAATTTTATACTGCCTAAGTCTATGCATTTATGTATGATCAGGGTTATTGATAACACAAGCATTATCGGAGGAGAGGAGCAGCAATGCATGGAGGATGACATGGACAACGTGATGAACAAATCATTCAAGAGCTCAAGGGAGGAGAGGGAGGCAGGAGCACTTGAAGAAAATGAGTTCTGGACTCAACCAGATTATCCGGTTTTTCCCAGACCGAAATATCCGGTCTGCTGATGGATTGCGCCAAAAAGGTTCTGGAATACATCGGATTATCCGAGTCACTTTGAATTGGATTATCCGGTTTAAGTGACTAGTTTCGCTCGATGGTTCTGTAGTCAACCGGAATATCCGGTCACCCGTGACCGGAATATCCGGTCCGAGTTAAAACGGGCATGCGTGCCTTTTTCGAGACCGATTCGACCTGGGTCGGTTTAGGTCGTGATTTTGGACGTGGGGAGGTCTCCCCAGCCGCCATATATACTCAGGAACTCCATTGTAATAGGTAGACCACGTTTAAGATAAACCCTAGATTGGATCTAAGCATTCATCTATAGAATTCTTCTTTGTTTCGATCGGGAATTCAATCCCTCCACTTTGTTGCAATCTGGAGGTTATTGTTACCAAACTTTGAGTGTGATCTGTTGTTCCATTGGGAATTAGTAGATTGCAAAACCGCTTCGTGGTCGGTGGCTACGTTGCATCGGTGTGAGGCGTCGCGAATATCCATTGGGTTGAAGAGCTGTTGCATTGGCAACAGGGGAGCAGACGGAGAGTTCGTCGGATTCCCGCAAGTTATACTTCATCATCATCCATCCACCCACCGCTCATCGAGAAGATCGGGCCACCCCATATCATTTAGATTTTTCTATTTTTGTGGATTTTCTGAAACTTTTCAATCTCCTTTTGAAACTTTAGAAGTTTTTGAAAATTTCGAAATTTAAAAATACATATACCACACATATACACATACAAGACTTAAGAGGGTTTATATGATATATATATCAATAAGAAATTGAGTAGCACAAGGGTAGGTGTACTAGATGGAACTTAGAAGTTAAGCATGCTAGGGTTGGAGCAATTTGAGGATGGGTGACCTAGGTATCAGTTCGAAAATCCAAAAATAATTCAACTAATTAGGATTTTCAATATTATTTCTTTTATTGATTTTTTTTTATTTTTTGAAACTTTTTTATATTTGTTTTTGCATTTTTTGATTTTTTGAGAATTCTGTGGCGCACATGGTTTTGTTGCGCTACAGAAATGTGAGAATTCTGTGGCGCACCAAGCCCATGTGCCACAGAAAAAAAATTAGTGGCGAGTATTCTGTGGTGCGCCACAGAATTGCTATTTGGTGCGCCACTAATAGGCCTTTTTCTACTAGTGTATAGCCTACACAAAAAATGACAAAATGTGTAGATTTGAAACTATGCATTGTTAACTTTAATCAGATATGTGAATTTGTCATTTTTGTGTAGGTCGAAATGTATAATATTTCGCTCTATAAATTTTCACGTCTATAGGATACATCATCATGAACACCCATGATTAGTTTCAGATTTTTTTAAAAAAAACTTTTAAGTATTGTTTTTGAACTTTTTGAAGTGGCGGGAGCAGTGGAACTAGGGTACAGGAAATCTCCAGCTTAAATATCAGGATTACGAACAAGAGGGAGCAAATATTCATTGACTTGACGATCCATATTTCCCTGCCCTTGCTAGCTATGCCAAATGAACAAATCCTTTTTTCCTGATAAAGGGCATATTGATATGATAGTAAGATAGCAATTAAATCAAACTCTACACCACCATAATGTTATGAACAAATCGACACGTTAAGCATCCAAGAAGATAAACAAAAGAAAAAGAGATCTTCTCTTGTGCATCAACGCGACACAGGCCGTCCATGGGAAGGTGGAGATACTTGCTTGTTAAATCTTCTCTTTTTCTCCTACAACTTGTTTGATTTTGCTTGTTGAATCTGAATGGAAGTTTTTTTTTATAGAAAAGAGGTATCCCGGCCTCTGCAATCTGAATGGAAGTGCTACTCATGTTTGTAAAAGTCTGAATCTGCATCTGAATGGAGTGTGTGGCGTGGTGCAACGAGATGGGAGTTCGCGAGCGCCGCCGCTCGTCGCTAAGAACTGTTGTTATGTGTAGTATATAGCCGTTGGAATAAGCTGACCACGGGCCAAATCTTCCTAACCCGATATCGGCCCAATCAACGTATACGTACACGCCAAAATCCATAAAACATCTACTCCCTCCGTCCCAAAATAAGTGTCTCAAAGTTGTATAAAAGTGAATGTATCTATACTTATTTCATGTCTAGATACATCTACTTTTTGACAAATCTAAGACAGTTATTTTGGGACAGAGGGAGTATTATATTATTAAAACAACAAACAACCAACGGTGTAGATTTGTTACGCTAAAACTAAGATGTATAAACGGTACAGATTTATCAACCACGTAAGAAGGCAAGAACGGATCTGAAAACAAGGAGATCGATCAATCTACCGTGTCTGACAATGTTGCACTATACATGGACTCTTCTCTACGTTTTCCTATTCAAATACGAAGGCTAGCCTTGCCAAAAGGAAGTACGACTCCTAGCAATCAATGGATGCTTGGCGGACTCGCGTTTATTTGTCCCAGCATAATCGACGGCGATCGATCTGCCGTCTAGGCCCGCGGCAGACATCGGAGAGGAGGCCATCGGCAAGTACTCGACCAGGCGACGTCCCTACAACAGTTTGCCCCGGTCGGACAAAGGTATCAGCCAGGAGAGCGCCGATCTCACGTCCTACAACTCGCCGGAGGCACCGGCCGGGGAGGGCGATCTCACGTCCTATAACTCGCGGGCTGCAGATTCTTGCCGGATATAGTTGGCCAAGACCATAGTAGGTTGATCCATCAGCTTCCAAGGAGCAGCCCGTCCAGATTACATTAGGTGCGTGTCGGCCGGCGTGAGTCACGCAGATTGTTCTCGATGTATATATGGTCACGGCGAAACCATGCAGGTACACATCCGATCTCTTCCTGAATCCAATTGATTCACGAACATTTTCGTAAATTGATTCACTAGCCAGCCTTCAGCGTGTACAAGAGAAATAAAAGAATCTTCTTCACTGTGCTTCAGAAGTTGTCTACACATGTGATCTAACGGCAGCTATCGGCGGAAGTTTGTGCTGTCACCGGCGCCATTCGTACAGCCATCCAATATGACAAGAGTACGTAATATGTATTTTTGTGCATTTACCAATAAAGTATCTTGACTGTCTATGTCGACAAGGTTCATAATACTTTGTGATTTCAGAGCTGCTATTGAAAAGACTTTTCACGCAGATTGTTTTCAATGTATTGTCATGGCGAAATCATGTGCACATCCGATCTCTTGACCTGAATCCAATTGATTCACTAACCTTTATAAATTTATTCGCTAACCAGCTTCAGGATTTTGATTGATTTAGCATGTACAAGAGAAATAAAAGGGCCTTTCTTCAGAGGTTGTTTACATCTAACGGCAGTGATCGGCGGAAGTTTGTGCTGTCACATGCGCCATTTGTACAGCCACCCAATACGAAAAGAGTAGGTGATATAAATTTTTGTGCATGCACCAATAATTTAGAAGAATATTGTTAGTATATACTTTGTGATTTCAGGAGCTGCATGGCCAGGGACTCATGTCACAATGACATGCATGTATGGGCTCAGATGGTGGTGACACGAAACAGGTTTGGATTCTTTTTTTTTTGCTGATCCGCTGAAACTGTACATATGTGTATTACACGTTCTTCGTTCAGCTGCTAAATATTTTGTCTTAGTTTACATCATACGATATGAATTTGAAAATATACCGCTCTGTAATTAATATCGAGGCAGAGGTTAAGCTCTAAATCATTAATGCAGAAATTTGTCGAGTGGTCACAAGAGATTTGGAGATTGAAGAAAAGGATATCAGTATGCTTCTTTTTTTAAGCCTCGCCTCTTCCTTCTAATTAAACAAAATACATTAAAGATTTGTTCCAAGTATATATCAGTTGAAGTTTTCAGTAAAATAAGTTTACCAAATACTTTTACTCCGTACATGTAGTAATATTTCCCCAGTATTAGTGCTGCTACTGACCAAGACTAACTGAATTTTGTTTTCTAGGATGTGTTTAAAATAACTGATACATCTGTAGTTGATTTCCTAACATTGAAATTGGAGGATGCCGCGGCTCCATATTGTTCTCAAGGTCAAATGTAAATAGTTTGGTTACAAGGAACATATGCAGCTACTCTCGCTCTTTGGTCTGGACAGTCGTCAGATCTGATAATAATAGAAAGCTTCATTTCCCTTAACGTTTAGAGGTTCATCAATTGCTCCAAAGAGTTCATCTTTATCGTAATGCTACCAAATCTGTACGTATCTTTGGTTTTCCTCACAGTATAACTTTTTGTGGAAGCGAGCACGTATTTATTCAGGAACATATATTCAACCTTTTGTAGTTTCTGTTGCATGTGCAGATAATATAGTCTCTACTCCAGTTAGACTTGAAAGGCTGGATATTAATGAAAAATTTCAGATTTTGTTGGCGAGGTTGCATCAACAAATATGTTTAGTGGATATCAGTATAACAATAAAGGTACGTATAGTTTCAAGTTTGTATTTGCTTGCAGCATTAAGTTTTTTTTCAGTTTTTAAGTTGTGGC
Organism: Poa pratensis; assembly: GCA_947311845.1. Classification (NCBI taxonomy): domain Eukaryota; kingdom Viridiplantae; phylum Streptophyta; class Magnoliopsida; order Poales; family Poaceae; genus Poa; species Poa pratensis. The sequence continues at coordinate 108,765,893 of CAMZMU010000107.1, read as the reverse complement.
ATGACACCATCACTGAAAAGAATTAACCAAGGAAATATATGTGAATGACAGAAGAAATTACAATACTTAAAGGAGCTGATGATGTTGACTGACTTGGACGCTCTGAGATGAATGTAAGCGGATGAGTTTTTAGAATGTGGAGCTATGAAGATTTTTTAAAAAAATCAGTGTCTATAGTAGAAAATGGAGAGTATTAGACTATTAGTTCCATAGACTCGCCACTGCCTTGATGCTAATGAACAGCGCTGACTGAATTTTGTTTTCTAGGATGTGTTTAAACTAACAATAAATCTGTATTTGATTTCACTATTTTGATAGGAATTCCTAGAATTGCATGAGTAATTCAAAGTGAAGGATGTCTGGACGGCAGGGCGCCATGTGAGGAGCGAGGTAGAGCGATTCTATATTGGACTCAAGGTGAACTCTACGCAGTTTTGTTCCAAGGGATAAATTCTGTGACTATGGATATATATAGACTTGACAGCCGGCAGATCTTTCAACTAGGATTATAAAATCTTCATTTTTCGGTAATGTTTAGAGGTTGATCAATTGTTTCGAAGAATTCCATATTATCATAATCTCTACCAAACCAATGTACATATCGAGTTTGGTTCTCCTCAGAGCATAAGTCTTTATGGTAAGCAGAATGTATTTATTGAAGAACATCTGATGAAATTATTCTGCCTAAAGGCAACTATAATCCAACTATGATATTTGTGCAAATCTGGGTACCCGTAAACAAAATTGCCGCCATAAATTGCTTGACATGAGGCAATGTTGTTGGGTACGTACCCTCGCACTAAGGAGTGCAGATAAACATATCAGATGTAATAAAACTTTAGGATGTCTCAACAATACTATTTTGACAAGTCGTGACTCTTGGTCCAAATATATAGTGTTGGGGTTTTATTATGAGAATGAATGAGAAATGCATATTCGTTGAATTTCAAGTGGCAGTGGGTTATTTAAATCTTGAAAGATTATACAGAATTCATATTCCTTTTTTAGAAAACTGTAGTGGCACATCATAAATGCACGCTGAACATAAAACACACAAACCAAAATATTTTTAAATCTAAATTGAAATAAATGCGCAGGCCACCCCGCTAGTTCCAAGAAAAATATAAAAAAAAGACCCTGCCACAGTGATCTACAACTCACAGCAACTAGAGCCAAACAGTCATCAATCACACAACACCATAACTTCACTCAAAATGAACAAATCCTTAATTACAAAATTCACTCAAGATACACCATGTACATGATCATCCCTGTTTGTGCACATTTCTCGTATCCCTCACTGTGATCATCATGACTAGAGGAGGTATGCTTTTTCCTTTTTTTTTCTGAGTTGTGAAGAAAGTTTAGCAAACTGTAACTAGGACGAACTCTGAACATTCTGATTGCACACACACAAAAACATATTGTTGACTCAGAAAAATACAATTCCAGATTGGCAAGTTGCACCGCTTCTTCAGTGACATGCCAAAGACCCATCGATTGCACACGGACTTTGCCCGATTGCATCTCATATGAGCCAAATGTATTTGAACAGAAGATATTCGTAATCCTATCATCAATTTTTCGTTGCAGAAAATAGCGTCCATATCGAATCGAGCAGCCGGGGATATGCACTAACCTAAGAACACCATAAACAATTTGAGTTTCGGGACGAACCGGTCCAGTCTCATGGAGGAAAATCGACACCAAGAAATAAGAATGACGGAGCCGTGTTAACTGAAACTGAAGCGGCCATTGCTGTAACCTTACGGAAGCCATTGGTCAACGGTGGGAACTCCCACAGTACGCTTCATGTTGCAAGCAAAACACTGATTTTCTGCGTGCTGGAGGCCTGGCCTGGATCAGCCGCCGAAGTATACTCGATCGCTTCAATCATCTCGGCGCCTGTTAATGGATACTTACTGTCGACACCGACGCAGTCTTGGCGACCTCCAAACGCAGACACTATATATACAGGACGCTGGCTCCGTCGTGAAAACATAAAGCGAATTTCATTTCCGGCAACCATGGGAAGTGTTCCAGCAGCCACCCCCACCGTCCGCGAGATATGGCGCGCACAGCGCGCAGACGGACCCGCCGCCGTACTCGCCATCGGCACCGCGAACCCGGCGAACTGTGTCCCCCAGGACGAGTTCCCGGATTTCTACTTCCGTGCCACCAACAGCGATCACCTCACTACCCTCAAGGACAAGTTCAAGAGAGTCTGTAAGCACGCTTCAGCCCAGCTTCTTTGATCATCTTTCATTTCGAGCATTCCGTTCATCGTCCCTATGTGTTCCATACCAATACGTAGCCCATCGTTACACTGACATGGTGTGAGAATATGTGCGTCGATCATTTACAGGCCAGAAGCTAGGCGTTCAGAAACGCTACCTGCACCACACGGAGGAGTTGCTCCGCGCCAACCCAGAGTTCTTCGACCACGACTCGCCGTCCTTGGACGCGCGGCTAGACATCGTCGCCACTGCTGTGCCGGAGCTGGCCGCAGAAGCCTCTAAGAAGGCCATCGCCGAGTGGGGCAGGCCAGCCACCGACATCACCCACCTCGTTGTCACCACCAACTCCGGCGCCCATATACCGGGCGTCGACTTCCGCCTCATCCCCTCCGACTTCCGCCCCTCCGTCCGCCGCACCATGCTCTACCTCAATGGCTGCTTCGCCGGCTCCGCCGCGCTGCGCCTCGCCAAGGACCTCGCCGAGAACAACCGTGGCGCGCGCGTCCTCGTGGTATGCGCGGAGCTCACCGTCATGCTCTTTAGCGGCCCCAAAGAGGGCTGCTTCCATACGCTCATCAACCAGGGGCTCTTCGGGGACGGCGCGGGCGCAGTCATCGTGGGCGCCGACCCGGTGAGCCCCGTCGAGCACCCGCTGTTCGAGATGGTGTCCGCCGCGCAGACGGTGGTTCCGGACTCCGACCACGCCATCAACATGCACCTCACCAAGGGCGGATACGGCGGCAACATCTCCACGAGGGAGGTCCCGGTGTTCATCGGTGACAACATCGAGCAGTGCCTCCAGAACTCGTTTGGACCGCTCGGCATCGGCGCCGAATGGAACGACCTGTTCTGGGCCGTGCACCCGGATCGTCTGCCATCTTGGACCACATCGACGCGGTGCTGAAGCTCCAGCCCGAGAAGCTGGCGGCGAGCCGCCACGTGCTGAGCGAGTACGGGAACATGTTCGGCGTCACCATCATCTTCGTCCTGGACGAGCTGAGGCGGCGGCATAAGGAGCAGCGAGGGGTCGGGGTGCCTGAGTGGGGTGTGATGATGACGTTCGGGCCGGGGCTCACTGTGGAGACAATGGTGTTGCAGGCCACACAGCATACGCAAGCATCAAAGTGAACATGAACAAATACTTGCTTGATGATCACTTGTATACTTATTTGACGTTGTCGTTCAGGCGAGTTCGTTTACCAGGACTATGCTTACTTCACTCTGTGCATAATAAAGTCAAAGTTCAATGGCTAGCTTCAGGATTTGCTCTGTTTTGACTTTCCTACTGATTGATTGGCACCAGATCAAGTTGCAAACGTAACGAGCTCTGCTTAAAAAAACTGTAACCAACCCTGAACATCGCCTCCCATCCAAGGCTGGTCACGGTCCATCCTCTGGCTTGCCGAGACACGACCTTTGGACAGTAGAACAATGTAATTTGTGCTGCATAGGGGCATCATGTACTTCTTTAGCTAGGATTGAGCTTTGTATCCATTCTTTTCACAGGTAAGAGTTTGAATAAATAACTGGGTAATAGCATCTTTAACCATAACCCCCAAACAGGCCCCAAACGTCCGGGCGGATAGCCCGGACACATTTTGGGCCAAAAATCCCCACCCAACGGCGGCACCTATAGCCAGCCCAAAGACCGGGCGGTCCGGCACACCCAAAGCCAGCCCATATCTGGGGCGGGTTTGGGGCGGCCCGGACGCGTCCGCCCCTCAGCCGGACACCGCGGACCCACAAAGGAGGCTGACCGTCGCCGCTGAACGGCCGGCCGTCGTTGCTGACTTCCGCCGCGTGGCTCCTCCGTCCCACTAAGTACCCCACCGACCAAACCCTACCTCACTCTGCTTCTCCGCTCGCCGTCCAGTCTCCTCGCCTTCTCCGCTCGCCGGCGCAATGTCTTCATCCTCCGTCGACTGGCTCTCTGAAGAGGAGCAGAGTGACGTGGCGGCGTCGCTGCCGGTACAAGACGCGGAAGAGGAGGCCTTCCGCATCGCGTGCGAGTAGTCCACCGACCAAATCCAGCGCGGCGGCGCCGCCTAGCGGTGGTCAGTGCAGCCGCTGGTCCGAGCTTGCGCCGGCGCGAGCACGTGCACAGCCGGCGCCGTCATTTGCGGCTTCATCGGCTCCGGCGCCACGCTCCCATCCGGTAAGATCTGCGCCTCCTCATCTCCACCGCCCCTCCCCACCGTCCCACCCGTCCAAGCTCCAGCTGGGTGGAAGATCCTGCCGAACGGGGCCGGCGGATGGCGGCTTCTTCCGAAGACCCCGGTGTCTCCCAAGCGGATGCGCACGCCGGAGACGGAGAGGAAGGCATACCGTCAGCCGCGCAAGGTGGACCCGCTTTCGCGGAGTGAGCTTTGCGCGCCGCAGCGGAAGAGCCGCTGCCAACGGACGCCAGGCGCCTCCGCCGCAAGAACAAGGCGACGCTCGACGCCGCCATCGGCCATTGCCGAGTCGAAGGAGGCGGCCAAGACCGACCGCGGCCAGGCTTGCCGAGGAGCAGACCCGCGCCGTCCTCGCCGCTCGCTCCAACTGCGGCGGCTCCTCCAACGCCGACCCGTACGCGGCCTTCGAGCTGTTGCGACGCCACCGCCCCTCCGGTGATGACAAGGGGAAGGGGCCGGCGTCAAAGCAGTGAAGCGCCGCCGATGAAGGCGAAGGGACCGGCGTGCACAGAGGATGGCGGCGCCGCCGGTTTGCCCTATTTTGTTAATTTGTCTATATTATTAGTCGTTTGTCTGTAATCTGAACTATGTTTGTCTGTCCAAACTATCAGCTCCGATCGATCTATGCAAGCCGTACTGCAGTTGAGCTCCTATGATCTACGTAGTTTTACGTTGCATGGCTAGTATGGTTTTGAGGGTGCGGATATGGGGGGCATGGTTGTAGGAGGTCGTTTTTGGGATTAGCCCGGACAGTGTCCGCGGACACGTCCGGTCGTACTTTGTGGGCCATTTTCGGCAACTCCGGTTGGAGATGCTCTAAGAGCATCGCCACCGGCGCCCCAGGATACCCGTTGGACGGTCTAATGGGGCACCGGCGAAAATTTTGGCCCTGGCGGCGCCCCATCGGTCCTGCCAACTCAAAAAAAAATCCCGATACCTCATATCCGCCTCCACTTTCAAGGCGTGTTTGGGTGGCCAGACAACGTCTGAGAGCGCGTCTCACACTGGTCCTGTTGTGTCATAAGTACGGAGAGGCAAATGCCTGTAGTCATTTGCCCTTGCCCTATCCTCTATGGCCCCCTTCTTTTCAGCTTATTTTCCAGATTTTCCCAGAAGCTACCCTCCATCAGCTTCTCCCAGAATCTCGTTTTTTAAATTTGATTAAACTTCTAAATTTGTCTTCCCAATACTTATTTAGAAGTTTAAACAAATTTAAAAAACGAGATTCTAGGAGAAGCTAGTGGAGGGTAGCTTCTGGCACTACCACAGAAAGGCCTATCTGTGCCGCATGTTTTTGACTTTCTGTGGCGCACCCCCAGGTTTTCTGGGTGCGCCACAGAAATCTCGCCACAAAAATTATTTATGTGGCGCACCTGGCTTGGTGCGCCACAGAATTATCACATTTCTGTGGCGCACCTGGCCTGGTGCGCCACAGAAATTTCAAAAAATTCAAAAAATGCAAAAAAATATAAAAAGTTTCAAAAAAAAAACAGAAAAATCAGAATATGAAATAATATGAAAAATCCTAATTATTGGAATTATTTTCATATTTTTAGAATTTTTTGAACTGATACCTTCCCGCTAGGTCACCCATCCTCAAACTACTCCAACCCCAGCACGCTTAACTTCTAAGTTCCACCCAGTTCACCTACCCTACTCAAGTTCTTATTGATATATATGATATGAACCCTCTTAAGTCTTGTATGTGTATATGTGGTATGTGTTATAAATGTGTGTTTTTAAATATCAGATTTTTCAAAAACTTCTAAAGTTTCAAAAGAAGATTCAAAAGTTTCAAAAGATCCAAAAAAAATTCAAAAAAAACTTTAAAAAATTCAAAAATCCATAAATTTCAAAAAAGTCAAAAAAGTCAAAACACTTCAAAAAAATCCAAAAAATTCAACAATCTTCTTTGTTATACATTTCTGTGTCTTTTTTGGACTTTTTGAATTTTTTTAATTTTTTTTCTTTCTTTTTGATTTTGCTGCGAAAAATCGTCTGTTTGAAATAACTTTTTTTTGTTTTGGAATTTGAGGAATCTGTGAATTGCTAACCTGGTGGATTCGAACTCGGATTTTTCTCACGATTTTTTTGACATATTATTTGCGTTATTTCGACGTCGTATGCAAAAGTTATGGCCGTTACAATTTTTTTTCCTGTTTGTTGCAGAAAAGGTCAAAATTCATATTTCAAAATTTCTATACCTACTAGACACTCAAACCTAACTACATGTCAAAGGATTTTATTTATTGAAATTTTTATCATTTTCCTTTAATTCCTGCAAGACTAAAAAGGCTATCCACAGGGGGGTGGGATTTGAAAAAAAAAATTCTGTGGCGCACCATCACCTTTCTGTGGCGCATCTTTCTGTGGCGCACCTGCCAGGTGCGCCACAGAATTTTTTTTTTCAAATTTTAACCGCCCCCCAGATAACTTTCTGTGGCGCACCTGGCCATGTGCGCCACAGAAATATGACTTTCTGTGGCGCACCAGGCTTGGTGCGCCTCTGTGGCGCATGTGGTTTAGTGCGCCACAGAAATGTGACTTTCTGTGGCGCACCAATTAAGGGTGCGCCACAAAAAATAATTATGTGGCGCACCAATTAAGGGTGCGCCACAGAATGCCAACCTCCCTATAAGGGTTTTCCTAGTAGTGTGGGAGAATCTGAAAAATAAGCTGAAAAGAAGGGGGCCTATGTCGTCTTCGTTTCCCTCTCTCCGCCACCAATTTGGGTTGCAGCCCCTTTTCATCGCCAACTCTCCAAGAGGAGTATGCAACAACCACACATGCTGACTCGTTTGTGGCGCCACAACTCGTTGTACCGGCGGCCGAGAGCCCGAGACTACCTCCCTCATGTCCCGAACGCAAAATGTTTGGCCGTTTTCCAAATAGTTAATTTGGTTGAAATTATTTGCCTAGTTCTATTCTTCCTTGTTGATTTATTATTACCCAATAGGCTATGGGTAGCAAAAACAAGATCATGTTTTTATAAATGACGTAAAAGGATGCCAACCTAAAAGCCGATGATGAAAAGAATCAGATGATTCTCACTCTTCTTTTAGCTATACAATTGGAGTTGCGACGGCGGAGAATCGAGACACGGACGGCTAGCCAACAAAAATCATCAAAGAGCAATGAGTCATGCGCTACTATTCAACTACTATTCTTCTAGGAGCCCAGCAAATGGTCCCATTTCATTTTGCCGACGTTTTAGAATCAAAAAGGATGTGCCATATTATGACGTGTGGATGGGGCTCATTTATTTGGCATGGCCGGTCCTCAAATTGACATCAACGTGTTAGGGCATCTCCAGTCGTCCCCCAGCGCCTCAGGAGGCTTTTTTAGCGCCGACGCGAAGGAAATCCTACCGGCCGCTCCCCAGAAGTCGATTTAGCGTCGCTTAGCGCCGTTTCGCGCCGGCAAACCCAGCCCAAACCCAGCGCGCTGGGTTCCGCTTGGAGGGGCAAAAGGCGTACGCGGGCCAGACTTGCCGGCGAGGCAAGGCGATTTCCCTCCATAATTTGCCCTCTTCCCTCCATAATTTTGATCTTTCCATCCATTTCTTTCCCCACATATACCTCTCCCTCCCGCCCGATCCCGCCATTTCCCACAGATCTGGCCGCCATGGCTCCCGCCCGATTCACAGGACCCCGCGCCGTCGCCGTCCTCGCATACTCCGCCACCTCCATGATTGGGAAGAAGCCGCGGAAGCCGAGAGCGCCGAAGGAGAGGCCGCCGGGCATGAGCAACGCCAAGTGGATCGCCGAGGAGGCGCGCCAGAAGTCGGAGAACATCCAGCGCCGGGCGAGGGAGAAGGCGCATTGGGAGAGGCAGCTGACCGCGCAACTGGCGGAGGCCGAGGGCCAGGCCGCCGAAGAGGAAGAAGAAGAGGAAGAGGAGGTGGAGGTGCTGGATGAACCGCCAACTCTGGCTGCGTCTGCCGCGCCGCCGGTCAAGCGGAGGGGCGGCTTCTCTCCTCATCCTCATCCTCAGTTCGCCGGGTGGAGCCAAACCACCGTCGCCTCGCCATCGCCGTCGCCGCGCTGGAACGCGCCCCCGCACTACTCCCCTGGGTACGCCGACGCTGACCCCCATGGTGGTTTCAACCCCAACCTCACCTTCCCCCACCATCCGCCGATGATGTACGTCGGCTCACCGGGATACGCATCTTCGCCGTCGCTCCGCCGTTCCCTCCCCTTCGCCGCGCAGTTCCTGTTGGGCGGGATGCCCCAAGACAGCAGCTTCATGGACGAGATCATCACCACCGGCTCGGCGGCGGCATGCCCGGGCTTCCTCTCGCAAGGTGGGGAGTTTTTCTTGCAGGGCGGCGGGGATTACGGCCAAGGTGCGTCTGGCGCCGGTGGCGGCACGGAGGAGGCGGAGGCGGAAGAAGGAGAGGAGACGGCGCCTGTAGCTGCGGAGGGAGCAAAAGGCCCGACCAAGGATGGCGACACGGGCAGCCGCCATCCCAGGAAAGCCCCCAAGGTGGCGCCGAAGCCGCCCATCGAGCCACGCATCAAGTGGACGACCAGGGAGGATGTCCTCCTTGCCAAAGCATGGAAGACGGTCAGCCTCGACCCGATCGTTGGCGCCAACCAGTGCCTGGACAACTACTGGAAGAGGGTGAAGTCAGCGTACGACTAGCGCCGATGATCGAACCCCACTTCAACGTGTGCGTCACGGAACGCGGCCAGAAGGCCATGGCCAACCATTGGGCGAACATCCAGGCCGCCTGCAACAAGTGGCACGGCATACAGGAGGAGGTCGCGAACATGCCGAAGAGCGGCGCCAACCGCGAGATGGAGGTGAGAATTTCCGCGGTGATCCCTTTCTTTGCGTCGCCATGTAGCTCATTGCTGCCGGTCCCGTCGCCATGTAGATCGTCCAGATGCTCGAGGCGTACAAGGACGACGAGAAGGCCGACTTCAAGTTCCTCCACATCTTCATCGTCATCGAGGGGTGCGAGAATTGGGCGGAAACACAGCGTGGGCTCGGCAAGGGCAAGGAGTACGTCCAGGACGCCGCGGCGGCGGGTGCGTCAGATGGCCGCCCCCCAATGGGCCACAAGAATGCCAAGGCGGCGAGGGAAGCCGCGTCGGCAGCGGCAAAGATCCAGGCGTCCCTCGAGACCTGCATCGTCGACGCCCAGACCCACGCCGCCAAGAGGGAGGAGACCGCCAACAAGAGGTGGAAGGCGCTCATGGACAACTCCAACGTCAAGATCGACCTCCTCAGGACCGGTACCGTGGCGAAGAAGAGGAACCACGACCTCGCCTTCCTCATGGGGGGCGATCCGGCCGCGATGGACCCCGAGGTGAGGACATGGTTCATGGCGCAGCGCCGTCTCATCCTCTGCGACATCAGCCCGGCTCCATCCCCGACCCCGACTGACACGACCTACGACACCCCGACGGACACGAGCTATGACACCCCGACGAGCTCGGCTAGTCCAGCCGAGATGCCGCCCGCCCAGCCTACGTCCACTCCGCCGACCGCGCCCATCGACCTGGAGAAACACCACTCTAACTTTCATCTTTTGAAAAACGCCACTCCAATTCTCTATACATTCTATAGATGCCATTGTGCCCACTTTAACACATATACCAGCTATTATACTTAGGTATTCATGTTGTATATACATATGGGTTCCAGTGGACCTTTTTTTACTTGTATTATTTTTGGAGTGACGCACGTATGGTCGTGCCAGGCATGGACTGGATGACTGGGTTAACTAGAAACAGTCGATCCCTTTCTCACTCCCCGGCCCAAAACAAGATCGTGGCGGCTGCGGGCAGCGAGCATGGGCATGGCAGCGGAGGAAGCTGGGGATCCTGGCTGCCGGAGCACCTGTTCCCGCAATCCCTCCCCGCCTCACCGACCGGGCGGGAGCTCCGCTGATTCCTCAATCCCCTAGCGGGTGGACGGCGTCGCTGGTGCCAGTGAACGGCGGCGAACATGGCAGCAGCGAGGACCTGATTCCCGCATACCCTACCCTACCCTCATATCGGATGGAAGCTCCCCCCAAACTTCCGTCCCTTTGCGGCTGAAGGGAGTGAACATTGTGAATGTTGAACCTTCCCGGAGAACTGCTGAATGTTTGTTAACTGCCTCGAGAACTTCCAGAACTGCTGAATATTTGTGATGTGCTAATGGTGAATGATAGAGCTTTGAACCTGATCCTGAATCTCCCTTTAGGGCATGTACAATGGGGAGTGCTTAGGGAGATGCTTAAGAAAATAAACCGGTTCTTGTCTAAGCATTGGTGTTTATTATCTACTATACAAATAAGCACCGGTACTTAACTAGGCACCTCTCCTATACAAATAAGCACCGGTGCTTCACAAAAAATCTGGTTTATTTTCATAAGCAACTCTCTAAGCACTCCCCATTGCGCCATATGCACGTTTGTGTACACACGTTAGCCTTCCTGTACGCATCTTCCTGGAGCCATTAGAATGTTTATCTACGCATGTCAATTATTTTCTCCATCTTACATTTATCACATATATTTTTCCGGTTCTGTTCTGTCATATTTCTATCATATGTTTTCTTCTTAGATTCAGGTGGGTCCACCTTGTATACATATATACGACATAAATACCTAAGTATATTGGCAGGTATTTGTGTTAACGTGGGCATAATGGCATCTATAGATGGTATAGAGAATTGTAGTGGCGTTTTTCAAAAGATGAAAGTTGGAGTGGCGTTTCTCAAATAGCTGGAAATTGTAGTGGCATATATCCAATTAATCCATTATGTTATTATGCACAACATGCATTGTGAGTAGTGAGTGGGATGTTGGTATGGTGTTTGATCCATAGTTTGAGTACCAGGTTCCTCTTGTTGACTCACATCAGAGCATCCGCCGAGTTTTCTGAATTTCTTGTCGTGCATTAGGAAATTTCATGATGAAACAATTCGTAGCGGACTACAAGATGATCTAGTCAGACATTTGTAGGCTCTCAGAGGAATTGAATACTTGGACTCTCAAGTTCTTTATTAGAATTTGTCAAATTTTAATTTTAATTGTTGTAATCACTATATTTTAAAAAATTACTGATGGTTATGCAATCAAGTTTCTATGTTTACCTATACTAGCTAAATGCCTGTGCGTTGCCACGGGACACAACGAAAATATTTTGACGATATTGATTTAAAAATTGTTGTATCTTGTGAGAGAGTTTGGCAAGTCTAAGTAGTAGTTTTATACTGCCAATGACTCACTGGAACTTGGCTTAAAATTCAGTTATATCGACTAAGTTGATTGACCATTAGATCTTTCACAAGGTACCATAGCAAGAACTCGATCTGCTTTCTACATAGAGAGAAAATGGTCTATAAGAGTGTCTCAAATAGCATAGACTCAAGAGCCTCAACGATTCATCTTTCATACTTTTGAAGTACATTACGAATTGCACCTGAATGTGCAACAAGCCAACAATCGTGGGGTACCACTTCATGTAGCGATAGGATAGAATGCCACTGAAATCTAATACGTGCAGTCTTCATACTTTTCATCACTTGTGTTGCTACCTTCATGTACCGCTTCACCTCGTCAAATAACTCCTTCATCTGCTTACTGGAATGCAAAGGAGATGGGATAGAACAGTCCAACTGGTCGTCCCTGATAAACTGACCACAATTGATCAAGGTCGCAATGGAATACGTCTCCTCCTGGCCACTGTCCAGCTTCTTCAATTGCCGAGCAGCTAGTAGCGTCGCGACAGCCATAGCCGAGCAAAGCCTCACCCCGTTCTCCCTGAATGCCTAGATGAAAAATGTGCAAACAATCAGTAATCCGTATGCACAAATGCAGTATAAGCAATGTGGTGTACCGAAAGCAAGGTGAATGCAACTCACACGGAGCGCAGTCGCATCTGCGTGGACCTCGTCGTGCCGGTCTCCACAAAGGGCAGCATGGACATCGGACCCTGTTGATGGAGTAGCCACCATGTCCAGCCCACGCGCCCAGAACGGCTTACACGTGTCCTTATGTGGTATCCTGCCCTCTAATCCCGCCTCCACCGGCGCCACCAATGCGCAAGGAGCTCCCGTAGCAAAGGCACTGAAACCACGCGGTCGAACACGGTCTTGTGGATCCGGATGAACAGAGTCGCGCCGTCCGCCGCAATATATAAGGAGCTTCAAAGTACTTGAGAAACAAGTCAAAATAAACAGTGCGAAGCATTCTTGCCCCAATAATTTGTTAAGCTTGCTCTGGCCGAAGGAAAATCAGGTGCGGCCAAAGATGGAGAGATGCGGCTGATTGATCTGGCCGAAGGAAAGGAATCATCTTGCTCTGGCTAATTGATTGTCATTAATTAGTTCTGATTGGCTGATTGATCTTTAATGCTGATTTGATAGTTAATGCTGATTAATGAATACAACAATTTCTTGGACGTAGGTGGGGAGAATATGAAAAGCTTGACGAAGGAACGAATGGTTCTTTTCAGATAGTAGTGATAGAGATAGAGATAGAGATAGAGATTTAGATAGAAATATGAAAGTATCTATACTACTATTAAAAGAGCAATCTTGTTGGATACTTTAATTGAACCGTTCAATATCCGATCAAATAGCGCAGATCATCCCAATGTTCGACAACTCAACAATGTCCGGTTTGGACAGTTTTACCCTCCCACCAAATCACATAATACAACCAAATTGTCACCGTTTTGTTTCTTTCCACAAATTGCCACCGTTTCGTTTCTTTCTACAAACGGTCCAAATCATGCCAGGAGCCCGTCTCCCGTAGCACGCACGTGGCACGCCCGTCTCCAGTAGCACGCATGCACGCGCGCCAGTTGATCGCGTCGCGCATCAACGAGGACGTTCAAGAGCACATGCGCCATGCATATGTTGGTAACGCCGTGGTCGGCGATGGTGCCGTACATGGCCTCTGCCGTTGACGTGCATATCTTCAATCACCACCAGCATCGGCGAGAACATGGCGTCCGTGATGCTCTTGAGGTCCTCGGTGGCCACACGGATGTACTGGTAGTCGAAAAAGAACAGCTTAGGCGTGCGTCAAAATGGCAGCGCGCGACCCCGACGGCATCAAGGCGTGTGTTGATTGCATTCGTGATACCCCCGTCCATCGGCACCGTGAAGTGCATCTCGTAGAGCGCCGGCGTGTTGGGTGCGAGCACAGACACAACGTCGTTCAGGTTGACGGCAAGCGCGTGGAGCGCGGTGGAGAGGTGGATACAGCGGTCGTGCGTCTGGCGCTAGGTGAAGGCGGTGCCGCCTAAGACGATAGAGGTATGGTCGGCGTACACCATGGCGGCGCGTGGGAGGAAGATGACGGGGCTCAGGGGAACGTAGTTGGCATCGCGCTTCAGCAGGTTGTCCATGTCCGCTAGGTCGATCGGTCAGCAATGTACATAACGATGGCTGGCTGCTGATCTGTACTTGTGCAGAGCAGGATGTAGGAGCAGCTAAGCTAAATGGTGCATTACTGCTAGCGATGAAGAGGAGGGAGGGGCACGGTGTAGCTGCTTATTTACAATTGGCGTGCTTGAGAGGTGTCCCACTCAGTACATGTGGTCAACCGATCGATTCTGTCAAATTTGTGTAATTACCTCTAGACGTATAAAATGAAAGTATAGATTGTATAGTTAGGTAGATGAATCTATGTTTCAAGAAATAAAATTATATAATTAGGATATGGATCATCACTTGAAGGAAAACTACTGAACATTACGACAAGCTTTACCGGACTCCCGTGAGGGAGGGTTGAGAACGATGACACGCCTTCGATCAGCTCTCTTAATTTTTGTTACTTGTAAAATTCTTTTTACCTTTGTTGATAATTAATATATTGGTTAGTTTTTTCGCAAAAAAGAAATACAATATATGTATTCTATTAATGTGACCACATATGTGTTAGTAACAAAAACATCAGAAAGAAAATCAAATTATTTGATAAATGTCAGATTTTCCCTTTTCTATTCCTTACGATCTCTGTGACGTCAGTTTTATAATTAAGTTTAGTTTTGATCAGAATATCAACATATGACGAAAGCGTATTATTATGAATGATTTAAAAAATTGTTGGAGATACTCGAATGGAATTATAATTAAAATATGTAAGATATTTATTTAATTAAATGGGTTAAATTCCAAATAGTATTGTTCTTAACCGTAAAATTCAAAACCAAAGCACATTTTATTTTTCTTATGCGGAGTTCATATATATATTGATACATACAGGATCGTGCAACGCCTAACTACTAGTCTATACTACTATTAAAAGAGCAAACTTGTGTTGATACATTGAATCTGAGCCCTTCAATATTTGGCCAACGGTCCAGATCGCTCCAATGTTTGACAACTCAACACAAATCCACTTTTGCCTGTTTTACCCTCCCACCAAATCACATAATACTGCTAATGCCATCGTACCGATTCGTTTTATTTGGTTTCGTGATAATTACGAAATTTGCCACCGCTAAAAGAAATTACCACAAAAAGCGTGGCCGACGTCGTCGCGCACGGCCGTCCTTGACCCGGCGAGTTTGGCCACGTCCCTCCCGCTCCCTTGGATCGCCTTCCCGACAGCCACCGTGCCGGAGTGCCGCGCCACGCCTGCCCCGCTCCCTCGCCATGTACAGCACCTCCGGGCTGCTACTCCACTTGCTTCTCCCGGCCGAGGCGCGGTCTGGCAGGCGCCTCCAGGGATGTGAGGGAGTTCCATCGGAAGCTGCAGGAGTTGAGAGCTGCGCCGGGACGGGCGGGCATGCCCCCGGTGGAGTTACAGGCGCGGAGCTCGTGCGAGGGGCCCGGGGAACCTGCCCGGAGGCGCAGGCGCTGGATTGGAGGCCGGCGGGGGCGCGCGTGCAGGAGCCAGCAACGAAGGCAGGCTGTGGTGCTTGCGGGCACGCTGGAGCGGAAGCCGGCGGCCCGGGAGCGCTCGCGTGGGTTTCTTTTTCTACGCCTCTGAGAGGGCAGGAACACCAAGATGTTTAGGACGCTGCTAGATGACGCCACGTCCCCAAGGTTCTCGACGAATTGCCGCCACGGGTTAGCAACTGCGGTCGTTCAGGTTGAGAATGATGAAAAGGGCTGTACAGAGTCCAGACTGCCGCGACAGAAGGAACATGTCGTTTGATTTGTTGAGATGAATGTTGTGCGTGTATTGTTCCAGCCTTCCAGGCGAGCTGTGCTCGATTTGCTTCTGTTGCGAGGGCTTGTTTTTTTGCTTTGGAAGTATTCCCTGTGTGTACCTGTATGGCTATGTGAGCATGCTGCAGTTTTTTTAATGCCTGCACAAACTACAAGTTAACATGTCGAGATATAGTCGTATGCAGATTAAGTTTGATGTGAGCCTCTCTTTCTATATTTGCCAACACAAATGGAATGTCATGTTAAAATAAGTGTGCGTTTCTGTGAAGTCTGAAGTCTGAACATAAGGTGTTCTTGCTAAATACTTTTTAGTTCAGACTAAACTTCATTTTTTTTCAAAGTTATTTTGGATAAATCGGTTCACTTCGATAATTTAACTAGATTGGACTTACTCAATAATTTGTTAATACACGTCTTAATATTATACGTGCGTTGCACGTGCCCTTTCACTAGTGGATAAAAATTGGCAAACAGATGGATAGAATCCACAGTTTTCGGGTGCCGTTTTGAGCTGCCGTCCACAAATAACGGCAGACATTTGTCCGGCCCCGACAACATATATACACCTTTTGGAGTGTGTCGGATACGTATACATTACCGGGCGCCGGTGGAGATGATGTAATAAATAATGGTGTATGCATCAACCTATCTCCCGCAAAAAAAAAAAAAAAAACCTATCTCCCGCCTATCTCCCTTTTCGAAAGAATCGTAGAAATAACATGTTTTTTTTTACACAAATCTGGATAGGGAAAGCGTTGAACGGTGAGAGGACAGTGGGTGCAGGTAAGTGCGAGCTCAACCAAAACTTCTGATTCCAAGAGCGCATGTGGCGAGCTTCACAAAGCTAAGAACATATGCTTGCTTGTAGCAGATCGTTTCCATCTCTGTCAACTTTCCTTTGCGAGCTGGATGAATCTATTCCTCGCCCCGGCAACGAAGGACCGAAAGTGCTCATCACGAAAGCACTGTCTCCCTATGTCCATCGCGAGTGGCGCGCAACGAGAAAGATCATCGATTAGGGGGGGAGGTAGCTAACCAAGATGGCGGAGGCGATCATCGGGCCGCTGGTGGGGAAGCTGCAAGAGCTCGTGGTGAACGAGGCTCGGGCGTTGGTGGCCGTGAACGACGACATCCGGAGCCTCCGTGACAAGCTCATGTGGATGCAGGCTTTCCTGCGCGACGCCGACCCACGGCGGCGCGTCGTCGCCGACGAGGTCACCAGGGTGTGGCTGCACCAGACCCGCGACGCCACCTTCGACGCCGAGGATGCCGTCGACCAGTACTTCCTCCAGGTCGACCTATCTAGGTACACGGCGTCAAGCGTGTGCAGCGTCTATGCCGAACTTATATATGTTGTAAAACTGCGCAGCAAAAGTAGATCAAACAAAGAACAAGAACACATATTTTTACGTGGAAAACCCTTACGGGAAAAAACCACGGAACGCACGAAGGCGTATCACTATAATCGGGTGAGGTTACAAACGACGTGGGTTTACAATATGTGGCTTACCCCAAAACGGCGGCTTACAAGAGGAATATATAGAAGCATCAAACCCTAAGTCGGCTGCAGTCCAACCCGAAATCAATCCCACCTCGGCGGTTGTACCGCTTAACCCAGCGGTACTACCGCTGGGGTGGGCTGGTTCGTCTCTTCCCACCTCAGCGGTACCGGCGGCGGTACCGCCAGCGGTACCAGTCGGTACCGGACAAGTGCGTCAGACGGTCATTCTGGCGGTAGCGGAGGCGGTAGCGGTGGCGGCAGCTCTCTAGCGGTAGCACCGCTTAACCCAGCGGTACTACCGTTGCAATTTGGAACACCATAAAACAACACTCCACCTTGAGACAAATTCCATCTTGTAGCATGAATGAGAACCTTCACCCTTGTCTTGGAACGTCCATAGGACGGATAAACTTCTCTCGAAGTCATATTGAGCAAATCAACGGTAGGTCGTTCAGAAAACTACACAGCTATCAACAAAGCAGACATACAAATATGGATCTCCCAATAAAAGTCTGAGTCTGTGCCACTGACCTCCAAAACTGAAACTGCCCAATCATCAAATGACATAAGTCATCATATCTCCTGTGGTGTCTGAATGAGCGCATAGCTCAATAGTGCAACATCTTTGTGCACATCGCATTGTGAAGAACTCATATCATGGAATCTGAACGTGCTACGAAACAAATAGCACAAACCTCGGCAAACAATACTCATGCAAGAGCATATGGTACGTATGGCATCTCGTACACCAAAACTGTCGACGGTTAATGAAATATCCATGACATGGTCAAAAACTGTCTCTATAGAACAACTGTCGGATGGAACCTTCTCAACGTGCAACGAAGCATCAACTCTGCAATAGACCCCTCATGAAAGAGCAAAGACAACTGAATTGCACTGTAAACTCAACAGTACTAAATGTTGTAGTATCTAGCAGAAACAAATCTCCTTCTTGCACCTCAACTGATCCTCATCACGAACATGAATATCAAAACAAAACCTTCACATGCATAACAGCAAAACTTTGGAGAGAAAAAGTATATGCTGGCTACCAACAGGCTTAATAATCACCTCCTCCATAAATATATTTTATTTATTTATTTTTTATAACTGTGCTCATCATATAACTGCAGCAATAAATCTCCCGACAGACTATAATCCCAAAAACTCCACCTTAAACATAAAACTAACCAGTATATCCTCGTAAACGGCTTGCGCCAACAATGTCCGCATCTTGACTTGTCATAGGATAAATCTTGTGTCACGGCCCAACAACGGTAGATCATACTTCATAAACATAAGTAGATAAATCCGTACACAAGTAGTACAAGCCAAACATATTCTTTGCAGAATTAAATTTGCGAACAAACAACTGAGAAAATAGCACCTGGTATTGTCTCGGGTGGACGTAGCAACACGGATATTTTCCTGGTGCACTTGTAGTACACGTAGCAATTGGAGATATCAAATCAATTTGGAATTGACTAGTCTTCACGTGAGGGCTGCAATGGTGCAGCACAAACGTCTTCAATGCTTGCCTCGGGACTTGATCCTTGAATTTATTTGCTTTGTCCATCAAACTGGTATGCTGCCTTACATGCGGTGAAGCACGGATAAAATCCATCTAATCGTCTGTGTGTCCTCGATCGGTACTCCACACAAGGAATTGGAAACCGACTAGAATAGACGGCGAATCTGAACCGATCTGAAAGAGGCTTGCACACAGACAAGAAAATAGAGAACGGCTCTGGCGATCTCGGCGGATTGGAACGGCAGCGAAAAACAAATCTTACGAGAGGCGGCGCAATGGGCGCCCAAACGAAAAATTGTGAACTCTTAGATCTCGTAGATTGGATCTCACGAAATACCTCAATAAAGCTGCATGATGCCGCGAGACTGCGGCTGTTGATCCGAAGAAGATGAACTGCGCGATGCTGCCCCGGGAGCGCAGCGGAAAGTCTCCCGGAGCAGCGGATCGCCGAAACATTCGGCTCTGATACCACTTGTTGTAAAACTGCGCAGCAAAAGTAGATCAAACACAGAACAAGAACACAGATTTTTACGTGGAAAACCCTTACGGGAAAAAACCACGGAACGCACGAAGGCGTATCACTATAATCGAGTGAGGTTACAAACGCCGTGGGTTTACAATATGTGGCTTACCCCAAAACGGCGGCTTACAAGAGAAATATATAGAAGCATCAAACCCTACGTCGGCTGCAGTCCAATCCGGAATCAATCCCACGTCGGCGGTAGTACCGCTTAACCCAGCGGTACTACCGCTGGGGTGGGCTGGTTCGTCTCTTCCCACCTCAGCAGTACCGGCGGCGGTACCGCCAGCGGTACCAGTCGGTACCGGACAAGTGCGTCAGACGGTCATTCTGGCGGTAACGGAGGCGGTAGCGGTGGCGGCAGCTCCCTAGCGGTAGTACCGCTTAACCCAGCGGTACTACCGCTGGAATTTGGAACACCATAAAACAACAATATACAGCTTGCTACGTTCGATGCTTCGAATTGTTATATCTACCAATTGTTGCTTAATTTAATCGTTGATATAATAGTACTACTTTTTGAATCTGGATGATGTAATAGAAGGGTTCACCTTTTCTTTGGCTCCGAAGGTATCCAAGCTGGACGCGTGCCACTATAAGGTTCTTTGCTGGATTCACAACTCAAATACGCGTGAGGCGCAACCTCTCTACCAAGATCGAAGCTATCAACTCAAGGCTCGAGGACATCATTAGCAACAAGGACAAGTATAAGACCGAGGATAGCACCAACACGTCACTTTGTGGCATGGAGAGCTTCCACGACCATTTCTGTTGCCGCAACCAAATTGTAAGCACTACCCCTCTACACTCTTACGGGTTGTCGTTTTTGTAATATCGATGTAAAATTGCATGTCAAGGTTTGCGGGTAAAAGTGGTTTATATATTAATCAATAGGGTTTACAAGCAGGTCTTGGTCAAAACTCGGAGACAAAACCTCCGGTCCTGAGCCAAACCAGATATCTGTGCATAACTCTGTCCTCACAAAATTTGCGAGACAGTGACTAGCCCTATTTTGCGACCGGTCCACCTTTACAAAGGAAATCTGTCTAGCACCATTTACTAAAAATTTGATCTCCTCGATCAAATGAGCAAGCGGAGAGCGATCTTGAAAGTTTCCATTAACTGCTGAGATTAGACACAAACAGTCTGATTCAACCTCAATTGAACACTCGCTTTGCTGCAATGCCAATCTTAAACCTTCTTCACAAGCACTTGCCTCCGCTTCCAGAGGATCTGTGCAGTTAAAGTTAAATAACTGACGACAAGCTGAGAAGATTCGTTTCAAAAAAAGACAAGCTGAGAAGATGATTTGGCCACTATCATCACGAAATACCATGCCAGCACCTGCCGTACCATCCTCAATTTTAACAGAACCATCAACAGTCAGTTTCACCCAGCATGGACTAGGCTTTATCCACCTTTTTTCCTCACGATTTTGTACTTGTGCCACAACAGTACGATTAGAGGCACTCATACTCAGCGTTTGCTTCCCCTTAATGATACCATCAGTAGTCATGGATTTGATATTAGTGATTGTGTTTAGATAACTCACAAGAAAGCGCTTGGAGCCTTCAATGGATGGCAAGGGTTTGGCGTGGGTGATTTCATTACGAGCAAACCACACCCGCCATGCGACTAGGAGAATCCCATCGATCATCTGTGCAGGAGCCGAGATCAGGATTGATCGAAACCATGCATATGCATTGACCTGTAACTCTCTATCTGAAGGCAGGTACCATATTTTCCTCATAGCTTTCCACAAGCGAGAGGCATGAGGGCATCTGAATAGCACATGCGTTGTGTCCTCCAACTCCAATCAACATATATTGCATATTCCAGTAACATGGATTCCACGCTTCAACTTGTTTGCTTCCGTAGCCAAGGCCTCTGAAGCGGCCTTCCATGCAAATGTTTTCACCTTAGGCGGAACCTTAGCACTCCAAATTTTCACCAACAAGGGTTAGAGCCATCAGTTCGGGAACTAGTGGCTGGAAACGAGCATTGTTCGGGTGAATCATTGAGCGCAAGTTTGTATGCACTCCGGACAGAGAATACTCCTGATTTTTCAGGTTGCCAGCCTAGAATGTTCTTGCTCATACGCCGTGATGGTTTAAGCTTCAGAATAAGGTCCACATCAACATGGATAAAATTAGTGCGGACTAGGTCCTCTTTCCAGTTACCATGACCATCCAATAAATCTGAGACACGACGAATACGTCGATTCCTTTGGGGCGACAAGAATGTCTAGGTAGCCAATTGTCCCGCCACACACGGATGCTTTGCCCATCGCCGACACGCCAAATTATGCCTCTCTTTAATAACTCAAGACCATGCATGTACTATGCTCGACCATGTAGCTGATGGGTTCCCCGAAAATACTGTATCAATAAGATTACCATTGGGGTAATACCGTGCTTTCAACACTCTAGCACACAAGCTATCAGGAAACTCAAGTAGACGCCATGCTTGTCTCGCAAGTAAGGCCTGGTTAAAAATTCTCATATAACGAAATCCTAGACCACCTTGTTGTTTTGGTCTTAGGAGCTTCGGCCAACTTAGCCAGTGTGTCTTCCTCTTGCCATTCTCAACACCCCACCAATAGTTCCGGATTAGGCGAGTGAGATCTTCGCAAACCGAAGCTGGTAACTTGAAGGTTAACTATGAAAAAATCATGAGAAGATAAGAAGTAACACCTACACTAAGTCGACCTCTTCCACCACAACGCCATCAAGAAGAGATACACACATTCACGCCATGGTTGTCTCGTTCAGCCAGAGTTGACCAGGACACGTATTTTCATCTTGTATGTCGAGACCAACCAACCAATGCTATAACAACATGGACACAACGCCCTCAACAAGGTAACGACATGAGTTCATCCCTACCGAGTCAAAACAATAAGGGCCAGAACATGAGTCTTCACGCCGGACACGAAGCCTTGTTTCCAATACCATCTTGCAAATGGATCTTCCCATAACAATGCCCACCACAACTCTTCGCTGAAGCGCCATGGTGTCCATTGGAGAAGGCCGCACACCTCATTCAAAACCCCTCGATCGTAATTGAAAGGATCGAGTAGGTTGACTAGAGGGGGGGGGGGGTGAATAGGCAACTACAAATTTTCTTTTTCTTTTAATACAAATTCGGGAATTGCTCAAATATAAGTTCTCTAGATATGCAACTAGATGAACAATCCTATATGATGAGCAATAAACAAGCTAGCAAGATATTCTACACAAGATAGGCTAGCAATACAAGTAAAGGAAGGTTAAGAGATAACCACACGGTGACGCGGAGATGTTCTACCGAAGTTCACTTCCCAATGGAAGCTACGTCTCCGTTGGAGCGGTGCGGAGTCACAAAGTGAACACCGAATAGCCTTGATATGGTACACCGTATCTCCCTCGTGTTATCCTCCGATGAGGAGATCCACGAGCCACTATATGACGCCCTCGAGGTCGGCAACAAACCTTTACAAGGATGAGGCACACTCCACAACCGAATTGGAGGCTCTCACCAAATTCCCGCGGCTCCCAAAGCCACAAGAATCACAAGGCCGGGTCGCGTCTCCACAACTTAATTGGAGGCTCCCGGCTAATCCTTGTGGCTACCAAAGCCACAAGAATCACAAGTATCTTCTAGGTATCCAATGTATCAAGTTACACAAGATCTACAAGAATCACAAATCTGGCCGTTGGAGCTGTAAACAGCCCGCAGCAGTAGTACCGGGCCTCGCCCGGTAGTACCGGCTGACAGGGAACGGACGGCCTGGCGACAGACTGGTCAACGCCTCCTCCATGCGCGCATCGGTAGTACCGGACCGCCTGGTCCGGTAGTGCTCCCCACCCGGTAGTACCGCGCTACTACCGGGGCTACTACCGGATTAAATCGAGCGAGTCCAGAGAGCATTTGGAGATCCGGTACTGGGCCCGGTAGTTCCGCATGGCAGAACACCCGGTAGTACCGGGGTGAACCCGGTAGTACCGGCTGACGCAATGAAGACTGCTTTCTTCCTTTTCTTGAGACAAAACCTGTGCAATATTAATTGATACAATCCTGCACACTTTTAGCACACACATTAGACATCTAAGTGTGTTGTCAACAAACATCAAAACACTGTGGGGAAGGATATGTCCTTTCAATCTCCCCCTTTTTGGTGTTTGATGACAACACACTTAGGAGAAACAAATGATTTGCAAAAGATAGACGGGGCTCTCCAAATTGTGTGTTTATTAGGAATTTGCTTTTGAATGCAAAAACACACCATATAAAATGGGCGGAGCTCCCCCTATATTTTACAAACCAAGCAAGTTCATATGGATAACAATTAAAACAACTTGCACAATATAAGCAACAATAAGCAAGTAACATACTAGATAGGTCTTATTACAATACCAAGTTCAAGGCATGTCTTACATCATGCATAGAGAAGTTCAAAGCAAATATCCAAATAAAGATGAAACACAAGCATAAAGATCAAACGAAGTGCAAGCTTGTGTTTCCACCCATGCAAATCCCACGGCTCATCCTAAATAGAACACATTCTCCCCCTTTGTCATCGAAATGCCAAAAAGGGAGAAGCGCGATGCTAACACGTCCCTAGGAGCATCAAGCTCCACCCGCGCCGTGGTGGGTCGAAGAGGAGGCCTGAAGCGATCACCATGTGGAGGAGCATCTTCATCACTCCAGAAACCATGCTTGGACACCCATTCCTCCTTTGGAGTGATTACTTCTTCAGAACCATCGGAGACGAATCTGCATATGCCTCATCATTGCTTTGTGTCGCTGAGCTGCCTTCTTGTGATACACATGAGCTTCATACAGACGGTCTTCCAAATCCAGTTTGAGGCAAAAGGCCCTCTTGGCCTTAATCTGCAGCTTCTTGAACCATGAAGGTTCCTCAAGAGGAGGTGCACTCCCACTAGCTCTCTCAGCTTCAGCAGCAGCCTCAGGATCAATGGGCTTGGTTTTGGGAGGAGCATGAGGCTTGATACGCAGTTCCTTCACAGATGAGCCACAACGGGCTGCCATCCTTCATGATATCTTCTCCATTCTTCTTGAGAGCCCACTTGCGGCGAATGAGCTTCATAATGTATGGGCCATAGATGGGGGCCCTTCTATCAATGATTGTGGACCACAAGTCATTCCACATCCAATCCATCACATCAAGCTTCTTGCCTTTGCCTTGATTTTCATATGAGAGCTTGAGAAGGTCAAACATGAAGCCATGAACCTCATCCCAGTTTCCCACACGGGAGCAATAGTTTCCCTATAGACACGGTGGAGAATCTCAAAGGACGCACAAGATGAGCAGTTTTACCGGTGGTGCCTCTTTCCATAGTGATTGGTCCAAGAACATCCTTGGAGCTGGATCGATCATTGTCATGGCATCTCCATCCACTAGCAACACTTCACCCTTGTCTTCATAGCCTAGAAGCTCTCCAAACTCCGCCAAGGTGGCAGAAAGCAAGGTGTCCTTGGTCATCCACCATAGGGTCCGGGCTTCATCATGGTCAAGGTAGACGGTGGCAAAGAACTGAATGATGTAGTACTCAATGTAGGGATGGTTCTCCTTCATGATGTCAATCAGCCCAAACTCTTCACACATTGCAAGTGTCTCATCAAAATAGCCCTTGTGCTTCGAGTTTTCATGTAAGGAATATCAAGAGTGTGTTGGACAACCACGGAGTAATCCTTGTGGAGATAGATTTCCTTGTAGATGGCTTCTTGATCATTTGTGTAAAAGTGCGGATTCCGCACAAGTGGTGACCTCTCCTCAGCATAGGGATTCTCTTCTCTGAGCTTCTGATAGTCATCATTCTTCCATAAGTGAAGTGCTTTGCGGGCTCTCGGGGGAGCAGTGGTGGTACGAGCAGCAGCTGAGTTCTTCCTCTTGCTTGAGTTCTGGCTGTGGTGCGAGCAGGCAAACTTCCTCTTCTTCTTCTTCTCAATCTCATCCTCCACAAGACGTGGCTTCTTGGTACCACGGCGGCTACCTGTGAAACAGCATATAGGTAGGGCAGGGAATAGATGAGTGCACAAGTTCACGGATAAGGAATCAAAAACTAGCCAATAGATGTAAAGAATGGTTGAATCGAGCAAATTTGGAAAACCCGGTAGTACCGGGCTTAGCCCGGTAGTACCGGCTGAGCCGATTCAAGACTGAATGGCACAAAATCGAGAGATTCAACCATACATTACACATAGATGCTAGCTAACAAGGCCTAGGTGATCATCCATCCAACTTTAACCGTTGCCAACGGAGCTACCAATTTCCTCTCCATACATCTAGGTTTCAAGATCTAGAAACAAAGAATGCAAAGAACGGGGAAATACCGGAGGCCATGGAGGAGATCGACGAGGGGATCGCTCCCACGGAGCAGATCTGGCCGGAGATGGCGGAGACCGGCGGCCAGGGCGGCGGCCGGAGCAGGGACAGAGGAGGCGCGGGGTGGTGTTCGTGCGGGTGGGGAAAATGGGGAATAACCCCCACCCTGCCCGCACGGATATTTTGATACCCGCGATTCCCGGTAGTACCGGGGCGGACATCCGGTACTACCGGGGCCTGAATCTTTGCGAGCAGCAGAACTGCTTAGATTCAGAGCCCGGTACTACCGGATCCCACCAGGCGGTACTACCGGGGCCTCCTAAGAAACCCCAGTTTTCTCTTTTTGTGTAAGGAATTTGAACTTGTGCAAGATGGAAGTTGTTTTGAGATAGATGAAAGGCATAGGATTAGATCAACACACTGGAGATGGTACTTCATACTCAATTTGCAAGAATCAAACACACAAAAAAAAAATTGAGCATGTTTTCCATAGGAGCACTAGAAAACCAATAAAATCCAAATGAAACCAACTCTTCACAAGGAAGAGGGCGGTGGCCGAGGCCACCATGTATGAGTATGTGGTGTGATACCGCGAAGATATATCTTGGTCCACGGCCACTACTCGTCATTTAAGCTCACAATTCATAGAACGAATATAGAGATGCAAATGAATTCTTACTATCGGCATAATGGGGGGAGGGATGGTCCAATGGATTAGGACCGCACTCCCCCTATGTCCATGCCTACATCTAAACCAAATAAGTATCGTCTAATATGGGTAGGTATGCAAGAAATCCACTAAATCCAATTGGATATGTCCACCACATTTAGTTCTCCTCTCAACTCCTTGAATCTTGCTTCACCAAGAGGCTTCGTGAACATATCGGCGAGTTGATGCTTGGTGTTGACATACTTGATTGCAATATCACCCTTCTCAACATGGTCTCGAATAAAATGATACCGAATCTCAATGTGCTTGGTCTTGCCATGAAGAACCGGGTTGTGTGCAATTTTAATAGCACTTTCATTGTCACATAAAAGAGGCACTTTGTCACAAATGACACCATAATCCTTTAAAGTTTGCCTCATCCATAATAATTGTGCACAACAACTACCGGCGGCGATGTATTCGGCTTCGGTGGATGACGAGGCCACACAATTTTGCTTCTTGGAAGACCAACTCACAAGGGACCTACCAAGGAATTGGCATGTACCCGAAGTTGATTTTCTATCCATTTTGCAACCCGCCCAATCCGCATCCGAATAACCAACAAGATCAAAGCTTGTACCATGGGGATACCAAAGACCATAGTTGGGAGTATCCAACAAATATCTTAGAATCCTTTTGACCGCGGTTTCATGACTTTCCCTAGGACTTGATTGGAATCTTGCACACATACCCACACTAAACATAATATCCGGTCTAGATGCACAAAGGTAAAGCAAAGATCCAATCATAGAACGATAAAGCTTTTGATCAACTTCCTTACCATCCGGATCTAAGTGAAGATCCGCCTTGGAGTCCATGGGAAACTTATATGGCTTGGCATTGTTCATATCAAATTTCTTGAGCATGTCCTTAATATACTTGGCTTGACATAAGAATGTTCCTTCTCGAAATTGGTGGATTTCAAAGCCAAGAAAATAATTCAATTTTCCCATCATGGACATCTCAAATTCCTTGGTCATTAGCTTGCCAAATTGATCACTAAATTCACGGTTAGTGGAACCAAAGATAATATCATCAACATATATTTGGCATACGAAAAAATCTCCATTTACCCTTTTTGTAAAAAGAGTGGGATCTATTACCCCAATTTCAAAGCCACGGTCTACTAAGAACTCCTTGAGATGATCATACCAAGCACGTGGAGCTTGCTTGAGCCCATAAAGAGCCTTATGTAGTAAGTAGACGTGGTTAGGAAATTTAGGGTCTTCGAAACCCGGTGGTTGTTTAACATACACCAATTCATTTAGTGGACCATTTAAGAAAGCACTTTTAACATCCATTTGATATAAGACAATATTATGAGTAGATGCATAAGCAATTAGTAAGCGAATGGATTCAAGTCTAGCAACGGGGGCATAGGTTTCACCGTAGTCGACTCCTTCGATTTGGGTGTAGCCTTGTGCAACCAATCTTGCTTTGTTGCGAATGACTTGACCATGTGAGTCTTGCTTGTTCTTAAATATCCACTTGGTTCCAATGACATTATGGGAGGAGTCATTGGGTCTTTCCACTAATGACCATACTTTGTTGCGCTCGAAGTTGTTCAACTCTTCATGCATAGCCGCAACCCAATCCATGTCTTCAAGAGCATCATATACCTTGAGAGGTTCTAAGCTAGACAAACAAGAGACATGACCACAAAAGTTAGATAATTGATTGCGTGTGGACACACCTCTACGGATACTCCCAAGGATATTTTCTTTGAAGTGTTGTTGGTAATCCAATTTTGATGCACGCCGGATGACCCGGCGTTCCGAGGCTTGACCAATTGTTTCACCAACACAAATATCTTCATCATTGCCTTTATCTTGCTCATGGTCAACCCGAAGTGGAGTTCTTGGAGTTGTGGGTTCATTATGTTCTTGTTCACCACTAGAGTTGGGTGGGTCTTGACCATCTTCTTGATCAATATTTGAGGTGGATGGCTCAACTTGAGTAGAACTTGTTCCTTCTTCTTGAGTATCATCAATGGGTCCTTCAATAGGAATTAGTTCTCCAATCCCCATAGTTCTTATGGCTTGAGATGGAGCATCATCACCTACATCATCATGATCAATATGCTCCGCTTGGGAGCCATTATCCTCGACAAACTCCACGTTCATAGATTCTTCAACACACCCGGTGGATATGTTGTAGACCCTATAAGCATGAGACTTTGCGGCATATCCAACAAATATACCATCAAAAGATCTAGATTCAAATTTAGCAATTTTGCAACCTTTAATGTAAACATGGCATTTGCATCCAAAGACTCGAAAGTAAGATACATTTGGCTTTTTACCGGTGAGGAGTTCATATGGTGTCATGTCCTTGAGAGGACGGAAGAAGAGCCGGTTTGAGTAATGACAAGCGGTGTTGATGGCTTCGGCCCAAAAGTTGTATGGGGAATTAAATTCGGCCATCATAGTTCTTGCCATATCAATAAGAGTGCGGTTCTTCCTTTCGGCAACACCATTTTGTTGGGGAGTATATGCAGCGGAATATTGGTGTTGAATGCCCTCCCCACTTAGGAAATCATCCATAGTGTAATTCTTGAACTCCGTACCATTGTCACTTCTAATTGCCAAAATCTTGGAGTCATATTGGCGTTGAACTAGGGTTGCAAAGTCAATGAATATCTTTTGAGTTTCACTCTTCTTCTTGATGTAGAAAGTCCAACAATATCTTGAGTAATCATCCACAATCACCAAACAATATTTCTTGCCACCAAGACTATCATATGTGGGAGGCCCAAAAGATCCATATGAAGGAGCTCCAAAGGCCTCTTAGTGGAGATAATGGTCTTCTTGGGGTGATTCTTTTCATGCATCTTTCCGGCTATGCAAGCACTACAAGGACGATCTTTGGAAAAATTAACATCGGTTAGTCCTACCACGTGTCCACCCTTTACAAGAGTTTGTAAATTTCTCATACCGACATGGCCAAGTCGGCGATGCCAAAGCCACCCCTTGTCGCCTTTAGCCATTAAACATGTAGCGATTTGAGTGGTCTCTTTTGAGAAATCAACCACATACAAACCGTTTTCACGAAAAGGATGGTCACGTGGTATTTATTAAAAATAACGGTGTAACCGGCATTGCATAATTGACCAACGGAAAGTAAATTGTATGAAAGAGATTCAACAAGAGGACCTTCTCAATGGATAACTCCGGAGTGATCACCACTTTACCAACTCCCACTACCTTGAGTCTTGCATTGTTGCCAACGGTGACATGAGAGAATGAGAGTAGTTGTTTCAATAAGTCCTTTACTAGTTCTTTGCTTCCGGTCATATGGGATGAGCATCCACTATCAATGAGCCATGAAGATCCACCGGAAGAGAAACCCTACAATAAA
Source organism: Poa pratensis (assembly GCA_947311845.1). Lineage (NCBI taxonomy): Eukaryota > Viridiplantae > Streptophyta > Magnoliopsida > Poales > Poaceae > Poa > Poa pratensis. The sequence continues at coordinate 108,736,412 of CAMZMU010000107.1, read as the reverse complement.
TCAAGTCTTTGATTTAGGTACCCATTTTGGAATGGGTCCTCTTTTGTTAGTCACAAGGGTCTTTGGAACCCAAATAGCATAGTGATAATCATCTCCATATGAAGAGCCAACATATTTAGCAAAAACACAACCATTTGTAGATTTCAAAAGAACATATGAGGGGTTGTATTTTCCCGCAAAGTTATTGTGAGTGGCATTGCCCCTAGTGACATTACCACTCCCAATAGAGTTGTCATTTGCTTTGGCTAACTCCCCCTCCTTCACAAAAACAATATCTTTGGAAGGGGGAGTCGCCTTCTTCTTCTTGTTGTTGACCTTCTTAGAGTTGGGTGTGAACCCAATTCCTTCTTTGCCAACCACTCCCTTTTGATTGCTCAAAAGATCATTGAGGTTCTTTTCCCCTTGGATACAAGTGGCTAGGCCCTTCTCAAGTTGGGCCTTCAACCTAGTGTTTTCCTCAATAAGAGATGCCTTGACACATAAAGGGTTAGTGGACAAGATTTGCATCTTTATCATTATGAGAAGTGGTGAAGCTAGCATAGATAAATTGAGCTTGTAGTTTGGCATATGACTCCTTGAGTGTAGTGAGCTCACTTGAGGTCACCTTGTGGGTTTCCCTAAGTTGCTCAAAACCCTCAAAGAGTTTGTTATGACTCTCTACAAGTTCCTCATTTTTACTTTTTAGATCAATAGCAATTTGAATAGAGGTTTCACGAGTTTCTTTTGCCTTGGAAAGATCCATGGCATGTGTCTCCTCAAGTTGCTCACGGAGCAATTGTTCCTCAACAAGTTGATCTTCTAGCTCACCAATTTTGTCGGCATGATCACATGCATGCCCTTCGAGCTCACAAATCCTAACATCCTTCTCATTAAGAAGATGCTTGGCTTCTCCATATTGATACATGAGGGCCTCAACCATTTTCTTGGTTGGACCTTGGAGCTTGCTAATGAAGATAGAAATTTTATCCTCTTCTTCAATTTTCCCTACATCCTCAACACAATCCAATAGTGATGGGTTAGAGGAGATAGTAATTTTTGGTGGGGAATTCACCTTTGTTTCCTTGGCCATGAGGCACATAGGCTTGGAGATCTTGTCGTCGTTTGGAGATGAGAAGAGGTTGGCCAATGATGGAGGAAGGGTGCCCATTGCAAGAGCCGCCATTCCTACTTCTTCACTTGGTTCTTTATCCTCCTCACCTCCGGACTCGTATTCCTCTTGATGGGATGCCACAAGAGCCTTTTGAGGTGATCTCTTCATGTAGGTAGGCTTGGGGTGGTACTTGTTCTTCTTTAGAATGAGTTGACCACCATTATCCTCTCTTCTTTCATAGGGGCAATCCTTCACAAGATGAGTGTCCTTTCCACAATTGAAGCACATTCTTTTTATTGGTGAGGGGACGCTCTTGTTCTTCTTGTTCCAAAACCGGGTGGCGGCAAGTGCAAGAACTTCATTGAGCTCACCCTCCAAGTCTTCTTCACCTTCATAGACCGGGCTTTCTTCATATCTTGGATGGTCTACCACACGAGCCTTCAAAGCAAGAGTCTTTGGGCCACGGACTTGGTTGAAAGACTTGGATGTGGACTTCAATGTATCATATGTGACAAATTGAGCCAAGATGTCATTGGGAGTCATTGTTGTGTAATCCGCTCTTGCATGGAGGTTCATCACCATAGTTTCACTATATGGCATAATTGCTTGAAGGAACTTGGCCTTGACCCATTCATCATCCATATCCTTCTTTCCATTTTCCCTACATGTCACCACAAGCTTGTAGAGTCTTCGGTAAAGTTCGGTCGGAGTCTCTTCGTCTAGCATGATGAAGTTGTCAACTTGATGTTGAAGGACGGCCGCATTGGAGCGTTGAATGCCCTCATTTCCTTCATACACGGTTTCAAGATAGAGCCAAGCCTCATTGCAAGTTTTGAGATTCCGCACATGATCTTCATCATTTGCGGTCATAGCACTCTCAAGAATGTACTTGGCATTTGCATCAAGTTGCTCATCAATCTCTTCTTGCTTGGTCAAGTTGTTGGGATCAACTGGGTTGAAACCATGTAGAACCACCCTCCAAAGATGCACCGATGAGCTGCGAAAATAAGACTCCATAGATTTCTTCCAAGTGAAATAACGAGTATTATCAAGCTTAGGAGGGGGTCTACCAAGGTTGGTTATATGAGGTTGAGTGAGTGAAACTTGAGTGAGATAAGAGCTAGGTGGAGCAAAGTTAAGAGAAGGCTTCTCATTAGGTTTATCATTTTTATCCTTGTCACTAGCACCCTTAATAGGGCTAGCGGTGATGAGGAGCCATTTTGATTAGATACCCGAGTATACACCTCATCCACCATTTTGCCTTTCATGAACCCAAAAAGTTCAATCATGGACTTCATGGTGATTGGGGCATCACCCTCGGGAGGGATTATTCCCGCTTCGATTAGTTCTTTGTCAAGTTGTTCTCTATCAAATTTTTCTTGTTCCTTAGCAAGTCTTAACTCCTCATCTTTAGCACGTTGTACATCCTCCGCACTAGCCATCCTCCTCTTTAGGCGATTAAGCCCTTAATAAAGAGACCTTGCTCTGATACCAATTGAAAGGATCGAGTAGGTTGACTAGAGGGGGGGGGGTGAATAGGCAACTACAAATTTTCTTTTCTTTTAATACAAATTCGGGAATTGCTCAAATATAAGTTCTCTAGATATGCAACTAGATGAACAATCCTATATGATGAGCAATAAACAAGCTAGCAAGATATTCTACACAAGATAAGCTAGCAATACAAGTAAAGGAAGGTTAAGAGATAACCACACGGTGACGCGGAGATGTTCTACCGAAGTTCACTTCCCAATGGAAGCTACGTCTCCGTTGGAGCGGTGCGGAGTCACAAAGTGAACTCCGAATAGCCTTGATATGGCACACCGTATCTCCCTCGTGTTATCCTCCGATGAGGAGATCCACGAGCCACTATATGATGCCCTCGAGGTCGGCAACAAACCTTTACAAGGATGAGGCACACTCCACAACCGAATTGGAGGCTCTCACCAAATTCCCGCGGCTCCCAAAGCCACAAGAATCACAAGGCCGGGTCGCGTCTCCACAACTTAATTGGAGGCTCCCGGCTAATCCTTGTGGCTACCAAAGCCACAAGAATCACAAGTATCTTCTAGGTATCCAATGTATCAAGTTACACAAGATCTACAAGTGACTAGGTCGATGTAGACAAATCGGCTCGGTGGAGATGCGGATCTAGGGCTCCTCCTTCACTCCTCAAAGTATCAACGTGTTTGAGTGGTTGGAGTGGGAGCTCTAGTAGATTGAAGCTTGCAACAATGGTGGAGAGAGAGTGAGGAATCAAGCTTAGTGACCGGAGGTAGGTGGAGGGGTATAAATACCCCTCCCAGAAATCTGGCCGTTGGAGCTGTAAACAGCCCGCAGCGGTAGTACCGGGCCTCGCCCGGTAGTACCGGCTGACAGGGAACGACGGCCTGGCGCAGACTGGTCAACGCCTCCTCCACGCGCGCATCGGTAGTACCGGACCGCCTGGTCCGGTAGTGCTCCCCACCCGGTAGTACCGCGCTACTACCGGGGCTACTACCGGATTAAATCGAGCGAGTCCAGAGAGCATTTGGAGATCCGGTACTGGGCCCGGTACTGGGCCCGGTAGTTCCGCACGGCAGAACACCCGGTAGTACCGGGGTGAACCCGGTAGTACCGGCTGACGCAATGAAGACTGCTTTCTTCCTTTTCTTGAGACAAAACCTGTGCAATATTAAATGATACAATCCTGCACACTTTTAGCACACACATTAGACATCTAAGTGTGTTGTCAACAAACATCAAAACATTTGGGGAAGGATATGCCCTTTCAGTAATCATCCACTAAACATGCGCATGACCGAAAGATCCACCTAGGAAACCACCTCCTAGGGGGAGTGATCTGTGCCGATGAGGAGAAAGTGGAGCTAGCATATGGGTGTGACGTCTTCCCACCTAATATCATTGCTACCGCCGAGAAATTTGTGCTGAGGATGTGCACGTTGCCACAAAAGCTTGAATGTCAAACTCCCGATCTATTGCGGGCATCCCTATATATCAAGATGGATCTATCCAGTCGTAGAACAATGCATGTTTCCACCACCAAAAGTGGTCGTAAGGGCATAGCTCTGGCACACGACCAATATTTTTAGTGTGTAAGCAACATCCTTTGCGACAATTTTTCCTGAAGTTCTGTAAAAATGATGCAATATTTCAAACACGCTCATGTAGAAAAAGTTGAGGTACGCAAAAAAAGCCATCATTTGGCTGCAAAGAGATGAAATAATGTGTCGTAGTTTGCAACATGAAAAGAATTCAAGCAACATATGTGCCCAATGAAGAAAACAAAAACAGGTAGTGGAATGACTCGAGGAAAATAGGATCAGCTATAGCTACCTTTGAATGTGTTCATCTAATCCTCTCCTCGCGGCTTGACGGCACGAAGGGAACCGCCGGAAAAACCTCGTGCAACACATGCGGAGGGAAAGGTCGTTCTAGTCGCGCTGTATAGGACTCACGGTGGAAGTGCTGAGTAGTGGTATTCATCCATGGAGGTGTCTCTAGCGGCATGGTACATGGCGTCGACCGTGGAGGATGGTACATCAGACGGAGGCATATAGAGGCATGTGTAGGCCTATGGCAGCGTGCACTGGTCGTGGTGAGCGTGGAGGCATACGTCTGCTTCTTGATGGTAACAACAAAGTTGATTACATCCTTGTTGGGGTTCCAAATGCAGAGTGTTCTAGCAAGATTTTTCTTCCCACAAGATAACTCAGGGTTTAATACCGAAAACAAGAAATTTATGTAGCGGTTTACTCCTTCAAACAACCTGTAAAAGATCTAAAAGCTGCCTTGATGTCCCTAACTCCACTGAAGTAGGTGTCTGTTAAAATAGTAGTGAAAGAAAAGTAATTAAACAACTTGAAAACAATAAGAAAAATCTGTCCACACAACGAAGGTTTAGGAACAAAGTACGGAATATTGCCTTACATTCTTTGACAGAATGTTGAACGTTAGACGGATACAACGATGTTCCTAGACATTTCTCCCTATTGGGGTATGTCAAGAAGGTTTCGAGCATGCCTCATGTTCGAATTGTCACTGAGCTACTAACAATACAAGATCCCTCCAAGTAAAATGCATGTTCCCCTTCACGCGTCCCATCTCCTACATTGATCAAGTCTAGATATATGAATATGGTATTAAAATAAATTATAGTACTTCAAAGAAAAACATAAAACAAGATTGCATTTGAATAAATCGTCTCATAGGCAATGGAATGAACATAAACATTAAACATCAATGACCATAATCATGTAGGGAAACTCATATGTTTCTAAATCAATGAAAGCATATAGAGAGATTCAATCAAGATACTGTCACAAACCCATAGTCTAGCGGCGGACTGCTACCTATTTGTTCATCATGGAGACAAAAATGGAGATGATGGAGGTGTGACCGAGAGAGATTCCAGCTATGCCTCCCCCCTCCAATATTGCTCCGGCCGTAGACTTGTCTCTTTTGTTTCGTGTTCTCTCTCGTTTCAATCCCCTCAAGAAAATTCCCCAGGATATATGTAGGGTTTTTATGCCAAGACAGAGCCCTCGGCCAAAGCGTGGTGTAAATTTATGATCTAGGGGACTTATGGGCCCATGGCAGGTCATGTTATGTAGGTGTGGCTCTGTCGAGGAGGCCCATGCCCCCTTGATCAGTCTCTTGGTCTGTTCTAGTGTGGATCCTCATTTTTCTTGATGAAACACTTTTGCACGATTTTCCCCGATTAAACTGAACTGCCCAAGGATCTAGAAACGTAAGAATGTGAGATGAAGGTGTTTCTGCCTTCTAGGAAAAATAATAAACAAATCTTATTAGGTGCAAAATTCCAATAATCAAACAAATCATTAAAGCAAACATAATAATCATTGCAAATAACAGGTGAACTAATATAATAAACTTTAAAAGGCATAGATACATTATGGACATTCTACATCTACAAGCTTAATATATGCTTGTTCTCTAGCATGAAGATCAAAATGGCTTTTAAAGTTTTTTTATCATAACATACTTGGTATAATACATAAACCAATCAACGTTCTACATCAAGCAATTGACTTAATTAATCTTAAACTAATTTCACCCTGGAGCAAGATTAGCATAAAGATCAACTTGTATTTAACCTTCTTGTGCATCATGTAACAAAAAATCACAAGATCGAGTAAGTGAGAATGCGCAAGTAAAACATAAAGTAAAATGTATTTTGTTGTATTGGAATTATAGAAGAGGAGATTAGAAATATTTATAATAGAAGACTAGAGATTTTGCATCGTTTGACTCTTTTATAAAGAAAATAGATAGGACCTTGGCATGGTGAAGTAGGGAATTGTCACACGCTTGATTTTATAGAAATTATATTTTTAAAAGATTTTGGAAAGTGCTTGCTCATGGCACGGGTTCCATTGCCCCTATTATCGGTGTCTTTAACTTAATTTATTATGTCAATTTCCTTTTTTCTCCCACCCTTATACAACTAGGTTTGTGCCCTCATCTTACTCGCATATCAAACTCTTTCCTTTTCTCATTATTTGTTCCTTTTCTGTTTCTCATTTTTCTTTCTTTTCTTTTCATCACATAACTTTTATGAGCAAGCGTGATAATCTCATCTTATTCTTATTCCTACCTAATGGGTGGATGCACCTATCAATTTTGTGGTCAGCCCACTTTTCTTCTTCCCCATGAATTATGAGCAAAAATAAAGAGTAAGCTTTAAATGTGTTCAGTGCGATGATGATAATTTACTTGGAGTGACAATTACATACAACATACAGGTAGATATGATGGACATAAATGGAAACAATTTTGGCTTAAAGGAATTTGGATGCACACAAAATTATACCATGCTTAGCACGTGAAAGGCTAGCAAGAGGACATTTAACAACTAAGGAGAGATCACAAAAATGACACAACACACTTCAGCTCATATACCAAAATATTAATTAACTACCCATTATGATGAGTGATTGTATAAATTATACCATCTATTATGAAACTTGAAAGATATTATCTATCTACAAAAGAACAATCAAACGTAGAAATGTGATCATATTAAATCTTGCAGTTATTTAACATAAATTTGCATGCAACTTAGGCAGAAATAGTTTTCAACAGCCCATAACAGTTCTCTAATATATAAAGCATGAATTTCATAGGAAAACAATGATGGTGCGTCCAAGAAAAAAAAACTAGAGACGGTCCAAGCTCAATGAAAGCAATTATGGTGCTAAAAAACAGGGATAAATGTTTGCAAACCATTGGCATCCCCAAGCTTAAAGTTTTACCATTGGTTCACATTACACCTCATATTTGATCTTTGGTTATGTTGGAAAAAACTTCACCACAATATTGTTTACTTATTTTTTTTTTGCATGGTAATACGTGTCTCGTTTATAAAATAAAGATTTTCACGAGTCATTAGTGCACAATATAATAACTTCTTAGCTACAACATAAATCATAAAATCATTTCTTTTCAAAGTCCACAAGTGTTGTATAAGTGGGTAACATCCAAAATAGCGTTTAAGACCCATACGAATTAAACTGAACATCGAAAAACCTGACATACAACCAAATTGGAGATTCTATTTTGTAAAACTGCAATTGGAAGAACGATTTTTTAGGCAAATTTAGAGCCAAAACTAGCTATCTACAGCAAGGAAACGCTAAAACAAAAAACATAAACAAGTTGCCTCTTGGAAGCACTTCCTTTAAAGCCAGAGAGCTAGGATTAATACCTTATTACATATTTTGATATACTCATCTCCGTGAGCACTACCATACCTTGATCGAATTTTAATGCCATGAGATACATTTATCTTCTTCCTTGGAAACTGCTCCATGGACTTATTGTAAGAGTATAGGAGTTTAATATTCCCTTCTTTCGTATTAATCATTACATCTAAATTTCTCAGAAAGAGTCTTCCAAAGATAAAATGGCATGAATTATAGCGTTCCATAACAGTAATAATAAATCCACAAGTACATGGGAAACTCCAAATGGAAGACGAGCTATTGTACCTAAAACTTGTGTGGTAGAGGAATCGGTAAGGTAATTTAAAGGACATGGTGACAGAGGACCAATATCTAACATTCATATAAATATTTTAAAATAGCTGAAAGAGCATCAAGACCACATAAATCATTGCTTGCAAAATGGCCAGTAAACAACTGTATGGTGGGCTCTCCCATGCATCTCTAGTTACTCATCCAAAAACTGTTTAGAAAGATATCTTCCAAAACCATATTTTGTAGTATTAACATAAGGATATTTTGCAAGATTTTACAAGTAGTAATTATATCAAGTAACGTAGAATCATCAAAATCTATAATAGGAGATGAAGGTATATCAACAAGCATCTTAAGGTTTCCATATGGTACTTCATTAATGGAGGCCAAAGTTTGCACCTAAGTTCCCTTATGACCCCACTTTCTTTTTGTAGCACTCAAAATATCACCTACAGTACTCCAAACATATTACTAACTCCATTAAAGCATGAGCATCGTGAATAGATTTTCCATTACTCTTAATAAGGGTTTCCAAAGAAATAAGTTTACTCATAGTTTGAGTTGACAAATTCTCAAACTTATTTTATCTAAGATACGAGGAAGAACTGGCAACATCTATACTATTTTTTCTTCGAAGATCATGCAAGACAACATTATTTTTATCTTCTAAACTTTGCAAAAGTATTTTAACATGTTTCATCTTGTTCTCTTTCTTACCACTTTGAGAAGTTCTAAAACTATTTTCAAAATATTGGAAGCATTATTAGGACAAGCGGCTAATAAGCTACCACCAACCAAGACATATATCATACTTCTAAACCAGCTATTTATACAAATAAAAAATCTTAGCAAGGTAGCCTTGGTATACTTAACAAGAGATCAGCATGCCATTAATCCTAAACCAAGCATATTTCAATGTTTCTCCGCTAAATTATTTAAAAGTGATCCCATCCTCCACACGCAAAGCAACATCACTAAAAGTAGAATACTTCTTTTTTTATAATTTTGGTTTATAGACGATATCTAGCAAAAGTAAGACAACTGAAACAACAACAACAAATCTAAGAGAGTAGATACTAGCAGTACCTTCCCCGGCAATCAGGCCACAAATGCACGATGGCACAACAATGGAAATTACCAACTCTTTGGGACTCCAAGTGCATATATAGTGTTGTGGTAACCGGCCTTTATTTCCCCACAAGGTGAACACAAGAAATGATATGTAGCGGTACACTCCTTCAAACAACCTATAAAAGATCAAAAATGCGTGATGCTGCCTCCACTCCACCAAACCAGGTGTCAGTTACAATGGCAGTGAAATAATAAAGGCAGTGTATAGTGTCAAATGCAGAAAAATGACGGAACTCTGGATACGATATAGTGTAAAATGCAGAAGCGTATGTGTCGACTACAAAGAAAATCAGACCATCTTGTTGCTTTCATGCTTCTAGGCTAATTCACATTGCTTTTGTACTTTATGTATATGCATTGGCGAAGATTGAACCTTTAACACTTCATGGCATGAAAAAACTTCTACATTTTCTATCTAATAACTCTTGAAAAATTGCATGCAGAGATAATTTGCTGCAGCCACCTCTTGTGATGCGTGAGGGGAAGCGCAAAGATTTTGACGATGCACTTCGCAATGAGGCAGATCGTCCAGTTGTGATATCTGTGATTGGGCAAAGTTGCGTTGGGAAGTCAACTCTTGTAAGAGATGTCTATGAAAGTCTGGCTATAAAGAACCACTTCGCTGCCAAGGCTTTGGCTACTTTCCCGCCTTATTCAAGTGCATCCAATATCCTACAACTAATCCTAAGAGATCTTACTGAAGAGGACTTTACATGCCCTGAAAGGGAAGTCATTAAGAATCTCTAAGAGAATCTAAAAGATAAGACATACTTGGTGGTGATAGATGGTGAGGTGAATACTACTGAATGGAAACATATTCTAGCTGCCCTTCCTGTTGACAAAGCAGGTAGCAGGGTAGTGAGGATGTCAAAAGAAAGGCCAGAAGCACCACCTGGAAGTTATTCTCATATTGTTGTTACTCATGATCGTTTTGATAAAAATGCTACCACTGAACTGTTCCAAAGGAGATTGTTTAGAGAAGAGAGTAGCCCAAAGTACAACATAGATGTGCATGATGGTATTGAAAAGGAGTACCAGCAAGATATTTTTGACATCACGGAGGGATTGCCACTAGCCATTGTTATTTGTCAGGTCTTGTGCAAACAAAGGAGTTCCCAGTTGAGTGGAAAGTTGTATTTGAGCATCTAAAGTCTGAGCAATCAAAACGGCTCGATAGCATATTGTCCATGTGCTTTGATGATCTTCCATATGACCTAAAGTCCTATTTTTTGTACTTTGCTGCATTGCCAACAAACATGTTGATTGAGGCACAGGATGTGGTGTGCATGTGGATGGCAGAGGGCTTCCTAAGACCAAAGGAGGGGATGACAATGGAAAAGGTTGGGTACCGTTACTTGAAAGAGTTGATTGCCAGGAAGTTGATCAACCTTGAGCCTATGGATGAGAATAGTCCTGAAGAGGAGCTTGTGACCATCCAAAGTAAAGTTCATGCCTTCTTGCAGCTTGAAGCACAAGAGGCAAATTTTGTTGAGATCCATAGTGGTGACGACATCCCTGCTTTGATAACTGCACGTCGCTTATCTCTACAAAATCGCATGGATAAATATGTTGCACTAGCCAATCCTATGCCTAAGCTACGGTCGATATTGTCTAACTTTGAAAAAGAAGAAATCAACTAGGGAGATGAAAGCAGCGAAGAAGAGGATACCGAAGCTCAGCAACTTTCAACATGTGCACATTGCTCGGGGCACCAAGTCAAGTCTAAGGAGCACACCGGTTCTTATATACGATAGCTCCTTCAGGTATCTGAGTTCCTCCATGTTATTAACTTACAAGGCTTGGAGATTGGTGACAAGTTGCCAGATGAAATTGGTGATGTTGTGCACCTGCAGTACCTCGGAGTTACATCATGTTCTTTGAGAGATATACCGTCAACAATTGGTAGGCTAACTAGTCTCCAGACGCTTGATGTCCGGGACACCTCTGTTGAGAAGCTACCAGCATCATTTTGGAAGATTAAAACACTAAGGCATGTGTTTGGTCATGACCTTATCTTGCCTAAAATGGTTGGGGATCTGAGGCACCTACAGACCCTTGATACAATCAAACCTGATGAGTTTGGTTGGGATAGCAATACACTTGCAAAAATGATATATCTCCATTCTTTGTTCATCTGGAAACTTTCCGAGGATCATCTGAAGGCTTTGTCTCGTGCTTTAAGAAAACTCAAGTACCTCGTGACATTGACAATACATGGGGATGTTGTTCCGTCAATTGTGTTCGCAAGCTCCTCCCTTCGTCGACTTGAGATTTTGGAACTCGATGGGAAGCTTGACATGTCATCTGTACCACTCGACATCAAATCATGCCTCCCTAATCTACTTCTTCTGTCACTGGAGAAAACAATGGTGTCACAGGACTTCATTAATAAGTTGGCTGAGCTGCCCTTCCTTGCCAATCTCACTTTGGATGTTTACTCATACAAGGATGAAGAACTTATTTTTCTCCCAAAGGATTTCATAGTCTGAGGAGACTAACAGTTGACTTGGTAGAGCTGAAGAGAGTGGAAATAGGTGAATTGGCGCTTCCAAGAGCGAGAAGATTTGGATATCATGATCTACTCTCAGGAGCTGGAAATGGAGATCGTCGGTAAGCCTGAAATTATAGAGAAGCTTAAATATGAGGATGAAAAAGTTTATAAGAAGATCAAACGAACTCCAAGGATTGATCGGGCAGCTGGAAGACAGTGAATAACTTGTCTTGTCTTCTCTCCTTGTGGATATCATATACTTAAGTCTAACAGCTTACTCGGTAGAACCGAAGAAAGTTGAAGTGAATCGAAGCTACCCGTCATCCCGTATTCGAATATGATTATCGCTTCCGAAGATATTGAAAGCGAGATCATCGTTCAGACTGAATTATGGAGCAACTAAAAGGTAAGGAAATGAAACCATTATAATAGGATCAAACAAACTATAGGGACAGAAGATGATGAATAATGATCACTACAGTGTATGATATTTATTTCTTGTATGCGTGCTGCAGACAATATGTATTATAAATAAATAGCTATATAACTGGTGTATGTCATGTACTAGTGTGCATCTGAATCTCGTTGCTGAATGATTTTCTACCACAAATTACCGGTGATTGATGAACCACCGATCTTATCATCATGTGTTGTCCTGAACGATTTAAGGGGTATCAGACTATGAGGTAAAGGAAGACGTTCCATAGTGATCTTCCACTGGTAGAGAATGCCAACTCGGACACGGTTCGAAACCCATATCTGAAACGAACCTAGCGCCCGTCGCTATCATCCGGTCGTTGATTGAGAGAATATCCGGCGGAAACTAACTTTCAGTGAACGACGAAAAAATCATGTTTAAAAGTTTTTAAAATTCTCAACAAAAATGCATTACAATGGAAAGGTAGAGTTCTATAAATATGCTGACTTGATTTTCATATCTCCTAAACATTTTCTAGTTTTAACTTACAAATGTGCATGTCTATAAAACTCTACCTTCCCAGCGTAATGCATTTTTGTTGAGAATTTTTTAGAACTTTTAAACATGGTTTTTCGTAATTTTCACTGAAAGTTGGTTTCCACCAGATACTTTCTCTCGCTGATGCGGGAGACACATCGGCAAAGGATCCAACCGTTTGTGTTAGTTGTCTCAAATCAAACAGGTCGTGTCCATTGTTGATGTGCTCCACATTGGACTCACTCTTCTTTAATGCACCGTTTCTTGGCCGCCCTAAGAAATTCGGGCCGTGTGCAAAACGTAAAATGGGGCCCTACAATTTATAGCAACAATAAAATTTAAGATTCAGTCGCTGCTACCTGTCAATGTTTCTATTTCCAGAAGACATGATTTTTCATGTTTTATAAACCAAAACATAAGTAATATGAAAGAAATTTAAATAGTACATGAACTGAACTTTAAACATGTGAAGACAAGCTACAAGAAAAAATCCTGCACTCCTTGATCAGTGTTCCGAGTCGGGGCGCCAGAATTAATTTGGAATTAGACCGGAAGCTGATGGCGAAACGAAGTAGTAGCAGTGTAGGAACCAGGATTTTCGTGTGGGGTATGCAAAGTTATTTTCGATTTATTTGAAGCTCTATCAAGAACTAACATTTTCCTTATTTTACATTTTCTTCATTATTTAGACCTAAAAATGACTAGTTAAATTATCCAGCTATCTTCAAGTTCTCAACTAGGGAAAACGGAAAAACTGAAATCAAAACTGAAGCACTCACAGTGGGTGTTTCCATGCTTCTGCTGCTGTGCGAAGGTGACACAACTCCGCCATTTCCGTTTTTTCTGAGTCTGTCGAACTCGATGGACGGATGGAGCTCGGCCGGCGGCGGTGCACTGCATCGGTCGGGTGGCTCTGTTCCGGGGTGGGGACGGATGGGGAGACAGACGTCCAGGAAGCTGTCCGGGGCTTAGGTACTGCATTCCCGCGCCGGTAGCGTTGCAGAGGCGCGGAGGGCCGGCGGGGGGCTGGCGTCGGCACGGGCTGACCGCTGACGAGCGTACGAGCGCCGCCGCTCAGGTCGGAACGAGGGAGGAGTCGAGGCTCGAGGGTCACGAGGAGGACGACAGTTCGGGGTTCCCATGTGGCCCGGTGGGAGCTCAATCTGGTATTCCAGCCCATATTCGAAAGGCTGGACGCGGGTATAATTGTTTTGTGAAATATGGCCTCATAGCAAAACTAATCTCAATTCTTACCTAAAACTGTTTTCAAATCAAAACTTATATGTTGAATTCATTTTGCAAAAAATATTGGGTATATGTTTGAGGGGGCCTAGCTCCGCAACATGGAATCAACAACTTTGGAACGCCGATTTAGATTGGGCGCGCTATCGCCTGACGCCCGCGATCTATGTCTCGTTTGTCCGTTTTGGCGAAAAGATGTACTCTATCTGTTTTTAAATGTAAGTTGTTTTATCTTTTATCCATATTCACATGTATTTACATCTAGACATGTCTTTGTTGTATTTATTCACTCAGTTCGGTCCACATCTAATAAACATGTGATATAACAATGGAGGAGGTAAATCGCTAATGATCAGAGATTTTTAGACCTCTAAGGACAACATTTAGTTTTGCCAGAATAACCGACAAAAAAAATGAGTATTCGACCGAAGGGATCGATCGACTAGGAGGAGATCGGGAGCTATCTGCACATACACGTGGGGCCAGGTAAATTCTCGCGGCAAATCCTATATATCGCCCATCAGTAGCGACCTCTAGAAGGTCGCGCCGCCTGAAGAGTTTCGCCATGCGACGACCCATCTAGCGGATTTTTCTTTTCTAATTTTCTTGTTTTTCATTGATATGTTTGCTTTTTTTCCTTTCCTTTCCTTTTGTTTTCTATTTTCTTTTTTCACTTTTCTGATTTCGAAAATTGTTCAGTTTTGAAAATTGTTCGAATGCACAAAATGTTCATTTAAAATCGTATTTAAAATTGTTCATTACTAAATAATAACCAGAATTAAAATGTTTCATAATTTAAAGATATTTAATTTTTAAAAATAGTTAGAATAGAAAATTTAAACTTAAAAAACGTTCAAATTTTTTAAAACCTGCACATTTGAAAATTTTCTGAATTGGAAATTTCGTAAAATGTTTAAAATTTTTCACATTTCTCTTTCTTTTCTGTTTTTGTTTTCATATTTCTGATTTTAAGGAATTTTAAATTTGTAAAAATTTCAATTTTTTAAAAAAGTTCATATTTGAAAAAACACACATTTAAAAATTGTTCAAATTTTAAAAACGTCCAGATTTGAAAATTGTTCAAAATTTAAAACATTCGGATTTGGGAAATGTTCTATTTTAACAAATGTTCGGTACTGAAAAACAATTATGGCGATGGGTCTCGGATGTAAAATATAAACACAAACATATGCGTGCACACACTCAACCCTATGAACTCATATACGCATACCCTAACCTTATATGTATCTCCGAAAGATAGTACCGGTGAGTCAGATCTTGAGATTGACAAAGACACCAGTGACACATCACTGTCGACGGAAATATCACATTCCACTGAATAATACCGAGTAAATAAGAAATACCAGTGTCAAACCTAGTGTTTAAATTATACGGTATGGGTACGACACCCTCTCAACCATCGTACTTCTCAATTTCCTTACATTCGACTTGGCAGAAACGGCACCCTCTCAACCATCGTACTTCTCAATTTCCTTACATTCGACCTGGCAGCATTGCCAGCAAAGAAGCCGATTGGGACAGGTGATTGATAAATATGGTGTTGTAAAAGTTGAGTGAAAGCCAGCAAGTAAGCTTCTAATTTCTTATGTTCTATCATACATCCATCAGCTATTTTTATTAAAAAATGAACATATGTTGTAGATTAAGCTTACAATATTTGAAAGCATGGCTATTTTATAAGTTGACACTGTCTCCACTGTTATTCTTCGGTTGTATCTCCCTGTACTTATCTTATCTCTGAATAATTTGCATCCACCTGTACTGATCAACTAATGTCCTCCAGCTTTGCCAGATTGCCTTTTCAAAAGGGCCCTAGGACATGTCACTTGATTGTGGTCATCGGTGAGACTTTTTCGCACAACTGGATCTCTAACTGCATCATATGGGTACTTGGTTTCGATGCACACCACCCATTTGTGAAATGCAGGTAGTACATGGGTTCTCTTTATTTTGTTTCTCTTGTGCAGTTTATTCATCATGGTGTCTGTATGGAGTGTTGAGACTTGGTATATGCAAGTGGGAGCCTATAGCGACTCACGTGGGGGATTTTCTTGTTGCTGCATAAATTGGTGCTCTACGCAGTTCAATTTTTTTTTTTTGAGTACAAGGGAATACAGATCACAAACGAAACCGAACCAGCAGTACAACCTCAAAAACAAGGAAATCTAACCTAGTTCTTGAAGGTCCAGCTCCACCGACGCCGTCTCACCACGGTGACCGCCGACCGCGCGCTGCCACCGCACTCCACCCGAGCCGGCGCACGCAGCGAACCGCGGCCAGGAAGCCGCCGACGAGGTCGCCGTCTTCAGTCAACCGCCTGGGTCTTGGCGGAGGCGACGAAGCTGGAAGACCACCAGAGCACGCCATCGCCTTGGATCTGCGCCACTGCTCGACGCCGGAGACGCCAAAGCTCGACGGAGAAGACGACTCTGTAGATCTGACATCCCGATCTCCTGCACCCCCAAAAGCCACCACCGGCGCCGGAGAAGAGCACCGGCGCAGCGGGGACGCCCTGCAGCCCGCCAGCACCGCCGAAGACGCCGCCGTGGAGGGGAAGCCGCAGAGCATCAGATCACGCCGGCGTCGCCCTTCCCACCATGGCTCCGCCGCTCGCAGGCCCCGAGCTACGCACCGGAACGCAGATCTGGAGAGTCCCTGCTCTCCCGCCGCCGGAGCGGCCGTCGGAGGACGGGATATCTCCAGATGCGCCGGCGGGAGCTGGGCGGCGCGGAGTCGCCTCCCCGTCGCCTCTGTCCACTGTAGCACGAGAGGGTTCCAGAAATAGATGGGTCTACGCAGTTCAATATTGTTTAGGTAGTACATATTTTCTGTACAAATTGATTGCAGTTACTGATATTTTCTGTACAAATTGTATGCCTGCATTCCTGAAGTACAAACACAAACAAAAAATTGCAGTCGTACCTGAGTGGCTGTGTGTGGTCTTGCGGGTTAGAGCAGTGTTCCCTGGGACGGTGTCATGTGGGAGCCTGGTTGGGAGCTGCGGTGTCGTGGACATGACTGGCAAAATGAGCAAAGAGAAACCATGGATGAAAGTAGCTACGCCTGCAAATTTTTGTTTGCGTCTGTACTTCAGGAATGCAACATACATTCTGGGAAATGATATACCAATGAGAACCATATGTGCTGATTTCATGCAACTTTCTTGTCACCTAATTTTCAGTCACTTTTCTTCTTTTAAGACATGCCATTTACACATCTCGCATGACAAGACCTCAAACCATTATGTGTTCTGTTATATATAAATTTTATGTCCAACATCTATTTAGTTCCTAAATCTCAAACCATTTGGTGTGAACATTTAAGCCTAACTAAATCATGGGGCATCATATTCTGCAGATATAACAATGATGGAAGGTGCAATAAGGAGGTATTGCTTTTCATCTACTCCCTCTGTTCCAAATATAAGGTGTTTTGGGAGTTTCAGTTGAACTCCTAACAAGTCTTATATCTAGGAACAGAGGTTGTAATTTTGAAGCTGACCTCACTTCCACATGAGGTTTACAAAAAAGTAACATGCGAAAAGAGGCCGCTACTATGGAATCTGGATAGCATAGGAGAACATATTAGAAAAATAAATGTATTAAACACAAAGTACATGAGGCTGCTACTGGACAAATAATACCGCAGACCCTATCACTCATGCTACTTTTTGATCTTGTTTTATATCTAAACACAAAGTACATGAGTAGTGCCTAATTGCCATACTGCATGACTATTCGTAGAGATGTATGATTTAAGTGTTAGTATATTTCTCATTACAGCATGGTTTATAATTAATGTATTACATTTATTTTGGTGGCTTGCATAATCAGGTTATTCACCATACATGCATTACCTCTAAGAATTCCATCTAAATTATTTATTTTGGAGGTAAAATCTTGTTCTTGCAACCACCCGTGGAAATTTCATTATGTTTTAACTTATAAGTGGTAATACATATATTTATTCCACCTTCATCATAGAATGTCTTTTGTGACAAACGTGGAACTAATTATTTGTTGCATACTGAGGGTATACATTAAAGTTGTTTATTGCAAGGTTTGATCAGTGTGACCGATATATAATTTCAAATTTTCATTCTATTTCATCGTCTCCCAACAATATAGGATTACGAGCATGTGAAATTTGCTACACGGTTGCCCCTCGAAGTATTTTAATAGGTTGATACTACTTTCGGAATTTCGTCCAGCAGTTTGTGGCTCCACTCCTGCCACAGGAAGAGCTGGTCAGCTGAGACAAACTCAATCTGGTGGCATCTTTGAAAAAAAATGCAGTGAGCGGGTTTGTAACAATCGATCCAGTTCAGTTCTGTATGTCTGCATCAGGATCTCAAATGGCCACATGGTTGAGTGCCAGGTGGGCTAATCTCGGCGACACAACGGTGGTTTTTGTGTTGGCCTCGCGCCTTTTCCCTTTTCATTTCCCCCTTTCTTTTCATTCATGTTTACTATGATTGGATACCAAGCTTTGTAACTTTTCTCCTGTCTTACATCAATAAATCAGAAGCTTGTTGTGTTATGTCAAAAAAAATGTCATTGTTCGACTTTTTTTGGGTACCATACCAACACATCGAGGTAAAGGTTGTGTCGAAACAAGTTGTTTTTCTTAAGACACGCTGAGACAATTGTGGAGACAATCACATGGAGCCGGTTTCGACACTAACAGCGTCACACGAGCTATTTTGTACATCCCATGGGTGATGCATGCAGAAGTTATTACTTGAAGGCGTCTCTGTGATGTGAGCAAAATTGTTCTTAGTCTTGTTCAAAAAAAAAGTTGTTCTTAGTCAATAGGAGATAATTATTGGATTGTTGCTTCTACAATATGATGTTGAATTATAGCTTATTAAATGACATTATATGGAAAGTGGAAGGTCATTTTTTTGGGAATATTATATAGCTATCTTTTCCATGTATGACAAAAGAAAATAAGTAGAAACTTGCCCGTAGCAACGCACGGGCATTCACCTAGTAAATTTCATGTTGGAAAATGTACAGTAAGAAAGAATAAAAAAGAGATTTGCCGGTGTGGAAAATTTCAGGTGAAATTCAACCTCCGTTAGGGTGCGACTTGTATGTAATTCTGCACGTGCAATGCGTTTTACACATATACTCCCTCGATGGATGATTTGTTCCTTCCCAGATACGTACTGCATGCAGGACGTAGTGTAGTATCGTCAGGATTTAGATTGCAGACACCAAGAACAGAATTCAGTTCCTTCCGCACTGCCCAAACCGCCTCTCCACGCTAAACCGGACCGCCAACGCCCAACGCCAACCCCACACCACAGGCCACAGCCCTCGCACAACGGCACAAACTTTTCCCCACGAAGAAACCCTCGCCGCCGCGACTCACCCGACGTGATGCTGCCGCCACCGCCCCTGCCGAACGATCTCCTCGAGACCTCGAGGACATCTTCATGCGCCTCCCGCCGGACGAGCCCGCGTGGCTCATGCGCGCCTCCCTCACCAGCAAGCACTGGCTCGGCCTCCTCACCGGCCCAGCCTTCCGCAGTCGGTATCGCGACTTCCACGGAGCTTCCTCCATGCTCGGCTTCTTCTATTCCGGCCCCCTGTACTCCGGCTGGGTGGACGAAGAACTCGACCCACTCTTCGTCTCCACTACGAAATTCGTCGCGTCCATTCCCAGCGAAGACGAGGACGAGGACGAAGACGTAGACGAAGACGGACACTACTGGGGGCCGGGGTACTCAAATCGCAAAAAGTAAAAAGGTGAAGGCTGGAGGTACTCTGAATACGATGCGCGGGACTGCCGCCATGGCCGCGTTGTCCTCGGCCTCGGGGATAGTGATAATGCGTCGCCCACGGACATCGTAATTTTGGATCCTGTGACGGGCGACTGGTGGGTGGTGGACCTGCCCAAAGACTACCACAGCCATGGCGCCGCGGTGCTCTGCGCCGTGCCACCACCGCAAATGTCATGAGGGGGCCTTCCGGATGGCCGTCGTTGGCATGAACATTAATAAAGGTGATTCTGTAGCATATGTGCATGTGTCCGTGCCGATGGAATAGTGGAGCCAGCCGTCCCCTGGTCTTCATCTTGGGTTTGATGCAATCGTACAGCCAATGCCCCCTGTCCTCACCCAAAATTCACTCTACTTCATGCTTATGGATGACGGTGATGATAATCGTGTGGGAATCCTAAAATACGACCTGTGTTCTAAATGCTTATCACAAATTGATGCGCCAGTCGTGAAGGCAGGCATTGCCCGTAAAGCTATCCTCATGGGATGGAGGATGGTAGTTTGGGGTTTGCATACCTAGACTGGTTAACCATCAATCTGTGGTCAAGTAAGATGGGTTGCGATAGAACCATGGCATGGACTCAGCCTAGAGTCGTCAATCTCCAAGAACTTCTCCCCATTGAAAATCTAGAGCACACACCTGGACTGATTGGATCTGTGGAGGGCAGTGATATCATTTTCGTCAACACGGATGGCATCTACGAGATTAGTTTCAAGTCACTAGAGTGGAAGAAAATATGGAATAGAGAAGATTTCCGTGCTTTGCTTCCGCTCACTAGTAATCGTGCACGTGCAATGCACGTTTGATTGGTGAACATAATTTAAAATGCATACCAAATAACATAGACGCGAAGTGACTGCATAATATAATTAAAAAAAAAATCAGCATAGCCTTACAAAACTTGTAATAACATTTTGCAGAGAGGGGGCGTTTTGACTCTCAAGCTCATATGCTCCTGCTTCAATAAAAAAATCTAAAAATATAGTAAAAAAATTAAAAAAATCTGAATTTTTTTGGTGATGAACATATACAGTTTATTACATACGTTCCAAATTTCGTAGTCAAATGACATGTCTGGTGCTCTAGACAAAAAAGACAATCAGTGCTCCAAAAAAGGATTTTTTAGATGTCATTTTGGTCAGTGATTTGTCTTTTTTGTACAGAGCACCTAAAATGTCATTTCACCTCGAAAATTGGCAGTGTGTATAAAACTTGTATATCTTTATCACCAAAAAAAATCAGAATTTTTGGAAATGTTTTACTATTGTTTTCGATTGTTTTATTGAAGCAGGAGCATATGAGCTCAGGAGCTGTTTTGAATTTCTGCATCTTGCATGCTAAATCCAACTTTGTCAAGCTAGCAAACCATGTTGCATATAATTTATACGACCATTGAGTACAGGGTGGCAATAGTATGTATAACTGCAATGTTTACTCAGGTAGTCTTGTATACTAATCAAGATTAATTCTGTATGTCTTGTAGCTGTAAGATATGGGACATAACAGAGAGAGGTATTTTATCTTAACATAATTTATGAGTACTAAAAATATATAAAAATAGATATCAAGGCAATAGAGTCACTTTTAAGCGTACATAATTTAAGGTGGAATATTCATAAAAGTAAGAAACTCTGGAGCACAAACTGGAAGGCAATATATAGTCTAAACTTTGAGAAGCTATAACAATGTGAGAAGATGCAAAGCTAAATAATTGCACCTGGAGAAGTATGTAAGAAGAATGCTAACATCAAAAAAGCGAATCAAAGGGCTGGGAGTATATGTGCATAGTTCTTTGACAAAGCAGCTAATTTTCACCTTCGTCTAATTTTCTACAGAGACTAAATATAAGATGCTTGCAGTACATATTCATGAGGGAATTGTCGCTTCATGTTCTACAACAGAAAATGAAATTAATAGAAAAAGAGAGAACACCGGTAAAGTTACACATGCTCCAAAGAGAAAATTATGGCGTCGTGGGGCACGGGTGCAACAACAATTCATCGTCAAGTAATCTTGCACTGTAGCTCCATGGTCGTAATGGTATATGAAACATTTGCTTCTTGTATACTTAGTTAGAATCTGGGGATACAGTGAGAAACGTAATAATTTGTGCATACTGATTTTCGAATATGTATTTAATGATGTCAGATAATCAATAACGGATGACATCAAGATATAGTAGAGTTCCTAATGTAGGGGAGATGCTTTTTAAGAACAAACTAAAATTGTGCTTGCAAATTATTAAGAATAAGGTTCTAGTAGTTGGACTGATACATGTTAAGTTATTGGACCATCTAGTGAGCATATGGAAATATAATGCAAGGGAAGGGAAATGAGCACCCAGGCTAAGATAAAGCAAAATAACATAGACTTGAACGAACAAAGTAGTTTGAAGGCACATGGTTACCATTACCGTGCACTGCACTATCCTGATCTACGGATGGCAGGATATCTCTTATGTAAATATTTTTGTTCTCTAATTTTAGAAACCAATACCTGATGTATTCAACAGCAATGCAGCACTATTGTGCATTGATCTGCAAATTACAAATCTCCACTTAGACAGCCTTTGCCGTGGACCTGGAGCATATGTTAGGAGTCAGTGGATGTGCTGTATTCAGTTACCATCTGGTGTAGTGCTTGCCATCTTAAAAATTTGCTCAAACTCTGCAAAATTTGCGCCTGGCCCTCCAAACGGTGAACCTGTGGAGGTGGTGTTTATCTTGCTTGTAACCATTCTCAAAATTGGCTATCTTCTTGTATCTGAAATTGAAGCCACATCGATGAAGAAAAAGAAAGGTTAAAATTTTGTGGCCAATCACTATCCTGCGTTACAGTATCTATTGAAGCCAAATCAATGAAGTTGAAAAACCTGAACCTGTGGGACACTTGGATGTCCCCTCGAGATGGGCGACCAGGGCAATGGCAGGATGTGTTCGGAGATGACAAGCAGGGGAGTGGGCAAGGATTAGGGCAGGGTTTGGGACGGCCGCCGGCGGCCGGGCGTGTGGTCGCTGGCGTGCAGGGCTGTAGGAGGGAAGGCGAGCGTCGGTGAGGGGCAGAGGGCCGTGCGCGTGGGCGAGGACGGGCAGGCTCTCGCGTGCAGGACGGGTGCAGAGCAGGCAGCTCACGCGTGGCAGCGCGTAGGGCGGCAGCCTCGCTTGCAGTGCGGCGATGGTTCAGGAAAAAAAGGAAGCAGGGATGACGGCGGCCTCACCATGGAATTGCGTGGGGGCAGCAGCGCCTCCCCCTCCGGTGGCGTCGGCGACGGCGAGCGAGGTCAAAGGGCAATGGTAGATCACGCGTTAGTGTATGGAGGACGCCTAGCCAGGGAGGCGGCGTGATGGGCAGTGGAAACGCACCAGGCGCCGGGGAGTCGTTCGTGCTGGAGGTCGTGGAGGCCATGGATGGTTCCTGCTCGTGACGGAGGGGCGCCACCAGTGGCGGAGCCACACTATACCTGTGTAGTCAAATGACTACACAGTTTTTTCGAAAATACTAGCAGATTTCATGTAAAAAATAATAAAAATTAGTACATATACGTGTACTTGACCACACAGTTTTGCACTGACTACACAGTGTTGAAGTTCTGGCTCCGCCACTGGGCGCCACGGTGAAGGGAGCCGGCCGTGGGCGACGTGGAGGTGGTGGGGAATAAGACGGTTGGACGGAGAAGGGGATGAGAGGAATGGGGCATGAGGGCCTGCGGTGGCATGAGGACGCGGGCAGTGACGTAGCTGGAGAGGGATATGGCGGCCGCGCCGCCGCGGAGGCCATGGATGGCGTGGATGTGGTTCAGGCGGGGCGGCGCGAGGACTACGGAGTACACAAATCGGGAGAGCAAAGAAACTTCCGGCGTTGACCACCTCATCAAAGCGATTCGCTGAGAACTGATCCGTGATATCAGCATGTGCGGAGATGGGGCGCGGAACTTTTCGTCCGCTCGCAAGATGGTCCGCCAACGTTAATTGCTAAGCACACCCAGATCAATCCTGCCCTTTAGATCCAATTTCTTGGGAAATCTAACGGCGCAGTTTCGGCTGTGTACACTGGACGGGGTGGCTGTAGGAAAGATCAAGTTTGCTTGTTTATTAGTAGTGGAGATGAGTTTCTGATCGAGATCCATGAGATATGTATATCTACGTGCTTTAGTGATTGGGGAATAACTCTTACTAATAGTATAACAGTGAATGGAACAAACCAAATATTGAATATTTAACTAGAGTTGTATTTAATATTGCAATTTACATAATGTATGTGCTTGAGCAAATTTTGAGTGCTATCTACACTCAAATGTCACACTAAATTATGATTATGCCTACATAATTGAAAATTTATATGTATCCTGCCATCTCCTTCTGTGATCAAAGTGGAAAATCTATGTTTGCAGAGAGGACGACCACCTGTGATGCGCTGCAGTGACAACACATGGTTTAATTTGCTTATGGGCAAGAAGTCACTTCCATCAACTTGGAGGCGGCAGGGATCTTCATCATATGATGAATTATGCCACTATGTAGTAGCTGGTTTGGTGACATGGTGCTTGTTTTCTCGTACTATTGTTGGCTTTGTTAAGTAATCTTGATCAAGGTTTTGGTTACCGGTCGGTAAATCCGGTTGCCGAGTTTCCCGAGCACCCACGGGAAAGCTGCCTACCGACCAAAAAATTCCGAGATTTTCGAAATATTTGAATTTGAACTCTTAAAAGTTAATAAGTAGTGTGTATTCTGCGCGTCGTATGAACATTGCGGATGTGTCTCCGTGTTGGTTTCGAGGCGTCTATCCCTCTTGCATGTCCCAGGTTCGAATCCTCCTAGCGCGTATATATTTTTGACTAATTTTCTTTCTCTGTATGATTAAATCTGCAAAATATGAAAGCAATGAATAAATGCGACCTTATCCCCTCTCCCCGTCACTGTTGAAGAGAGGCGAAAGGCGACTTTTTGGGCGAACCCCGTCGATCCACCGCGTCCGTGCCGTCGAGGCGTGGGATTCCTCTCCTCCGCCGGCTGCTTCGGCAGCGGGAGGGTGGGGGATCCCCGTCTCCGGCCTGTACATACGGTAGGATAGGGTGGAGTCCCCGTCGGCGGTGCCTTGGAGGAGGTGGTGTTGGTGGTGGGGTGTTTGGTGTCGGCGCGGCCTTCTCCGGCGGCGGAGCTCTGCGGGGCTCGTCGTCTCCGCGCGCGACTTGCGGGCGCTCGAGGCCCGGTGGGGTTCTTGAGCTCCCTTGCCTCCCGTCGGATCCGTGGTGGCGGCGGATCCGGTGGCTGGAACCCAGAGCCGGGCGAGGTCGGCGGCTCCTGTCTGCGTCGGGATCGAGGATGTCTACGGCAAGGTGGAGATGCAGGAGAGAGAGGGTGCTCACCGTGGTCGTTCACCGGCGTAAGCTCCGCCGCGGCGCGGCGGACGGGCTCTGCGGCGTCTTTCAAGGAAGAGGGCGCTCTCAGGCTGTGGTTAGAAGGCGGCTGATGTTCTTCGTCGCCGGCGCCGGTGGAGTTGCTGATCTCCGATCTGGTTCTGTTTCCCCTACGTATTGTACTTTTCCTTCTGTATTTGTACTGTGTACTTTGTATGTGGTACTTTGTTGTTGAATATATGTGGGCTTTCAAAAAAAAAAATCTGCAAAATATGGAAAAAAGGGTGTATACAATGTTCGAACCTGCGACCAAGGACGTACGTCCACATCCACTCTTAACTATACCGCTGCACTTCTTTCATTTTCGTGTATAAAACGAGTTGGAACACGAAATAACTGCTTTCAGAAAATATTTAAATTCCAAATTTGATTTTTGATTTTGTCCGGTAACCATCCGGGATTTCTCGGTTACCGTGGTAACCGGGAATCCCGAGCCCCCTCGGGGAAAAAATATTTTCGGGAACCAAAACCTTGATCTTGATAACTTCCCCATGTTGTTGCCATGTGTAAGTGGGTGAATGAATTATCTTGTAGTGAACCTCACCAGTTTCTTGCAGCCATGTGCTCCTTATTTAGGTTGATTGCAAGTGCATTGCAGATTGTGGCTTAGTCTTTCCATTTTAATTGTTCTATATTGTTTTCGCTCTCACTTTTGATCCAATCTATACATTCATCTCACAAGAGAGGTTTAGATGACGAGGAGATGACGAGGGCATGTTCAGAGCTAGTGTTTTTTGTTACCCAAGCGACGATGATGGTTTTTGCTCGCTGGCTTGCTGATATGAATTAATCTTTTGAATTTAATTTGTGTACATGTCAAGTGCTGATATTACTGTTGCTTTTGTTAGTAAGCAATGTTACTGAAATCTTGAGCCATAAGTTCAGGGAACTGACAGTCTCACTGGAGATGATCTACATGACTACATAGAGATCTCATATAGGAGAAACACGTTTTGGCTCCCGGGAGCACATGCTCCCGGTATGTCCAAAAAAATTTCAAAAATTCAAAACTTGTCGAAAAATTCCGAAAAAAATCATGCACGTACCTGAGCATGTCACGCGCCGTCGTGTCAAATTTGGCGACTAATCGACATCGTATGCGCCCTGTGCAAAAATGACAAATCTCAGATCTGAAAATTCAAAATTTTGGATCTCATTTTCTGTCAGAACTTTTTCATTTTTGCACAGGGCGCATACGATGTCGATTCGTCGCCAAATTTGACACGACGGTGCGTGACATGCTCAGGTACGTGCATGATTTGTTTCGGAATTTTTCGACAAGTTTTGAATTTTTGAATTTTTTTTGGACATACCGGGAGCATGTGCTCCCGGGAGCCAAAATGGATTTCTGTCTCATATAGTAGCTTTTATTTGCATCAGAAGCTGCACAAAACTGTTAAGTATTTGTCCGTGATATGGTGCTTGTTTTTGGCGGACAGTGGACAGAATAGTCGACTGCAACGTCATGTACTGAGATGAAGATCTGATGGATCTCTTGTACCTTCATATCTTTTGTTGATTTGATGCATCCTTCTTTCTTGAACTTGATGGATAGTACTCAATTTGATGCATCCTTCGTTCTTGAACTTGATGGATCTTTTGTACCTTCATCCTTCTTTCTTTCGTTGATTACAAGCTTTTCTGCAATCCATGGTTGTTACGACCAATTATACCTGCTCTTGTTTGTAATGACATTGTAAACCCAGTTTTGAGTTAACAGAGTTCACCTTTATACCCTAAAAGAAGAATATGGTTTTCTCACTTCCGTAATGATCTCTTCTACACTGCAGAGAGCATGCTGATGTGTATTAAAAGTTGTATTTCTTGACCGCTGCAATATATACAAGATATGAACATTTCCTTTCAGGTGAGATTCTTTGAAATTTGTTGATCGGGGCCAACTTTATCAAACTGATTAGAAGATTACCATAGACTTCGCCAAGACTGGCGCAGATGAATTTGAGATACAAAATTCATATGTAATATTTGTGTCCGCTGGAAGTCCCATGATCCATCTGATATCTAGCCGATATGGAATGTTAAGATGACAAATGTCATTCTTTTGAGCTTAAGTAACAATTCAGGCTGAGCTCATTGTGTTTTTTTTTTTACTCTCTCCTAAGATGACAAATGTCATTCTTTTGAGCTTTGAGTTACAATCTTGTAGTGCAATGTCAATGTTTATGTGAAAAAAGTGAAGCTACTGGTTATTGATCGATATGTCCTTAGCAAATATATTTGAGAAGTGGGAGAAGTTACAGGAGGCATCTTTATTTTAAATCTTGTTTTCTCACCATATTTATTTTTCTTATGATTGTTAAAGTAACAAAAGCATTGTTTGTTGTCGTCAAAAAATAAGGAGAGACAAACATGGTTATTACACTACTCGCATATTACATTACTTATAACAAAGATGTTTGATACGCCGACATCTCTCACGGTATGAGGTAGAGAGAACCTTTTTAAAATGTTGTGACGGAGAGAGAGAATTGGTACTTCAGTATGAAAGAAAACACATAATGATATGTTTGACACATTGTCTAAGTTAGAACAACTGTTTGATCCGTCTCTCTCAATTTTTATATATTTCGCAGCGAAGCACGGACATTATGCTAGTTTTCTTTAAAATGGTAAAATGTGGCATAACTTTTTCTAAATGGGGCAAAATGGATGAAATTTTCTTAAATGGGGGTAATTCCTATAAAAAAGTCAATATGTGGTAAAAATGGAATATATCCTAAAAAAAAGATTGGCTCGTATGTAAATCTTCAGGTGAAATTCAGCCTCCATTTTGCCATTTTCTTGGGTGGGACTTGTATGTAATTCAGCACGTGCAATGAACGTTTTACACATATACTCCCTCGATGGATGATTTGTTCCTTCACAGATACAGCAGGACGTGGTGTAGTATCGTCAGGATTCAGATTGCAGCCAACAAGAACAGGATTCAGTTCGTTCCTTCAGCCCAGTCCACACCGCCTCTCCACTCGGCCCCACCTGTCGGCGACTCCCAGCGCAGAGCTGGCTGCACCGAACCGCAAACCCACTGGTGTACACAAGACACTGGCCAGTCCACTCTCCTTCCTCCCCGCACAAACTTTTCCCCACCCAGAAACCCTCGCCGCCGCGACTCCACCGACATAATGCCGCCGCCACCGCCGCCGCCCCTGCCGAACGAGCTCCTCGAGGAAATCTTCATGCGCCTCCCGCCGGACGAACCCGCGTGGCTCGTGCGCGCCTCCCTCACCAGCAAGCACTGGTTCGGCCTCCTCACCAGCCCTGCCTTCCGCACTCGGTATCGCGACTTCCACGGAGCTCCCTCCATGCTCGGCTTCTTCTATTCTGGCCCCATGTACTCCGGCTGGGTGGAGAAAGAACTCGACCCACTCTTCGTCTCCACTACGAATTTCGTCCCGTGCATTCCCGACGAAGACGAGGACGAAGACGAGGTCGAAGACGAAGACGGATACTGGGGGTACCCTAATCACCAAGCTGAAGAAGACGAAGGTTGGAGGTACTCTAGGCACGATGTGTGGGACTGCCGCCATGGCCGCGCTGTTCTCGGGAAGAATATCGATGATTCGGACTCGGAGCTCGTCGTTTTGGATCCTGTGACGGGCCACTGGAGGGAGGTGGGCGTGCCCAAAGACTACCACAGCCATGGCGCTGCTGTGCTCTGCGCCGTGCCCGGCTGCCACCACCGCACATGTCATGAGGGGCCCTTCCGGATGGTCGTTGTTGGCATGGACATTCATAAAGGTGATTCTGTAGCATATGCGTATGTGTCCCTGCCAATGAGGACGGATGAGTGGAGCGAGCCCCAGTGGAGCCAGCCGTGCACTGGTCTTCATCTTGGGTTTGATGCAATTGTCCAGCAAATGCCCCCTGTTCTCACCCAAGACGCACTCTACTTCATGCTTGTGGATGACGATGATGATGATCGTGTGGGAATTCTAAAATACGACTTGCGTTCTAAATGCTTATCACTAATTGATGCGCCGCTCGTGGAGGCAGACATTGCCCATAACGCTATCCTCATGGGGATGGAGGATGGCAGTTTGGGGTTTGCACACCTACACAGCTTAACCATCAATCTGTGGTCAAGGAAGATGGGTTCCGATGGAACCACGGCATGGACTCAGCGAAGAGTCGTCAATCTCGAACAACTTCTCCCCATTGAAGATCTCAAACACATACCTAGACTGATTGGATCTGTGGAGGGCAGTGATATCATATTCGTGAACACGGACGGCATCTACGAGATTAGTCTCAAGTCACTAGAGTGGAAGAAGATATGGGATAGAGAAAATTTCCGTGCTGTGCTTCCGCTCATGAGTTTCTGTGATCCATGAGGTATATATATCTACTTCCTTTAGTGATTGGGGAAGAACTCTTACTAATAGTATAACTAATAATGTGTTACTTATTTGCCTCATTTTATCTCCTTCTGTGACCGCACTGAAAAATCTATGTTTGCAGAGAGGACGACCCCCCTGTGATGCGGTGCATGGACAACGCATGGTTGAATTTGCTTATGGGCAAGAAATCACTTTCATCAACTTGGAGGCGGCAGGGATCTTATGATGAATTATGCCACTATGTAGTAGCTGGTTTGGTGACATGGTGCTTGTTTTCTCGTAGTGTTGTTAGCTTTGGTAAGTAATCTTGATAACTTCCCCATGTTGTTGCCATGTGTAAGTTGGTGAATGCATTATCTTGTAGTGAACCTCACCAGTTTCTTGCAGCCATGTGCTCCTTATTTAGGTTGATTGCAAGTGCATTGCAGATTTTAGCTTAGTCTTTCCATTATAAAAGTTCTGTATTGTTTGCTCGCTCAGTATTGATCCAATCTCTACATTCATCTCACAAAAGAGGTATAAATGATGAGGAGATGATGAGGGCATGTCCGGAGCTAGTGGTTGTTATTGCCCAAGCGATGATGATGGTTTTCGCTTGCTGGCTTGCTGATATGACTTAATCTTTTGAATTTAATTAGTGTCATGTCAAGTGCTGATATTACCGCAGCTTTTGTTAGCAAGCAATGTTACTGAAATCTTGAGTCACAAGTTCAGGGAACTGACAGTCTGACTGGAGGTGATCTGCATGACTGCATAGAGATCACATAGAGCTTTTATTTGCTTCAGAAGCTGCACAAAACTGTTAGGTAATTGTCCATGATATGTTGCATGTTTTTGGCCAACAGTGGAAATAATAGTAGACTGCAACGTCGTGTACTGAGATGAGGATCTTCACATGTTTGTTCATGAAGCAACAAGTTATAGTGATACACACGACAAGTTATAGTGATCACCACAATTATTTTGGTTTATCATAGTTTCCAGAGTGGTTTACATATTTCCCTTACTTAGAAAAGTTCTTTTACTCAAAGGCATCAACACACACTTCTCCATACTTTTTGTACGTATATATGTGGAAGAGGTATGGCTCTGTTCCAAATGCCTGATAGCTAATTAACTTTGTTCATCCTTCATGTGCAAAAGTAATTGCCTTCTGAGTTACTTATTTTGTGCAGGTCATGTTAATAGCTTGGATTACATGACCTGCCCGTCTCTGTTTCATATTTTCTTTCTATGTGGTTAATTTGTCTCTTTAAAGCAGGATATATATTTTGCATCTTATTATTCCACATTACTGGAGCATTGCTTGTTACGTTGAGTCTGAAGAGCAGGATGCCACCCTAGTCACCAAGAAAGATGGTCACTAGGAGGCAACATGGGCGTTTTAGGGGTGCTTGGTTTATCAAGCTGCTGTTGGCTCTTGTAAGTCTGATTATTTTCTGGTGTCGTCCATGTGTGCATAAGGGTAATCATAATTTCTAAACTGGTTTTCACAACTTTACTTAAGCAAGATCTTTTATTTAACAGCACCAACACAGATTTCTCGATGTTATATGTACCTATATATATGGAAGAGTAATATGGATCTTCCAATTGTCTTATAGCTAATTAGTCTTGTTTATCGGCAGAACAAATCACTTTCTGAGTTGGCTGATTTTCTGCATTCCATGGAAATAGCTTGGAAACTGTAAAAAAAAAGCAAATAGCTTGGATTTACATTGCCTGCCATCTCTCTTCCATACTTTCTTCATACGTGGGTCTTCATAGTGAGTAGTTTGTTTCTTTACAGTAGGACAGTGATATCATATTTATTTCTTCCGAACTTGCAACGCTCAAGATCCTTGTTTTTCCTGGAACATTATTTTGCTTAAGTAGACATTATGAGATTGCAGACGTTAAAAACCCCGTTGGAGAATTGCTCTTCCAAACTTTGATCCCATCACTGAAGAGATTCCAATGATCAACAGATGATGGCTTGTGCATGGAAACTACGAGGGGCAGAGGGCGACCAAAGTTGACATGGACGGAGGTGGTAAAAAGGGACTTGAGGGGTTAAAATTTCCTAGAGATTTGGCTCTTGATAGGACTGCATGGAAATCAGCAATTCATGTGCCAGAATCTTAGTTCACTCGTTTTCTGTTAATTTGCTCTCCTTTTCTTTTTGGTTTCCTTATGTTTCCGTTGGTTTTCATATCTAGCCTATCCTAACTTGCTTGGGAGAAAGGCTTTGATGTTGTTTGTTGTTTTAAGCAATGTCATCATGGGTATGTGACTAGAGAACAGCAGGGGTTCTTCAGAGAAGCTTTTTCATCATTTTGATCCGACTGGAAAACAACGGGATTTCTTCTGCGGAAGCCTGTTCATGATTTTGGTTTGACTAGAGTTATCACTGGGTAGTTTCAAAATTTGCAAGGTTTGAAGATGGATGATGCTTGCTTCATTCTTCTCATCTGGTATATCCAGTGTCTAGATTACGGATCTGCCCAATTGATCGCGCCATGCTATACCAAGGTACTGCACGTCCAACACACTCCTTACTTTAACTGCAGCTTCTCGCCATTCTCGAGACCTTCCAGGTTGATGAAACTGAGGAACTTCGATTTCGCAGCAGCTGTTTTAGGTGCTTTTTATTCTGCCCTCCTTGCTTGGTGGAGGGCGTGGCAGCTTGCCAGACGGGAAAAATTGAAAGACATTGTTGACTGTATTCAGATTCAGTATATGTGTCATCTTCCTCGAAACTGCAGAAGACAGATGGTAGTTTGGGCATAGGATTGAGTAGAGCAGTATATCGTCCACAGTAGTTGCATGGACACAGGCGCCGACAGCTCACCAAGTTGGGCGCATAATCACTGCCATGGATGTCAATGAAACTTGCTTCCTGTGCTTCAAGTTGAAGAAGATCGCTGACTTTGCTATTGACCACTACCTCCTCAGCCCCAGGAGTTTTATCCTCGAAGCTGACCAGATACCTGTCAGTCAAGTCCTGCATATACCTGCTGCCCACTTACTCCATCGTCATCCTGCTCTTAAGAACCCTTCTGACATCCACATGTATACCAATGAGGCAATGACCACCCCAAATACCCCAACTAAGATATGGTTTGTTAATTTACTGCTCGCAACAGTTGGTGACAAAGGGTGTTCTTATTTCTTCGACTTCAAGCACGAATTCACAACCACACCAGGAAGTACTACAAATAAAGTGCACACATCACACTGAAATCAACAGCGCGCACACACCTCATACACTGCAAACGACAACATCCAAACAATGTTTACGAATTCTGTCAGAAACAGCTTATAGGGTAACACCAGGGACGTGAACAGAGAGCATGCTGATGTGTATTAAAAGTTGTATTTCTTGACCGCTGCAATATATACAAGATATGAACATTTCCTTTCAGGTGAGATTCTTTGAAATTTGTTGATCGGGGCCAACTTTATCAAACTGATTAGAAGATTACCATAGACTTCGCCAAGACTGGCGCAGATGAATTTGAGATACAAAATTCATATGTAATATTTGTGTCCGCTGGAAGTCCCATGATCCATCTGATATCTAGCCGATATGGAATGTTAAGATGACAAATGTCATTCTTTTGAGCTTAAGTAACAATTCAGGCTGAGCTGATTGTGTTTTTTTTTTTTTTGACTCTCTCCTAAGATGACAAATGTCATTCTTTTGAGCTTTGAGTTACAATCTTGTAGTGCAATGTCAATGTTTATGTGAAAAAAAGTGAAGCTACTGGTTATTGATCGATATGTCCTTAGCAAATATATTTGAGAAGTGGGAGAAGTTACAGGAGGCATCTTTATTTTAAATCTTGTTTTCTCACCATATTTATTTTTCTTATGATTGTTAAAGTAACAAAAGCATTGTTTGTTGTCGTCAAAAAATAAGGAGAGACAAACATGGTTATTACACTACTCGCATATTACATTACTTATAACAAAGATGTTTGATACGCCGACACCTCTCACGGTATGAGGTAGAGAGAACCTTTTTAAAATGTTGTGACGGAGAGAGAGAATTGGTACTTCAGTATGAAAGAAAGCACATAATGATATGTTTGACACATTGTCTAAGTTAGAACAACTGTTTGATCCGTCTCTCTCAATTTTTATATATTTCGCAGCGAAGCACGGACATTATGCTAGTTTTCTTTAAAATGGTAAAATGTGGCATAACTTTTTCTAAATGGGGCAAAATGGATGAAATTTTCTTAAATGGGGGTAATTCCTATTAAAAAGTCAATATGTGGTAAAAATGGAATATATCCTAAAAAAAAAAGATTGGCTCGTATGTAAATCTTCAGGTGAAATTCAGCCTCCATTTTGCCATTTTCTTGGGTGGGACTTGTATGTAATTCAGCACGTGCAATGAACGTTTTACACATATACTCCCTCGATGGATGATTTGTTCCTTCACAGATACAGCAGGACGTGGTGTAGTATCGTCAGGATTCAGATTGCAGCCAACAAGAACAGGATTCAGTTCGTTCCTTCAGCCCAGTCCACACCGCCTCTCCACTCGGCCCCACCTGTCGGCGACTCCCAGCGCAGAGCTGGCTGCACCGAACCGCAAACCCACTGGTGTACACAAGACACTGGCCAGTCCACTCTCCTTCCTCCCCGCACAAACTTTTCCCCACCCAGAAACCCTCGCCGCCGCGACTCCACCGACATAATGCCGCCGCCACCGCCGCCGCCCCTGCCGAACGAGCTCCTCGAGGAAATCTTCATGCGCCTCCCGCCGGACGAACCCGCGTGGCTCGTGCGCGCCTCCCTCACCAGCAAGCACTGGTTCGGCCTCCTCACCAGCCCTGCCTTCCGCACTCGGTATCGCGACTTCCACGGAGCTCCCTCCATGCTCGGCTTCTTCTATTCTGGCCCCATGTACTCCGGCTGGGTGGAGAAAGAACTCGACCCACTCTTCGTCTCCACTACGAATTTCGTCCCGTGCATTCCCGACGAAGACGAGGACGAAGACGAGGTCGAAGACGAAGACGGATACTGGGGGTACCCTAATCACCAAGCTGAAGAAGACGAAGGTTGGAGGTACTCTAGGCACGATGTGTGGGACTGCCGCCATGGCCGCGCTGTTCTCGGGAAGAATATCGATGATTCGGACTCGGAGCTCGTCGTTTTGGATCCTGTGACGGGCCACTGGAGGGAGGTGGGCGTGCCCAAAGACTACCACAGCCATGGCGCTGCTGTGCTCTGCGCCGTGCCCGGCTGCCACCACCGCACATGTCATGAGGGGCCCTTCCGGATGGTCGTTGTTGGCATGGACATTCATAAAGGTGATTCTGTAGCATATGCGTATGTGTCCCTGCCAATGAGGACGGATGAGTGGAGCGAGCCCCAGTGGAGCCAGCCGTGCACTGGTCTTCATCTTGGGTTTGATGCAATTGTCCAGCAAATGCCCCCTGTTCTCACCCAAGACGCACTCTACTTCATGCTTGTGGATGACGATGATGATGATCGTGTGGGAATTCTAAAATACGACTTGCGTTCTAAATGCTTATCACTAATTGATGCGCCGCTCGTGGAGGCAGACATTGCCCATAACGCTATCCTCATGGGGATGGAGGATGGCAGTTTGGGGTTTGCACACCTACACAGCTTAACCATCAATCTGTGGTCAAGGAAGATGGGTTCCGATGGAACCACGGCATGGACTCAGCGAAGAGTCGTCAATCTCGAACAACTTCTCCCCATTGAAGATCTCAAACACATACCTAGACTGATTGGATCTGTGGAGGGCAGTGATATCATATTCGTGAACACGGACGGCATCTACGAGATTAGTCTCAAGTCACTAGAGTGGAAGAAGATATGGGATAGAGAAAATTTCCGTGCTGTGCTTCCGCTCATGAGTTTCTGTGATCCATGAGGTATATATATCTACTTCCTTTAGTGATTGGGGAAGAACTCTTACTAATAGTATAACTAATAATGTGTTACTTATTTGCCTCATTTTATCTCCTTCTGTGACCGCACTGAAAAATCTATGTTTGCAGAGAGGACGACCCCCCTGTGATGCGGTGCATGGACAACGCATGGTTGAATTTGCTTATGGGCAAGAAATCACTTTCATCAACTTGGAGGCGGCAGGGATCTTATGATGAATTATGCCACTATGTAGTAGCTGGTTTGGTGACATGGTGCTTGTTTTCTCGTAGTGTTGTTAGCTTTGGTAAGTAATCTTGATAACTTCCCCATGTTGTTGCCATGTGTAAGTTGGTGAATGCATTATCTTGTAGTGAACCTCACCAGTTTCTTGCAGCCATGTGCTCCTTATTTAGGTTGATTGCAAGTGCATTGCAGATTTTAGCTTAGTCTTTCCATTATAAAAGTTCTGTATTGTTTGCTCGCTCAGTATTGATCCAATCTCTACATTCATCTCACAAAAGAGGTATAAATGATGAGGAGATGATGAGGGCATGTCCGGAGCTAGTGGTTGTTATTGCCCAAGCGATGATGATGGTTTTCGCTTGCTGGCTTGCTGATATGACTTAATCTTTTGAATTTAATTAGTGTCATGTCAAGTGCTGATATTACCGCAGCTTTTGTTAGCAAGCAATGTTACTGAAATCTTGAGTCACAAGTTCAGGGAACTGACAGTCTGACTGGAGGTGATCTGCATGACTGCATAGAGATCACATAGAGCTTTTATTTGCTTCAGAAGCTGCACAAAACTGTTAGGTAATTGTCCATGATATGTTGCATGTTTTTGGCCAACAGTGGAAATAATAGTAGACTGCAACGTCGTGTACTGAGATGAGGATCTTCACATGTTTGTTCATGAAGCAACAAGTTATAGTGATACACACGACAAGTTATAGTGATCACCACAATTATTTTGGTTTATCATAGTTTCCAGAGTGGTTTACATATTTCCCTTACTTAGAAAAGTTCTTTTACTCAAAGGCATCAACACACACTTCTCCATACTTTTTGTACGTATATATGTGGAAGAGGTATGGCTCTGTTCCAAATGCCTGATAGCTAATTAACTTTGTTCATCCTTCATGTGCAAAAGTAATTGCCTTCTGAGTTACTTATTTTGTGCAGGTCATGTTAATAGCTTGGATTACATGACCTGCCCGTCTCTGTTTCATATTTTCTTTCTATGTGGTTAATTTGTCTCTTTAAAGCAGGATATATATTTTGCATCTTATTATTCCACATTACTGGAGCATTGCTTGTTACGTTGAGTCTGAAGAGCAGGATGCCACCCTAGTCACCAAGAAAGATGGTCACTAGGAGGCAACATGGGCGTTTTAGGGGTGCTTGGTTTATCAAGCTGCTGTTGGCTCTTGTAAGTCTGATTATTTTCTGGTGTCGTCCATGTGTGCATAAGGGTAATCATAATTTCTAAACTGGTTTTCACAACTTTACTTAAGCAAGATCTTTTATTTAACAGCACCAACACAGATTTCTCGATGTTATATGTACCTATATATATGGAAGAGTAATATGGATCTTCCAATTGTCTTATAGCTAATTAGTCTTGTTTATCGGCAGAACAAATCACTTTCTGAGTTGGCTGATTTTCTGCATTCCATGGAAATAGCTTGGAAACTGTAAAAAAAAAGCAAATAGCTTGGATTTACATTGCCTGCCATCTCTCTTCCATACTTTCTTCATACGTGGGTCTTCATAGTGAGTAGTTTGTTTCTTTACAGTAGGACAGTGATATCATATTTATTTCTTCCGAACTTGCAACGCTCAAGATCCTTGTTTTTCCTGGAACATTATTTTGCTTAAGTAGACATTATGAGATTGCAGACGTTAAAAACCCCGTTGGAGAATTGCTCTTCCAAACTTTGATCCCATCACTGAAGAGATTCCAATGATCAACAGATGATGGCTTGTGCATGGAAACTACGAGGGGCAGAGGGCGACCAAAGTTGACATGGACGGAGGTGGTAAAAAGGGACTTGAGGGGTTAAAATTTCCTAGAGATTTGGCTCTTGATAGGACTGCATGGAAATCAGCAATTCATGTGCCAGAATCTTAGTTCACTCGTTTTCTGTTAATTTGCTCTCCTTTTCTTTTTGGTTTCCTTATGTTTCCGTTGGTTTTCATATCTAGCCTATCCTAACTTGCTTGGGAGAAAGGCTTTGATGTTGTTTGTTGTTTTAAGCAATGTCATCATGGGTATGTGACTAGAGAACAGCAGGGGTTCTTCAGAGAAGCTTTTTCATCATTTTGATCCGACTGGAAAACAACGGGATTTCTTCTGCGGAAGCCTGTTCATGATTTTGGTTTGACTAGAGTTATCACTGGGTAGTTTCAAAATTTGCAAGGTTTGAAGATGGATGATGCTTGCTTCATTCTTCTCATCTGGTATATCCAGTGTCTAGATTACGGATCTGCCCAATTGATCGCGCCATGCTATACCAAGGTACTGCACGTCCAACACACTCCTTACTTTAACTGCAGCTTCTCGCCATTCTCGAGACCTTCCAGGTTGATGAAACTGAGGAACTTCGATTTCGCAGCAGCTGTTTTAGGTGCTTTTTATTCTGCCCTCCTTGCTTGGTGGAGGGCGTGGCAGCTTGCCAGACGGGAAAAATTGAAAGACATTGTTGACTGTATTCAGATTCAGTATATGTGTCATCTTCCTCGAAACTGCAGAAGACAGATGGTAGTTTGGGCATAGGATTGAGTAGAGCAGTATATCGTCCACAGTAGTTGCATGGACACAGGCGCCGACAGCTCACCAAGTTGGGCGCATAATCACTGCCATGGATGTCAATGAAACTTGCTTCCTGTGCTTCAAGTTGAAGAAGATCGCTGACTTTGCTATTGACCACTACCTCCTCAGCCCCAGGAGTTTTATCCTCGAAGCTGACCAGATACCTGTCAGTCAAGTCCTGCATATACCTGCTGCCCACTTACTCCATCGTCATCCTGCTCTTAAGAACCCTTCTGACATCCACATGTATACCAATGAGGCAATGACCACCCCAAATACCCCAACTAAGATATGGTTTGTTAATTTACTGCTCGCAACAGTTGGTGACAAAGGGTGTTCTTATTTCTTCGACTTCAAGCACGAATTCACAACCACACCAGGAAGTACTACAAATAAAGTGCACACATCACACTGAAATCAACAGCGCGCACACACCTCATACACTGCAAACGACAACATCCAAACAATGTTTACGAATTCTGTCAGAAACAGCTTATAGGGTAACACCAGGGACGTGAACAAGCTGGTTTGGTGACATGGTGCTTGTTTTCTCGTACTCCCTCCGACCCGTTTTAATGGTCGCAGGCGTGTACAAGCTTTGTACTAGTGTAGTTCATTCTTCACGCCCATTAAATCGGATCGGAGGTAGTACTATTGTTGGCTTTGTTAAGTAATCTTGATCAAGGTTTTGGTTACTGGTCGGTAAATACGGTTACCGAGTTTCCCGAGCACCCACGGGAAAGCTGCCTACCGACCAAAAAATTCTGAGATTTTCGAAATATTTGAATTTGAACTCTTAAAAGTTAATAAGTAGTGTGTATTCTGCGCGTCGTATGAACATTGCGGAGGTGTCTCCGTGTTGGTTTCGAGGCGTCTATCCCTCTTGCATGTCCCAGGTTCGAATCCTCCTAGCGCGTATATATTTTTGACTAATTTTCTTTCTCTGTACGATTAAATCTGCAAAATATGAAAGCAATGAATAAATGCGACCTTATCCCCTCTCCCCGTCACTGTTGAAGAGAGGCGAAAGGCGACTTTTTGGGCGAACCCCGTCGATCCACCGCGTCCGTGCCGTCGAGGCATGGGATTCCTCTCCTCGCCGGCTGCTTCGGCAGCGGGAGGGTGGGGGATCCCCGTCTCCGGCCTGTACATATGGTAGGATAGCGTGGAGTCCCCGCCGGCGGTGCCTTGGAGGAGGTGGTGTTGGTGGTGGGGTGTTTGGTGTCGGCGCGGCCTTCTCCGGCGGCGGAGCTCTGCGGGGCTCGTCGTCTCCGCGCGCGACTTGTGGGCGCTCGAGGCCCGGTGGGGTTCTTGAGCTCCCTTGCCTCCCGTCGGATCCGTGGTGGCGGCGGATCCGGTGGCTGGAACCCAGAGCCGGGCGAGGTCGGCGGCTCCTGTCTGCGTCGGGATCGAGGATGTCTACGACAAGGTGGAGATGCAGGAGAGAGAGGGTGCTCGCCGTGGTCGTTCACCGGCGTAAGCTCCGCCGCGGCGCGGCGGACTGGCTCTGCGGCGTCTTTCAAGGAAGAGGGCGCTCTCAGGCTGTGGTTAGAAGGCGGCTGATGTTCTTCGTCGCCGGCGCCGGTGGAGTTGCTGATCTCCGATCTGGTTCTGTTTCCCCTACGTATTGTACTTTTCCTTCTGTATTTGTACTGTGTACTTTGTATGTGGCACTTTGTTGTTGAATATACGTGGGCTTTCAAAAAAAAAAATCTGCAAAATATGGAAAAAAGATTGTATAGAATGTTTGAACCTGCGACCAAGGACGTACGTCCACATCCACTCTTAACTATACCGCTGCGCTTCTTTCATTTTCGTGTATAAAACGAGTTGGAACACGAAATAACCGCTTTCAGAAAATATTTAAATTCGAAATTTGATTTTTGAATTTGTCCGGTAACCATCCGGGATTTCTCGGTTACCGCGGTAACCGGGAATCCCGAGCCCCCTAGGGGAAAAAATATTTTCGGGAACCAAAACCTTGATCTTGATAACTTCCCCATGTTGTTGCCATGTGTAAGTGGGTGAATGAATTATCTTGTAGTGAACCTCACCAGTTTCTTGCAGCCATGTGCTCCTTATTTAGGTTGATTGCAAGTGCATTGCAGATTGTGGCTTAGTCTTTCCATTTTAATTGTTCTATATTGTTTGCGCTCTCACTTTTGATCCAATCTATACATTCATCTCACAAGAGAGGTTTAGATGACGAGGAGATGACGAGGGCATGTTCAGAGCTAGTGTTTTTTGTTACCCAAGCGACGATGATGGTTTTTGCTCGCTGGCTTGCTGATATGAATTAATCTTTTGAATTTAATTTGTGTACATGTCAAGTGCTGATATTACTGTTGCTTTTGTTAGTAGGCAATGTTACTGAAATCTTTAGCCATAAGTTCAGGGAACTGACAGTCTCACTGGAGATGATCTACATGACTACATAGAGATCTCATATAGTAGCTTTTATTTGCATCAGAAGCTGCACAAAACTGTTAAGTATTTGTCCGTGATATGTTGCTTGTTTTTGGCGGACAGTGGACAGAATAGTCGACTGCAACGTCATGTACTGAGATGAAGATCTGATGGATCTCTTGTACCTTCATATCTTTTGTTGATTTGATGCATCCTTCTTTCTTGAACTTGATGGATAGTACTCAATTTGATGCATCCTTCGTTCTTGAACTTGATGGATCTTTTGTACCTTCATCCTTCTTTCTTTCGTTGATTATGTAACATCCCAAGTTTTTCAAAAAGTTGAAAAATCAGAAAATTTAAAACTTTTGAAAACTATTATGTATTCTGCTTTAAAAAGAAAATTCATGCATGCATTCATCTGCATATTGTATTTTTGCATTTGGTTATTTCAAAAGTGGGAAATAAATTTCCACTTGAAAATATATAAGAAAATATATTAGTAGAGCAAAGAATGCTCCAAGTTTTCCTTTGACTTTTATGAATGCATTGTTCTAACAGTGTTGCTTGTGAAATTGTTTGAATATGTTGCAATATAAATAATTGCAAATGTTTTATATAAGCCACATTTGTTTACTTTAAAACCTAATTTAAACTTTGACATTAAGTGTCATATTGTCTATTAAAATCCTAGTTTGGAAATCAAAATGATTTCTATTTTGAAAAGTGTGTTTGGTTGTGAATAGTTTGTAAGTTTTGAGAATTATTCTATTACTTACCTATTCTCTATTTTCAAGCTTTATAGTTTTTGCTTTTGAAACAAAGTAATTATATGGATTCTAAAATGAGTTCTGAACTCATTTTGTTTTATCAAACCCTTTTTAAACTATTTGAGTTTTATGCAAAATTACTTTATTGAGTGATACATAATCTTATTACTCATATTTTGCTTTGGTTTAAAAATATAAAATTAAAAAGGAGTTTACAAAATCCTAGTTTAAATTGGACATAAAATGTCAATTAAGTAATTATACAATATTTCAAATTTATTTTTATAAAAAGTCTTTGAAAAGTGTGTTTGACTATTTTAAATGATAAAATTTATTTTTACAAATTTTACCAAGTTGGTGTAAATCCATTTGGAGTCATTTTTTAAAAGATAGAAACACATTTCAGAAAATAGAAAAGGAAAATAGTTCAAAAAAAAAATAGGACGCACCTATCTACCGCTCAGCGCAGCAAGTAGCAGCCCAGTAGCCCAACCCCAGCCCCTCTCCCCTTTCTCTCACCGCCATGCGGACCCCGCCATGACGTCATGGATGACATCATCATCTTCATCTTCCCGTGCACGAAAAGGACTCCGAACCCTAGCCAAATCCGGGCCAAATTCGTTTGCGCACCGATTCTTCCGAGACTCTTGCCCCATATAAACCCCACGTTCTCCTCTGCGAATTCCCCCAAACCCTAGATCCCAAGACGCCGCCAGGCCGAAGAAATCACTCGCCGGAGTTCCGTCTTGCCACCGCCATCCTCGTCAGTTTCCGGCGAGACCGCAGGTCCCCGCCACCTCCCTTTGGCCCCCCTCATCTCCCCAAGTCGAGGCGCACCTCCTCATGCCTCCCTCGATTTTTGTTTCGCAGCATATCATCGAGAACGAGCTCGACTGGATCTCGCCGCCGATTCGACGAGCTCCATCCACTCCGCGTCGCCGTTGCAGGAAGCGATCCACGACGACGTCGCCATGATCGTCTTCGCCTCTCCGGGCCGCACACCGTGGTAGTCCTCCCCGAGCCCAAGCTCCACCATCGAGCCGTCCTCATCAACGACAAAACCGCCGGTAGCCACGCCGCCATTGTTTCCGGCGACCGGAGCGCCGCCTGGTGAGTTCATCTTTCCCGGCCGTCCGATCTGTTTTGAACGCTCACGATTAGATCCGGATCGAACCGGTACCGGCTAACCGCAGCGCGCCACGTCATCAAGTTTCCCACTTGTGCCCGCTTGTCCGCGTCCGCGCCACGTCCGTCCGCGTCCGCACCACGTAGCCGCATTGAAGACGCGCACCAATCAGCGCCCACCACGTGGTCAAGGACGCCAGCGCGAAGATTCTTTTAGTTTTCTTTACGTTTTAGCCCCTGCGCATCACAGATTAGTCCCTGCGTTTTCAATCACTTATTAATTTTTACTCGTTTATCCAAATTTTATGAAAAATATATTTTTGGAAACCTTATAACTTGTAGAAACTTTTGGCATGGTTCAATTTATGTTTTGTCAAACTTATTTTGGTTCAATTTTAAAAATGGTTGTTTAAGTAAATTTGACTTAACTTAAATTTAAAAATTGATTTTTGGGCAAATCCAATTGCTTTAACTTTGTTTAATTAATACTTGGCCGTAGGAATACTCTAATTTTTTTGTAAAAGTTTTTTCTATGATTTTTGTAATTAATATTGATTAAATGCTTTTTAGGTGTTATTTTAATAATTAAAATTGATTAAAATTATTTTTCTTCATATATTCGATTAATAAAATGACTTAGTCATATTCTGATCACTTTAGTTACAAAAGGTACTTAGAAATATTTGCCTCTCCAAACAAAGTAATTTCCTTCCTTAGAAAATATGTGACAATTATTTTGACAACATTATTTCCTTAGAAAAATTTCAACACCTTAAAAGTGCTAAATCTTCTCCTTAGAAAAATTTAGCATCTTGAAAACTTAGTTGTTTTATAATATTTTTCTAAGTTATATTGTTTGACAAGTGTTTGTCCTTAGAAATTTTATCAACTATTGTTTTAAAGTATTTTCCTTAAAAAAATTTAGCAACTATGTTTTGTTTACTTTTCCTTAGAAATTATTTGGACTCATTGTTTTATCTTTGGTCCTTAGTCATTTTGGACCATCCTGCTTGCCTTGCATTAACTTAGAATAATTTCATGGCATGGCATGCATCTCCAGTCCTTAGAAATATTTTGCACTTCTTACATGACATTCCTCCTTAGAAAAAAATTGAGGATGCATGTTAGTCCGTTTGACGCTCCTAGCCGAAAACCACTAAGTTAGAATTAGTGGAAACCAATGAAGGACTTAGCCAAGAAAACAACACTCCAGAAGCATCTCCAAGAAGTAAAAGTACTTAGAAGAAAATCAAGAAGAAGTTCATGAAGACCAACCACCTACAATTTTCTAAGTCTTTCTTTCCCTTCTCTCTTTCTTCCTTCTTCTCTTGGACTTCATGGTGACTAGGTTATATTCAAGACCAACCTGATGCTGCCAACATCATCAAGTCTGCAGAACCATCAAGTCCACAAATTTCAAAGAAGTCAACACACCAAGGAGAAAGCTACAAGGAAGTCTGGAGAAGATTCTTGGAAGACCAACTACTTTCTTTCTATCTTCTCTTTCTTTCTATTTTTGTCTCACTATGGACATAGACCAAGTCCTTGGTGTTTAAGACTAAGTTCCTAGAGTGCTAATTGAAGACCATTGAAGATCAATGAAGCTACAAAGGAGTTGAAGATTATTTGAAGACCAAAGTTGTGAAAAATTAGAATAACCTTACAACTTTTGTTTTATCAAGTTTACTTTAGGCTCAACCTGGACCTTGCCTTAGCTAAATGGGATATTGTTATTTATGTCTTTCCCTTATTTTGTTTGCATGTCCTTCATATCATAATTACTGTGTCATCCTGCATCTCATGCATATCATATTTTTCTAAGTGTTGCATTTATGATTGTATGTTTTATTTGTGTCTTGTTTGAATTGTTAGAAATTTCGGAGAGAGACGAAGGCAGTCGCAACTGCTACTACTGCACTCCTGTTGCGAAGGCAAGTGGCACACCCTCATAAATTTCCTAAGTATTTTTCTATGCATGATTTAGAGTATTTTTCTATAAGCATGTGTTGGATAGTATTGCTATGCTGAAACTACTATCTCCTGTACACTAGTTGTGTCTAGAATCCTACTGATAACTTAGTAGAAATATTGATGCTATGCAAAAGTGTTTTATTGAAAAGCTTAATTCTACTAAGTTAATTTACCATCTGGGTGGAAGTGGTATTGTATGGTTTATGTTGAGTGGCTACTCAGGACCATGTCCATGAGGGTTTTCACCTAAGATAGTTTACTATACTTAGGACCATGGTATGTGGGGGTTCTCACCTGAGAGTTCACTTGGGGATGGCCACCCAGGGACAAAGGGACCAAAGTTTTATCTAAGTGAAGATGCTTCCAGTGCAGCCATGTGGTATAATGGCTCTGCCTTGACTTTTCCCCAAAGGTCTCGTCTCAACTCTCTCCTTTTCCTTAGCACAAATCGAGTGCTTGAGGATAG
The DNA here is from genome assembly GCA_947311845.1 of Poa pratensis. Taxonomy (NCBI): domain Eukaryota; kingdom Viridiplantae; phylum Streptophyta; class Magnoliopsida; order Poales; family Poaceae; genus Poa; species Poa pratensis. Next base: position 108,691,479 of record CAMZMU010000107.1, on the reverse strand, counting down.
TTTGGGTTTGTTTGGTCTCATGGTGAAAGTGCACAACCTCTCGAGAGTTAAAAACTAAGTACTTAGCCGTGTCCCCGGTTACGGACAATTTGAGCAGCAGATCAAGGATGCAACGGAGGCTCCCATCATTCCAATTTCTTGAATTAAAATTTGGAAGGTTGAACAGAGGTAGACAAGAGGGTGGTTTTCATGCCATACCTGTTTTGACAAAAGAAAGTGTTTTAAAAGTGTTAGACAAAATTGGCTTTATGCAAAATAGCCTTGAACTCCACCAGCCAAATATGCATATAGGTTATTAGAGTTATTCCATTAAGTGTCCACATAGTGTCACTTGCCAGATCCATTTTCAATGGTATCTGACCCACTCTGTTGCAAATTTTTCATTTGTTGCAGAATGCTCTGACGACGAGTGAGATTTCGTTAAGGGTTTCGAGTCTGCAACCAACATGTTTTCGCCTGTGGCACATGATGATGATGGAGACTCCATGAAGAATAATTTTCCGCTGCTTTACTCTTTCAAGCTAGCTATATGCTATGCAAGTTGTAATGAATATTTTACCAAGTCTGGATCATTCGATGTAATAATGATACTTTGTTGTGATACTACATCTTAAACTGTGTGTGCAAATGAACGATCCAAGGGTTTGCACTATACACAGGTACCTTGCCATATTTTAAGTGCAGGTACGCTACAGATTACAAGCTTTTCTGCAATCCATGGTTGTTACGACCAATTATACCTGCTCTTGTTTGTAATGACATTGTAAACCCAGTTTTGAGTTAACAGAGTTCACCTTTATACCCTAAAAGAAGAATATGGTTTTCTCACTTCCGTAATGATCTCTTCTACACAGAGAGCATGCTGATGTGTATTAAAAGTTGTATTTCTTGACCGCTGCAATATATACAAGATATGAACATTTCCTTTCAGGTGAGATTCTTTGAAATTTGTTGATCGGGGCCAACTTTATCAAACTGATTAGAAGATTACCATAGACTTCGCCAAGACTGGCGCAGATGAATTTGAGATACAAAATTCATATGTAATATTTGTGTCCGCTGGAAGTCCCATGATCCATCTGATATCTAGCCGATATGGAATGTTAAGATGACAAATGTCATTCTTTTGAGCTTAAGTAACAATTCAGGCTGAGCTGATTGTGTTTTTTTTTTTTTGACTCTCTCCTAAGATGACAAATGTCATTCTTTTGAGCTTTGAGTTACAATCTTGTAGTGCAATGTCAATGTTTATGTGAAAAAAAGTGAAGCTACTGGTTATTGATCGATATGTCCTTAGCAAATATATTTGAGAAGTGGGAGAAGTTACAGGAGGCATCTTTATTTTAAATCTTGTTTTCTCACCATATTTATTTTTCTTATGATTGTTAAAGTAACAAAAGCATTGTTTGTTGTCGTCAAAAAATAAGGAGAGACAAACATGGTTATTACACTACTCGCATATTACATTACTTATAACAAAGATGTTTGATACGCCGACACCTCTCACGGTATGAGGTAGAGAGAACCTTTTTAAAATGTTGTGACGGAGAGAGAGAATTGGTACTTCAGTATGAAAGAAAGCACATAATGATATGTTTGACACATTGTCTAAGTTAGAACAACTGTTTGATCCGTCTCTCTCAATTTTTATATATTTCGCAGCGAAGCACGGACATTATGCTAGTTTTCTTTAAAATGGTAAAATGTGGCATAACTTTTTCTAAATGGGGCAAAATGGATGAAATTTTCTTAAATGGGGGTAATTCCTATTAAAAAGTCAATATGTGGTAAAAATGGAATATATCCTAAAAAAAAAGATTGGCTCGTATGTAAATCTTCAGGTGAAATTCAGCCTCCATTTTGCCATTTTCTTGGGTGGGACTTGTATGTAATTCAGCACGTGCAATGAACGTTTTACACATATACTCCCTCGATGGATGATTTGTTCCTTCACAGATACAGCAGGACGTGGTGTAGTATCGTCAGGATTCAGATTGCAGCCAACAAGAACAGGATTCAGTTCGTTCCTTCAGCCCAGTCCACACCGCCTCTCCACTCGGCCCCACCTGTCGGCGACTCCCAGCGCAGAGCTGGCTGCACCGAACCGCAAACCCACTGGTGTACACAAGACACTGGCCAGTCCACTCTCCTTCCTCCCCGCACAAACTTTTCCCCACCCAGAAACCCTCGCCGCCGCGACTCCACCGACATAATGCCGCCGCCACCGCCGCCGCCCCTGCCGAACGAGCTCCTCGAGGAAATCTTCATGCGCCTCCCGCCGGACGAACCCGCGTGGCTCGTGCGCGCCTCCCTCACCAGCAAGCACTGGTTCGGCCTCCTCACCAGCCCTGCCTTCCGCACTCGGTATCGCGACTTCCACGGAGCTCCCTCCATGCTCGGCTTCTTCTATTCTGGCCCCATGTACTCCGGCTGGGTGGAGAAAGAACTCGACCCACTCTTCGTCTCCACTACGAATTTCGTCCCGTGCATTCCCGACGAAGACGAGGACGAAGACGAGGTCGAAGACGAAGACGGATACTGGGGGTACCCTAATCACCAAGCTGAAGAAGACGAAGGTTGGAGGTACTCTAGGCACGATGTGTGGGACTGCCGCCATGGCCGCGCTGTTCTCGGGAAGAATATCGATGATTCGGACTCGGAGCTCGTCGTTTTGGATCCTGTGACGGGCCACTGGAGGGAGGTGGGCGTGCCCAAAGACTACCACAGCCATGGCGCTGCTGTGCTCTGCGCCGTGCCCGGCTGCCACCACCGCACATGTCATGAGGGGCCCTTCCGGATGGTCGTTGTTGGCATGGACATTCATAAAGGTGATTCTGTAGCATATGCGTATGTGTCCCTGCCAATGAGGACGGATGAGTGGAGCGAGCCCCAGTGGAGCCAGCCGTGCACTGGTCTTCATCTTGGGTTTGATGCAATTGTCCAGCAAATGCCCCCTGTTCTCACCCAAGACGCACTCTACTTCATGCTTGTGGATGACGATGATGATGATCGTGTGGGAATTCTAAAATACGACTTGCGTTCTAAATGCTTATCACTAATTGATGCGCCGCTCGTGGAGGCAGACATTGCCCATAACGCTATCCTCATGGGGATGGAGGATGGCAGTTTGGGGTTTGCACACCTACACAGCTTAACCATCAATCTGTGGTCAAGGAAGATGGGTTCCGATGGAACCACGGCATGGACTCAGCGAAGAGTCGTCAATCTCGAACAACTTCTCCCCATTGAAGATCTCAAACACATACCTAGACTGATTGGATCTGTGGAGGGCAGTGATATCATATTCGTGAACACGGACGGCATCTACGAGATTAGTCTCAAGTCACTAGAGTGGAAGAAGATATGGGATAGAGAAAATTTCCGTGCTGTGCTTCCGCTCATGAGTTTCTGTGATCCATGAGGTATATATATCTACTTCCTTTAGTGATTGGGGAAGAACTCTTACTAATAGTATAACTAATAATGTGTTACTTATTTGCCTCATTTTATCTCCTTCTGTGACCGCACTGAAAAATCTATGTTTGCAGAGAGGACGACCCCCCTGTGATGCGGTGCATGGACAACGCATGGTTGAATTTGCTTATGGGCAAGAAATCACTTTCATCAACTTGGAGGCGGCAGGGATCTTATGATGAATTATGCCACTATGTAGTAGCTGGTTTGGTGACATGGTGCTTGTTTTCTCGTAGTGTTGTTAGCTTTGGTAAGTAATCTTGATAACTTCCCCATGTTGTTGCCATGTGTAAGTTGGTGAATGCATTATCTTGTAGTGAACCTCACCAGTTTCTTGCAGCCATGTGCTCCTTATTTAGGTTGATTGCAAGTGCATTGCAGATTTTAGCTTAGTCTTTCCATTATAAAAGTTCTGTATTGTTTGCTCGCTCAGTATTGATCCAATCTCTACATTCATCTCACAAAAGAGGTATAAATGATGAGGAGATGATGAGGGCATGTCCGGAGCTAGTGGTTGTTATTGCCCAAGCGATGATGATGGTTTTCGCTTGCTGGCTTGCTGATATGACTTAATCTTTTGAATTTAATTAGTGTCATGTCAAGTGCTGATATTACCGCAGCTTTTGTTAGCAAGCAATGTTACTGAAATCTTGAGTCACAAGTTCAGGGAACTGACAGTCTGACTGGAGGTGATCTGCATGACTGCATAGAGATCACATAGAGCTTTTATTTGCTTCAGAAGCTGCACAAAACTGTTAGGTAATTGTCCATGATATGTTGCATGTTTTTGGCCAACAGTGGAAATAATAGTAGACTGCAACGTCGTGTACTGAGATGAGGATCTTCACATGTTTGTTCATGAAGCAACAAGTTATAGTGATACACACGACAAGTTATAGTGATCACCACAATTATTTTGGTTTATCATAGTTTCCAGAGTGGTTTACATATTTCCCTTACTTAGAAAAGTTCTTTTACTCAAAGGCATCAACACACACTTCTCCATACTTTTTGTACGTATATATGTGGAAGAGGTATGGCTCTGTTCCAAATGCCTGATAGCTAATTAACTTTGTTCATCCTTCATGTGCAAAAGTAATTGCCTTCTGAGTTACTTATTTTGTGCAGGTCATGTTAATAGCTTGGATTACATGACCTGCCCGTCTCTGTTTCATATTTTCTTTCTATGTGGTTAATTTGTCTCTTTAAAGCAGGATATATATTTTGCATCTTATTATTCCACATTACTGGAGCATTGCTTGTTACGTTGAGTCTGAAGAGCAGGATGCCACCCTAGTCACCAAGAAAGATGGTCACTAGGAGGCAACATGGGCGTTTTAGGGGTGCTTGGTTTATCAAGCTGCTGTTGGCTCTTGTAAGTCTGATTATTTTCTGGTGTCGTCCATGTGTGCATAAGGGTAATCATAATTTCTAAACTGGTTTTCACAACTTTACTTAAGCAAGATCTTTTATTTAACAGCACCAACACAGATTTCTCGATGTTATATGTACCTATATATATGGAAGAGTAATATGGATCTTCCAATTGTCTTATAGCTAATTAGTCTTGTTTATCGGCAGAACAAATCACTTTCTGAGTTGGCTGATTTTCTGCATTCCATGGAAATAGCTTGGAAACTGTAAAAAAAAAGCAAATAGCTTGGATTTACATTGCCTGCCATCTCTCTTCCATACTTTCTTCATACGTGGGTCTTCATAGTGAGTAGTTTGTTTCTTTACAGTAGGACAGTGATATCATATTTATTTCTTCCGAACTTGCAACGCTCAAGATCCTTGTTTTTCCTGGAACATTATTTTGCTTAAGTAGACATTATGAGATTGCAGACGTTAAAAACCCCGTTGGAGAATTGCTCTTCCAAACTTTGATCCCATCACTGAAGAGATTCCAATGATCAACAGATGATGGCTTGTGCATGGAAACTACGAGGGGCAGAGGGCGACCAAAGTTGACATGGACGGAGGTGGTAAAAAGGGACTTGAGGGGTTAAAATTTCCTAGAGATTTGGCTCTTGATAGGACTGCATGGAAATCAGCAATTCATGTGCCAGAATCTTAGTTCACTCGTTTTCTGTTAATTTGCTCTCCTTTTCTTTTTGGTTTCCTTATGTTTCCGTTGGTTTTCATATCTAGCCTATCCTAACTTGCTTGGGAGAAAGGCTTTGATGTTGTTTGTTGTTTTAAGCAATGTCATCATGGGTATGTGACTAGAGAACAGCAGGGGTTCTTCAGAGAAGCTTTTTCATCATTTTGATCCGACTGGAAAACAACGGGATTTCTTCTGCGGAAGCCTGTTCATGATTTTGGTTTGACTAGAGTTATCACTGGGTAGTTTCAAAATTTGCAAGGTTTGAAGATGGATGATGCTTGCTTCATTCTTCTCATCTGGTATATCCAGTGTCTAGATTACGGATCTGCCCAATTGATCGCGCCATGCTATACCAAGGTACTGCACGTCCAACACACTCCTTACTTTAACTGCAGCTTCTCGCCATTCTCGAGACCTTCCAGGTTGATGAAACTGAGGAACTTCGATTTCGCAGCAGCTGTTTTAGGTGCTTTTTATTCTGCCCTCCTTGCTTGGTGGAGGGCGTGGCAGCTTGCCAGACGGGAAAAATTGAAAGACATTGTTGACTGTATTCAGATTCAGTATATGTGTCATCTTCCTCGAAACTGCAGAAGACAGATGGTAGTTTGGGCATAGGATTGAGTAGAGCAGTATATCGTCCACAGTAGTTGCATGGACACAGGCGCCGACAGCTCACCAAGTTGGGCGCATAATCACTGCCATGGATGTCAATGAAACTTGCTTCCTGTGCTTCAAGTTGAAGAAGATCGCTGACTTTGCTATTGACCACTACCTCCTCAGCCCCAGGAGTTTTATCCTCGAAGCTGACCAGATACCTGTCAGTCAAGTCCTGCATATACCTGCTGCCCACTTACTCCATCGTCATCCTGCTCTTAAGAACCCTTCTGACATCCACATGTATACCAATGAGGCAATGACCACCCCAAATACCCCAACTAAGATATGGTTTGTTAATTTACTGCTCGCAACAGTTGGTGACAAAGGGTGTTCTTATTTCTTCGACTTCAAGCACGAATTCACAACCACACCAGGAAGTACTACAAATAAAGTGCACACATCACACTGAAATCAACAGCGCGCACACACCTCATACACTGCAAACGACAACATCCAAACAATGTTTACGAATTCTGTCAGAAACAGCTTATAGGGTAACACCAGGGACGTGAACAGAGAGCATGCTGATGTGTATTAAAAGTTGTATTTCTTGACCGCTGCAATATATACAAGATATGAACATTTCCTTTCAGGTGAGATTCTTTGAAATTTGTTGATCGGGGCCAACTTTATCAAACTGATTAGAAGATTACCATAGACTTCGCCAAGACTGGCGCAGATGAATTTGAGATACAAAATTCATATGTAATATTTGTGTCCGCTGGAAGTCCCATGATCCATCTGATATCTAGCCGATATGGAATGTTAAGATGACAAATGTCATTCTTTTGAGCTTAAGTAACAATTCAGGCTGAGCTGATTGTGTTTTTTTTTTTTTTGACTCTCTCCTAAGATGACAAATGTCATTCTTTTGAGCTTTGAGTTACAATCTTGTAGTGCAATGTCAATGTTTATGTGAAAAAAAGTGAAGCTACTGGTTATTGATCGATATGTCCTTAGCAAATATATTTGAGAAGTGGGAGAAGTTACAGGAGGCATCTTTATTTTAAATCTTGTTTTCTCACCATATTTATTTTTCTTATGATTGTTAAAGTAACAAAAGCATTGTTTGTTGTCGTCAAAAAATAAGGAGAGACAAACATGGTTATTACACTACTCGCATATTACATTACTTATAACAAAGATGTTTGATACGCCGACACCTCTCACGGTATGAGGTAGAGAGAACCTTTTTAAAATGTTGTGACGGAGAGAGAGAATTGGTACTTCAGTATGAAAGAAAGCACATAATGATATGTTTGACACATTGTCTAAGTTAGAACAACTGTTTGATCCGTCTCTCTCAATTTTTATATATTTCGCAGCGAAGCACGGACATTATGCTAGTTTTCTTTAAAATGGTAAAATGTGGCATAACTTTTTCTAAATGGGGCAAAATGGATGAAATTTTCTTAAATGGGGGTAATTCCTATTAAAAAGTCAATATGTGGTAAAAATGGAATATATCCTAAAAAAAAAAGATTGGCTCGTATGTAAATCTTCAGGTGAAATTCAGCCTCCATTTTGCCATTTTCTTGGGTGGGACTTGTATGTAATTCAGCACGTGCAATGAACGTTTTACACATATACTCCCTCGATGGATGATTTGTTCCTTCACAGATACAGCAGGACGTGGTGTAGTATCGTCAGGATTCAGATTGCAGCCAACAAGAACAGGATTCAGTTCGTTCCTTCAGCCCAGTCCACACCGCCTCTCCACTCGGCCCCACCTGTCGGCGACTCCCAGCGCAGAGCTGGCTGCACCGAACCGCAAACCCACTGGTGTACACAAGACACTGGCCAGTCCACTCTCCTTCCTCCCCGCACAAACTTTTCCCCACCCAGAAACCCTCGCCGCCGCGACTCCACCGACATAATGCCGCCGCCACCGCCGCCGCCCCTGCCGAACGAGCTCCTCGAGGAAATCTTCATGCGCCTCCCGCCGGACGAACCCGCGTGGCTCGTGCGCGCCTCCCTCACCAGCAAGCACTGGTTCGGCCTCCTCACCAGCCCTGCCTTCCGCACTCGGTATCGCGACTTCCACGGAGCTCCCTCCATGCTCGGCTTCTTCTATTCTGGCCCCATGTACTCCGGCTGGGTGGAGAAAGAACTCGACCCACTCTTCGTCTCCACTACGAATTTCGTCCCGTGCATTCCCGACGAAGACGAGGACGAAGACGAGGTCGAAGACGAAGACGGATACTGGGGGTACCCTAATCACCAAGCTGAAGAAGACGAAGGTTGGAGGTACTCTAGGCACGATGTGTGGGACTGCCGCCATGGCCGCGCTGTTCTCGGGAAGAATATCGATGATTCGGACTCGGAGCTCGTCGTTTTGGATCCTGTGACGGGCCACTGGAGGGAGGTGGGCGTGCCCAAAGACTACCACAGCCATGGCGCTGCTGTGCTCTGCGCCGTGCCCGGCTGCCACCACCGCACATGTCATGAGGGGCCCTTCCGGATGGTCGTTGTTGGCATGGACATTCATAAAGGTGATTCTGTAGCATATGCGTATGTGTCCCTGCCAATGAGGACGGATGAGTGGAGCGAGCCCCAGTGGAGCCAGCCGTGCACTGGTCTTCATCTTGGGTTTGATGCAATTGTCCAGCAAATGCCCCCTGTTCTCACCCAAGACGCACTCTACTTCATGCTTGTGGATGACGATGATGATGATCGTGTGGGAATTCTAAAATACGACTTGCGTTCTAAATGCTTATCACTAATTGATGCGCCGCTCGTGGAGGCAGACATTGCCCATAACGCTATCCTCATGGGGATGGAGGATGGCAGTTTGGGGTTTGCACACCTACACAGCTTAACCATCAATCTGTGGTCAAGGAAGATGGGTTCCGATGGAACCACGGCATGGACTCAGCGAAGAGTCGTCAATCTCGAACAACTTCTCCCCATTGAAGATCTCAAACACATACCTAGACTGATTGGATCTGTGGAGGGCAGTGATATCATATTCGTGAACACGGACGGCATCTACGAGATTAGTCTCAAGTCACTAGAGTGGAAGAAGATATGGGATAGAGAAAATTTCCGTGCTGTGCTTCCGCTCATGAGTTTCTGTGATCCATGAGGTATATATATCTACTTCCTTTAGTGATTGGGGAAGAACTCTTACTAATAGTATAACTAATAATGTGTTACTTATTTGCCTCATTTTATCTCCTTCTGTGACCGCACTGAAAAATCTATGTTTGCAGAGAGGACGACCCCCCTGTGATGCGGTGCATGGACAACGCATGGTTGAATTTGCTTATGGGCAAGAAATCACTTTCATCAACTTGGAGGCGGCAGGGATCTTATGATGAATTATGCCACTATGTAGTAGCTGGTTTGGTGACATGGTGCTTGTTTTCTCGTAGTGTTGTTAGCTTTGGTAAGTAATCTTGATAACTTCCCCATGTTGTTGCCATGTGTAAGTTGGTGAATGCATTATCTTGTAGTGAACCTCACCAGTTTCTTGCAGCCATGTGCTCCTTATTTAGGTTGATTGCAAGTGCATTGCAGATTTTAGCTTAGTCTTTCCATTATAAAAGTTCTGTATTGTTTGCTCGCTCAGTATTGATCCAATCTCTACATTCATCTCACAAAAGAGGTATAAATGATGAGGAGATGATGAGGGCATGTCCGGAGCTAGTGGTTGTTATTGCCCAAGCGATGATGATGGTTTTCGCTTGCTGGCTTGCTGATATGACTTAATCTTTTGAATTTAATTAGTGTCATGTCAAGTGCTGATATTACCGCAGCTTTTGTTAGCAAGCAATGTTACTGAAATCTTGAGTCACAAGTTCAGGGAACTGACAGTCTGACTGGAGGTGATCTGCATGACTGCATAGAGATCACATAGAGCTTTTATTTGCTTCAGAAGCTGCACAAAACTGTTAGGTAATTGTCCATGATATGTTGCATGTTTTTGGCCAACAGTGGAAATAATAGTAGACTGCAACGTCGTGTACTGAGATGAGGATCTTCACATGTTTGTTCATGAAGCAACAAGTTATAGTGATACACACGACAAGTTATAGTGATCACCACAATTATTTTGGTTTATCATAGTTTCCAGAGTGGTTTACATATTTCCCTTACTTAGAAAAGTTCTTTTACTCAAAGGCATCAACACACACTTCTCCATACTTTTTGTACGTATATATGTGGAAGAGGTATGGCTCTGTTCCAAATGCCTGATAGCTAATTAACTTTGTTCATCCTTCATGTGCAAAAGTAATTGCCTTCTGAGTTACTTATTTTGTGCAGGTCATGTTAATAGCTTGGATTACATGACCTGCCCGTCTCTGTTTCATATTTTCTTTCTATGTGGTTAATTTGTCTCTTTAAAGCAGGATATATATTTTGCATCTTATTATTCCACATTACTGGAGCATTGCTTGTTACGTTGAGTCTGAAGAGCAGGATGCCACCCTAGTCACCAAGAAAGATGGTCACTAGGAGGCAACATGGGCGTTTTAGGGGTGCTTGGTTTATCAAGCTGCTGTTGGCTCTTGTAAGTCTGATTATTTTCTGGTGTCGTCCATGTGTGCATAAGGGTAATCATAATTTCTAAACTGGTTTTCACAACTTTACTTAAGCAAGATCTTTTATTTAACAGCACCAACACAGATTTCTCGATGTTATATGTACCTATATATATGGAAGAGTAATATGGATCTTCCAATTGTCTTATAGCTAATTAGTCTTGTTTATCGGCAGAACAAATCACTTTCTGAGTTGGCTGATTTTCTGCATTCCATGGAAATAGCTTGGAAACTGTAAAAAAAAAGCAAATAGCTTGGATTTACATTGCCTGCCATCTCTCTTCCATACTTTCTTCATACGTGGGTCTTCATAGTGAGTAGTTTGTTTCTTTACAGTAGGACAGTGATATCATATTTATTTCTTCCGAACTTGCAACGCTCAAGATCCTTGTTTTTCCTGGAACATTATTTTGCTTAAGTAGACATTATGAGATTGCAGACGTTAAAAACCCCGTTGGAGAATTGCTCTTCCAAACTTTGATCCCATCACTGAAGAGATTCCAATGATCAACAGATGATGGCTTGTGCATGGAAACTACGAGGGGCAGAGGGCGACCAAAGTTGACATGGACGGAGGTGGTAAAAAGGGACTTGAGGGGTTAAAATTTCCTAGAGATTTGGCTCTTGATAGGACTGCATGGAAATCAGCAATTCATGTGCCAGAATCTTAGTTCACTCGTTTTCTGTTAATTTGCTCTCCTTTTCTTTTTGGTTTCCTTATGTTTCCGTTGGTTTTCATATCTAGCCTATCCTAACTTGCTTGGGAGAAAGGCTTTGATGTTGTTTGTTGTTTTAAGCAATGTCATCATGGGTATGTGACTAGAGAACAGCAGGGGTTCTTCAGAGAAGCTTTTTCATCATTTTGATCCGACTGGAAAACAACGGGATTTCTTCTGCGGAAGCCTGTTCATGATTTTGGTTTGACTAGAGTTATCACTGGGTAGTTTCAAAATTTGCAAGGTTTGAAGATGGATGATGCTTGCTTCATTCTTCTCATCTGGTATATCCAGTGTCTAGATTACGGATCTGCCCAATTGATCGCGCCATGCTATACCAAGGTACTGCACGTCCAACACACTCCTTACTTTAACTGCAGCTTCTCGCCATTCTCGAGACCTTCCAGGTTGATGAAACTGAGGAACTTCGATTTCGCAGCAGCTGTTTTAGGTGCTTTTTATTCTGCCCTCCTTGCTTGGTGGAGGGCGTGGCAGCTTGCCAGACGGGAAAAATTGAAAGACATTGTTGACTGTATTCAGATTCAGTATATGTGTCATCTTCCTCGAAACTGCAGAAGACAGATGGTAGTTTGGGCATAGGATTGAGTAGAGCAGTATATCGTCCACAGTAGTTGCATGGACACAGGCGCCGACAGCTCACCAAGTTGGGCGCATAATCACTGCCATGGATGTCAATGAAACTTGCTTCCTGTGCTTCAAGTTGAAGAAGATCGCTGACTTTGCTATTGACCACTACCTCCTCAGCCCCAGGAGTTTTATCCTCGAAGCTGACCAGATACCTGTCAGTCAAGTCCTGCATATACCTGCTGCCCACTTACTCCATCGTCATCCTGCTCTTAAGAACCCTTCTGACATCCACATGTATACCAATGAGGCAATGACCACCCCAAATACCCCAACTAAGATATGGTTTGTTAATTTACTGCTCGCAACAGTTGGTGACAAAGGGTGTTCTTATTTCTTCGACTTCAAGCACGAATTCACAACCACACCAGGAAGTACTACAAATAAAGTGCACACATCACACTGAAATCAACAGCGCGCACACACCTCATACACTGCAAACGACAACATCCAAACAATGTTTACGAATTCTGTCAGAAACAGCTTATAGGGTAACACCAGGGACGTGAACCCACTCCAGCTGCAGCACGACAGAGCCACTATCAACGTTCTTCAGCTTCAGAATCAAGTCTTGGACGACCTTGCCATTCTTCCAGGATACGTGGCTCTCACCACCAAGGTAGTTTGTGCCAACCGGGTAGATCGTTTTGATCCTTGTTCCGTCAGAGGCATGCTTCAGATCCAGCTTTGCGGCATCATATATGTCAGTTACGTTGAACTCAGCCACTCCCATACTGTCATCCTCTGTGAATTTGTCCTCGTCGAAAACCTCCTGCATGATGTTTTTGCCAGTTGGAAACATTAGTGCACAGTTCACCAACCATCTGTGGTCCTATGGCGTAAATGGTGTCCTACAAATTAATGCATTAACAAAGAAGATATTACAAACATAAATATTTCTATATGCACAAATAGTTTTTCTTTGCTCCATATGCACATATAGTGTAGGTCTCAGATATTAAAATATTTCAAACAGGAAACTTACAAGTTTCACTGGCTTTGTAGGATTTGTTACAGGGAGCAGCAGTACTTCATTCCATAGAGGATTGGCATTCTTCTTCTGAACACTAGTTTTCTCCTTCTACACCACGGGGGAAGAATAAAACTTTAATGACACAGATACAGAATAAAATTGATAGAAATGGTGAAAAGTTGAACATGTATCCATGTGAGAAAAAATGGAGTCAACTCCAGAAACCATGGTTTGTATAACTAAGAGTGCATAATATTATAATAATGAACTGAAATCTGTCATCATCAAGACTTGTGTGCAGTCCCTGCTCAGAATTCGGAATATTCAACCGCTTTACAAAATAAAGACAAGACATTTCCACGAGAGAATAAAATAGCAAGATACCTCATCCTACAAAACTAAGTCATTATGTTAGGATTTGTCCAGGTAATCATGCAGTGCAGTAGTATGGGCTAAGTCCTTTATAACACGCAAGACCAGCTCAAAGAAACTAAACAAACACTACAGTCCATGATCAATCTTAAGTTCTTAACAAAGCCATGTCAGCTAAATATATATTATGAGTCACCCACAGACATACCATGCTTAACATATCAGTGTATGAATCATCACCACTCTGAACCTATTCACGTTGACTTCTTACACATTTGTTTGATTAGGCAAGTAATGAATATTTGTTGATTTAGGCAACTTTTGCATATTTGCTGTAGATAATCAATAGGACATAAATAACATTCGCAGTTTTGTTCTTTACGGGTGAAACTAGATTTGTAATCAGCTCTTCAGTTCACCAACCAGGCATCCCATTGCAGTTCCTCCTTTCTTAGCAAAAGCAGTTCCTGTATCAAGGTGAACTTATCGCATGATTTGGTACACCTGGTCAGTTCAGTCAAACATGGAGCAGAACATATGATGGCCTGTTTGCAGGCAAGGCCTAAATGCCTCAGTCCTGATTCAAATTAATTGCTTCAAAACATGCCAATAAGGGTATGAATTCGCGCCAGCAGTCCATTATAATTATCATCTGAAAGAAATTATGGCAGAGAATCTACAGGCTACAGATGGCATGCCGATCCCCCAGACACCGGGTCCTAAGCGTGTTATTATGTCGAACATATCGTGTTTCACCGGCGCGCGGCAACAGACGGCTCCTCCGTCAAATATTGCGGAGGATCGATCCGAGCAATGCGAACAAAAAGGAAAGAAATGCTGGCAAGGACTGGTGTTCGACCTGGGAGCCGTAGGAGAGGACGACGTAGGGGTCGCTGGTGTGGGTGAGCGGGTCGGCGATGACGAGGCTGTGTCCCCGCACCACGCGGACGCTGAGCTTCCCGATCACATGCTCCGACGCCATGGCGCTGACGGTGCTGGTTTTTCTTCAGACGAATTCCTGGCTTGGAGCAGGGCGAGGGGAGGGAATTAAGGAGCTGGTGGCTGGCAGGGTGTATGCGGCCACCAGCTGGCCGGCCGGCACAGATTTTATAGCCAGCTCCGCCCTCTATCACCTAGCTTCTGGACAATTTGGACGTAAATACGTAATTATTATTGGGAAATTAATTGTCCGACGAGCCATCGCGTTCTCCTCGCGGGTCGCGTGGCGGGGTCGCGCCACGGTGGCAGCGACAGATACCTAAACAACTGTAAGAATGCAGAGGATGAACTTTTTTTTTTGCTAAATGCAGAGGATGAACTTTATTTCATAAGACCTTTTTGTGTACCAGAGCATATCCCAAATTTTGCTCGACACTCCAAAAAATGTTCGCTATGGGGTTCCGGACATATGTCCGGCATAAAATGGGGTTGCTCAGTAGTTAAAAAAATTGAACACTCGCAAATTAAACAAAATTATAAAAAATTCATCAAACGTAGACATATTACAACAAAATTTAAATGGAACTACACTTAACTAAAACCTAATCTAGACGTCGGGAGAGGGCTCGCTGGTTCCAACCTTGTCTCGCCGTCGTTAGCAGTTGTGCCATTATGAGAGGGGACAACATTGTCACTTTTGGCCGCATTTTTACGGCAACGTCCTTCGTATGGGTTGGCTGTGCCATTGGTGGATGGATGATAACCATGTTTTGGATTGCATTTTCTTTCCTATCTTTTATTGAAGATGCAAAGAGAGATGCTTCTTCCTCTTCAAGTTGGAACTTGATTCGCTGACGAAACAAAATTCAATGCCTCTGTTAGTTTTCATATTGGAGATGGTGCTCTAAATAGCTTCTGACATAGATGCCTGGAACAACATTGTGAAAGATGTCATGCCCGAGCCTTTTTCCAGCTGCACTATGTGCAACCTCACCAGCAAAGAAGCATGAAAGATTAGACACCTTAAGAGGAACCTCTCATCAGGAGCACTATATCAATTCACAGATCAACTCCATTCTTCCGCTCTTGAAGGTTGACAGCGTGACTCAATTTCGTTGAAGTGGACAAATGATGGGATGTTCACTGTTGTCCCGGCTTATGAATAACAATTTGAGGGCAGGGTCAGGACTTCCCTCCTTCAATCTTGCTGCTCTTGACCGATGCTTGACAACCGGTAACTTGCAAAAAAAAAAGAGGTTAGTCCGCCGTTCTGCCGGGCCCAGCCTATACGGGCTGCACATATTTCAAAGAAAAAGTATGATAGTTGGTTTATAGTCCGCTTGTATGGCATTTTTGTGTATGTGGAGGAGAGACATGAAAAGTGAATGGAGTGGGCTCTCATGCAAGATTCAGCTTCTTCATGTGCTTCTATGATGGGGACTTTCAAGATGGTTGTGTTGGATGATTAATGGATCTCGATGGCTCATGTGAGTTCGAGTTTACAAGTGATAACGAACGCGAGTTTGGATGTGGTGAAGACTGAACCAGATGATCGTTGGTTTGTAGCATTCTCGACAAGCGGGGTGACTACACAGAGGGACTTTATTCTTTATGGTGCTATTTTGGGACAAAGTATCGACCTTCGGGATATGAACCTTAGGTCATACCTTCACTGGTTGTATCGGACAATGGCCGATATCTATTTGTCTCCTTGATGAAGCCATGACCTGGAATTCAGTTGGACTTTCTTGGGGATGAATACGAATGATTTATGAGCAGACGACGACGATGTTTGTGCACGGCACCCTTCCTAGATGCGTTGTTTCTAGAGCATCTTTTTGCATTCTTTTCTTCTTTTGTCTATCTACATTGCGGTTGTGTGTCATTTTTATTTTATCTCTCCACTATTGTAATTCATGTGTTATCTGATTCATTTGAACCTATCTTGTAGGGACTGCAAAGTTTCAAGACAACCTTTGAAATATATTCAGGTGTGGATTAACTCCCCCGGTGACCTTAAAAAAATATAGTACAAAACTGGGGAAACACTGTCATTTTCTACCTGGATCATTGCTGATATCGACGCTAATCTTCTCCTAATTGTCATAACACGTTCCATTTGAGCGGCCTCCCCTGCGCTGCCATGTGTTACTCACTCACTCGCACTCTTTGCTTAGGTGTTCTAGAATTGCAGATCGCAGATCCTGACCTCACAACCCCTCTCCGAGCAAGATCGATTAGAGCATCTCCACCGGCGCGTCCAATAGAGCGTCCGGCAAAGTTGTCGGACAGACGCTTTTGTGCGCGCCGGCATCGGTTGCTGCCTATTGGGAGCGGCGCGCCCCACCGGTTGCTCCCAATAGGTTTTGGAGAAAAAAATTGAGACGCATAATCATTTAAACCTAACGCATTTCATTCAAATTCGAATCTTTTTACAAAATACGACGAAGGGGCGTGTCTAGGAAAAGCGCATGCTCCGCGCTCCGCGCCAGCGCGCGGAAAACAACTCCGCCTGGTCGACACGTGGTGGGACAGCAGCACGTCGCGCGGTAGGTGGTTTTCTCTTTCCGCGAAGCGGTTTTCTCTTTCCGCGCGAAGCGGTTTTGTCTTTCCGCGTGGATTCTGCGGCGCGTGCGTTTTTTCTTCTCTTTTTTGCTTCTATTTGACGCGAAGCGTACGCGAAGCGTTTTTTCTCTTTTTCTCTTTACGGTAAAAATTCTCTTTTAGTTGCTCTTTTGTTACTCTTTTTTTTTACTTTCCGGGCAATGGAGATTTTATGGGGTATATGGGAGGGGTCTACTTTGAACAATACTACCGATACACTTTGAACAAGAACATAATATGTTGGAGGGCTGTGCATATGTCGATGCGCGCATTGGTTGTTGCGTGTGCTACGGCTCGGCTCCGCCTCGGCATCACGGCTCGCCTTCGGCTCGTTAAATTTTAATAATATCTTGAAAGGGGGGCATAGGTCGTTGCGCGCATTGGTCGTTGCGCGCATTGGTCGTTGCGTGTGCTACGGCTCGGCTCCGCCTCGGCATCACGGCTCGCCTTTGGCTCGTTAAATTTCAATAATATCTTGAAAGGGGGGCATAGGTCGTTGCGCGCATTGGTCGTTGCGCGCATTGGTCGTTGCGTGTGCTACGGCTCGGCTCCGCCTCGGCATCACGGCTCGCCTTCGGCTCGTTAAATTTCAATAATGTCTTGAAAGGGGGGCATAGGTCGTTGCGCGCATTGGTCGTTGCGTGTGCTACGGCTCGGCTCCGCCTCGGCATCACGGCTCGCCTTCGGCTCGTTAAATTTCAATAATATCTTGAAAGGGGGGTGTTGGGGGAATAATAACCCGGTATACTCATGACCAAGGAAGAATCAGTCAGACGGCCCAAGGCCTGGACCGGGTGATGTGTACAAGATGTGGGCCGGGTTATAGCTGGGCCAATATGCCTAACATGACTCGTCCCTAGAAGAAAGGACCTAGAAGAACTGGAGTCCGAGTGAAGGAAGGAACCGGGTGACTTGGAGGCTACGGAAGGTCAAGAAAACCTAGAGTAGGACTCCGGGCTCGTATGTGATTCGGTATTCATTGTAAGTTCGGGAGACCCGGCGTCTATATAAACGGGCTCCCAGAACATAGAGAGGGAGATCGAGTAACCCTAGTTCGATATCACCGCTATCAAGCAAAACCCTTGTAACCTGTCTCGTAATCCGGCTCTGTTGTCGTAGCCGAGTTACAGAGACCTCGAGATCAATAACATAGAAGCAGGAAGTAGGTCTTTATCTCCAATGGAGAGGCTGAACCTGGGTAAACCCTTTTTCCCCAACGAGCGTGACAATCTCCTGAAGGACCAAGGCGCCTTGCCCCAATCATCAAGTTACCTTATGGTAACATTTGCCGTGATAACCCCACGACAGTTGGCGCCCACCGTGGGGCCTGCGACCAAAACTGTCCTCATCAAGGGAGAAGCTCTGCGAGGGATGGAGAACCTCGCGATCGGCGAGGTCAAGATGGATCGGCACGGAAAGCGTATCGTCGATGATTCCGGCTGGAAGGAAGAAGCAGATCTGCTGGAAACCGGCCGGGTGATTTGTAACATCCCAAAATTATCAACAAGTATTATTAGTTCCAAAAATGAGAGCCAACAAAAACTTTTGTTAAAATTATATGTGTTGATCTCATATTCTTGCTTGTGTTGTTTATTTCTTCTTGTTGGTGTGTTGCTTGCTCTAAAGACAAACATGAAGAAAAGGAGAGAAATAAAGTAAAAGCAAAACAAGAAAAATAAATGTGGCAAGTGCCACACAAATTCTCCAAGTGAGGATCTCAATTTGTTTCCAACAAAACTCAGTGGAGTGGTAGTGCAAACCCTCCCATTTCATCCTTACTACTTATCTCTCTCAAATAATATTTTCAAACTAGTTTTAAAATTCAAAAGTAAACAAAGTAGAAATAAATTAAAATGCCATAATTGAAACACTATAAAAGAAAATGTTTCAAAACATTTTATTTTGCAAAGCCAATTTTTGTGGAGCTTCTGCATATTATGAGAAGGCCCCACAAATTTTGCCAAATTTTTCTAAATTGATTTAGTACCTCAAATAAAATCAAGAAGTACTACTGCAAATAACAGAAGGATGAAAAAGTAAATAGAAGAAAGAAGAAGGAAAAGAAGCAACGCACAGGAGCCAGGGGTTTTTTGCGAAAATGTCGTCGTCTCCTACCTCCCCTAGCTCACTGTCGCCGTGCGTGTCGCCATGGCCGCAGCGCGCTCGTCGCCGTTCCCAGGCCCCCCAGGGCCCCCTTGCTCGCGTTCTCCCTCGCCCCCGTGCCTCTGCACCCTCTGCTGGCAGAGGAGAGCCTCACCCCTCGCCATTACGCCGCTGTCTCCCGTTTCTCCGCCGTGGTTAAACGGACGGCGCCAGCCAAAATTGGCCCAGCTCGCTGCACCTCGCCACGCAATCCTCTACGCCGCGAACCCTAGCCCACACCCGGACCCCCCAGACCCCGCGCGCCGGCCTCTCCCGCCCTCTGGACGCCGCTGGACCGCGACCACCATGCGCCGCCGTCGCGCCTATTTAAACTCGAGCCCGCACCTCGCATTTCCCCACGCCCCACTGCCTCTCCCTTGCTCCACCACACCCTCCACTCGCCCGTGCACCATCAGGAGGGCGGAGCCGCTGCCGCGAGCTCGCTGCTGCTCGTGCCCGTGCTCGACAGTCCGAGGTAGGCGACGACGCAGCCGCAGCTCTGCTCTGCCCCATTCTCTCCCCTAGGCCCTGCACCGTGTTGCCCCCTCTTCACCACACTCACCCGCTCCTTTTTCTCCGTTGATTCGTGCCAGAAGCGCCGCAGGAACCTCGCCGGAGTTGCTGCCGTGGCCGTGAGAAGTTCAGAAGCACGCCGCCAGAGCTAGACGCCGTCCCAGCAAGCAGGACTCAGCCAGGACGTTCGCCCGAGCCTCCGCCGTCGATCTGCACCCTCTCCCGCCGTCCCTAGCCCTCTCAGGTGAGTGAATCGTGCTGCTCGCCGTCGCCGGAGCCACGGCGCCGCCTATTTTAGGTCGTCGCCGATGGTAGCCTCCGTGCGCCGTTGGATCTAAGATCTACGGCCACGTACCGTTTCGTGCCTTGTTACACTGCCATGTGGGACCCACTGTCAGCATTTTAAACAATTCCGCGCGGGAGAATTTTCTCCGTGAGACGCTGACGTGTAGACCCCACATGTCAGGGTTCTCAACATTATCCACTAGTTTGATTAATTTCGAATTTCTAGTTTCTATAGAATTCAGTACTGGACCCAAATTGTAAATTCAATATCTCGAGATTTAGGAATCCAAATAAATCAAACTCAATTGTTCTGGAAAGCTTATGAAAATGTTTAACCAACCCAATTGGATCCATGTCGTTTCATTAAATAAATAAAAAGTATTATTAAAAATACTACAGAAGGTTTAAAATCTAAACTTGTTTGTTTCTGATACTCTGTTAATCCAAATAATTCCAAACCAATTTTGTTAGATTAGTACTGCCTTGTATTAGCTTCCCTAATTTTGGTAGAATTATTTGTGCAGTAGTATTTGTTTAGTTTAAAGTAGAAGTTTTAAACACCCTTCTGCACTCAAACATTTAAATATGTTAAATGGTTAACCCAAATGAATTAGGACCAATTTTTTAGTGTCACATTTAGTCATGTTTAGTCACCCCTAAAAGGATTTTAATTTTTAAGCAATAGAATTTAAATGGTAGCCAAAACTTGGTTATTAAGCCTCTGGATTCAAACAAATGTGTAGGGAGTTTGGTAACTCCAATGACTCCAAATCAAATGGGGTTGTCTTCTACACATCAGTAGCTTTCCATAGAATTTTAGTTTGTATTTTTGTGACCAACAGAACTCAAGTTGTGGAATTAAACATGTTTAACAAGTTTCTGCCATAATTTGGACATAAACAAATAATGTTTAATTCAATTATTTTGAAACCAAATGGTATGGTTGGTGTGTGCAGTAGCTATTTGTGATGCTTATGATTGTGATGTTGTGATGTTGTTTGAGTAGTTTAGTGATTGCTTGTATTTGTTTGTTTATCGATTAGACGAGAACGTTGCTGGATTTATCGAGGAAGGGGAATTTGTTGAACCTGAAGAGCAAGATCCAGGCCACTTTGCCGAGCAAGGCAAGCTACTCTCTGAGCTTGCACCTAAATATATATGCATCTACTTTGATCAAATGATTACTCTTAAGGCAATGGTTTACAAAACCTTTTCGAAAAGTATATGGATATTATTTTGCCACCCTATGTAGTAGTTTATATAAAACTTTAGGATGGAAAACAATGTTGTTTATTCAAAACTCTTTTGGAAATACTTGTGTGGAGGTGAACTACCGAGATGTCGGTGTTGAACTGAAGAAGTGGATAATTGAGTTATTTGGGAAAAATGCACAGTGTGTCTTTGTACTTACGTCAACCAGCCGATACTCTGTGCGACCACATTCACCACATATGGGAAAGGGCTTAGTCATATAATTTGCTCTTATTAGTATGGGATACCTCATCGACGGAGATGACTCCGTTATGCATGAGGGATGGTTAGTGAACTCCCCTGACCTGGGTCCTCGCTCAAACTCTATGGAAAGATAAGGAGGAGGATTGAAGACTTCATAAATGTGGTCGCCGGGAAAAACATATGAGTCCTCACACTTAGGGTTGCCGACGGGGACCTGACTGAGTGTCGATGGGAATTATCATATGGGTAGGATCCTATACTAGCATGAGCAAAGGAGAGCTATGGCCGGTGGCTCAACTTCGCATACACCTTGTATGGCGGGACGTGGCTGACACGATGAATTACCGGATGGATGTGGGATAAAAGCGTGCTACCTCTGCAGAGGGTTAAAAACTATTCGAATAGCCGAGTCCTCGAATATGGACAGTTGGGAGGCCCTACTCTGACCTTTGTGCAAGTTTTGAAAAGAATTAAGTTTTAAAATGAAAGCGAAGTGGAGAATGTTGTTGTACCTATACCAACGGATCAAAATGGTTATAAAACTCTTCTTACCTCTTTTAACAAAGGTATAGAGATGTTATAAGAAAATAAAAGTTTGAAAAGTTAAAATAAAACTAGTGCATACTCATGTTGGGGTAGTTTGCGAGTACATTCAAATGTACTCATATTGGTTTCGTCCCTGGCTATTGTCCTAGCCAGACTACGAGGAGGAGCACTACGCCGAGCAGGAGTATGGCGACTTCTATGCGAACTAAGGATCTCCACAAGTCAGCTGCCTGTCGGGTCGTCATCGTTAGAGATGATGTCTACTACGCCGTAGCTTCCGCTGATATTTTGGTTTGGCCCTTGAAGGCACCTATGTAAGAACTTGGTCTAAATGACCATTTATGTAAGACTTTTATTCGGTACTGTAATGGATGTAAACTTTGGTATCCAATTCGGATTATGTGCAACGACAGACTGATCACGGGATCGTTGTGTTAAGCATAATCGGGTATTTCGGACAGCTAGTCCGGGGTCCCCACAGACTTGGTATCAGAGCCATCCTGACTTTAGGAAACCTTAGTTAGCATGGTCGTCAGACAAATGTTACAAAAAGATTAATTTCTAAAAGAAAGGAGTGAAGTATTTTCGAAAACTGCTTATCTCCAATCCTCTTACTTCTGCAAAAATTTACTCTCATTAAATATTACATTTCCTTTGTATCCTTAAAATTTGCACACTTCTCATTAAACTTAAATTTCGACTCACTTGTTGCCTCACTACATTTAAAATTTTGATACACTCGTCAGCTACTAACTTAAAACTTGCTTAAAAATTTGTAGATGGCACTCCACTGGACCGAGTTCGTTCAGCTTGAGAAGGATAGCAAGCTGACGTTCGAGAGTGACTTGTTCGAGTTGAGCAAGCTGTTAGGTCGCCCCGCTCCAGAGTTTGAGGGAGCTCAGATTGACGTTCACGGTGTCGGAAGGCTGAGCTGGCTCATCAGTCGTCAGTTCGCAGGAACATCAAGTCTCCCAGTTCCAGGACGCACGTCTTCACCACCAAGGAGGCCACCTGGGTTGACGGTCTCTGTACTGCACAGAGGATGCTAGCCCGACTTTGTGAGGAGCACAAGGCGGAGTTTAGACTCCCGTTTCCGGTTCTACGGGAGGCGCAACTGCGACGGACACCCTACTCCTTCCCCTTGCCACCCGATGTTTGGGAGCTACATCATGGACATGGAGCTCTTACTTCAGCACACCAGGATGATCTGATGCGCACTAGGATTCAGCTTCGCTTTGACCGCGAGTCGCTCGTTGAGCTTCGCGAGAATGAGGAGAAGCTGCTGGAGGAGAAGGTCGCTCTTCTCGGAAGAGGGCCCAGCTGAGGAGGACCATCGTGAAGCTCCGCAAAAGGTGGCGGAGCAGGACCAGCTGATCGAGGATCTAGAGCACCATACTGACGAGATGGAGGAGGAGGGCGAGGATCTCCGCAAGGAGAACAACGCTTTCCTCAGTGACGATGATGACTTTGTGGAGGAGATGGACTGTGAGGAGGAGGATGATGAGGAGGAGTTAGTTGACGAGGAGGAGGAGCCACTCGAGGCAGTTCTCGAGGACGAGGAGGAGGATCCCGAGGAGCCACTCTACCAGTCAGATGCTGACGTGTTAGAGCTGGAGGTTCCACCTCAGTAGGCGAGTGACTTGATCACTACCGCAGGATTAGGTTGACCCCTATCGCTAGTCGAGTAGAAGTAGTGGTTCTTTTGGAAACCAGATGCTATGTATCTTAGATGTAAGGTGATGTTGTAAGCTTGAGGTTGTAAGCTTGATGTTGTTGTGAACTCCTTGATGTGATGTTTGTGAAATATAAGTATGTTTGTCTTGTTAGATCTGTGTGAAATATTTTCATATAATCCTTAAATTAATCAACCACTTGCGAAATCGTCTTTTCCCTTAGTCGAACTTTTCTTGCCTTGCCTCTTATACCCGGTGTGCTTCAGGATGCCGCCCCGTCGCGACAATACGGGAGGATCAGGATCAGCACCACCACCACCGGACCCAACCCCCGCCCAACTTCTCGCGCTTATCATGGAGGAACGTGAAAATGCCCGGCAGGAGCGCCAGGCTCATCTCACTGCCCTGCAACAACTCGCAGCCGCTTACAACAACAACAACAACAACAACAATGGTGGTAATGGCAATGGCAATGAGAACCAGCGATCCACCTTAGGCGATTTCCAGAAAACCAACCCCCTACCTTCTCCAAGGGACTTCACCCACTGGAAGCCGATGATTGGCTTCTTACCATTGGGAACAATCTGGAAGTTGCTGCTGTAGGAGACAATGAAAAGGTGCTGTATGCAACCCACTATCTTGCTGGACCTGCACGAGCTTGGTGGGAAGCTACCAAGGCTCTCCAGCAGGCTGACCACGTCATCAACTGGGCTGAGTTCAAGGAGAAGTTTCGCAAGAAGCACATTTCTGGTGGACTCATTGATAGGAAGAAGGATGAATTCCGCAAGCTGAGGCAGGGAAGTAGAGATGTAGTCGGCTATCTTGATGAGTTTACCGACTTATCTCGGTATGCTCCGAGGACACCGACAAAGAGGAGAAGAAGATGGAACGTTTCCTGAATGGGCTGCATGATGAACTGCAGTGTGCTTTGGTTGTCCATGACTTCCGTGATCTGGAGTCACTTGTGGACAAAGCCATCCAGCTGGAGACCAAGCGCAAGTCTATGTTGAAGGTCGCAAGAGGAGGATGAATGCTCAGGAAGGTTCGAGCAGTCAGAAGCCTCGTATCTTTCAGCAAACCCCAAACCTGCCTATCGACCACCCCAAGCTCCACGCCCCAATTTCCCTAACCGCCCAAACAACTTCAACCGCCCCAATGACAATAACCGTCCCAGAGGAAACTTCAACAACTTCAACCCCAATGCCAATGTTGTCTGCTTTGAATGTGGCAACAAAGGTCACTACTCCAGGAATGCCCCAATCCCAAGAGGAATGTTCAGCGCCCCAATGCACCGAACAATGGTCAAGGCCGCAATGGAAATGGTAATGGCAAGAATGCCGCACCCCGCGGAAATGCTGCTGTTGTCAAGGGTCGTCTGCACCACATCAATGCTGAAGAAGCTCAGGATGCGCCATGTTGTGCTGGGTACGTTCCTTGTCAACTCAGTACCTGCAACTGTTCTGTTTGATTCTGGTGCAACACATTCATTTGTTACCGAGGAGTTTGTTGCTAAGGGAGGTTTAGTAGAAGGCTTCCTAACTAAAACCTTGAGTATACAAATCCCTGGCTCCACCCTAGAAACCAAGAGATTTTGTCCAAATACTGCCATAGAGATTTCAGGCGAAAAATTTGCAGCCGACCTAATTGTTTTAGGAACCCAAGGCATAGATGTCATACTCGGTATGAATTGGCTAGCCAAGTACCATGGTCGAATTGACTGTGCCAGAAGAGCTGTATCCATCACCACCGACAAAGAAGTAGAAGTGGAGTATGTGTCTGAACCCAATCACTCCCAACCAGGCTGCCATGAGAGCATAGCTCGACCCACCTAGATGAGATCCGTGTTGTTCACCTATTCCGAGATGTTTTCCCTGAGGAATTGCCTGGTATGCCGCCAGACCGGGAAATTGAGTTCATAATTGAGCTTATCCCAGGAACAGCCCCAATATCCCAAAGGCCTTATCGGATGAATCCGGAAGAACTGTTGAGTTGAAGAAGCAGTTGGCAGATATGCTCAGCAAAGGACTTGTTCGTCCAAGCGCTTCACCCTGGGGATCACCCATTATTTTTGTGGACAAGAGAGACGGTACCACACGACTGTGTGTGGATTATCGCAGGCTAAATGACGTGACCATTAAAAACAAGTACCCCTTCCCAAGATCGAGGATCTGTTCGATCAGATGAACGGAGCCCGAGTCTTTTCAAAGATCGATCTTCGGACAGGTTACCATCAGTTGAAGATCAGAGAGACAGACATTCCCAAGACCGCCTTCACCACCGTTACGGTTTGTTTGAATACACCGTGATGTCCTTTGGTCTGACCAATGCCCCAGCCTATTTCATGAATCTCATGAACAAGATTTTCATGGAGTACCTCGACAAGTTCGTGGTAGTTTTCCTTGATGACATCCTTATTTATTCCAAGACCGAAGAAGAGCATGCTGAACACCTGCGTCTAGTTTTGGAGACCCTCCGAGAGCACCAGCTGTATGCCAAGCTTAGCAAGTGTGAGTTTTGGCTCAATGAAGTGGCATTTCTCGGACATAGTATCTGCTGGAGGAATTTCTGTTGACCCGAGAAGATCCAAGCCATTATTGACTGGTTATCCCCAACCAGTGTGACTGAAATCCGAAGCTTTCTCGGACTCCGGTTATTACCGCAAGTTCGTTGAAGGATTTTCCAGTATAGCCAAGCCTTGACCCAACTGTTGAAGAAGGACAAGAAATTTGAATGGACTCAGAAGTGCGAAGATAGTTTCCAAGAGTTGAAGAAGAGACTAACCTCCACCCCAATCCTGGTTATGCCAGACGTCACCCAGAGTTTCGACGTGTATTGCGATGCATCACGCCTCGGACTTGGTTGCGTTCTGATGCAAGAAGGCAAAGTTGTGTCGTACCTGTCCCGGCAGTTGCGACCGCATGAAGAGAATTACCCAACCCATGACCTGGAATTAGCTGCTGTTGTCCTTGCTCTTAAAAAGTGGCGTCCCTATCTTGCGGGACATCGCTGTGAGATCTATACGGATCATAAGAGCTTGAAGTATATTTTCACCCAGAAGGAGTTGAACCTGCGACAGAGGAGATGGATGGAATTAATCAAGGATTATGATATTGGAATCCACTATCACCCCGGAAAGGCTAATGTAGTTGCCGATGCCCTTAGTCGCAAACCCTGCACCCTGAATGCCTGATCCAAGCCGAACAACCAGCCTTGTTCAAAGAGTTCGAAGATTTTGGACTAGAACTTGTTAGCCATGGATATCTCGCCAATTTGGAGTTAGCCCCAACCCTGATGGATCAAATCAAAGAAGCCCAAAAAGGTCATGAAAGCATTGAAGGAATTAGGAAGAAGATTCCCTCGGCAAAGCACCCGGTTTTACCGAAGATGCTGAAGGAGTGCTGAAATTCAATGATCGTATCTGTGTGCCCAATGTCACGGAACTTAAGGAGTTAATCCTGAAGGAAGCCCATGAGACCCCTTATTCAATCCACCCCGGCGGAACCAAAATGTACCAAGACCTTCGAGAAAGATTTTGGTGGCATGGAATGAAGCGAGAGATTGGTTCTTTTGTAGCCAATGTGACATCTGTCAGCGAGTCAAGGCTGAACATCAGCGGCCCGCTGGATTGCTTCAACCTTTGAAAATTCCCGAGTGGAAGTGGGATGAGATTGGAATGGATTTTATTACCGGACTTCCAAGATCCAACCGAGGCCATGATTCAATCTGGGTCATCGTTGATCGATTGACCAAGGTTGCTCATTTTATCCCTGTCAAGACCACTTATGGAGCTCAGTTAGCAGACTTGTATATTTCCAGAATAGTAAGCCTGCATGGTGTGCCTAAGAAGATTGTATCTGATAGAGGCACGCAATTCACCTCAAGATTCTGGAAATCCCTTCATGAAGCCCTCGGAACCAAGTTAGCATTTAGCACAGCTTATCATCCCCAGACCGATGGCCAAACTGAGCGAGTGAACCAGATATTGGAGGACATGCTTCGCGCATGTGTTCTATCCTATGGTTCCAAGTGGGAAGATTGTCTTCCGTTTGCAGAGTTCTCGTACAACAATAGTTATCAGTCCAGTCTGCAAATGGCCCCTTTTGAAGCCCTTTACGGCAAGAAGTGTCGTACACCCCTGAATTGGTCCGATACCGGAGAAGCAAATTGTTCGGTCCAGATACCCTCCGTGAAGCTGAAGAGCAAGTTCAGCTTATTCGTGAACGCCTCAAAACTGCCCAATCCCGTCAGAAGAGTTACGCTGACACCAAGCGCCGTGACCTCACTTTCAGTCGGAGATTATGTTATCTCCGAGTGACACCCCTCAAAGGAATGCAGCGTTTCCATGTCAAGGAAAGTTAGCGCCAAGGTATATTGGACCCTTCAAGATCATCGCTCGTCGAGGAGAAGTATCCTATCAGCTGGAATTGCCACCGGAGTTAGGAGATTATCATGATGTCTTCCACATTTCCTTGCTCCGGAAGTGTCTTGAAGTTCCTGACCAGCCTGATGTTTTCAAAAACATCGACCACCTCTCCATCGACCTGAACCAAGATGACTTATCGCGAGAGACCCCTCAAGATTCTCGAAGAAGATGTTCGTGTTACCCGAAGTGCGATCAAGTTTTACAAAGTCCAGTGGACTAACCACTCTGAAGAAGAAGCAACTTGGGAACGTGAAGATTATCTTAGGAGCGAATTCCCAGACCTCTTTAGTACCTAAGCCTAGCAAATCTCGGGACGAGATTTATTTTAAGGAGGGAAGGATTGTAACATCCCAAAATTATTAACAAGTATTATTATTCCAAAAATGAGAGCCAACAAAAACTTTTGTTAAATTATATGTGTTGATCTCATATTCTTGCTTGTGTTGTTTATTTCTTCTTGTTGTGTGTTGCTTGCTCTAAGAAAACATGAAGAAAAGAGAGAATAAATAAAAGCAAAACAAGAAAAATAAATGTGGCAAGTGCCACACAAATTCTCCAAGTGAGGATCTCATTTTGTTTCCAACAAAATTTAGTGGAGTGGTATTGCAAACCCTCCCATTTCATCCTTACTACTTATCTCTCTCAAATATATTTTCAAACTAGTTTTAAAATTCAAAAGTAAACAAAGTAAAAATAAATTAAAATGCCATAATTAAAACACTATAAAAGAAAATGTTTCAAAACATTTTATTTTAGCCAATTTTTGTGGAGCTTCTGCACATTATGAGAAGGCCCACAAATTTTGCCAAATTTTTAAATTGATTTAGTGCCTCAAAAAAATCAAGAAGTACTACTGCAATTAACAGAAGGACTAAAAAGTAAATAGAGAAAGAAGAAGGAAAAGAAGCAAGCACAGGAGCCAGGGGGTTTTTGCAAAACGTCGTCGTCTCCTACCTCCCTAGCTCACTGTCGCGTGCGTGTCGCCATGGCCGCAGCGCGCTCGTCGCCGTTCCCAGGCCCCCCAGGGCCCCCTTGCTCGCGTTCTCCCTCGCCCCCGTGCCTCTGCACCTCTGGGCAGAGGAGACCCTCTCCCTCGCCTTACGCCGCTGTCCCCGTTTCTCCGCCGTGGTTAAACGGACGGCGCCGGCCAAAATTGGCCCAGCTCGCGCACCTCGCCACGCATCCTCTACGCCGCGAACCCTAGCCCACGCCCGGACCCCCCAGACACCGCGCGCCGGCCTCTCCCGCCCTCTGGACGCCGCTGGACCGCGACCACCGTGCGCCGCCGTCGCGCCTATTTAAACTCGAGCCGCACCTCGCATTTTCCCCACGCCCCACTGCCTCTCCCTTGCTCACCACACCACTCCACTCGCCCGTGCACCACCAGGAGGGCGGAGCCGCTGCCGCGAGCTCGCTGCTGCTCGTGCCCGTGCTCGACAGTCGAGGTAGGCGACGACACAGCGCAGCTCTGCTCTGCCCCATTCTCTCCCCTAGGCCTGCACGTGTTGCCCCTCTTCACCACACTCACCGCTCCTTTTTCTCCGTGATTCGTGCAGAAGCGCGCAGGAACCTCCGGAGTTGCTGTCGTGGCCGTGAGAAGTTCAGAAGCACGCGCCGTTGCTAGACGCCGTCCCAGCAAGCAGGACTCAGCCAGGACGTTCGCCGAGCCTCCGCCATCGATCTGCACCCTCTCCGCCATCCCTAGCCCTCTCAGGTGAGCGAATCGTGCTGCTCGCCGTCGCGGAGCCACGGCGCCGCCTATTTTAGGTCGTCGCCGATGGTAGCCTCCGTGCGCCGTTGGATCTAAGATCTACGGCCACGTACCGTTTCGTGCCTAGTTACACTGCCATGTGGGACCCATGTCAGCATTTTAAACAATTCCGCACGGGAGACTTTTCTCCGTGAGACGCTGACGTGTAGACCCACATGTCAGGGTTCTCAACATTATCCACTAGTTTGATTAATTTCGAATTTCTAGTTTCTATAGAATTCAGTACTGGACCCAAATTGTAAATTTCAACATCTCGAGATTTAGGAATCAAATAAATCAAACTCAATTGTTCTGGAAAGCTTATGAAAATGTTTAACCAACCCAATTGGATCCATGTCGTTTAAATTAAATAAATAAAAAGTATTATTAAAAATACTACAGAAGGTTTAAATCTAAACTTATTTGTTTCTGATACTCTGTTAATCAAATAATTCCAAACCAATTTTTTAGCTTAGTATGCCTTGTATTAGCTTCCTAAGTTTGGTAGAATTATTTGTGCAGTAGTATTGTTTTAGTTTAAAGTAGAAGTTTAAACACCCTTCTGCACTCAAACATTTAAATATGTTAAATGGTTAACCAAATGAATTAGGACCAATTTTGTTGGGTACATTTAGTCATGTTTAGTCACCCTAAAAGGATTTAATTTTGAGAATAGAATTTAAATGGTAGCCAAAACTTGGTTATTAAGCCTCTGGATTCAACAAATGTGTAGGGAGTTTGGTAACTCCAATGACACCAAATCAAATGGGGTTGTCTTCTACACATCAGTAGCTTTCCATAGAATTTTAGTTTGTATTTTTGTGACCAACAGAACTCAAGTTGTGGAATTAAACATGTTTAACAAGTTTCTGCCATAATTTGGACATAAACAATAATGTTTAATTCAATTATTTGAAACCAAATGGTATGGTTGGTGTGTGCAGTAGCTATTTGTGATGCTTATGATTGTGATGTTGTGATGTTGTTTGAGTAGTTTAGTGATTGCTTGTATTTGTTTGTTTATCGATTAGACGAGAACGTTGCTGGATTTATCGAGGAAGGGGAATTTGTTGAACCTGAAGATCAAGATCCAGGCCACTTTGCCGAGCAAGGCAAGCTACTCTCTGAGCTTGCACTAAATATATATGCATCTACTTTGATCAAATGATTACTCTTAAGGTAATGGTTTACAAACCTTTTCAAAAAGTATTATGGATATTATTTTGCCACCCTATGTAGTAGTTTATATAAACTTTAGGATGGAAACAATGTTGTTTATTCAAACTCCTTTGGAAATACTTGTGTGGAGGTGAACTACCGAGATGTCGGTGTTGAACTGAAGAAGTGGATAATTGAGTTATTTGGGAAAAATGCACAGTGTGTCTTTGTACTTACGTCAACCAGCGATACTCTGTGCGACCACATTCACCACATATGGGAAAGGGCTTAGTCATATAATTTGCTCTTATTAGTATGGGATACCTCATCGACGGAGATGACTCGTTATGCATGAGGGGATGGTTAGTGAACTCCCCTGACCTGGGTCCTCGCTCAAACTCTATGGAAGATAAGGAGGAGGATTGAAGACTTCATAAATGTGGTCGCCGGAAAAACATATGAGTCTCACACTTAGGGTTGCCGACGGGGACCTGACTGAGTGTCGATGGGAATTATCATATGGGTAGGATCCTATACTAGCATGAGCAAAGGAGAGGCTATGGCGGTGGCTCAACTTCGCATACACCTTGTATGGCGGGACGTGGCTGACACGATGAGTTACCGGATGGATGTGGGATAAAAGCGTGCTACTCTGCAGAGGGTTAAAAACTATTCGAATAGCCGAGTCCTCGGATATGGACAGTTGGGAGGCCCTACTCTGACCTTTGTGCAAGTTTTTGAAAAGAATTAAGTTTTAAAATGAAAGCGAAGTGGAGAATGTTGTTGTACCTATACCAACGGATCAAAATGGTTATAAAAACTCTTCTTACCTCTTTTAACAAAGGTATAGAGATGTTATAAGAAAATAAAAGTTTGAAAGTTAAATAAAACTAGTGCATACTCATGTTGGGGTAGTTTGCGAGTACATTCAAATGTACTCATATTGGTTTCGTCCCTGGCTATTGTCCTAGCCAGACTACGAGGAGGAGCACTACGCCGAGCAGGAGTATGGCGACTTCTATGCGAACTAAGGATCTCCACAAGTCAGCTGCCTGTCGGGTCGTCATCGTTAGGAGATGATGTCTTCTACGCCGTTAGCTTCCGCTGATATTTTGGTTTGGCCCTTGAAGGCACTATGTAAGAACTTGGTCTAAACGACCATTTATGTAAGACTTTTAATTCGGTATTGTAATGGATGTAAACTTTGGTATCCAATTTGGATTATGTGCAATGACAGACTGATCACGGGATCGTTGTGTTAAGCATAATCGGGTATTTCGGACAGCTAGTCCGGGGTCCCCCAATGATTCCGTTCGGTCGGATCAACGTCTTCGTAGGTATGATTAATGCAACTCAGCAAATTGATGACGAGGTTATGTGCGACTCCGTTTCAGGGCAGCCACCATCGTCCAATCTGATGGAGAAGAGTCAGTCGGAACAGGAGGTTTCGAACATCAGTCGGACATCCAGGCTTGCGAGCCGGAGTGCCGACGTGAGGAAGATTTGGATACAGATACTGAATCGATCTTACCGTTGTTTGACGAGAGATTTGGGTACGTGGCTGATGAGGAAGATTATGAGTCGGAGCCAAGGACCATGAAGCGTGCTGCGGTGTACACCTGATGAACCACAATGATGGGACAGAAACTTCAGTGAGTGAGGACGATGCCACGCGCGCGGCCAGAGAAACAGAGAAAGAATTCAGCGTCATCCGACCTTTCAACCGGGTGAAGGCTCGGAACAGCCGGTTTGATGGAAATTCCACCAGTTTTGAGGCCCTTGGACTTTGACGCACAATAGTTACCACCCCAATCACACCAGATAACGCAGCAACCCGGGCGCAGCAATTGGATACGTTACGAATCACGCTGGAGAATCAACAGAAGGCTTTATTGGCGGAGCAGCAGCGCATGTTTGATGAGCAACAAGAGATAGAACGGGATCGAGCCCGTGTGGAGCAAGAAAGGATAACAGTGCAGAATCGCCATGAAGATCTTACAGCAGTACATCAGAGGAGGCACAGACCCGGGTGATGCCAGGCATGACCTTAGATCCAACAAGATTGAACTTTGCATCACCAAACGGAGCTCCCAATGTCACTCGGCCTGAGCCAGCGCCGGTTGGAATTGGGCATGGAATCATGGTTAGAGCAAATCAGGGAGGAAACGGGGTGCCACCCAACACTCGGGCGGAGCTCAGCAAAATCAGAACACACGGCTGCGGGTGGTATGCCACCACCAGCAGATCGGTTCCACACGCCCAGTGGTCACTACTCAAATCCGGCTGATAACGTGTACGCAGCAACATTAGCATTATGCCGCATGCCGATTGATCAATCGCCAGAGGGAGAAGAAGCACGCAGGGCAATTGAGATGTTGAAAACGCGATCACGCAGCAGGGAAACATGCCGGATAAGAGTGGAGCGTTACATTCAACACCATACAATAGCCGAGCTAACCGGAGTCATCACGGAGAAACACCAAGGCCAGCCGGATCAGGTCAGGACAGCAGAATCAAGGTCACCCGGCGCCGCAGCCTCAACGTTCGGGACATCAGCAGAGGCCAGCTCAGAATCAGCCGGCCGAGGCCGCATCAACCGGCCCCGGCCCAGTCTGTGGCCCAAGCAATTGTCAACAGTTCAAGAGCACGGCGTGCGGCGAGCGCAAACCCGGCTTTAGGTGTCGCCGGAGGAGCCGGAGGACAACCTGAAGCAGGAGTGATGGGCACGCACCAAATACCGGGTCAGGTTTGCCGTTAGTTTCTTCATTACTTAACCCGGTTGGAACTAAATGTCTTTCAGATGCTATTAAGAGTGAACCTTTTCCTGAGAAGTTTAAAGAGCCAAGCAAGGTGACGAATTATGACCCCAGCATGGATCCAGAAACATGGCTCAGCAGTTACGAGATGGCGATGAGTATTCGCAATGCCACGCCAACTTGTGCGCGAGATACATGTACCTGATGATGAGTGAAGGAGCAGCAAAGTTATGGTTCAATGGATTACCCGAGAAATCTATCAATTCTTGGGATGAGTTGAAGGCATTATTTGTCAAGAATTTCAAGGGCACGTGTGAGAAGTTGTTCACTATAGAGGATTTGGAGCGATGTTTCCAGAAGAAAGGCGAGTCAGCGCGTCACTGGATGCGCCGAGTTACAGCCATCATTCACTCATCAAAGGGAATTACACCAGCTGCGGCCGTGTCGTCAATGGAGAAAACCTGCAGATATGACCCGGTAATTCAGAAGATGGGTCGACTGAGGGCCACTGGCGAAGCAGAAACATCACCATGGGCAGCTGATGGAAGCGGCTCATAAGCACGCATCCACAGACAAGACCCGGGATGATGATGAAGATAAGGGAAAAGGAAACGTCAACAACGGAGGAAAGAACCACAACAACAACGGTAACAACAACAACGGAACAATAATCACAATGGTAACAATGGGAATAACTCCAAAAGGCAGCACGAGGGTGGTTCAGATTTGGTGGCAAACACAAACACCGGGTATAACAAGTTTCAGCGGCGAGATGATAATTATCGAGGCAATAACAACAATGGCAATTACAGGGGAAATTTCCGAGGACCGGCTAACCCCCAGGAAGCATTCAACATGCCGTGTCCACGTCATAGTAGGAACGGTAAACCGGCAAATCACTCTTTGGCCCAGTGTGTTGATCTTCAGAGATGGAAGAACGAGAGTTTGCCAGGATGATATGGGAGGAAACGGCCCGAGGCCGGGTAATGGAAATAACCCGGCCACGGACCACAAGCTGGAGGAAATAATGGAGGACCACCCGGCCCGGATAACGGACCAGCCGGGTTAGGTTTCCAGCAAAACCCCAAGGAGTTAAATCGAGGACAGTATCATATTACAGTTTCCAGCACTAGTCGGAGAGATCAGAAATTGAAGAAAGAGCTGTCAACGCGTTCTTCCCGCAGTTCCGAGATATTTGAAGTGGTCCGAGTATCCGATCACTTGGTCTAGAGAGGATCACCCGGCCCGAGTAGATGCACCTGGAGCGTTGGCTTTAGTTGTTGCACCTCAGGTTTCGGGTTATATTTTACACAAGGTTCTTATGGATGGAGGTAGTAGCATCAACATTCTGTATTGGGATACATTCATCCGGATGGGTTTCACAGCCAAACAGCTTCACCCTTCCAGTACTATCTTTCATGGTATTGTCCTGGAAAGTCGGCAAGACCAGAGGGAACAATAACATTGGAGGTCGCGTTTGGAGAATCAAAGGATAATTTCAGGTCTGAGATGATTTGTTTTGAGGTGGTCAAATTGAAGAGCCCTATCATGCTCTCTTTGGCCGCAATGTTTTTGCTAGATTCATGGCGAGGCCGTGTTATGTGTACTAAAGATGAAGATGCCAGGTCCAAAGGTATTATCACAGTCAATGGCAGTCGTGAGTTGGCGTTACAATGTGAGGAAGGTGATGCTGTTATGGCAGAACAAGCCTGTGCGGAAGAGGAGTTGAATTACTACAAAGCTACCACAAACCCGGATGATGGGACAATTTTGAAGAAACCAATGACCGAAGAGAGGGCGAAATTCAAAGCGGCTCAGATACCAAGATGATTGACTTCGTGCCGGGTGATTCGTCCAAGCAGTTCTCTATCGGGTCAAATCTGACTGACAAATAGGAAAGCGCGCTCATCGAATTCATCCGTGAGAATCGGGATGTCTTTGCATGGAAACCTAGTGACATGCCAGGCATACCGACTGAATTCGCTGAGCACCGCTTACATGTTGATCCTAAAGCAAGACCGATTAAACAGGGATTGCGCAGATTGAATGAGGAAAGAAGAAGGATTGTAGGAGAAGAGATAGCTCGTTTACTCGCCGCAGGATTCATTATGGAAGTGTTACATCCAAAGTGGTTGGCTAACCCGGTTTTAGTGTTGAAAAAGAACAATGAGTGGAGGATGTGTATTGATTTCACAAGTTTGAACAAGCATTGTCCGAAGGATCCGTTTGCGTTACCAAGGATTGATCAAATCATAGATGCTGTGGCAGGTAGTGATCTTTTGTGTTTCCTGGATGCATATTCAGGATACCATCAAATCAAGCTTGCAGAGGAAGATTGGGAGAAGACATCATTTATCACCCCATTTGGAGCTTTTTGTTACAAGAACATGACATTTGGACTGAAGAATGCTGGAGCAACTTATCAGAGGTGCATCCAGAGTTGTTTTGAGAAGCAGATAGATCGGAACGTGCATGCGTATGTTGATGATGTGGTGATCAAGACAAAGAAGGCTGAGACATTTATTGATGATTTGAGAGAAACTTTTGCTAACTTAAGGAGGTTTCAGATGAAGCTTAACCCAAAAAAGTGTGTGTTTGGAGTTCCATCAGGAAAATTACTCGGCTTTATTGTGTCCGAGCGTGGGATTGAAGCAAACCCGGAAAAGATAGCAGCAATCAATAGGTTGGGAAAGCCGACTGAATTGAAGGAAGTCCAGAAGATCACGGGCTGCGTTGAGTAGGTTCATATCCCGACTGGGAGAGAAAGCAATTCCTTTATACCGACTCTTGAGGAAGTCAGATAAATTTGTTTGGGATGAGGAAGCTGATAAAGCCCTGGAGGCATTGAAGGAAACATTATCGAAAGCACCAATCTTAGCTGCTCCAGCTCCAAAGGAGCCCATGCTGTTGTACATAGCTGCAAATTCCCGAGCAGTTAGTGTAGTTTGTGGTGGAGCGAAAGAAGAAGGAAAGGAGCATCTGGTTCAAAGGCCGGTTTATTATGTCAGTGAGGTTTTGACTCCGGCTAAACAGAGGTATCCCAGTGGCAGAAGTTAGTTTTTGGCGTTTTCATGGCCAGTCGGAAATTGAAGCATTACTTTCAAGAACACCCCATTACAGTGGTGAGTGGAGCACCATTGGCAGACATTGTGTGCAATACTGAAGCTACTGGAAGAATTGCCAAGTGGGCGATTGAGATGGGTGATTATCACATCAAGTATGAGCCTCGCACAGCGATTAAGTCACAAGCCTTGATTGATTTTGTCAATGATTGGACCGAGTTAAGCACGGCACCACCCAAGGCGCCGAGTTATAAGTCATGGGTTATGCATTTTGATGGATCCAAGCATATGAGGGATCAGGAGCAGGAGTGGTTCTCACTTCACCCAAAGGGGATAAGATGAGTTATGTTCTTCAGATTCACTTCGATTGCACCAATAATATTGCGAGTATGAAGCTTTGTTACATGGTTTGCGCATTGCCAAGGAGATGAACATCAAAAGGATCATGTGTTTTGGTGACTCGGATCTTGTAGCGCAGCAAGTTTCTGGGACTTGGGACAGGAAAGATGAGAAGATGGCGGCTTACAGAAGGGCTGTTGATGAAGCAGCTGGATTCTTTTCAGGATTCCAGGTGGATCATATTGATAGAAGGAAAAACGAGGCAGCAGATGCTTTGTCAAGATTGGGATCACGTAGAGAGCCAGTTCCACCTAATGTGTTCCTGGACGAGTTATGGAAGCCATCAGTCCAACTTCCGGGTGAAGAGGAAGATGAAGTCCAGATCAAGATTCCGAGTTAGTAGCAGCGTTGCATGAGATTCCTGAGTGGACTGAACCATATCTGGATTATATGATAAGGAAGATTTGCCGAGTAATGAAGTTATGGCGCGACAAATTGTCAGAAGATCACTCGGTTATGCAGTAATTGATGGTGAGTTGTACAAGCGCAGTGTTTCTGGAGTTTATCAGCGATGTGTTTCATCAGTCGAAGGAAGGCAAATTTTGCAAGAGATACATGCTGGGGACTGTGGTCATCATGCTTCATCTAGGTCTCTGGTGGCCAAGGCATTTAGGCATGGATTCTTTTGGCTCACAGCTTTCAAGGATGCAGAGCAGATTGTTAGGGCATGTGATGGATGTCAAAGATATGCAAGACAGGAGCATGTGCCGGCTCAGGAATTGAGGACAATACCAATCACTGGCCGTTTGCAGTTTGGGGTCTTGATATGATGGGGCCCTTTCAGATGACATCGTGCAAGAAAACTCATCTCTTGGTGGCTGTTGATAAGTTCACTAAGTGGGTTGAAGTAGAGCCAGTTACAAGTTGTGATGCTTCCAAAGTTGTCACGTTTCTGAAGAAAATTATCAGTCGGTTTGGTTATCCTCACAGTATCATCACAGATAATGGGACCAACATGTCACTCGGTGAAACAGAGATATTCTGCAAAGAGAAGGGAATCAGATTAGACCTTGCTTCGGTGGCACATCCACAGGCCAACGGGCAGGTAGAAAGGAGTAATCAGGAAATATTGAAGGAATCAAACCAAGACTTCGAGTTCCGATTGAAAAGGCGTATGGAGCTTGGGTGAAAGAGTTACCCGCAGTGGTTTGGGGGATCAATACAACCCCGAATAGATCAACCAAGCGTACACCGTTCTTTCTGGTGTATGGAGCAGAAGCAGTGTTACCGAGTGATATAGTCCATGACTCGCCAAGAGTGGCGGCATATGTGGAGTCAAGCAATGCAATTGCAAGGGAGGATTCGATTGATGCCCTCGAAGAGGAGCGTGAGTTAGCATTGGAACGGTCCGCAGTTTATCAGCAAGATTTGCGGCGCTATCATAGTCGCCGAGTAAGATCAAGAACTTTCCAGGAAGGAGATTTAGTTTTACGGCTCAGACAGAAGCAGGCAGGGATGCACAAACTAACTCCTCCATGGGAAGGGCCGTTCCTCATCAGTCGGAAATTGCACAATGGTTCATATTATCTGATAGATGTGAGAGAGAAAGGTGAAGAGAACAACACGGACCATGCTATCCTTCCTATGGAAGAGACGAAGCGGCCGTGGAACATTGCTCATCTTCGCCCATATTATACCTAGTGAACATGAACCTAGGCCGAGTTATGTAACACACGATGTAACCCCCAGCAGGTTTCAGACGCGCTCTTTTCCTTACCAGGGTACCTAAGGGGACTGGAAGGTTTTTAATGAGGCGGCTTGCTGGTGTATCTTTAATAAAGAAGAGTATTGAGAAGAAATCTTTTCTACTGTTTTACTTTTTATGCATGGTTTATGTTATAAAAGCTTGGCCCAAAGGAGTGCTTAGCAAAAAGTCCTATAGCTGTTGCCCAAGAGAGCACGCATAGAGATGTTTGAGATCAGTGGGGTAATGATGCATAGTTTAAGCCTTTACTTGTAAACATTGATCCAGGGCTTGGGGACTTATGAATTAAATTCATAAGTTTTAATCCTAAGACCCGGCTTTTAAGCCTTAATTTTGTTCTTGGTTAAACTTGCCTATCAGTTTGATGTTACTCACAATTTTATGACCAGATTGCTTACTTGTTAATTCAATCAACTATGATGCCCATGCTGGGACTTAGTTTGACCCTGTTTTAGCAAAGGAAAAAGTAGCAACTGAGAAAGTCATGTGAAAGCCGACTGATAAGAAGCTAAAGATAAACCAAAAGGGTCATCTAAACCATAAAAATATAAGTTATTACAAAATTAAGTGTTTCATATAGTGCACAGGCGCACCATCAAATAAAAGGCAAAGTATTTCAAAGCATATTACAATGCTCATTGGCCGAATAATTGTTTTGCAGAAAAAAAGCACATCAAAACTGGCTCACATAGCCGGGTTATCAGTTGAGGTCCCCTTGGCAGCTTCAGCTTCGACAGAGGCCGGGTTATCTTCAGGAGCTTTGGCCTGGGACTTAGCTTGTACAGGACCTTGATCTTCTGCAGTATCCTTAGCAACATCAGCCGGCTTTTCCATGATCGGCGTGGTAGGAGCACGGCTAGGTGCAGGGACAACTGGAGTGAAAGTACTTGGCGCTGCAACTTTTGTCACGCCCCAATTTTGGGAAGCCAGAAAATCACGGTTGTTAGATAGCCAAAAATCAGGGGCAACAAAAAACTTTTTGAAGTTGCTCCATTGATGCTTGTGTTTCAATTCCCTTTTTGCTTTGTTTGACTTTGGGTACCTTGTTGGTGGTGTTTGTTAACACCTAATAGTAACCTTGTGAGCACAACCTACTTAAACCCTATCTCTTGGTTGGTGTTTCACATCTTATTTATCCATTGTTCTTATCTTGGTCATTATACCAATTTCTTCTCTTCAAGTTTTGGTGTTTATTAAAAAGCCTCTTGTTTTCCTTGTTTTCAAAAGTTACCTAAATACTTTCAAAGAAGTTGTTTATTAAAAATCACTTTTATGATCCCTAATATATCCCCTCTTATATCATTTCAAAAATATATGTTTTGAAAACATTTTCTTATTTATTACAAATTATTTACCAAAAGGCCAGAAATTCTTAGCAAAATTACCAAACATTCTTTTGGTCATATGTGACCACTTTATTCAAAAAATATTTGTTTGTGTTATACAAAATTTTGAAGGAAACGTTGCAAGTTCTTTAAAAATTCCTTTTTATTTATTTCTGTTATTTCTTGTGTGAGGGAGGGCAGCCCAAAAAGCCCAACCATCCCAACCAGCCCATCCCCCAATGAAACCCTAGGGTTTCCCAGGAATTTTAGGGTTTCCTCCCCAGCCGCCTCCCTCCCTTTTCTTCTTTTTGCGTCCAGGTCCTCCCACCTCGCAAATTGGTCCCTGGACCTTATCCACTCCTTTCCTCCACCTTATCCTCTTCCTCCAGCCACACACACATGCACACCACGCACACACCCGCACCAGCCCGAGCTCCTCTCCACCCCCGTGCTCTTCTTCTCCCCCACCCGCACCTCTCCTCCCCTTCCTCTGCCCCGGCCGGCCGCCGGCCGTCGCCGCAGCCGGCGCGCCTCCCTCCTCCCGTGTCGCCCCCTCCTCCAGCAGGTCGTCGCCCTCGACCACGGCCCGGCCGTGCACCGCCAGTCCTCTGCGCCCTGCCTCGCCCGTCTCCGGCGCCGTCCTCGTCCGGCCCCGAGCTGCTCCGCCCGACCGCCGTCGACCTCGACCCGGAGCGCTGCCGCCACCGCCGTCCTCCTCCGCCCAGGCCGCCCCCTGCTCCGCCCGTGGTCGCCGGCCACCTCCTCTCCTCCACCCTGAGGTCGACGCCTCGAGCCGCCGGGCCGCCCCTGTCTCGCCGGCGCCCTGACTCCTCGCAGCGGCCGCCCTCTAGCTGCCCCGCCTCCGACACGTCGCGGTCGCCGCTTCCGCACCCGCCCGTGGCGTGTTTGGTGGTATGCCCGCAAGAACCCGGCATTCCCGACGTGTCCGTGACTGTCCACCCATCGAGGTGCTGCAACGCGCGCTTGCGCTGTCCCCGCGCGTGCTGTTTCCGTGCTGCCCTCCCGGTTCTCGGTCCGGTGTGCCCGTGCGCGCGTCTTCCCGGTGTCTCGTGTGCGCTGTTCCGGCGGTTTCCCGATGTTCCCGATACCATGTTCCCGATGTCTCCGGTTTCCCGATGTTCCCGATACCATGTTCCCGATGTCTCGGTTTCCCGATGTTCTCGATACCGTGTTCCCGATGTCTCCGGTTTCCCGATGTTCCCGATACCGTGTTCCCGATGTTCCTGATACCGTGTTCCCGATGTCTCCGGTTTCACGATGTTCCCGATGTCGTGAGTCCGTCCAACGGATCCCTCCGTTCGTTCAACGGATTCGAACCCGACGTTCCCGACATCTTCCCGATGTTTCCCGACATCTTCCCGATGTCTGCCCGATGTTTCCCGACATCTTCCCGATGCTTCCCGATGTCTCCCGACGTCTTCCCGATGTCTGCCCGATGTTTCCCGACATCATCCCGATGTTTCCCGATGTCTCCCGACATCTTCCCGATGTTTCCCGATGTCTTCCCGGTGTCTCCCGGTTCCCTTCCGGAGCATGTCTCCGACCAACGGATTCCCCTCCGGCGCTTGTCTTTATCCGACCGATGCCTCTCCGTGTTCTACGACAAGAGTGTCACCGACACCGTGTATCCCGACCGTCGGCAAAGACCGCACCTCGACGACTCGAGTACAGCTACTTCGTCTACTTCCACGACACCGACAAACTACGTTGTCCCGGTTCGGCGACGACTACTTCCACGACGACGACTACTTCCTCTACAGATCAAAGTTCCCGGCTTTGACCCCGAAGTTCTTCGACCCCTCCTGCCGACTGTTGTTTGTTGTTTTGAGGTTGATTAGCAGGACTAGTACAACTATTTTAATATGTTAGTACTGTTAGTTTTTCTTACATAAAATTAGTCTTGGTTATACTAGTGTCGGTATAGAATCATCTGTTAATTGATTGTTTGCTTATTTGTTGTCTGTGATAGATATTATCCATTAGCTGCTCTGTGTTCTGTAATGCTTTTAGTATGGTTGGTTTACTTTAGATTGTTTACAACCCGTTCCCCTTGCAGTAGTGTTTGTAGTGTTCTGTTAAACAACCCACCTGCACCTTCTTAACTCCTAGTCAATAACTTGTGTGAGCAGTGTTGTGAAACTTTGTTGTTTGCCTAACTATTTAATAGTATATGTCCCTAGAGCTAGTAGCATGCTTACTTGTGAGTGTGCTTAACGCTTTTTGGTAATGCCTGCTTGTTAAGGTACTTTTGTCTGATGTATTTCCTGAACTTTTGTAGCAGCCCTTGGTTTTTCACCTAATCACCCTAAAGGATGTTCTGCTTTAGTGTTTAGTTAGAACTCCCTTTTTAACTATTATGTTTGCTGTGTATACTTTCTTAGGTTATTTTGTTGTTTGTCTTAGCTGTATGGACTTGATGCTTGTTGTTGTATAACTAAGTAAATTGCTTGCTTTTAGTTGTTAGCTTAGTGTCTTGTGCAATGCTTGCTGTTTGTTATGTCCTTGTGGCATTGTCTTGTATTTTGAGTGTTGTTCCTTTCTCTGTTTACGACGTTAGATACGATCGGGGAGGAACTGGAAGTGAGGAGTGAACCTGAGGAATCTCAAGATCAAGACCAAGGACATTTTACCAAGCCAGGCAAGCCACGTCACCATACCCTACTGAAAATCCTATTATTTCATTAAAGCATGTTCTGTTTTCAAAATAAAATAATGCATGTTTTATTTCTTCTGTGGCACTTTGCCACCCCAAAACTATTTTTTATAGAATATTGTTTGGCCAAAGATATCTACTAGTATATAATAGGTTTATAAAAATAGATCTTTACATTGAGAAGCCTTCTACTGAAGGTGCTATCAAGAAAATTATATTTTCTAGTAGTATATCCTTATATCCTTATCTCAAAACTATAGGATGGGAGCCTGGTTTTGATAAAATGTTTTCGGAGGAAAAACCCGAGTTGCTGGGAGCAATCGGCGAGAAAGTTTTTTATAAAAACCTGAGTTTGCTGGGAGCAAATCGGAGATGCTTACGAAAACCTGAGTTGCTGGGAGCAATCGGAAGTGTTTACGAAAACCGAGCCGCTGGGAGCAGTCGGAGGTGGAGATGTTTTCGAAAAACGAAGTACTGCCCTAGCGGCCGCCCGAACAATTAACCCGTGCAACCACACCACCTGATATGGGTAGGGCTTAGCCGGAAGCTTGTCTACTTTAGTACGGAAGGTCTCATACTCCTATAAGGGTTAGAGTCCCTCGAAGCCGGGTTGTCGTCTGTACGAGGCAATACACATGCGGATGGACCCGCGCCGGACGATTACGTTGGGTCCCCTGCCGCGGCGGTGTGGCGTCCTAAGAGAGACCAGGGGTCTAGGGGAGCACACGGTGCCGGGGGGAATAAACCTATCGGGAGTCCTCTGTACTAGGGTGGATTAGTGGAAAGATTTGATCATGTTATCCGAACCCCCGCATACTGTCATATGAGGACCGTGGCTGATCACGGCGGAATGACTGTTTGGTGTGGTGAAAGTGCACCACCTCTGCAGAGTGTAAAACTATTCGAATAGCCGTGTCCGCGGTCATGGACGGTTGGAAAGGCCCCCGATCTAGGCGTATGGGAATTTTATGTTTTAAAAAAAGAAACCGTTTTCGGCAAAGGAGAAAGGAGACATCAAGGAGGTACCTGGGAGGTACGGAATTTGGGAGAAGATGGTTGGTCTCGGGGAGTCAACCAGTCGGAACCCGGAAAAGAGAAAAAGGGCATCCCTATTCTAGTGTCCTTGAAAGGTTTTACAAAATGTTTTACAAAGAGGTGGAGATAGTTCCGACGATCTCTACAAAAGAGAATTCTATCTCTAAATGTTTCTTTTTAACAAAGATATAGAGATGTCGTATTCTCTATGTCTAATGGCATCGTTTACGAAAACTAAGCCCTATAGTCATATATAGCAGCTATCCCAGTTTTCGAAAAACGCTTTTATTGCATTACCATGAAAACCTAAGCCTGGTGGTGGTCTTGCGAGTACGTAATTGTACTCATGGCTGTGTCCCTGGATATTCCAATGTCCAGATTTTCAACGAGAAGACCTACGCCGAAGGTGAGGAGTATGCTGAAGATTGTGAGTTCGTCGACGTCTTTGCGAACTAAGTCATCTTCCCAGTCAGCTGCCTGTAGGTGGCTTGGCAAATGACTAGGGCTCCACGTTGTTTGGTGATTCCGCTGCAAGAACCGACTGAAGAAGTATTACTTCAATCAAGTAAGTATTATGATTCGGTATTTATGGATGTTCTTTCGATACAAGTTTGATTGTGCTCAGCGACACACTGATCATGGGATCGCTGATGTTGTAGGCACAAGGGAATTTCGGACAGCTGATCCGGGGTCCCCACAGACTTGGTATCAGAGCCATCCTGACTGTAGGAGACCTTAGTTAGCATGGACGTTAGCTTAGAAATGCAATATTTTGGTAAAAACCTATTACTACGAAAAATAAATTTTCTCTAGGGAAGTATCAGAATGATTTTCCTTCTTCTCACCTTCTCAAATATTT
The DNA here is from genome assembly GCA_947311845.1 of Poa pratensis. Taxonomy (NCBI): domain Eukaryota; kingdom Viridiplantae; phylum Streptophyta; class Magnoliopsida; order Poales; family Poaceae; genus Poa; species Poa pratensis. The sequence continues at coordinate 108,646,688 of CAMZMU010000107.1, read as the reverse complement.
CTAAGTCTCACCTCTCTATTTTTAAAGTTTTTCTATTATCTCTTCCTCGTTCAAACATGCATACTGGACGATGAACCCAAGTGAGACCTAATTAGATAGTACCCTGAAGAAAAGAAGTTTCCTTCCCGCGACTCCAACATCAAGGTGATTTCTGTGTGGAGAACAAAGATCGGCTACCACCTTGGAATTGAAGTGATCTCACCACCAAAGTTTCCTACTTCGACAAGGTGAAGAAAATCTTCGAGATACGAACACCCTACCAAGTTTCAAGCTCAATGACATCAAACTGCCTAGAAGTTAAAGACACGAAGCCCTCAACAAACATGGCTGACCCAGACCCATAGGATGCTTAGGATAGGCCCACTTGCCTTCTTGAGTTAAACCCATCTGCCCGAGCTTTAGACGCTGTTGGTACTAAATGTACCTTGCTTGTTCTTTGATTGTGTTTGTTCCTTGTTTGAGTGTTGTTTGTGTAATGTCTTTTTGTGAAGTTCCACAATCACGCCTTGCTGGCAACACAAGTAACCACACTTTGTCTTGACGAAAAACCTGTTTGTGCTTTTTGCAAAATCTTTTGGCCTTTGACCCTAGTTACAGTTTTGCACCCTAACAAGAACCTGACCTAGGAAGCTTTTCGGAAAACTTTTCCGCCTCGACCATGTCATCTTTTAGTGGAAAATGCAAGATACCGAAGATACTCAGCTCCAACCCGGGAAGTCAGGATTCGACAATCTAACCAGCAAATCAGCTACCGGTCTTCATGCACCGCTTCATCCAAGTATGTCCAACGCCATCAAGGAAGTTGAAGATTCAAGACCAAAGCCGAGAATACGTGAGCCGTATTATAAACCTAACAACAGTAACTTACCTTGGTTAACTCTAGATTAACATCTAACAAGTGATTTGCTAACCTTCCCTCACCGAAGCCCGATAAGGAGAAGGAGTGCTCGAGAGAAGAACTAAAGGAGTTTATGAATTCCTCAAGCCATTAAGCTACCAATGGCAAATCACCATCCGCAAACGCGAAGACAATATATACCCAACAGCACACCAAGAAGAATCAAAGGGGGGAAGCACCTGCAAATCTACATTACAAACCCCAAGCAACCAGGGATGTGGATAGACGGTTCTAACATTTCTCTTGTATTAACTAAAAGTTATTCAAGTCTATAGACCTGACGCCCTCGTGACGCCAGAGTGTAGTGAAATGCATCTTTAACTATCTCACAAGAAGTACAAAATGAAGGCAAAGGCGGAAGATCTACACCCATTCCCCCAAAGTAGCCTGATCCAGACCGTTCATCAGCGTGCCAATATCATTCACCCTGCAAGCTTTGAGGCAACATGAAGCTTTTCGCATCTCCAACTAACCAGAAGCTGGAGTGAGTCTAGTCTCTAACTTGACGCAACCTGCGAGGCCTGCAAGTATTGTGTCCCTAACTATGACCATCCGAGAGTCAATAATCCCTTGGCGTGTTAACTACTCCAACTCCGAGCACCAAGGAAGAACAACCGGGTTAGAGGTCGTCAGGTTACTCAAAAAAAACAATACCTCCAAGTCAACACCAGCTTCAGTCTTCAAATGACCCGTCAATGTTCCTTTTTAAGGGGGAAGACATACACTAGTTTATTAGGAAGTTTTGACAAGTTGTTCTTTGCGCCCCAAGCCTGGAGTATTCAAGGTCAACCCATCAAGAATGCGGGTCAGCATCGCCCACCATGAAGACACCATCAGTAAAAATCAAAGCCTTCCAGAAGGAGTCAGACGCCTTACCTGTAAGGAAAAACCGTTGGAGATCAGCAACCTCGGAGGATGAAGAAACATCATCTCTCTGTCCTTGCACCCTTTTAGTACCCGCTTAGGAATCTCGGGACGAGATTCTTTTAAGGGGGGAAGAATCTGTCACGCCCCAATTTTGGGAAGCCAGAAAATCACGGTTGTTAGATAGCCAAAAATTAGGGGCAACAAAAAACTTTTTGAAGTTGCTCCATTGATGCTTGTGTTTCAATTCCCTTTTGCTTTGTTTGACTTTGGGTACCTTGTTGGTGGTGTTTGTTAACACCTAATAGTAACCTTGTGAGCACAACCTACTTAAACCCTATCTCTTGGTTGGTGTTTCACATCTTATTTATCCATTGTTCTTATCTTGGTCATTATACCAATTTCTTCTCTTCAAGTTTTGGTGTTTATTAAAAGCCTCTTGTTTTCCTTGTTTTCAAAAGTTACCTAAAATACTTTCAAATAAGTTGTTTATTAAAAATCACTTTTATGATCCCTAATATATCCCCTCTTATATCATTTCAAAAATATATGTTTTGAAAACATTTTCTTATTTATTACAAATTATTTACCAAAAGGCCAGAAATGGACTTTAAAATATTTTGTGAATAAAAGTATTTCCAAAATTCTTAGCAAAATTACCAAACATTCTTTTGGTCATATGTGACCACTTTATTCGAAAAATATTTGTTTGTGTTATACAAAATTTTGAAGGAAACGTTGCAAGTTCTTTAAAAATTCTTTTTTATTTATTTCTGTTATTTCTTGTGTGAGGGAGAGCAGCCCAAAAAGCCCAACCAGCCCATCCCCCACTGAAACCCTAGGGTTTCCCAGGAATTTTAGGGTTTCCTCCCCAGCCGCCTCCCTCCCTTTTCTTCTTTTTGCGTCCAGGTCCTTCCACCTCGCAAATAGGTCCCTGGACCTTATCCACTCCTTTCCTCCACCTTATCCTCTTCCTCCCAGCCACGCACGCATGCACACCACGCACACACCCGCACCAGCCCGAGCTCCTCTCCACCCCCGTGCTCTTCTTCTCCCCCCACCCGCACCTCTCCTCCCTTCCTCTGCCCCGGCCGGCCGCCGGCCGTCGCCGCAGCCGGCGCGCCTCCCTCCTCCCGTGTCGCCCCCTCCTCCAGCAGGCCGTCGCCCTTGACCACGGCCCAGCCGTGCGCCGCCAGTCCTCTGCGCCCCTGCCTCGCCCGTCTCCGGCGCCGTCCTCGTCCGGCCCCGAGCTGCTCCGCCCGACCGCCGTCGACCTCGACCCGGAGCGCTGCCGCCACCGCCGTCCTCCTCCGCCCAGGCCGCCCCCTGCTCCGCCCGTGGTCGCCGGCCACCTCCTCTCCTCCACCCTGAGGTCGACGCCTCGAGCCGCCGGCGCCGCCCCTGTCTCGCCTGCGCCCTGACTCCTCGCCGCGGCCGCCCTCTAGCTGCCCCGCCTCCGACACGTCGCGGTCGCCGCTTCCCGCACCCGCCCGTGGCGTGTTTGGTGGTATGCCCGCAAGAACCCGGCATTCCCGACGTGTCCGTGACTGTCCACCCATCGAGGTGCTGCAACGCGCGCTTGCGCTGTCCCCACGCGTGCTGTTTCCGTGCTGCCCTCCCGGTTCCCGGTCCGGTGTGCCCGTGCGCGCGTCTTCCCGGTGTCTCCGTGTGCGCTGTTCCGGCGGTTTCCCGATGTTCCCGATACCATGTTCCCGATGTCTCCGGTTTCCCGATGTTCCCGATACCGTGTTCCCGATGTCTCCGGTTTCCCGATGTTCCCGATACCGTGTTCCCGATGTCTCCGGTTTCCCGATGTTCCCGATACCGTGTTTCCGATGTCTCCGGTTTCCCGATGTTCGCGATACCATGTTCCCGATGTCTCCGGTTTCCCGATGTTCCCGATACCGTGTTCCCGATGTCTCCGGTTTCCCGATGTTCCCGAGACCGTGTTCCCGATGTCTCCGGTTTCCCGATGTTCCCGACACCGTGTTCCCGATGTCTCCGGTTTCACGATGTTCCCGATGTCGTGAGTCCGTCCAACGGATCCCTCCGTTCGTTCAACGGATTCGATCCTGACGTTCCCGACATCTTCCCGATGTTTCCCGACATCTTCCTGATGTCTGCCGATGTTTCCCGACATCTTCCCGATGCTTCCCGATGTCTCCCGACGTCTTCCCGATGTCTGCCCGATGTTTCCCGACATCATCCCGATGTTTCCCGATGTCTCCCGACATCTTCCCGATGTTTCCCGATGTCTTCCCGGTGTCTCCCGGTTCCCTTCCGGAGCATGTCTCCGACCAACGGATTCCCCTCCGGCGCTTGTCTTTATCCGACCGATGCCTCTCCGTGTTCTACGACAAGAGTGTCACGACACCGTGTATCCCGACCGTCGGCAAAGACCGCACCGCGACGACTCGAGTACAGCTACTTCGTCTACTTCCACGACACCGACAAACTACGTTGTCCCGGTTCGGCGACGACTACTTCCACGACGACGACTACTTCCTCTACAGATCAAAGTTCCCGGCTTTGACCCCGAAGTTCTTCGACCCCTCCTGCCGACTGTTGTTTGTTGTTTTGAGGTTGATTAGCAGGACTAGTACAACTATTTTAATATGTTAGTACTGTTAGTTTTTCTTACATAAAATTAATCTTGGTTATACTAGTGTCGGTATAGAAGTGTTGTGTGAGCAGTGTTGTAAAACAACCCACCTGCACCTTCTTAACTCCTAGTCAATAACTTGTGTGAGCAGTGTTGTGAAACTTTGTTGTTTGCCTAACTATTTAATAGTATATGTCCCTAGAGCTAGTAGCATGCTTACTTGTGAGTGTGCTTAACGCTTTTTGGTAATGCCTGCTTGTTTAGGTACTTTTGTCTGATGTATTTCCTGAACTTTTGTAGCAGCCCTTGGTTTTTCACCTAATCACCCTAAAGGATGTTCTGCTTTAGTGTATAGTTAGAACTCCCTTTTTAACTATTATGGTTGCTGTGTATACTTTCTTAGGTGTGTTTGTTGTTTGTCTTAGCTGTATGGACTTGATGCTTGTTGTTGTATAACTAAGTAAATTGCTTGCTTTTAGTTGTTAGCTTAGTGTCTTGTGCAATGCTTGCTGTTTGTTATGTCCTTGTGGCATTGTCTTGTATTTTGAGTGTTGTTCCATTCTCTGTTTACGACGTTAGATACGATCGGGGAGGAACTGGAAGTGAGGAGTGAACCTGAGGAATCTCAAGATCAAGACCAAGGACATTTTACCAAGCCAGGCAAGCCACTTCACCATACCCTACTGAAAATCCTATTATTTCATTAAAGCATGTTTTGTTTTCAAAATAAAATAATGCATGTTTTATTTCTTCTGTGGCACTTTGCCACCCCAAAACTATTTTTTATAGAATATTGTTTGGCCAAAGATATCTACTAGTATATAATAGGTTTATAAAAATAGATCTTTACATTGAGAAGCCTTCTACTGAAGGTGCTATCAAGAAAATTATATTTCCTAGTAGTATATCCTTATATCCTTATCTCAAAACTATAGGATGGGAGCCTGGTTTTGATAAAATGTTTTCGGAGGAAAAACCCGAGTTGCTGGGAGCAATCGGCGAGAAAGTTTTTTATAAAAACCCGAGTTTGCTGGGAGCAAATCGGAGATGCTTACGAAAACCGAGTTGCTGGGAGCAATCGGAAGTGTTTACGAAAACCCGAGCTGCTGGGAGCAGTCGGAGGTGGAGATGTTTTCGAAAAACGAAGTACTGCCCTAGCGGCCGCCCGAACAATTAACCCGTGCAACCACACCACCTGATATGGGTAGGGCTTAGCCGGAAGCTTGTCTACTTTAGTACGGAAGGTCTCATACTCCTATAAGGGTTAGAGTCCCTCGAAACCGGGTTGTCGTCTATACGAGGCAATACACATGCGGATGGACCCGCGCCGGACGATTACGTTGGGTCCCCTGCCGCGGCGGTGTGGCGTCCTAAGAGAGACCAGGGGTCTAGGGGCACACGGTGCCGGGGGAATAAACCTATCGGGAGTCCTCTGTACTAGGGTGGATTAGTGGAAAGCTTTGATCATGTTATCCGAACCCCCGCATACTGTCATATGAGGACCGTGGCTGATCACGGCGGAATGACTGTTTGGTGTGGTGAAAGTGCACCACCTCTGCAGATTGTAAAACTATTCGAATAGCCGTGTCCGCGGTCATGGACGGTTGGAAAGGCCCCGATCTAGGCGTATGGGAATTTTATGTTTTAAAAAAAGAAAACGTTTTCGGCAAAGGAGAAAGGAGACATCAAGGAGGTACCTGGGAGGTACGGAATTTGGGAGAAGATGGTTGGTCTCGGGGAGTCAACCAGTCGGAACCCGGAAAAGAGAAAAAGGGCATCCCTATTCTAGTGTCCTTGAAAGGTTTTACAAAATGTTTTACAAAGAGGTGGAGATAGTTCTGGCGATCTCTACAAAAGATAATTCTATCTCTAAATGTTTCTTTTTAACAAAGATATAGAGATGTCGTATTCTCTATGTCTAAAGGCATCGTTTACGGAAACTAAGCCCTATAGTCATATATAGCAGCTATCCCAGTTTTCGAAAAACGCTTTTATTGCATTACCATGAAAACCTAAGCCTGGTGGTGGTCTTGCGAGTACGTAATTGTACTCATGGCTGTGTCCTGGATATTCCAATGTCCAGATTTTCAACGAGAAGACCTACGCCGAAGGTGAGGAGTATGCTGAAGATTGTGAGTTCGTCGACGTCTTTGCGAACTAGGTCGCCTTCCCAGTCAGCTGCCTGTAGGTGTCTTGGCAAATGACTAGGGCTCCACGTTGTTTGGTGATTCCGCTGCAAGAACCGACTGAAGAAGTATTACTTCAATCAAGTAAGTATTATGATTCGGTATTTATGGATGTTCTTTCGATACAAGTTTGATTGTGCTCAGCGACACACTGATCATGGGATCGCTGATGTTGTAGGCACAAGGGAATTTCGGACAGCTGATCTGGGGTCCCCACAGCTTTCTTCTTCTTCTTTGCAATGGAGTCTCTCAGCTTGGCCAGCAGATCAGTATGCTCGGGTTCAGGAGTGGGGATTGGAGTGTTGTTCTCATCCACTGCATCTTGGAAAACTGATAGGTTGAGGCTCTCAGCGATCTTGCAAGCAACGGGCCGGGTTTGGGCAGCAATTTCTTTGAAATCTTTTCCCCCAAACTTGGTGCCATCAGCATTGAATTGAGGGAATCCTTTGACAAAAGGAGCCAGGTTAAGGCGCGGGTTGTAGGCTTTGGCTAGAGCTAAACTGCGCATTGCGCCAACCCGGCATGCTGAGCGCGTCCAGAGGTCCAACCACTCGGGATTGTGGAAAGCTGATGCAGGGACTCGTATATCATTTGGGGAGGAGTACAGTTGATTTTGACACGCTTGATAATCTCTGAAGTGCCAAACTGGAACTGCCGAATGATGGTGTTCAAGCGGTTCAGTTTCTCTGGATAGGATCTCCTGATGGCAGCGTCCTTCTCACCTGAAAAGTATGAAGTGGGTTAATATATGAAAGCCGAGTAAAATAGAAAAAGTGGTAAGAGATGGTGTTTACCAATGAGCGGATTGAGGATATCCTTGATATGGTCTTTCAGGGTGTCCAAGTATTTCTAGCTACTGACCATCTTGTCAAAGCAGATATTATACTTATCTCCAGCCTCTTCCAGCTCCTTCTTCAGTTTGGTGTTCTCTGCAGTTAGAGATTCAATTGTTTTCTCCAAGTCTGAAGCATGAGTTTCAGTTTCCTTGCGCAGCTTGGTTTCAACTTCAACGAGTTGGTTGGTCTTGGCAAGTACCTGGTCATTATGGGACACATACCTCTGAAAAAAGAATAGCAAGTTAGAAACATGGGGGCTGAAATATATTTCAGTCGGCAATGGCAAGAAAGAACAAGTTGATAGTAAATTATATACAGACAGAGTATTTATACAAGTTCCGAGTGACTGAAGAGCAGATCACCCGGCACTTGGGGACTGGTATGTCTTTTAAATTTTTACAAGTTATTCAGTAACACATTTTCAAAGTTCCAGATAAATTGTGAACATATTACCCGGAACTTGGGGGTTATGAGGATTTGAAAGTATCGTTATGATGAAAGTCAGAATTAATGAGGATTTGAAATCAGAAAGTAAAACAAGTTCCATCTTATCGTAGACTGATAACTCGGAACTTGGGGACTGGGATATTCTGAAGTTTTCAAAATGAAGGTAATAAGAGATATATATTTTCAAGTACCGAGTGACTGAGGACAGTTTACTCGATACTTGGGGACTAGGTTTGGTATAAAAGATATGAAAAGGAAAAGATGTGTACCTGATGTTCTCGAACAAGAGAATCCACGAGTTTGCCCTCAGTAAGCTTCAGTGTGTTGTACTCAGTTAACAGACCTTCAAAGTTTATATGGCCATAGTGTGGCACAGTGGAAGCTTCGCCTTTATCAGTCGGCTTGGACTTCTCTTCAGAGGCAACAAACTTGGTTGCAGTATTGAGGGGAGAGATCTTCTCAGTAAAGCGAGCTCCTGTGATCACGACTTCGGGATCAGTCGGTTTTTCAGCAGGAGAAGGAGAAACATTCATCTGGTCAGTTGTCTGCTCTTTATCAGTCGGCTCAGCATGTTTTTCAGGGGTGTTCTCCAAGTTATCCTCCTCAGCAATGGGAGGGCTTGGAGCGCCACTAAGAGTAGCTTTCGCCCTGAAATTGCAAGTACGAAGATAATATAAGAAAGAGCAAAAGAAAGCAAAGTTGATGAAAGTAAATACAAGTAACAGAAGGTTATACGTATTACCCGGTATTGACTTGAAAGTCACGGGGGAGGTCGTTGCTGGAGCCTGAAGAAGCTGTAAGAGAGTATGATTTAGAAACTCGGATTTGACCAGCTAAAGGATAACTATCAGAGGGATGTTTTTGTGGTTCAAAGTTGGAAAAGGAAGTACCAGGACGGCGTGGAGATGAAAGGTTTGGGATTCCCGGGTTAAGAGGATCCTCTCCAGGGGAGGTTCGGGTGGCTCTCCTCTTGGTAGAGGGTTCAGCAGATCTCTGCGAAGATTTTTCAAGAAGAGTTTGGTTGAGTTTTTGCATAGCAAGATAAGAATATGGTTCTGTGGACAGCGAGAGTATGGCACCTTGGCACAGATAGTGCGAGCCTTCCTTTTTCCGGTAGCAGCTGATTCAGTGGCTTCAGAGCTACGGCCGGGTGAAGGAGTGACTACCTTTTCAGTCGGCTCTGGTATTATAAAATTGGCATCAGTGGATAAATTGGATTGAGTTTCGTTTTCAATCAAGCTTATGAAGAAGTGGCCAAGGGAGTCAAGTTCACCTTCTTTTTCTTCTTCTTCTTCTTCTTCTTCTTCTTCTTCTTCTTCTTCTTCTTCTTCTTCTTCACTCGAGGACAGAGCCTCGTCATCATCATCTTCATCTTCATCTGCCTCAGGAGTGGCAGGGGGAGTCTCAACTTGCCACCAGACATCAGATTCCTAGTGAAAAAATAGAAGTAAAATAATCAGTATACAATTGAGAAAGAATATGTTATTAAGAAATTTATCAGTCGGTACTCACTGGTGGAGCCGGGTTATTCCTACTGAATGGCAGAAGGCCATTATCTTTGATCGTCTCAACCTTTTCAGCAAGGAAGGCCTTGATAGCTTTGTTCAGCGCAGTGGTGGGGTAGGACTTCTCCGAGTAACGGAGGGAATCAGTTAGATGGCCCGAGTAATCGCAAAGAAACTTCTTGCGAATACTGTTGGGCTGAATTCGCCAACCCATCCACGTCTTGATCAGATCAGTTCCGCGGAGTCCGTGCTTAACAAGAACGGGATTTTCTTGAGAAGAGGCTAGAGAGCTTCTCTCTCAGTGTCAGAGGCGAAGGAGTTCATGTTGCTATTGATAACGAGGGGCTCGACCGAATAACCCGGTAAAGGGTGTTCACCAGAAGGTATCTTGGCTTTGTAGTAAAAGTATGATTTTTGCCAATGCTTTACATGGGTATGAAGTTCGACTGAAGGCATAGCAGAGCCTTTGCGGCGTTGAATTGAAACGCCGCCACAGACTAAGAGAGGGCCATTCTTGTGCTCACGTTGAGGTTTGCACAAGAATAGCTCCAGGAAAAGAGCTAAGTTGGGAGGAATGCATAAGTACGATTCACAAAGAACTATATAGTTACTAATGTTCAAGATGGAGTTGGGTCCGAGATCGAAGATCCGGAGTTTGTAGTGATGAAGAAGATCCCTAAAGAAAGGATGACCCGGGGGACGAAAACCCCGGGTGACATGCTCAAGAAAGCAGATAACTTCACCTTCCTGTAGGGAAGGCCGAGTCTCCTCTTCAGCCCCTCTCCATTCGATCTCCGACTGAAGAGGAAGAACACCAGATTCAGCCAGTTCTTCAAGCTTGGATTGTGTGGCCATGGATTTGGCCCAGTTAGCCGTAATCCCAGATCTGGGCTTGGTTGTTTTCTTGATCTTCTTCGATGCCGATGCGGCGGCGCCATCACCGGGCTTGGCCTTGGCCTTAAGCTTCCTCGAGTCCTTGGGTGCCATGAGATCTGAAGATCTAGAAAATAGTAAGAAAAGAAATGGAGAACAACGAGCTCAAGAACAGCCCGAGGAAGAACAAGTCAAGATCCAGATGAAAGCTAAGTGCAGGAGTGAAAAATTTACCGGAGCTCGTGGAGATCGGACGCGGTACAGATTCCCCGGCGGTGAGTTGCAGCAATGCAGAGCTCCGATGGCCGGCGGCGGCGAGGCGAGATCTACAGGAACCCTAAACCTAGAGAGGAGAGAGAATAGTTTGAGGAAGAAGATGAAGTGGCGAGGTGAATGGGGAAAGTGAAACCCTAGGAGCGCAGAAATCGAGGCGTCAAGATTCTGTTTGACCATGGGTCAAAGACAAGATAAAATGTGTCAGAGAATGTTCCCTGGTCGTTGGCCAGAGGGACTTAAGTGCGAGATAAAAGTCGAGTCATTTAAATTTTTGGGACAAGAGAAAAGCTGGGTTATAAGAGAACCGCCAAAAGGAGCTGGTCTGAAACATAACCCGGCCATTCAGTGTTAATGATCTTTATTTTGTTTTCAGGAGTTTAACTCAGATAATCCCATCAGCAGCTACCCTCGAGTAATCAGATCAAGATCAAGATTATCAAGTGAAGCAACCAATGAGCTTATTCAAGTCAAACTTGGGGACTACTGTTGGGGGATAATAACCCGGTATACTCATGACCAAGGAAGAATCAGTCGGACGGCCCAAGGCCTGGACCGGGTGATGTGTACAAGATGTGGGCCGGGTTATAGCTGGGCCAATATGCCTAACATGACTCGTCCCTAGAAGAAAGGACCTAGAAGAACTGGAGTCCGAGTGAAGGAAGGAACCGGGTGACTTGGAGGCTACGGAAGGTCAAGAAGAACCTAGAGTAGGACTCCGGGCTCGTATGTGATTCGGTATTCATTGTAGGCTACGCGAGGCAGGGCAATCATTCTATAATCATCTTTTTCAGGCAGTACATACGATACACGCGAGGCAGGGCAATCAGAATAAAGCATAGTAATTCATATTTAGTTATCTTTCCCTTGTTCAAAGTATTTGTTCTAAGTAGTTCAAAGCAGACCCCTCCCATAATACCCCATAAAATCTCCATTGCCCGGTAAGTGAAAAATAAGAGTAACGAAAGAGCAACAAAAGAGAATTTTGATCAAAAAAAGAAAAAGAGAAAAAAACGCTTCGCGTACACTTCTCGTCAAAGAGAAAACCGTCGTGCGACGCGAAACCGGGTACCCAAATCCCGCGAAACCGCTTCCTCCGCGACTCACTCCGCGCCCACCACGTGTCGACCAAAGCGCGCACGCAGATAGCGCCAAACTACCGAGAGAGCATCACGTGTAAGCACCGGGAGCGACGCCGCGCGTGCTCCCTGGACGCGCGCGCTTTTTCTAACAATTCGGCGAAGTTTAATCTAAACCTAGTCTAATGGCCGGTGAAGTAGCCGTAGAACTCGTCCAGGGCCACCGCGTCCTCGACATTCCACTCGCCAGGCTCCTACTGCGGCGGCGCGTTGGCCGGCTCCTCCACCTTCTCCTTCACCGGCGCGGTGGAACAACATCATCCGACTCGAGGTCGATGATGTTGTTGTCGACGCACGACCAGTGCTGGGTGAACTCGAGCGATGCCGCCTGGACCGTGTTGTACAACAGGTCCAGCGCGATCTCCATTTCGCGCCGGTACCGGGCTTTGGCCTCCTCCTCCGTCATCGGCGGCGGCGGTGGTGTCGAGGCGCGCTTCTTGCCGCGGGAGGAGGACGCCCCCGGCTCGAGCTTGACCGTGGCGCGGGGCTGGCCGCGGGATGAGGACGCCCCCGGGTCAAGCTTGACGCGGGGAGCGGTCGCAGGCGGCGGCGGCCTAAAGTCACGGATGGTGACGCCGTTGTTCTTGGCAGGCGGCACCGACCATTCGTGCTCCTGCTTGATCTTGATCCTGCGGCCGCTGTTGTTGATCGGCGGCGGCGACTCGATCTTCACGAAGCGCGGGGTCGTGGGCGTCATGGACCGCGCGCTGGAGGACGAAGACGAGCTGGCAGACATCTGCCAGTCGCCACTGCGGCCACTGGATGGGCCGGTCCAGCCGTACTCCCGCATTGTTGCGTAGAAGTCGCGACCCTCCCACCAGTGTCGCCTCCACGCGGCGTTGTTCTGTCGGGGAGCCTCCGTCGCCTCGTGGTCGTCGATGGCAGCGGCGCGCTTCGCCTCCAGCAGTGGGCGCCAGTTCGGGTTGTTGACGGCGTAATCCGGATCAGCCCGCTGCTCCGGCATCATCTGGCGCCGACGCAGGCGGACGAGGTCGGTCAACCGCTCCCCCGTTGGCAGCGGGGGCACGGCGTAGCCGAGCGCGCTCACGTTCCACCCGCTGCCGCTGGGGAGGCGCATCCCCGGCGGCACGGAATGCGGTGGTGGGCGAAGAATGCCGCCTCCTCCTTGCGGAGGCAAGTCTTCACCCGCTGCTTCCCGACGCTTGCCCGTTATTCGCCATGGTCGCTGGGGAGAGGAGAAAACGGGGAGAGGAGAAGGGCGTGGTGGAGTGCGGCGGTGGAGGTGAGCGACGGGGTCTTTATAGACGGGGGGAGAGGAAAAGCGCGCGAACGCGGCGCGGGAAGGCGCGAAGTGCCATTACGCTGGCGTCGGTTCCCGAGGAGACGCCGGCGACGCGCGTAAGGGAAGGCGACGCGCTACCGCCTGACCTTCCAGCTCGAAGTGTCGCGTCGTCTGCGCGCGTCAGGGGAACCGTTGCGTCATTAAGACGGGCGTATCTGGTGCAATAAATCCACCGTCGACCCTTGCGTCGCTGACGCGCCGGGCCCGTCCGTCAGGTTTGGACGAGGCGCGCGTTGTCGCGGTTGCCGGCGCGCCCGGTTGCGTCCCTAGAATCTGGGCGCGAAGCGGGGTTGCTGGACGTTCTATTGGGACGTGCCGGCAACTTTTTTGGTATTGGGCACGCCTGTGGAGGGTTTTTCCGTGCCGGCGCGCCAAAACGTCGCCGGTAGTTTGACTAGACTTTACGGATAGCGTATGCGGAACCCGCAACCACTCTCCGAAGACAGCAAGATCGACTAGTTTGGCCGCCAATTATTTGCAATGAGCACAGAGATGCTTACACATCTGCCGCTTGGACAGCAACCTTCTTGTTTCTTTCGCGGCCTTGAGCAGCTCGTGCGGCTTTTTATATACCTGGCCTCTCGTTGACCCTAGCTTACTTGATGATTGGCGGTTCATTGTGATGACATTCTTCTGGCGGTGACGGAATGTGTAAAACAACATCTTCGAAATTAAAGAGGAAGGTAAATGCTATATCACCTCAACTGTTCACAAAATGAACACTGTTTGTCCTTTAATCTTTTTCGTAAAGTTTTGGTTAATGTCTTTAGAAACCGGATAAGTTTGTGTTCCTCGCCTAGCACAACGTGAATTCCTTACACGATCATCACTAAATGTGCAGAACATATTTACCATATTAGAGAACTGAAGGGATCATATGTCACATATTTTAACAAAGGACACATATTAATAAAAGAAGATTTGAATTACACCCGGAACTAGATAAGGCAATGTCAAGAGTATAAAGGATGCACACAGTAAAAAATATAAAAAAGAATATGCCTCGCAAAAGTGATAAGCGATTGACAACAATAGGTAACAAGCACCACCATTGACAACACCAGAATTACGAACTGCACAATAGGTTATGCCGTAACTATATTTTTTTTATAGAAATAGAAGGTGTGGCCCCAGCCCCTACAACCAAAGTATGCACACCCGAGTTTTATTAATATGGAGAAAATAGTAAGCACCATGTTTTACAAAGAAATACATCGATCAACCAGAAGAACCACCGTCTTCACGAAAACTCGCCACACCTACAAGCATGATGAAGGGGGTCGAACAATCGGAGCCGATCCCTGACCTCACACACAAACACACATTATCTAAATCCAGAGGCTTCAACCAGGCCGCCCGAGTGCGTGCCAGAAGCACAAACCGGTACAGCCGATCCTCAGCGCACGCCGCATGCGCATAACAGAAGCCGCTGCCACCTTCTTCCGCCATCCCACCTTCCGGAGCGATCAACGTTATGACCTTGCAAGGCCTGCCATCGGCCTCACCACAACGCCAGACAGCTACACCATCCTGTGCGAGTCCATCATCATATGCTCGTCGCCGAGAACCCGCTGCGCCACGCCGCTAAGACCCGTCGTCGTCAACGTGGTAGATGGAAACGATGTCCAACAACTGCTCCAAAAACAATGCCCTCATGAGGGAGAGCCCTCCGGTGATGATTCCCTCTCTGGCAGGGTGCCGGGAAGAGCTTCAGAACACTCCCGAGATAGGGTTGACGACGGCGGCGGCTCTGGAACTTTTCGTGGAATATGACTCGGTTATTTAGGGTTTTCTCGAACATGTGAATTTATAGGCGAAGGGGCGACGTCGGTGGGCACCCGAGGGGCCCACACCATGCTGTGGCACGCCGGGAGGTGGGGCCGCGCCGCCACGTGGTGTGGCCGCCTCGGTGCCCTCCTTCATGTCTCCTTCGGACTCCGTGTACGTGACAGAAAAATAGGGCCCTGGGCTTTTGTTTCGTCCAATTCCGAGAATATTTCAAGAACAGCTTTTCTGGAATACAAAAACAGCAGAAAACAGGAACTGGCATGTGGCATCTTGTTAATAGGTTAGTCCCATAAAATGCATAAAAATGATATGAAGTGTAAATAAAACATGTAGCAATTGGTATAATATAAGCATGGAACATCAGAAATTATGGATACGTTGGAAACGTATCACTGACTGACAGCGATGACCGGCACAGGTCGGCGGGAGGCGGTGACTGTCGGCCCGATCTAGGCTCAGATGGGCTCGGCCTGGCCATGACCCACGCATCTGCTGCTGTTGCGTTCGACTCTGACGACGGAAAGCGTGCTCCTGAGCTAGTCTCGCGACACGAGGTAGCTTCGAGTTCGGCTCCGGGCATGGTGGCGGTGACTTCCTTCTCCGCCGGAGGTTGTCAGCCGGCTAGCTATGCCTGTTAGCCCCAGCGGCGAGTTGGGATGCGTGGTTGACGATGACAACCAAGCTTTGAATTCGTTCAATCAGGCGATGGCGGCTTCTATGTATCGTTATCTTGGTGGGCGAGATCTCCGCTGCAGCCACCATCTACACACTCGCCCTTCTCCGGGGTTAAACCCCAGGTCCATGCTCCCTGGATCGGACAATGGTGGCGTTTCGGTGTCGCTCTACTATTGTCAAAAGTGGGTTTAATAACCCCACTATGTTTTATCTTAATAAAAATTATGTGCTTATAGATCATGAAAAGCATGCTTATTGTGATAGTTATATTGTTGAATTTATTCATGATGCTACTGAAAATTATTTTGAGAGAGGAAAATATGGTTATAGAAATCTTCATGTTATCAAATTTTTTCTATTTATGATGATGGTTTTGATCCTTCTCTTGATTTATGTGGCACCCCGATCCAGAGGATCGGATTACCCCATATACCAGTCCCAGAAACACTGGATATATGACAACTTGATATACAAAGACATAACCAAATATTATTATGGTTCCGAAGGGTACATCATTACAACAAGGGTGAGGCTTCAACGAGGGCGCAACGGCGCACACAACGTTATGTACATTATTCTTCTAAAGGATGAGCCTCGATCAGAGATGGCAGCGGATACGTAGAGGTGGCAGCGGAAATGAAGACGGTAGCGTGGCAACGGCGGGCTTTACTCCACAGGGTTCTGCCTGGAATACGGGTTCCTAGTTCTCGTACAGCGGGTACTCAGCGACGGGTGCAGCAGGGTCTGGCCACATGAAAAGCCAGGTGAGTACATGGAATGTACTCGCAAGACATTAGCCCAAAAACAAACAAGGTCTACCTATATGGCATGGCATAAGTTCAGAAGGTAGCATGGCATAAATTCGGGTTTAGAAGTGCGAGTCCAAGCTAAATGGTTGGACATAACTTACCTACTTACCTTGTAGGGAAGTTTCGTGGTTGCTGGAATGAGATCACGTTTCTCATCCAACAACATTTAGGCTTTCAAGACTCTAGCCAACTCTGGCTATATTCTAGCCAACTATGGCTTTTACTCTAGCCAACTCTGGCTGTTATACCAGCCAACTCTGGCTATCAATTCAGCCAACTCTGGCTATCATTTCTAGCCAACTCTGGCTTTAGGGTTGGGTTCACATTCATTATTTCTCCATTTCGACAGGACTGACTCATAGCGTGACTTGACCCAAACAACGTCCCATAACCCAGGGACAAGGCTAGACATCCAGATTTACACTCTCGAGAGGTTGCAACTTTTATCCACACGCTGAAGTCTAGGCTTGTACCACCGGTACCGAAGTACTAGAACCGACCATGGCGGACAGCACAAACCCATACTTCCACAGTCGTTTACTCTACCAAGACACTCCCTGTATAGCCACCGACATAATTCTATGCCTTATGCAGAAGTGAATCCGGCACGTCCCCAACCCATGAGCGACGCCTAGCTCCGGAACCTTCGCAAGACTAGCCCCGACCAACTATGGTAACCGACTAGACTTGCCAAAAAGGTGGCATCAAAGGAGGCTGATAAAATACCCGGCCATGGTCCGCCCACACGGACGACGCATGGTTGTGCTGGATGTTTGGTGAGTGGCACTAAGTGACTCAATCTAGTCGAGGGAGGTGGTTATCTTCTTAGTCAAATTTTAACTTCCAGTTTCCAACAAGATCCATGCAGCACAAGGTAAGCACATAACAATAACAGCACCGAATCAACATATCACTTGCAGGTAACATAACAATAATAATACCCGGTGACTATGGCGGTTCCTCCAGCCGGTGTCACCAGGGGTTAGTGTTCACAGAATAAATAACATAGTGTTTCAAACGGATAACCGTGGCGGTTTCTTCAGCCGGTGGTCACCGTAAAGAATGAACCGGAAAGCACTCATAAGAATGAGAGAGCATCCATTCCACTCGAGGGTTATTTCGACGTGGTGTCAGCAATCTTGGCAAAAAGAACCAAATGGAAAGTCAGCGTCTCAAGCATCGCAGTCCAGGTGGCTTACGCCAACCATGTTTGACGGAGGGACAAGAAGCAAATAACTCTTTTGGCAAATGCCCAACTCCGAGGATCATAAGACGACATTCGTCCGCTCCTCACCTCGGCGAAGAGGAAAAAGCAAACAAAGCCCCGCAAGCGCGAGACGCACAGTTGTAATATTTCCCCCCATTCCTTCGACTGAGGCGGTTCCTCCGGCCATTGTCTAGGGAACGGGAGTGATGCACAGATAAGCAACTATAAGGTAGTGCAACAATTTAAAATGCAATATGGCATGTGAGGTGCAACAGATATCAATTCAATAGTCAAAATATTTCCTAAGTTCAACCAAGTTTGAAATTGGGTTGGTGGCTTGCCTTCAGTAGAGGGGTAGGGTTCAGGTTCGACTGCAACTTCGTTGGAGAAGTTTGGATCTATTTAAAGAATAAAACGGTATTAAAACTCTTCCTACGGCATCGAACAAATGATCAAGCAACTGAACTCCAAATGAAATACGTTTGACGTCATTTGACAGACATTTAGAAAACAAGGCCATCCCAAAAGGATTCATATTTTTTTGATAATTTTTGGATAAGTTCTGAACTTCCAAAGATAGCCTAGCATCTGCCTCTTTTTTTTTCTTAAAATAAGAAAGAAATAGAAATAAGAAAACGTTTCAGACATTTTAAAACGTAACTGGGCCGGCCCATTTAGACGATGGCTCACTGGGCCAAACCGGTACACGCGAAGGAAAAAAAAACAGAACGGGCTCCTCTTCTCCGGCGAGCTCACCGTGCTGGCGAGGACGGCGACGGCGGCTCAGTCCACCCTGGACTCCAGCGAGGATGGCTACGGGTTCCTGGTGCTCTGAATCGGAGGAGGGGGTGGAGATATAGTGGGGGGAGGTTCTGGAGAGAGGGGGATCGACTGGAGGCCGTGCGGCGGAGGCGTGCTCGTCGCCGGAGTTCGGGCGCTCCCTAGGAGCTGGCACTGGAGGGGGAGGGAGCTGAGGGGCAGGGGAAGGTGGTGTGGTGACTTAGCGGTGCTGGGGAGGTCCTTTTATAGCGAATTGAGGGAGGGGTGGCCGTCACGGGCAGGATGCGGTGTCCCGGAGATGTGGCGGAGCGGACTCGGCGTCGTCGGTGTAGCGTCGGTGCGGCGTCGTGCGGGTGGAGCACCTGCTGGACGACGAGGTTTGCGGAGAGGGGGAAGGGGCACGGGTGGTCGGTGGAGAGGCTGGCAAGCGGGGCCATGGCGGCACTGCTCGCCGTGGCTGCTGGGCGGTGCGTCGCGGCGCTGGTGGCCTCTGCGTGCGTCCTCGCGCATTTACGAGCTCGCAGAAGGAAGTAGCAGGCACGGGAAGGCAGGGGAGGGGGGGACGGCATGGCGGCGTTGACACCTGGCGGCGACAGTGGCGTGCGGCGCGTCGCCGCGTGCTTGGACGGTTGCGGCGGGGCATTGCCGGCGTCGGGGAGGAGGTGGAGTGGCCTGGGGGAGGTGGAGGTGGCTGGGGGGGGCCTGGCTGGGCACGGGGGAGAGGCGAGGGGAGACCGCACGGCGACGCGCAGAACGCGGCGGCGCCGTCTGCTGCGTGCTCGACAGTGGTGATCACTGTGCTGGCTATGTCAGGAGCGGCATCGGTGTCTATCTCCCAGCTCAGTGGTCCAAATGAAGTGAGGTTTTGATCTTTGTGCGCCAAATGCAAAATGCGGCAATTTTGCTGACTAAAGTTTTTCATAATTCGAAACTTGCTCCGTGTAAAATTTTGGAAAAACAATACTGGTCAAAACTTAAGTGGATGTTTTGGAAAGGAAATAAAAATGAGTTTGGGTCAAAATGCCGCTCCTGAGGTACAGGACACCAAGGTGAGACTACACTGGGCTGGGTGCAATTTTTGGGAAATGTTTCAAGAACATTTTGGAAATTATGAAGTTTGGGGCAGATTTTGAATAGGAAATTTTTGAGGTAAATCCTCCAGTGCATACCAAATATTTTTGCATAAATAGGCTATATACCGCCTAGGGATCATGTAACGTCCCAAAATTGTAAACCAGTTTTACTAGTCAAAAATGTGGGCCAACAAAAAATTTTGTTATTTGATGTGTGTTTGTTTGATTATGCTTGCTTGATAGTGTTGCTTGCTATAATTAAAAACCTGGAAAAAGAAAAAGAAAAGAAATCAAACAAATAATAGAAACAATAAAACTAATGTGACAAGTGTCACACTAAAACCACAAGTGTGGATTCAAAAATTATTCCAAACAAAAATTCAGTGGAGAGAAGTGAACCCTCTCATTTTCATCCTTAACACTTTCCTCTCCTTCTTTATTTCAAATATCCTAAATTCTATTTTCAAAATTCCAAATGTTTCTTTAACTTTGGAAATTGTCAAAATCACCAAGCTACACTTCCAAAGAAAATAATCCAGTGGTACCACAAACCTTGGAAAAATATTTGGAAGCAAACTATGAAAAGAAATTTCAGAAATTCAAATTTGGATTTGGTTCGGGTATTTGATCGAGCACTTGGTGGTCACCACCGAGTTCTACTCCAACCCGAAATCAACTTCCAAATTCGAGCTCGATTTTGAGCAATCGAGCTGTCCAGTAGCATCCACTCACTCACCTCACCTCACTCACTCGAAGCAGTGCGTTGGAAGCAAGCCAGTTGACCCAGAGGAGGCAAGCCGCTTGCGCCACGCCATTGCCGTCCTTGCCGAGCTCCCGCACGGGTCGCCTCGCGGGCAGAGCTGAAGCAACGCCGAGACGACGCCGCGCCGTGCCTTCCACACCACCCAAACCTCTCCGCCTCTGCACGACGAGACCGGAGCGCCGCAGAGCCCTCTGGCGTGTGCGTCGTCCGCGCCAGAGCACGCCGAGCGACGCGGCGACGCTGAGGTCAACTGCGAGCACCGCACGTCTCCGCGCTGCACCACCTCTCCCCTCTGGTCCAGTCACACCCGCCGCGTCGTGTCCGAGCCTCACTGCCCCTCTGTTGCACCGCACGCGCGCCACCCGACCCCAGCGCACGCGCCGAAGCACACCGCTCGCCATGGCCGGCCGAGCACGGCATCGATGCCCCGCGCTACCCCTGTCCCCCTCGACCCCCCCTGACCACTTCTGCGGCACCCCCTAGCTCCCCGCAACCTCTCTGGCTCCCTCAGCCGGACCCAGCGCCATCACTTCCCTCTCCCCACCACCGAGCCGTGGAGTGCCGAGCGCCGCCGCTCGCTATAAAAGCTCCCCACGCTCCCTCCCTTCTCCACACACCTCCACCACTTCCCTCTCACACTCCTCACCTCAGAACATCGCCAGGAGGGCGAGCCTTCCTCTGCAGCCACCGTGCACACGCACGGCAGTGCGCTGCCGCGCCGGGAAGAAGGCGATCACGGCCTGGTCGTGCCTCCCTTCCCCTGCTCTCTCTTTGTCCCTCTCTCGCCTCACCATTGCATCCTAGCTCACCCGCCGCGAATTGCCCGTGTTCTGTGCACAGCAGCGCCGCGGAGGAGTCGCCGGACTTGGAGCACGGCCACGGAGGAGGAGCTGATCACGCCGCCGTCGATTGGAGCCGTCCCAGCACGCGCAACTTGTCCCAGAGCTTCCCCACTCCCTCCGCCGTCGATCTACGTCCTCTCCGCCACCACCCGAGGCCCCTAGGTGAGCCCTTGACCCACCTCGCCGCCGCCGGAGCCACGGCTCCATCGTACTCCGGTAGTCGAGGAAGAGGTTGATCCTGCGCCGTTGGATTTAAATCCAACGGTAGCATACCGCTTCACCTTGTTAAGGCACCGACAAGCGGGACCCACCCGTCAGCGTTTTAAACTTAACCCGCGCGCGAGACGTTTTCCACTGAGTCGCTGACGAGTGGACCCCACCCGTCAGGGATCTCATCTTTATCCAGTGTTTTCAAATTTGAATCTTTTCCTGAATTCAGTACTGGACCTAGTTTAGAAATTCATTATCTCAAGTTCTAGGAATCCAAATAAATCAAACTCAAATGTTCTGGAAAGCTTATAAAATTCTTTAACTCACCAAAGTGGTCTCATCTCATTTAAATAAATAATAAAAATGTATTAATAAAAATGCTCCAGAAGGTTTAAAACACTAAACCATTTGTTTCTGGAGTTATATAAATCCAAATAACTTGAAACCAATTTTGGTAGCTTTGTATTAGGATCCTTTAGCTCCCCAAATTTTGGTAGAATTAATTGAGTAGTCTAAAATCCTTATCCTTTGGTTGAACTTCAGTGCACCCTTCTGCACTAAACCAATTAGTGTGATTTATCAGTAGGTCCAATTAAGCTCAAACCAATTTTGTTAGATCACTTGTAGCCAAAGTTAGTTGCCCCTAAAAGGATTTAATTTTTGGAGCAACCTAAATTGTTTGGTAGCTAAAACTTGATTGAAAACCTTCTGAACTAAAACAAATGTGTAGGGAGTTTGTAACTCCAAATGATCCCAAACCAATTGGGTGATCTTCTACACACCAGTAGCTATCCATAGAATTTTAGTTTGAATTTTTGTGACAAACATAGATTAAATGGTGAATTAATTAGTGTACAACTAGTTTCTGCCTTAGTTTGAAATTAATTAAATAAAGATTAATTCAATTAAAATTAAAAACCATCTTGTGTTGCTTGATGTGTGCAGTAGCTAATTGTGGCATTTATGATTGTAATGCTGTGTTGATGATTGAGCTAGAGTAGTGATGGTTGTTTTGCTTGCTTAAACGTTTAGACGATACCGCTGACGGATTCATCGAGGAAGGAGGTTTTGCTGAACCCGAAGATCAGGACCAGTACCACTTTGTTGAGCAAGGCAAGCTACTTCACTGAGCTTGCATTTATATACCTCTACTTTAATCTCTAGAGTTTTCAAAAGTATCGGTGATTTTGGAAAAACCCCTTTTCAAAACAATGAAAACTATTTTGCCCCCTATGTAGAAATATAGGGTAGTTAATTTACAACTATAGGATGGGAAAAACAATGTTTACTCAAAACCCTTTGAGGTACTTGGATGAAGGTGAAATGCCGAAAGGTCGGTATTAAGTTGGAAAATGGTGGGTTGTTTTGGAAAAGTGCACATTGTGTCCTAACACTATGGCGACCAACCAATAACCGTGCGACCACATTTACCCACATATGGGCAAGGGCGTAGTCATATAATTTGCTCGTGTTAGTACTGGATGCCTCAACAACGAGGATGACCTCGTTCCATGAGGGGATGGTTGGTGACCTACCCCCTGACCTGGGTCCTCTTCATTGAAGTCTACCGGAAGCCGGTATGAACATGTCGGAGGAAGAGGATTGAAGGGCTCCCTTGGGTCCGCCGGACAGAACTACGAGTCCTCACACTTAGTTTCTGAGGATTTGAGTGTCGATGGAAAGTGTCGTAGGCAGGGTCCTATACTAGCATGAGCAAAGGACAGGCTATGGCCGGGAACTCAACTTCGCATACCTCTGGTATGGCGGGACGTGGCTGACACGATGAGTGACCGGATGGGTGTGGGAAAAGCGTGCTACCTCTGCAGAGGGTAAAACTATTCGAATAGCCGAGTCCTCGGATATGGACAGTTGGGAGGCTGTTAAGACCATGTGCAATTTTATAAAATATTGAGTTTTGAAAGGAAATGAATGGAAAAGGTTGCTTACCTGTACCAATGAGTTGGTGCAAGGTGGTGAAGGGTTTGGAACCCTGATTGAGATTTGGTCGGACAGGGAAGGATTTTTCGGGAAAAATAGCTAAAGTGGTGTTTTCTCAAAGGATGGTTATAAACTTCGTCTCACCCCTTTCCAGTAAGGATTTGAGAGTTTTCACATAAAAGTTTTTAAAAATAAAACTAGTTAGTGCTTACTCTAGTTGGGGTAGTTTGCGAGTACAATCAAATGTACTCATATTGGTTTCGTCCCTGGCTATTGTCTTAGCCAGATTTCGAGGAACCCTACGTTGAAGAGGAGTTTGGCGACGTCTATGCGAACTAAGATCTTCATAAGTCAGCTGCCTGTCGGGTGTTGTTAGTGGTTAGCCCTACTACCGTAGCTTCCGCTGAATAAAGATGATTTGGCCCTTGAAGGCACCTATGTATAATTAGGCCTGTATGGCCAGGTTTGTAAGACTTTAAACTCGGTATTGTATGGATGTAAACTTTGATATTCAGTTCGGATTATGTGCAACGACAGACTGATCACGGGATCGTTGTGTTAAGCATAATCGGGTATTTCGGACGGCTAGTCCGGGGTCCCCACAGAGCTGGTATCAGAGCCATCCTGACTTTAGGAGACCTTAGTTAACATGGGCGTTAGCAGAGTTACAAAAGTTAATTTCTAAAACAAGGAAGTGAAGTATTTTCGAAAATTTCTTATCTCCCCAACCCCCATTTATTAAAACCCTACTCATTAAGAGTTCTTTTCTTGAACCCTTAAAATTTTGCACACTTGTTACTCCATTAAGTTTACATTTGTACTCATGTCACTTAACTAACTTAAAATTTTGCTTAAACTTGTAGATGGCACCCAACGTCACCGAGTTCGTCCAAGTTAGGAAGGACGGCCTGCTGATGTTCGAGCAGGACTTGTACGAGTTGAGCCAGATTTTGGGACGCCCTGTTCCAGAGTTTGAGGGAACTCAGGTCGATTCCCTCGGTGATGGGAACCTGTCCTGGCTCATCAAGTCGTCCGTCCGAGGCAGGATTCAGCCACCCCGCTCCAAGGACTTGGTCTACTCCACGATGGACACTACTTGGGTTGACGGTCTGACCCGAGTTATGCAGAGGCTGCTAGCCCGCCTTTGTGAGGAGCACAAGGACGAGCTGGTTGGCACTCGTTTCCAGTACTTCGGGAGGCGTGACGATGATGGAAACCCCACCTACCCCGCGCAGCACACTCTCTTCGGCGAGTACATCACCGACATGGAGGTGCTACTTCACGACACCCAGGAGAACCTGCGCGATGCTAGACTCAAGGTTCACTTCCAGCGTAGCTCCCTCGACGATGCCCGAGTCCGTGAGACCCAGCTGAAGTGGGAGAATGATAATCTCCGCCTGAAGCTGGCCCGTCAGAGGAGGTCTATCGTCAGGCTCCGCAAGACGGTAGCAGAGCAGAACGAGATGATAGACGAGATGGAGCAGCAGGCGAACGAGATGGAGGAGGAGGGCGAGGATCTCCGCAAGGAGAACAGTGCCTTCATCAGTGATGATGAGGACTACCTTGAGGAGATGGATTACGAGGAGGAGGACGACGAGGAGGAGTTAGTTGACGAGGAGGAGGAGCCGTCTGAGCCAGTTCTCGAGGAGGAGGATCCCGAGGAGCCACCCTACGACTCAGACGTTGAGATCGTCGAGCCTGAGGTTCCACCTCAGTAGTTGAGCGACGAGAGCACTACCTTAGGACTGTGTCGACCCCCTATGCGAGTAGAGTGTGTGTGATGGTTCCTAGTGAAACCATGTTGTATGTACATTAGGTGTAGTAGGATGTTGTAAGCTTGATGTGTGAACTCCTTGATGTGATGATTGTGTTGAATAAATGTGATGGTCTTGTTTGACTAGTGTTTCATCAACCACCCCTTTGTGACTTCATCGTTAGCCAAAGCCTTTTGCCTTGCCTCTTATATCGTATCTATTCCAGGATGACGAACACTCGCCACAACCAGCACGCGACACCACCACCCCGCCGAACCCACCGCTGCCAACTGCTTGCGATCATCATGGAGGATCGCCAAGCTGCCCGGAAGAGCGTCAAGCTCATCTCGCCGCCCTGCAGCAACTTGCCGCTGCCCACGCCAACCAGAACCACAATGGTGGCAATGGAATGGCGACGAGGGTGGAAATCAACGCTCTACCCTGAGTGACTTCCAGAAGACCACACCGCCCACCTATTCCAAGGGACTTCACCCCCTGGAAGCAGATGACTGGATCCGCACTATTGAGAACGACCTGGAAGTTGCCTCGGTGGGAGAGAATGAGAAGGTCCTGTATGCTACCCACTACCTTGCTGGACCTGCAAGAGCTTGGTGGGAGACTACCAAGACCCTCCAGCACGCAGGTCATGTCATTACCTGGGAGGAGTTCAAGGACAAATTCCGCAAGAAGTTCATCTCTAGCGGTCTTATCGAGAGGAAGAAGGATGAGTTCCGTAAGCTAAGGCAGGCAGGCAGAGATGTGGTTGGTTATCTGGATGAGTTTACCGATCTTGCTCGGTATGCTCCTGAAGATACCGACACGGAGAAGAAGAAGATGGAGCGTTTTCTGAATGGACTCCATGATGAGATGCAATGTGCCTTGGTTGTCCAGGACTTCCGTGATTGGAGTCACTTGTGGACAAGGCCATTCAGCTGGAGACCAAGCGCAAGTCCATGTTTGAAGGCCGCAAGAGAAGGATGAATATTCAGGAAGGTTCCAGCAGCCAGAAACCCGCACCTTCCAGCCAGCACCCAAGCCAGTTTATCGACCACCCCCAGCTCCACGTCCCAACTATCCCAACCGTCCCAACAGCAACAACAATGTCCCCCGCCCAAACATCAACAACAACTACCGCCCCAATGGCAACAATCGTCCCGGAGGAAACACCAACACTTTTACCCCTACTGCCAGCGTTGTCTGCTTTGAATGCGGCAACAAGGGTCATTACTCCCGAGACTGCCCCAATCCCAAGAGGAATGCTCCACGCCCCAATGCCCCTGCACCTAATCCTGGACAAGGCCGAATGGAAATGGAATGGAAATGGCAAGAATGCTGCACCCCGTGGCAATGCTGCTGTTGCAAGAGGCCGTCTGAACCACATCAACACTGAAGAAGCCCAGGAAGCGCCAGATGTTGTGCTGGGTACGTTCCTTGTCAACTCAGTACCTGCACTGTCCTGTTTGATTCTGGTGCTACCCATTCCTTTGTTACCAAGGAGTTTGTTGTTAAGGGAGGTCTAGTCGGGAGCCTCTTGTCCAAACCCCTGCTTATACAAACCCCAGAGTTCCTAGTAGAGACCAAGCTGTTTTGTCCCGACGTCTCTCTTGAGATCAAAGGAGAAAACTTTCCAGCCGATCTAATCATTCTAGGAACCCAAGGCATAGATGTCATTCTGGGCATGAATTGGTTAGCAAAGTATCATGGTCGTATCGACTGTGCCAGAAGAGCCGTATCTCTCACCACAGACCAAGGAACTGAAGTGGAGTATGCTCACAAGCCAACAATCCCAACCCTGTTGTCATGAAGGCATAGCCCGACCAACTCTAGATGAGATCCGTGTGTCCATCTATTCAAGGATGTTTTTCCGGAGGAATTGCCTGGTATGCCGCCAGACCGGGATATTGAGTTCGTGATTGAACTTATTCCTGGAACATCCCCTATATCCAGAGACCCTACCGGATGAATCCAGAAGAACTGGTGGAATTGAAGAAGCAGTTAGCTGATCAGCTCAGTAAAGGTTGATTCGCCCAAGCGCATCACCTTGGGGATCACCTATCATCTTCGTGGACAAAAGAGACGGTACCACACGCCTGTGTGTGGATTATCGCAAGCTCAATGATGTAACCATCAAGAACAAGTACCCCCTGCCCAAGATCGAGGATCTGTTCGATCAGATGAACGGAGCCCGAGTCTTTTCTAAGATCGATCTTCGGACAGGTTATCACCAGTTGAAGATTCGAGAGTCTGACATTCCCAAGACCGCCTTCACCACCCGATACGGATTGTTTGAATACACCGTTATGTCCTTTGGCTTGACCAATGCCCCAGCTTATTTCATGAATCTCATGAATAAGATTTTCATGGAGTACCTCGACAAGTTCGTGGTTGTCTTCATCGATGATATCCTTATCTACTCCAAGACGAAGAAGAGCATGCTGAACATCTGCGTTGGTTTTGGAGACCCTCAGAGAACACAAACTGTATGCCAAACTTAGCAAGTGTGAATTTTGGCTAAGTGAAGTGGCATTCCTCGGACATGTTGTGTCTGCAGGAGGAATCTCTGTTGACCCCGAGAAAATCAAAGCCATTCTAGACTGGAAATCACCCACCAGTGTGACGGAAATCCGAAGTTTTCTCGGACTAGCAGGTTATTACCGCAAGTTCGTTGAAGGATTTTCCAGTATAGCCAAACCCATGACCCAGTTGTTGAAGAAAGATAAGAAGTTTGAATGGACCCAGAAGTGTGAAGATAGTTTCCAAGAACTGAAGAAGAGATTGACTTCAGCCCCAATCCTAATCATGCCAGACGTCACCAAGAGTTTCGACGTGTATTGTGATGCTTCACGTCTCGGACTTGGTTGCGTTCTGATGCAAGAAGGAAAGTTGTGTCGTACCTGTCTCGACAATTGCGACCGCATGAAGGAATTACCCAACCCATGACCTGGAGTTAGCAGCTGTGGTTTTTGCTTTAAAAAAATGGCGACCCTATCTTGTGGGTCATCGCTGCGAGGTCTATACAGATCACAAAAGCTTGAAGTACATTTTCACTCAGAAGGAGTTGAATCTGAGGCAGAGAAGGTGGATGGAATTGATTAAGGACTATGATGTCGGAATTCATTACCATCCCGGAAAAGCCAATGTGTAGCCGATGCCCTAAGCCGGAAGCCATGCACCCTGAATACCCTAATCCAAGCAGAGCAGCCAACCTTATTTAAGGAGTTCGAAGATTTCGGACTTGAATTGGTTAGCTATGGATATCTTGCCAACCTGGAGTTAGCCCCAACCCTGTTGGACCAAATCAAAGAAGCCCAGAAGGGTCATGAGAGTATTGAAGGTATTAAGAAAAAGGTACCCCTTGATAAAGCACCTGGTTTTGCCATAGATGCTGAAGGAGTTCTGAGATTCAAAGGACGCCTATGTGTGCCCGATGATAAGGAACTTAAAGGTCTAATCCTGAAAGAAGCCCACAATACCCCATACTCGATCCACCCCGGAGGAACCAAGATGTACCAAGATCTTCGTGAGAAGTTTTGGTGGCATGGAATGAAGCGGGAAATTGGATCTTTCGTGGCCAAGTGTGATAATTGTCAGCGAGTCAAAGCAGAGCATCAGCGCCCTGCCGGATTGCTCCAACCCCTCAAGACCCCCGAGTGGAAATGGGATGAAATTGGAATGGATTTTATCACCGGACTTCCTAGGTCAAACCGAGGCCATGACTCAATTTGGGTCATCGTTGATCGGCTGACCAAAGTTGCCCATTTTATCCCCGTCAAGACCACATACACCGGGGCCCAGTTAGCAGATTTATATATGTCCCGGATAGTAAGCCTACACGGAGTTCCCCAGAGAATTGTATCTGACAGAGGCACGCAGTTTACCTCACGGTTCTGGAAAGCTCTTCATGAAGCCCTCGGAACACACTTATCTTTCAGCACAGCCTATCACCCCAGACTGGAGGACAGACCGAGCGAGTAAACCAGATTCTGGAAGATATGCTTCGTGCATGTGTCCTAGCCTATGGCTCTAAATGGGAAGATTGCCTTCCATTTGCAGAGTTTTCCTATAACAATAGTTATCAGTCCAGTCTGCAAATGGCCCCATTTGAAGCACTTTACGGCAAGAAGTGTCGTACACCCTTGAACTGGTCCGAGACCGGAGACGGAAAAGTGTTTGGACCAGATACCCTCCGTGAAGCCGAGGAGCAAGTCCAACTTATCCGTGAACGTCTCAAAACAGCCCAATCCCGTCAGAAAAGTTATGCTGATCCCAAGCGTCGTGATGTCACCTTTCAACCTGGAGATTTTGTCTATCTTCGGGTGACACCACTCAAAGGGATGCAACGTTTCCATGTCAAAGGAAAGTTGGCACCCAGATATATTGGACCTTTCAAGATTCTTGCCCGTCGCGGAGAAGTAGCCTATCAGCTAGAGTTACCCCCAGAGTTATCGGAATTTCATGACGTCTTCCACATCTCTCTGCTCCGGAAGTGTCTTGAAGTTCCTGACCAGCCCGATGTTTTCAAGAACATTGACCACCACTCCATTGACCTGAACCATGATCTGACTTATCGTGAGAGACCATTCAAAATTCTCGACGAAGATATTCGTCTCACCCGGAGGAACAAGATCAAGTTTTATAAAGTCCAGTGGACTAACCACTCCGAAGAGGAAGCAACTTGGGAACGTGAGGACTATCTTAGGAGCGAATTTCCCCACCTCTTTAGCACCTAAGCCTAGCCAATCTCGGGACGAGATTTATCTAAGGGGGGAAGGATCTGTAACATCCCAAAATTGTAACCCAGTTTTATTAGTCAAAAATGTGGGCCAACAAAAATTTTGTTATTTATGTGTGTTTGTTTGATTTGCTTGCTTGATGTGTTGCTTGCTATAATTAAAAACTGGAAAAAGAAAAAGAAAAGAAATCAAACAATAATAGAAACAATAAAACTAATGTGACAAGTGTCACACTAAAACCACAAGTGTGGATTCAAAAATTATTCCAAACAAAAATTCAGTGGAGAGAAGTGAACCCTCTCATTTTCATCCTTAACACTTTCCTCTCCTTCTTTATTTCAAATATCCTAAATTCTATTTTCAAAATTCCAAATGTTTCTTTAACTTTGGAAATTGTCAAAATCACCAAGCTACACTTCCAAAGAAAATAATCCAGTGGTACCACAAACCTTGGAAAAATATTTGGAAGCAAACTATGAAAAGAAATTTCAGAAATTCAAATTTGGATTTGGTTCGGGTATTTGATCGAGCACTTGGTGGTCACCACCGAGTTCTACTCCAACCCGAAATCAACTTCCAAATTCGAGCTCGATTTTGAGCAATCGAGCTGTCCAGTAGCATCCACTCACTCACCTCACCTCACTCACTCGAAGCAGTGCGTTGGAAGCAAGCCAGTTGACCCAGAGGAGGCAAGCCGCTTGCGCCACGCCATTGCCGTCCTTGCCGAGCTCCCGCACGGGTCGCCTCGCGGGCAGAGCTGAAGCAACGCCGAGACGACGCCGCGTCGTGCCTTCCACACCACCCAAACCTCTCCGCCTCTGCACGACGAGACCGGAGCGCCGCAGAGCCCTCTGGCGTGTGCGTTGTCCGCGCCAGAGCACGCCGAGCGACGCGGCGACGCTGAGGTCAACTGCGAGCACCGCACGTCTCCGCGCTGCACCACCTCTCCCCTCTGGTCCAGTCACACCCGCGCGTCGTGTCCGAGCCTCACTGCCCCTCTGTTGCACCGCACGCGCGCCACCCGACCGCAGCGCACGCGCCGAAGCACACCGCTCACCATGGCCGGCCGAGCACGGCATCGATGCCCCGCGCTACCCCTGTCCCCCTCGACCCCCCCTGACCACTTCTGCGGCACCCCCTAGCTCCCCGCAACCTCTCTGGCTCCCTCAGCCGGACCCCGCGCCATCACTTCCCTCTCCCCACCACCGAGCCGTGGAGTGCCGAGCGCCGCCGCTCGCTATAAAAGCTCCCCACGCTCCCTCCCTTCTCCACACACCTCCACCACTTCCCTCTCACACTCCTCACCTCAGAACATCGCCAGGAGGGCGAGCCTTCCTCTGCAGCCACTGTGCACACGCACGGCAGTGCGCTGCCGCGCCGGGGAAGAAGGCGATCACGGCCTGGTCGTGCCTCCCTTCCCCTGCTCTCTCTTTGTCCCTCTCTCGCCTCTCCATTGCATCCTAGCTCACCCGCCGCGAATTGCCCGTGTTCTGTGCACAGCAGCGCCGCGGAGGAGTCGCCGGACTTGGAGCACGGCCACGGAGGAGGAGCTGATCACGCCGCCGTCGATTGGAGCCGTCCCAGCACGCGCAACTTGTCCCAGAGCTTCCCCACTCCCTCCGCCGTCGATCTACGTCCTCTCCGCCACCACCCGAGGCCCCTAGGTGAGCCCTTGACCCACCTCGCCGCCGCCGGAGCCACGGCTCCATCGTACTCCGGTAGTCGAGGAAGAGGTTGATCCTGCGCCGTTGGATTTAAATCCAACGGTAGCATACCGCTTCACCTTGTTAAGGCACCGACAAGCGGGACCCACCCGTCAGCGTTTTAAACTTAACCCGCGCGCGAGACGTTTTCCACTGAGTCGCTGACGAGTGGACCCCACCCGTCAGGGATCTCATCTTTATCCAGTGTTTTCAAATTTGAATCTTTTCCTGAATTCAGTACTGGACCTAGTTTAGAAATTCATTATCTCGAGTTCCAGGAATCCAAATAAATCAAACTCAAATGTTCTGGAAAGCTTATAAAATTCTTTAACTCACCAAAGTGGTCTCATCTCATTTAAATAAATAATAAAAATGTATTAATAAAAATGCTCCAGAAGGTTTAAAACACTAAACCATTTGTTTCTGGAGTTATATAAATCCAAATAACTTGAAACCAATTTTGGTAGCTTTGTATTAGGATCCTTTAGCTCCCCAAATTTTGGTAGAATTAATTGAGTAGTCTAAAATCCTTATCCTTTGGTTGAACTTCAGTGCACCCTTCTGCACTAAACCAATTAGTGTGATTTATCAGTAGGTCCAATTAAGCTCAAACCAATTTTGTTAGATCACTTGTAGCCAAAGTTAGTTGCCCCTAAAAGGATTTAATTTTTGGAGCAACCTAAATTGTTTGGTAGCTAAAACTTGATTGAAAACCTTCTGAACTAAAACAAATGTGTAGGGAGTTTTGTAACTCCAAATGATCCCAAACCAATTGGGTGATCTTCTACACACCAGTAGCTATCCATAGAATTTTAGTTTGAATTTTTGTGACAAACATAGATTAAATGGTGAATTAATTAGTGAACAACTAGTTTCTGCCTTAGTTTGAAATTAATTAAATAAAGATTAATTCAATTAAAATTAAAAACCATCTTGTGTTGCTTGATGTGTGCAGTAGCTAATTGTGGCATTTATGATTGTAATGCTGTGTTGATGATTGAGCTAGAGTAGTGATGGTTGTTTTGCTTGCTTAAACGTTTAGACGATACCGCTGACGGATTCATCGAGGAAGGAGGTTTTGCTGAACCCGAAGATCAGGACCAGTACCACTTTGTTGAGCAAGGCAAGCTACTTCACTGAGCTTGCATTTATATACCTCTACTTTAATCTCTAGAGTTTTTCAAAAGTATCGGTGATTTTGGGAAAAACCCCTTTTCAAAACAATGAAAACTATTTTGCCCCCTATGTAGAAATATAGGGTAGTTAATTTACAACTATAGGATGGGAAAAACAATGTTTACTCAAAACCCCTTTGGAGGTACTTGGATGAAGGTGAAATGCCGAAAGGTCGGTATTAAGTTGGAAAATGGTGGGGTTGTTTTGGAAAAGTGCACATTGTGTCCTAACACTATGGCGACCAACCAATAACCGGTGCGACCACATTTACCCACATATGGGCACGGGCGTAGTCATATAATTTGCTCATGTTAGTACTGGATGCCTCAACAACGAGGATGACCTCGTTCCATGAGGGGATGGTTTGGTGACCTACCCCCTGACCTGGGTCCTCTTCATTGAAGTCTACCGGAAGCCGGTATGAACATGTCGGAGGAAGAGGATTGAAGGGCTCCCTTGGGTCCGCCAGACAGAACTACGAGTCCTCACACTTAGTTTCTGAGGATTTGAGTGTCGATGGAAAGTGTCGTAAAGGCAGGGTCCTATACTAGCATGAGCAAAGGACAGACTATGGCCGGGAACTCAACTTCGCATACCTCTGGTATGGCGGGACGTGGCTGACACGATGAGTGACCGGATGGGTGTGGGAAAAGCGTGCTACCTCTGCAGAGGGTAAAACTATTCGAATAGCCGAGTCCTCGGATATGGACAGTTGGGAGGCTGTTTTAAGACCATGTGCAAATTTTATAAAATATTGAGTTTTGAAAGGAAAATGAAGTAGAAAAAGGTTGCTTACCTGTACCAATGAGTTGGTGCAAGGTGGTGAAGGGTTTGGAACCCTGATTGAGATTTGGTCGGACAGGGAAGGATTTTTCGAGAAAAATAGCTAAAGTGGTGTTTTCTCAAAGGATGGTTATAAACTTCGTCTCACCCCTTTCCAGTAAGGATTTGAGAGTTTTCACATAAAAGTTTTTAAAAATAAAACTAGTTAGTGCTTACTCTAGTTGGGGTAGTTTGCGAGTACAATCAAATGTACTCATATTGGTTTCGTCCCTGGCTATTGTCTTAGCCAGATTTCAAGGAACCCTACGTTGAAGAGGAGTTTGGCGTCGTCTATGCGAACTGAGATCTTCATAAGTCAGCTGCCTGTCGGGTGTTGTTAGGATGGATTAGCCCTACTACCGTAGCTTCCGCTGAATAAAGATGATTTGGCCCTTGAAGGCACCTATGTATAATTAGGCCTGTATGGCCAGGTTTGTAAGACTTTAAACTCGGTATTGTATGGATGTAAACTTTGATATTCAGTTCGGATTATGTGCAACGACAGACTGATCACGGGATCGTTGTGTTAAGCATAATCGGGTATTTCGGACGGCTAGTCCGGGGTCCCCACAGATCATCCCCTAATTTTTGCAGAATTTTAGGAAAGATATTTAGGGTACTTCCTTTGTAAAGTCACAATAAAGGGGTTTTGGTAATTGAAATAAAGGAAACTATAGATATAATATTTTTGGGTGAAAAAGAGCCAGCAACATGTTTACCAAGTGGGAGGGAATCCAAAACATAAGATCCCAAACTTGGACGAGGTTCGGTAAATGTTTGGGAATTTTAAAAGAGCAGCAGAAATCCAAAGGAATTTAAATTCCAAAATTCAATAATAAATATTTAAGGAAATTTTTTGAAAGGCCAAATTTCAGGATGTTACAGACCTTCCCCCCTTAAGTTGAATCTCGTCCCCAAGATTCGGGTTGCTTGCTGACTAGGTATAATTCTTCGAGTTGAACGGGCGGGAAGCTCCAAAAAAATTGAATAAAATCAGCGCGGTTCTTTACACGTACCAAGCGCTGCATTCGTGGCTTCATAGGCTTCTTCGGCCGACATGTGGTGGACGCGGGCAACTTGAGGAGCCTTGACTGCACTGGAAGGGTGGTTGTTGTTGAAGTTGCTGTTGTTGCCGGGGTTGTTGTTGAGGGGACACTCCCTGATATAGTGTCCTGCCTTGCCACACTTGAAGCAGGTGTTCCCCCGTTTTGCGTCCTCCGCAATGGGGCGCTGGTGGTAAAATCCTTCACGAGGGTATCCATCTTTCTTGGGCTGATTTCCAGTGGTCTGGGGGTTTGGGGTCGGGTTGCTGGGCTGCCAGGTACGGGGCTTGGAAGAAGTCCCTTCTTGGTGGTTCTTGCGGGGCTCAAACTTTCTCTTGTGGGAGTCGTAAATAGTACGGTGCTCCTTCTCTGAGATCAGCGCGGTGTTGATCATGGCCTGGAAATCTTGGAACTGCAGTACACTGAGCTGGGTCTTGATTGCCTGGTGCATTCCCTGGAGAAATCTGTCCTTCTTCTTTTCTTCAGTGT
The DNA here is from genome assembly GCA_947311845.1 of Poa pratensis. Classification (NCBI taxonomy): domain Eukaryota; kingdom Viridiplantae; phylum Streptophyta; class Magnoliopsida; order Poales; family Poaceae; genus Poa; species Poa pratensis. The sequence goes on along the minus strand of CAMZMU010000107.1, from coordinate 108,611,957 downwards.
TGGTGTCGTCGGGGGCATAACGGGCAAGATTGTTGAACTTAGTGAGATACTCGCTGATAGACTTGCTGCCTTGAGTAAGGGCTAGGAATTCTTGTTGCTTCATCTTGATCAGGCTCGAGGGTATGTATGCCTTGCGGAAAGCTTCCTGAAACTCTGTCCAGGTTGCTGGGGGTCCATCTCCTCTTGCAGTCTTCTGGTTATCCCACCAAACATTGGCAGGGCCTTCAAGATAGTGGGTGGAGAAGAGTACTTTGTCCAGCTCGTCAACGCGAGCAAGCTCTAGCTTCTTTTCCATGGTGCGGAGCCAATCATCGGCTTCAAGCGGGTCATCAGCAAAAGAGAACTTGGGTGGCTGGGTGCGCTGAAAATCTTGTAGCTTGGAGTGACCTGGGCGTGGAGCATTTTGGGCTTGCATATAGGTTCCAAACTCTCTCATGATCTGTGTCAAGTGCTGGCTATGGCGCTCATCCATCATCATCATAATTTGACTCGGACTTGGTTCCTGAGCTGGCGGTGGAGGAGGTGACTGAGGTGGCGCAGGATCTTCGCCAGCCTGTCGTGCGGAGCGACGAACTGGTGTTCCTTGACTACCACTTGCACCATCATTGGGCCTCATCTTGAACGGTTGAACGTGGGGGCAGGTACCATGAGCATTCACTTGGGGAAGTGTAACATCCAAGAAAAACCCAATGGAAACCAGGTTTGGCAACACACGGGAAAAGGGTGGCATCCAAGAAAAACCAAATGTGACCAAGGGTTGGCAAGGACAACAAGCATGGTGTTATACAACGGTTGGCGGGGTTACACGGTTCTAGCTACTCGCCAAGTTACACTGGATGCAGGACAAAAGATACAAGCTACACGATACATAAAGCGAGATCCGAATCTACCACTACTTTATTCGGGCGTACGATAAAGCGGAAAGGTAAGATACACTAGGCGATGCGATCTCTGAGCGTCTAGAAGTCCATCTCGAGGGGCGTTGCTGGTGGAATGGTGTCGATGTCCTCCCTCGCGGTGCAGTGGTCGGGTGAAGCACGGTCATCTCCGGAATCTCCAGAGCGAGGGGTGTGTCGGCACGGACGCGACGATACCGAGTTCGTGCCCTGGAGGTACGAAAGGGGACGAAACGTGAGGAGTGGCGAGGGGTGCTGCTGGGAACGCGAAAAGATGGCGGCGGGGCGCGGGGAAAAGGAGTGGGATCAAGTGCTCTCCGGATCTGGTCAAGGGAGCTGCGGGCGAAGGTGAGAGAGCGAGATAGGTGGCGATAGGATCTAGCTCCAGCTGCTCGGGTCATCTCGGTCATGGCCACGTTGGCGCGAAGTGAGGCAAGCTGGACAAGAGTAAGGTGGAGATACTGGTGGAGAAGGTTGGTGTACTGAAGGAGAGCGGTGAGAGCTGAGCGGGGGTCACCTGGGCTGGGAAAAAGAACATCCCCACTTTCCAAGTCCAACCTCGGAAAGTAGACGTAGCGGGTACTCTGCCTCATGACGGGGTCGTACATGCGGAGGAAGATGATGGCGTCTGCTGCAGCCTCCTGGATAGCTCGGGTCACCTGAGTAGTGACACCGGAAGTGATGTCGTGGACGATCTCGTTGGACACCGTTTCGGGGCACAAGTGGACGGTGGCGGTGAACTCGGAGGCGGATCCGTTGGGACGGTTGTAGAACACGCGGTAGATCGGAGGAGGTGAGCTTGGGTAGAGGTGTTCCCAAACTTCACGGAGAAACTGCGGAAAACCGGGAACGATCACGGCGGAAGTTTCTGTGAGAAACTCGGTCGTCATCTGTATCAGGGACAGAAGCCAAAAAGGGTGAGCGTTAACGTTAAAACACAAACAAGTAGAGAAACAGTCAAAAAGCAGGCAACGTAAAAGTTCTATACTAAGTCGTCCGTAGAACTAGGGTATCCTACAGGCAGTTAGGCTCTGATACCAAGCTCTGTGGCACCCCGATCCAGAGGATCGGATTACCCCATATACCAGTCCCAGAAACACTGGATATATGACAACTTGATATACAAAGACATAACCAAATATTATTATGGTTCCGAAGGGTACATGATTACAACAAGGGTGAGGCTTCAACGAGGGCGCAACAGCGCACACAACGGTATGTACATTATTCTTCTAAAGGATGAGCCTCGATCAGAGATGGCAGCGGATACGTAGAGGTGGCAGCGGAAACGAAGACTGTAGCGTGGCAACGGCGGGCTTTACTCCACAGGGTTCTGCCTGGAATACGGGTTCCTAGTTCTCGTACAGCGGGTACTCAGCGACGGGTGCAGCAGGGTCTGGCCACATGAAAATCCAGGTGAGTACATGGAATGTACTCGCAAGACATTAGCCCAAAAACAAACAAGGTCTACCTATATGGCATGGCATAAGTTCAGAAGGTAGCATGGCATAAGTTCGGGTTTAGAAGTGCGAGTCCAAGCTAAACGGTTGGACATAACTTACCTACTTACCTTTGTAGGGAAGTTTCGTGGTTGCTGGAATGAGATCACGTTTCTCATCCAACAACATTTAGGCTTTCAAGCCTCTAGCCAACTCTGGCTATATTCTAGCCAACTATGGCTTTTACTCTAGCCAACTCTGGCTGTTATACCAGCCAACTCTGGCTATCAATTCAGCCAACTATGGCTATCATTTCTAGCCAACTCTGGCTTTAGGGTTGGGTTTCACATTTATTATTTCTCCATTTCGACAGGACTGACTCATAGCGTGACTTGACCCAAACAACGTCCCATAACCCAGGGACAAGGCTAGACATCCAGATTTACACTCTCGAGAGGTTGCAACTTTTATCCACACGCTGAAGTCTAGGCTTGTACCGCCGGTACCGAAGTACTAGAACCGACCATGGCGGACAGCACAAACCCATACTTCCACAGTCGTTTACTCTACCAAGACACTCCCTGTATAGCCACCGACATAATTCTATGCCTTATGCAGAAGTGAATCCGGCACGTCCCCAACCCATGAGCGACGCCTAGCTCCGGAACCTTCGCAAGACTAGCCCCGACCAACTATGGTAACCGACTAGACTTGCCAAAAAGGTGGCATCAAAGGAGGCTGATAAAATACCCGGCCATGGTCCGCCCACACGGACGACGCATGGTTGTGCTGGGTGTTCGGTGAGTGGCACTAAGTGACTCAATCTAGTCGAGGGAGGTGGTTATCTTGTTAGTCAAATTTTAACTTCCAGTTTTCAACAAGATCCATGCAGCACAAGGTAAGCACATAACAATAACAGCACCGAATCAACATATCACTTGCAGGTAACATAACAATAATAATACCCGGTGACTATGGCGGTTCCTCCAGCCGGTGTCACCAGGGGTTAGTGTTCACAGAATAAATAACATAGTGTTTCAAACGGATAACCGTGGCGGTTTCTTCAGCTGGTGGTCACCGTAAAGAATGAACCGGAAAGCACTCATAAGAATGAGAGAGCATCCATTCCACTCGAGGGTTATTTCGATGTGGTGTCAGCAATCTCGGCAAAAAGAACCAAATGGAAAGTCAGCGTCCCAAGCGTCGCAGTCCAGGTGGCTTACGCCAACCACGTTTGACGGAGGGACAAGAAGCAAATAACTCTTTTGGCAAATGCCCCAACTCCGAGGATCATAAGACGACATTCGTCCGCTCCTCACCTCGGTGAAGAGGAAAAAGCAAACAAAGCCCCGCAAGCGCGAGACGCACAGTTGCAATATTTCCCCCCATTCCTTCGACTGAGGCGGTTCCTCTGGCCATTGTCTAGGGAACGGGAGTGATGCACAGATAAGCAACTATAAGGTAGTGCAACAATTTAAAATGCAATATGGCATGTGAGGTGCAACAGATATCAATTCAACAGTCAAAATATTTCCTAAGTTCGACCAAGTTTGAAATTGGGTTGGTGGCTTGCCTTCAGTAGAGGGGTAGGGTTCGGGTTCGACTGCAACTTCGTTGGAGAAGTTTGGATCTATTTAAAGAATAAAACGGTATTAAAACTCTTCCTACGGCATCGAACAAACGATCAAGCAACTGAACTCCAAATGAAATACTTTTTACGTCATTTGACAGACATTTTGAAAACAAGGCCATCCCAAAAGGATTCATATTTTTTTGACAATTTTTGGAAAAGTTCTGACCTTCCAAAGATAGCCTAGCATCTGCCTCTTTTTTTCTTAAAAAAAAGAAAGAAATAGAAATAAGAAAACGTTTCAGAAATTTTAAAACGTAACTGGGCCGGCCCATTTAGACGATGGCTCACTGGGCCGAACCGGTACACGCGAAGGAAAAAGAAAAAAAGAAAAAAACAGAACGGGCTACTCTTCTCCGGCGAGCTCACCGTGCTGGCGAGGACGGCGACGGCGGCTCAGGCCACCCTGGACTCCAGCGAGGATGGCTACGGGTTCCTGGTGCTCTGAATCGGAGGAGGGGGTGGAGATATGGTGGGGGAGGTTCTGGAGAGAGGGGGATCGACCGGAGGCCGTGCGGCGGAGGCGTGCTCGTCGCCGGAGTTCGGGCGCTCCCTAGGAGCTGGCACTGGAGGGGGAGGGAGCTGAGGGGCAGGGAAGGTGGTGTGGTGACTTAGCGGTGCTGGGGAGGTCCTTTTATAGCGAATTGAGGGAGGGGTGGCCGTCACGGGCAGGATGCGGTGTCCCGGAGATGTGGCGGAGCGGACTCGGCGTCGTCGGTGTAGCGTCGGTGCGGCGTCGTGCGGGTGGAGCACCTGCTGGACGACGAGGTTTGCGGAGAGGGGGAAGGGGCACGGGTGGTCGGTGGAGAGGCTGGCAAGTGGGGCCATGGCGGCACTGCTCGCCGTGGCTGCTGGGCGGTGCGTCGCGGCGCTGGTGGCCTCTGCGTGCGTCCTCGCGCATTTACGAGCTCGCAGAAGGAAGGAGCAGGCACGGGAAGGCAGGGGAGGGGGGACGGCATGGCGGCCTTGACACCTGGCGGCGAGAGTGGCGTGCGGCGCGTCGCCGCGTGCTTGGACGGTTGCGGCGGGGGCGTTGCCGGCGTCGGGGAGGAGGTGGAGTGGCCTGGGGGAGGTGGAGGTGGCTGGGGGGGCCTGGCTGGGCACGGGGGAGAGGCGAGGGGAGACCGCACGGCGACGCGCAGAACGCGGCGGCGCCGTCTGCTGCGTGCTCGACAGTGGTGATCACTGTGCTGGCTATGTCAGGAGCGGCATCGGTGTCTATCTCCCAGCTCAGTGCTCCAAATGAAGTAAGGTTTTGATCTTTGTGCGCCAAATGCAAAATGCGGCAACTTTGCTGACTAAAGTTTTTCAAAATTCGAAACTTGCTCCGTGTAAAATTTTGGAAAAACAATACTGGTCAAAACTTAAGTGGATGTTTTGGAAAGGAAATAAAAATGAGTTTGGGTCAAAATGCCGCTCCTGAGGTACAGGACACCAAGGTGAGACTACACTGGGCTGGTGCAATTTTTGGGAAATGTTTCAAGAACATTTTGGAAATTATGAAGTTTGGGGCAGATTTTGAATAGGAAAATTTTGAGGTAAATCCTCCAGTGCATACCAAATATTTTTGCATAAATAGGCTATATACCGCCTAGGGATCATCCCCTAATTTTTGCAGAATTTTAGGAAAGATATTTAGGGTACTTCCTTTGTAAAGTCACAATAAAGGGGTTTTGGTAATTGAAATAAAGGAAACTATAGAAATAATATTTTGGGTGAAAAAGAGCCAGCAACATGTTTACCAAGTGGGAGGGAATCCAAAACATAAGATCCCAAACTTGGACGAGGTTCGGTAAATGTTTGGGAATTTTAAAAGATCAGCAGAAATCCAAAGGAATTTAAATTCCAAAATCCAATAATAAATCTTTAAGGAAATTTTTTGAAAGGCCAAATTTCAGGATGTTACAATTTACTCTTATTTGCTGGTTACTTTTAGACCAACTGGTCATTATGAGAGAGGGAGACATGGCTTCGTATGTCACAATAATATTAAGTCTCCCCTCTTTAAGTTGAAAGTCTCGAGATTGCACTTGTTTTGTCTTCATATACTAGTAGCTTCATGCTTCAATAATTTGTTTTCCTACAAGATTCCTTTGCATAGGAAATGGGTTAGACTTAAATGTGCTTGATATTTGCCTCTTGATGCTCTCTTTTGTTTTCAACTATTATTCTTATGAGAGCATCATTAAAATCTTCAAGCCTAGCTAAAAGGCATTAAAGAAAGCCTTTTTGGGAGGCAACTGATGGCCCTTGAAGAGGTTGATCTACAGCTCCAGAAAATAGCTTGCTCTCCGGTGTGTAGTTACCTGCGTCAAAAGTAAATGGGTTAGGTTGAGACTCCAAGTGCAGAGTGTGTAGTAAGTGGAAGACGTGTTTTCCCCACGAGGGTGACTCGAGGGTTTAATATCGAACTCTCGGAGAATCAGTAGTGAAGATTTATCTTCCTATCCTTCTTTTGGTCACCTACAAAATAAGGTTAATTGTTTTGGTCCTCAACCTCACCTGTGGTTGTCAAGCACAAGGTGTATGAATGATATCAAGATAAATATGCAATGCAAACAAGAAATAAATATGCAATGGTGGTGAATGAATGTGCAAAGATGATGATAACAATGATAAATGATATTTTTGGGTTTTTTATGATGAATGCAAGATGTAAAAGTGTTTTTGTATTTTCGGATTTAATAATTGCAGTAAATGGAAAAGTGGTAAAAGTTGTTGGAAAGGTGTTTCTTATGATTAAAAATGGACCGGGGTTCATGGTTTCACAAATGCACTCTCTCTTTAATGGTGTGGCAGACAATGGACACATAGAGTTGACATATGAGATTGCAACACAAAGTTTGATATCAAGTTACTAATTATATGGGCATCACGTCCTAACATAGAGATCTTTTGGTTATTAATCTCTCTTATACTCCACCAAGATACGAACTAAATCATAACACCTTAGCAATTAAGATAAATCAGAGTATAGCTTTAAGTATCACGACATGAAGTGAAAATAAGAACATGCTAGATCTAGTCATAGAGTAGTGGCGATGGTCACACCCACATCTCCGGTATTATGGTATTTTTGTTTATCCCTAGTGAGGCAACAAAGTAAGGTAAACACCCAAGTGGATCGCGATATTTCAGTTGTCGGCTTACCGCACTCACCACCCCCCGTTACTCCAACTAATGCACACATCACCCCCACACACGCTCTCATAAGCATGCTTGATCATAACAAGTGAATAAGAACGGGGTACATAATATGCATCTATACTCATAACTGAAACAATCATTTGCAATCTCAACATATATTAACTCACAAAAAGATCCACCACATAGGTAATACAAATATGACCGTAATCATGTTCAGCAGCTCATACGGTACTCATTAGTGAAGCTCAAGAGAGAGGAGAGATACATAAGTTACTTCCACAAACCCATAGTCCAGAGGTGGACTACTCCCTCTTCATCATGGAGATGGTGGAGATGTCGATGGAGAAGATTGAGACCACGCCGGCAGCGCCCCGCCGGAGTTTTCCCCCTCCAATCTGCAGCTCCAGATCTTCGTTTGCGTGTTTCTGTGATATGGCGGCGCTTGTTTTCGAGAACGCCGTGGGACTTCTTTTATAGGCGTTTTTAAGTCAAGACGAAGGCGGTGGAAAAAAGATCGACGGCTGCGGGGCCTCGAGGGCCAGGATGGTGGGCCCCACGCGGCCAGGTACAGTGGCCGCGTGGGCCACCCCCTTTTGGCCTTCCGGGCTCCGTTTGCTTGATTCCTTCGCTCCTACGTCTTCCTCCTTCTTACAAAATAATGACCTCTGTATTTTTCAATATTTTTCTGACGACGTTTGGGTCCCTGAAACATAAAAGGAAAAAATAGGGTTTTCTTCCTGCACAGGGTTAATTCCATAAAAATAGGAAACAATTATTTTATTTCCTAAAATCATTAAATAACAGTGGTATAACCCTTATATGATGCAAATATGATTGGAATATGAGTGATATAGTGCAAAGTTCATGTATACATTTTACATGCATCAACATCCCCAAACTTAACCAATACTCGTCCTCGAGTATGAAGGTGACAAAACTAACATGGGCTTTGCAATATAGCACTAACAATGGATATCAAAGATGATTGCTACTGCTACATAGAGTCAAATGATTCATTCTTCAAAGGAGTAGCAATATGCAAAATAGTTTATGAAGTGATATCAAGTATTCAATGCAAGGATGTTCAATGATAGTTCACAAAGTGTAACATAGAAGATAGTAATATGGACCACATGTATGCATAATGATAAGTAAGAACATCCTACATTGGTCATAGAGTGTAGATGAAAATCTGAATATAAAAGATGGACACTTTGGAAAGATGTATATGTGAGTAGAGGTAAAGCATGCATAAGTTTCATCTAACTTCCAAACTCTTCCACTTAAGTTAATGATTGCAATGTGGAATTCTTGGTGTCAAGCTCTCATTACCCCTATCATAGCATATTGAATGATTAAAGTTTAATGTGAAAGAAAATATGAGTAGTGTGCATGATAAAGTAAAGGTTAGGTGTCTCATGCCCCTTGAATACAAGTACCTACACCATGATTACTCAACTTAGGAAACAAAGCAAGTTCAAGTTCTATCATTGTAAGTAATAATAGTATCATCAAGAGCGTCAACTGGGGTACCTCTTGTCCCAGGATGTGGAACAAGCCCATATCAAAATGACAAGACAAACAAACAAGATGAACAACCTCAACACCCTTTTTATTTACCATTGGAATAACTTTTTATTATAAGGTGCATCATAGACGGTTCACCATAGCATGTAAGTAAATTTCCACCATGAATGATGCATGGCTTAGATTAGCAGCCCATGCGTCTCTCTAACCATTTATACAAACTCATTTAAACAACTTCATTTCCACCTCATTCCACCATGATAGGCATCCATAAACAAAAGTACATGATATCAACTAAATGATGAAGGAGCATGTTGAAAGTTTTGCATGTTCGTGAGAGCTATATCAACAAAAATAAAGTTGTGCATCAAGTTCGTGAGAGCTATATAACCAACTTTTCCCATAACAATCAATAACGTAAACATTTTCATTCAGAGGTATAGATAACACAAATATCATGATATACATACTCGGAATAGCATAAAGCTAATAGGTAGATATGGTGGACTCACTGGAATAACTTTGGTTGAAGGTGTTGGAAACAAGTTTTTGCTTGTTGGAATGTTTGGGCTAGCAAGAGAGAGAAAGTTGACCATCTAGATGCATGCATGAGTGTCCATAGAACTAACTAATCCATGTTAAACAAGTAAAATAAAATTCAGCATCAAAACATGAATAAGTGATAGCTCTTGATAAAGCATTTGCAAAATTACTCATAAACAAGCTCATGAATCATGCAACTATATGTATCATTAAAAATCAACTCAAACATCCCTTTTCCCAATATGATAAAAGCATCCAACATATTTCAACCCATATTTCCAGTAGCTCTTTCTCATATAAATGATAATGTGGTGGTCTCACAAAATAACAAACAAACCAAAAACAAACAAAAAGACGCTCCAAGTTTATGCGATAAAGTGTTTCGATCGAAAAAACAGAAGTTAGACGTGTGCAAACCGAGAGTGTGTAGGTCCAGTGGGGTTGTCTTCACATCCCCAAGCTTATGGTCTTCACCATCCTTGGATAACTCTTGGTGCATCTCCTCCAATCCCTGTGAAAAAACTTCAAAACACCGTTTCTCCCATTTTCTTTTCTGTGGGGTGCATTAGTAGTGATAAACAAATAGGTTTCTTGCTGCATATAATCCTTAAACAAAACATCATATGAATGTCCAGAAAGTATATATGTTGTATGCCTACTCATAAACTCATTTGAATCAAAAAGATTCAAGATACAAGTTCAAAACATGCATAAAACAAAATGGGACAGAATCTGTCCAGAAAAACAGCAGCAGCAAAACGTATTTTTCTACCCTAGCAAACTTTGCCGAAAAATTCTGCAAAAATTCATGCATACAGAGGATGAAAAGTTGCAACTACAGTTCAAATATGAGCTCATTCGGAGTTACAGAATAAGAATTAAAAATCATACCGTGCACAGATTCGTGCAGGAATAAAATCTCCGAACGCTATAAGCAACTTTTCAAGACCAAAATGGGTAAAACTTGGCACTTTATTAAAAACTCCAGAAACTAAACTAAAAACAAACTCTCTTGATACAGCAAGAGGACACAAAGAAAATCACACATAAAAATAACCGGGTTGCCTCCCGCAAAGCGCTTTCTTTATAGCCATATAGCTAGGCTTCTTACTTGTTGTTTATTGAAGATGAAGCTCATGAGGGAGCTTGAACTTTGATGTTCCCTCTTTCTTGGGAAGTGTTCCATGCACTTCTTGTGTGGAACTGAAACTTCACGTTCCCTCCTTTGAATCAATGATAGCACCTGTAGTACGAAGAAAAGGTCTTCCAAGAATAATAGGACTAGAGGTTTTATTCCCCATGTCCATGATTAGAAAATCCACAGGCACAAAAGTCATATGTAACTCTACCATAACATCACTTACTTTCCCTAAAGCATGTTTAATGGAATCATCAGCAAGTGCAAGTTCAATAGAGCATTTTTCAAGATTTTTCAATTCAAGTACTTCATATAGTTCTTTAGACATGACAGAGACACTAGATCCTAGATCAAGTATGGCATGGTGTGTCTCTTTTCCAATAGTTACTAGTACCTTGGGAATCCATATATCCCCAAGCTTAGGTGGTATCATGGCCTCTTGGTTGTACCTAGCAATTTTCTCTTTCAAGACATGATTAGCAATATAGGAACCAAAGCCAGCTTGATTAGTGTTGATGGAAGGATCACTTGCAAACTTTTGTAAGATAGAGATTAGTTCATGCAAGCTACAATTTTCTAAGTCAAGCAAAGGATCCTTGACTTCACTAAGCATTTTAACTTCCTCAACTTCTCTCTCTTTCATTACCCCAATAGATTCTTTAGCAACTCTTTCTTGCTCATGAATGTGTTCCCAAGACCTATTGATAACTTCTTGGCAATACTTAATTGTTTCCTCATGTTTTTGGGCTGTAATGATACTCTTTAATGATGACACTTCCTTAGCAAGCTGATCTACCCTTTCAAACAAAGCATCTTGTTTTTCAAACTTTGAGATAAATTCCTTATTAAGCTCCTTTTGAGTAGATATAAAAGATCTAATGGTGTTTTCCAAATCACTAGAAACATTACCACTAGCATATTTATTTGGCACATATGGGGGTTTGTTATAAGAGTTGTAATTGTTGTTCCCATACCCATTGTTACCATAGTTCCTAATGAAGTTGACATCAATATTTTCAGAATTATTACCAACTAGTTCTTGCAAAGGAACATTTTCAACACTAGGTTTATTAAGCAAAGCAAGAATAGTATCCATCTTAGATGACAAATCATTAGTTTCCTCAATAGAATTCACTTTCTTAGTAGGATTGGGTGCCCTATCAGTATGCCATTGACTATAGTTTTGCAAAATGCTTTCCAATATATTTTTAGCTTCAACTATAGTTTTACTCATAAAAGCACCTCCAGCAGCAGAATCAAGTATGTTTCTAGACATGTAGTTTAAACCATTGTAGAAAGAGTGTAATATGGTCCATTCATTAACCCCATGTGATGGACAAGTTCGAAGCATAAGTTTAATCCTATCCCAAGCCATAGCAACATGTTCATTTTCATTTTGCCTAAAAGAAAGGATGTTGTTTCTATTTTGCAAAATTTTAACAGGAGGATAGTATTTCTTAATAAAAGCTTCTTTAAGATCATCCCATGAATTAATACTACCGGATGGCAATGAATGCAACCATTCTTTAGCTTTCCCTCTAAGTGAAAAAGGAAATAGCTTCAATTTTAGGATATCACTTTCAACATTCTTAAACTTTTGCATGTCACATATTTCAACAAAATCATGAAGATGCATAGAGGCATCCTCCATAGCACTACCACCAAATTGTTCCCTAGTTATCAAGTTTAACAAACTAGGACTCACTTCATAGCTATCAGCTTTAATCTCAGGTGTGGCAATAGCTTTAGAGATAAATTGATCATTAGGAGTGTTTGTGTAGTCACACAATTTAGTTCTTTCTCCCATTTTAGCAAGTTGTATTTTTTAATTTTATATGCAAAACTGAAAATAAAATGTGTCTCACAAATGCAAACCGAATTACAAAAGCAAGACAATGCAATGACAATGACAAAACAAATAATTTTGCTTTGAAGGTAAAGATGGATAAGATGATGCTCACGTAGGTGCAACCTCCCCAAGCTTAGGTGTTAGCACAAGTTGGTGATGTTGACTTTGTTGTGATGAATCCGGCGCTAGAAAACAGGACTAGTGCAGGAGCTTCCTTGGATAAATCTTTTCAGCTATGATTCCCCGGCAACGGCGCCAGAAAACAGTCTTGATGGCCCTTGAAGAGGTTGATCCAGAAAACAGCTTGCTCTCCGGTGCGTAGTTACCTGCGTCAAAAGTAAATGGGTTAGGTTGAGACTCCAAGTGCAGAGTGTGTAGTAAGTGGAAGACGTGTTTTCCCCACGAGGGTGACTCGAGGGTTTAATATCGAACTCTCGGGGAATCAGTAGTGAAGATTTATCTTCTATCCTTCTTTTGGTCACCTACAAAACAAGGTTAATTGTTTTGGTCCTCAACCTCACCTGTGGTTGTCAAGCACAAGGTGTATGAATGATATCAAGATAAATATGCAATGCAAACAAGAAATAAATATGCAATGGTGGTGAATGAATGTGCAAGGATGATGATAACAATGATAAATGATATTTTTGGGTTTTTTATGATGAATGCAAGATGGAAAAGTGTTTTTGTATTTTCGGATTTAATAATGGCAGAAAATGGAAAAGTGGTAAAAGTGTTGGAAAGGTGTTTCTTATGATTAAAAATGGACCGGGGTTCATGGTTTCACAAATGCACTCTCTCTTTTAATGGTGTGGCAGACAATGGACACATAGAGTTGACATATGAGATTGCAACACAAAGTTTGATATCAAGTTACTAATTATATGGGCATCACGTCCTAACATAGAGATCTTTTGGTTATTAATCTCTCTTATACTCCACCAAGATGCGAACTAAATCATAACACCTTAGCAATTAAGATAAATCAGAGTATAGCTTTAAGTATCATGACATGAAGTGAAAATAAGAACATGCTAGATCTAGTCATAGAGTAGTGGCGATGGTCACACCCACATCTGCGGTAGCATGGTATTTTTGTTTATCCCTAGTGAGGCAACAAAGTAAGGTAAACACCCAAGTGGATCGCGATATTTCAGTTGTCAACTTACCGCACTCACCACCCCCCGTTACTCCAACTAATGCACACATCACCCCACACACGCTCTCATAAACATGCTTGATCATAACAAGTAATAAGAACGGGGTACATAATATGCATCTATACTCATAACTGAAACAAACATTGCAATCTCAAACATATATTAACTCACAAAAAGATCCACCACATAGGTAATTACAAATATGACCGTAATCATGTTCAGCAGCTCATACGGTACTAATTAGTGAAGCTCAAGAGAGAGGAGAGATACATAAGTTACTTCCACAAACCCATAGTCCAGAGGTGGACTACTCCCTCTTCATCATGGAGACGGTGGAGATGTCGATGGAGAAGATGGAGACCACGCCGGCAGCGCCCCGCCGGAGTTTTCCCCCTCCAATCTGCAGCTCCAGATCTTCGTTTTCGTGTTTCTGTGATATGGCGGCGCTTGTTTTCGAGAACGCCGTGGGACTTCTTTTATAGGCGTTTTTAGGTCAAGACGAAGGCGGTGGAAAAAGATCGACAGCTGCTAGCCTCGAGGGCCAGGATGGTGGGCCCCATGCGCCAGGTACAGTGGCCGCGTGGGCCACCCCCTTTTGGCCTTCCGGGCTCCGTTTGCTTGATTCCTTCGCTCCTACGTCTTCCTCCTTCCAAAATAATGACCTCTGTATTTTTCCATATTTTTCTGACGACGTTTGGGTCCCTGAAACATAAAAGGAAAAAATAGGGTTTTCTGCCTGCGCAGGGTTAATTCCATAAAAATAGGAAACAATTATTTATTTCCTAAATCATTAAATAACAGTGGTATAACCCTTATATGATGCAAATATGATTGGAATATGAGTGATATAGTGCAAAGTTCATGTATGCATTTTACATGCATCAGCAACCCATTATCTTTTGTTTTCATTTCAGTCAAGGTGTTGCTTACTTCTGTAACAAGTATTTTTATTTTATCGCATTGTTGTGCCAAGTAAGGTCTCTAGTAGAAAGTTGATGCTATATTTGGATTTCTCCACAGAGACAGATTTCTGCTGTCCACCGTTTTGAGATTTAAAAATCCCAGAAAAATTGAAAAATTCTGAAAATATTTGTGCCTGATCCTCAGATATGTACGCAACTTTCATTAGTTTTGAGTTTTCTTATCTGAGCAACTTAAGTGCCTCGAAAAATTTCGTCTTTACGGATTGTTCTGGTTTTGACAGATTTCGCCTTTTATTTTGCATTCTCTCTTTTACTGTGTTTGAATGGATTTCTTTGCTCCACAACATCAGTGGATGTAGCTAATGTTCATAAAGTATTTGTAATGATTGTGTCCTTGCAGAACATGTGAATTTTTGATTATGCACTAACCCTCTAATGAGAATTACTCTGAGTTTTGGTGTGAAGGAAGTTTTCAAGGATCAAGAGAAGAGAGTGATATAATGTGATCAAGAAGAGTGAAAATCTTAAGCATATTTCAAGAAGACTCAAGCGTCTAAGCTTGGGGATGCCTAAGCGTCTAAGCATGGGGATGCCCAAGGCATCCCCTTCTTCATCACAACTTATCAGGTCATTTTTAGTGAAACTATATTTTAATTCTTTCACATCATATGTGCTTCACTTGGAGCGTCTGTGTGCTTTTATTTTGCTTTATTTTCTGAATAAATTGAATCCTAGCATTCTTGTGTGGGAGGGAGACACGCTCCGCGTTTTCATATGAATACTCGTATTCTTCATTTATATTTGTTGAGTATTCTTGTCTAGCTACTGCTATGTTTTTAGCTCCTATTTTTCATGCATCTCTTGTTCAGAGCTGTTAGTTCTTGTAGAGAGGTACTCTCTTGTTTCATGTACTGGTCTTTCGACATGTGTATGGGCCTAGCGTCCTCTTTGGTGATTGTCCTGTGCATATATTCTGCATAGAACTGGATAACAGCGGCGATACGGGCCTCGTAAATCTGGTCGGAGATGAGCTTCTTCGCCATCTTAATCAGCGCCTTTTGAGCCGCATCGTCTTTACCTTCACCCTCAACGAGAGTGAAAAAGTCCTACAAACATTGAGCAAAGGATAAAGGGGTTACCACGACGAAATCCAAACTGTTGGTATTTTTTAGTAGTAAAGTTATAGAAACTACTAACCCAGAACTCGGCGAGCAGCCGGAAGCCGAGGTGGCCGTGGACGCTGTCCTCAACCATCGTGAAGTGGGCCCAAGACCTAGCAGGCCCCCTTTCACCGGTGGGGATTCCATCCTTCTTGTAGTCCACCATGCCAGGGTAAAGCTTCTTGATAAGAAGGCCAAGGACGCCTGAAGGTAAGCGCTCCCACTTTGGGCCCACCCACGTGAATGTCCTGCACATACCAAAAACATAAGTTAGATGCTTGTGATGGAAAGGTAACTAAAGTACAAGGTAACAACATTTTAATAAACCACTTACGCATCTGAGGTGACATCAAGTAAGCCATGTGACCTGCGCTCTGGAAAGCCCGAAGGACCTCGCAAGTACACCTTGCCCTCGCGCACTACGCCGAGCAAATCTAGTGGATGAGCTATCAAGAGATCCTCATCCGCCACGGCATCCTCCTCCTCCTCACTCTCCTCACGCCGCTCCTCCTCCTCCTCCTCCTCACTCTCCTCACCCTCCCAGTCCTGGTAGTCATCGTCACTAGGCACGGCATCCTCCTCCTCCAAGGGCTCCTCGGCCTGCTCCTCCTCCTCCAAGGGCTCCTCGGCCTGCTCCTCCTCCTCCTCTGACTCGGAAGACGAAACCAAGGGCAAAGGACTACTCAAGCGAGCAGGAGGCCTACCCCGGGGCCCCTTGTGGGCAACCACCTGTCTACCACGCCGTGCAGAAGTCTCCACCGTAGCGTGCCGGTCACGCTTCCTTCCAATGACCACGCTAGTCCCTTGAGCATCCTGCGCGTATAGCTTAGACACATTGCCAAGCTTGAGTGCCCGCTTCTCCTTGCCCGCCACCTTGTTCTTGCCAAGGTTGTCCTTGGAAATACTCCTCCTCGCCGCGAGTTGCTTCTCCTTGAGGCCCGGCTTCCCCTTGGAGACCGGCTTCTCCTTCCCCCCTGCCATGTCTCAATCACCTGTCATCACAAAGAATGAGTTGATTAGTACAAGTAAGAACACAATAGTAATGGATAGGCGAAAAAAAACTCATAAGAAGAAATTGCCAAAACTCATAAGAATACAACAAAATGTTCATAGAAAATATTACATCACAAATGGTTCATAGAAAATATTACATCACAAATGGTTCATAGAAAATATTACTTAAGAAATTCTAATCGACGAGTACAAAGCTTCAGAAGCCCGTGTCTACATTTTTTGGATCATAATTTGGACCAGGATCATCATCATCATCATCACTATCACGATTGTACCACCAATCTGGAACGTGGTCTAGAGGTGGCTCCTCTACATCAGGTAGGTGCATCCGTTCAAGAAGCTCCACGTCTCTCTGGTTGACAACCAGCTCAGCGGCGTCATCTTCCTCATGGTCGACTCCAATGACATCGTCGTCTTCTTCCATCTCATCGACACTAGGCAAGTTCAGGTTCCATTGGCCTGACAGCCCATCTTCCTGATAGAACTCACCCTGGTAGGTGTTCGGGTTTAGGCGTTGGTGGTAGTCGTCATCGTTAGGGGTTGGTACTTTATTACGTGGCGGTACCGTGATCACTACATCCCAGTCTATTAGACGTTTCACAGTTTTGCATGGGTACGGGAGATAAAAAAAACTTGGATGGCTTGGTGTGCTAGGATATAGACATCATCTCCCGTGTAGACGGAATCTCGCTCAACTTCGACCAACCCAATTTCAGGTCTTCGTCTCACTCTCTTTGGATTGAACCAATGGCATTTGAAGATAACATGGTTCTTCTGTTTGCCGAATTCACAATCCAGTTCAATTATTTCCATGACTATTCCAAAGTAATCAAGGTCGTCCTTCCCTTGGCATAAGACCCCGGAATTTCTTGTCCTCGGGTTTGGCCGAGTTTTCTCATGATGATCGGTATGGAAGCGAAACCCGTTCACGTCATACGACTTGTAGGTCTTGACGACATAGGGCCATGAGGTAAGTTTCTTCAACTCGGGCCTCATATTCGGGTCAGATATTCCCTACAAGTGCAATAGGAAGAAGTATGATATGTTAGTGTTGACGAAACGTCTTACACAAACATGGAATGAAACAAGGGGATATTCCCTACTTTTGCTTTGAACCACGGAATGAAACCGCCGCCGCCTTCACCCCCCTTTTTAAAAAGAACCAACTTGTCATTGTCGGTACATAGTCTTCGATGATTCCAGGTTTCTCTCTCAAATGACCTATGAACGGCAACGATCAAGAAACGGAGTTAGTCCACAAACTAGGAAATGGAAGTGTGCCGAACAATACACCATAAATTGAGCACTTACTCAATGTAGGGATCTACTTCTGTCGTGTTCTTCAAGACATAAGATGTAATGTTCGTCCACTCATCAAATGATATTTTCTTCTTCTTGGTACCACTTGATTTGCCACCGGCCCCGATGAAAATGCTAAGTTCAGGTAGATCTTCCGGGTTGGCCGTGTTGAGACGAGGCACTCGATTATGAACAGTGGTAAGATTGTCACTATAGAACTTAGTGGTGAAGTTTGACACCTCCTCGTTCAGTGTTGCCTCAGCTATGGATGCTTCGATTCTGTTTTTGTTCGTGCCTTTCAGTTGAAGGTCCTTCTGCTCTCTCTCAGTTGCAAATGTTGCATGGGATTGAACATGCCTGGTGGAAAGACAGCCTCTAGCTCGCAAATCAACTCGGGCATCTCTTCCTCTAACTGGTCAATCACCTTGATATCTAATTCTTTAGCACAAAGTCGGTGGAAGAAACATCTCAACTTTGCCAACACTACCCAAATGGCCTCATCGATATAGCCTCGAAACATGACCGGCATTATCCGCTCGATCCATACGTGATAGTCATGACTCTTGAGCCCACCTATCTTCAACCCAACCAAATTCACTCCCCTCATTATGTTAGCTGCGTAGCCATCAGGGAAGAATAGGTGGTCGAGGACCCACTGGAGAATTTCTTTCCTTTGGGCCCTTGTTGGGGTGAAACGGGCCTTTGGTTTGGACCATCTTGTTTTTACTGTGCCGGGAGGGTCCATGTTCATGTCTGGCCTATCACATAGCAGCTGCTGATCGGCTCTAGCCTTGAAATTATCCTTCGACTTCTCGAGGTCCATTAGTGTGTGCCAAAGGGCCTCGACGATATTCTTCTCAGTGTGCATTACATCAATGTTATGAGGAAGAAGGAGATCCTTAAAGTAAGGGAGCTTCCAGAAGCATGGAATGTGTGTCCACTGGTGTGTGTGTCTCCATAACCCACAAAGCCAGTCCCATCTGCATTGGGCACAAGAGCTTCTAGCTGAGCCTTAGTGGCGACACCATCCATGGTAGGTATTGGTACATGAGCATCAACAACTAAATCTTTCAAGAACTTCTTTTTGTCTCTCTTGAATCTATGACCAGGTTTAAGGTACTGTCGATGCTTATCAAAACAAGAATACTTGTCGCCCTTCTTCAGCCAAACGAAAGTCATAGCCTGCATGCAGATTGGGCAAGGCCACTTCCCGTGCGTACACCATCCGCAGAATATCGCGTGTGCCGGCAAGTCATGCAGGGACGTGTGGTACCAGACGTGCATAGTGAAGTGCTGCTTTGCTACGGCGTCGTACGTCCGTACCCCTTCTTCCCAGGCAAGCAACAAATCATCCACCAACGGCTCCATGTACACACTCATATTCTTCCCCGGATATTCAGGCCCTGGAATTATCAGCGATAAGAACATGTTTTGTCGTTGCATGACGACGCCAGGGGGAAGATTCAGCGGAATGACAAACATCGGCCAACAACTATAGTTGCAAGAAGACATACCATATGGGTTGAACCCATCTGTTGATAAGGCAACTGCTACACTCCTGTTATTGCCGGCTTTTGTGGGATACTTCTTAATGAATTCCTGCCATGCAACACCATCAGACGGATGTACCATCTTCTCAGGACGATACCTTTTCCCATCTATCGGCCATCTCATTTGTTGGGCAGATTCGTTGGTCATAAAAAGCCGTTGGATCCTCGGTATGAATGGAAGATACCGAAGGATCTTTTTGGCTACTGTGAGCTGCGTCTTCTGACCCTCACCGTTGTCGACCTCCATATACCTAGAGGACTTGCACTTGAGACAGTAATTTTCATTGATGTGTTCTTTTCTCAATAACATACAACCCTTTGGACAAGCATCTAACGGCGTATAATCCATCTTAAGTGATTTGAGGATTTTCTTCGACTCGTACATGTTCTTTGGCAGAATATGTGACTCCGGTAGAAGAGAGGCAATAACATGCAGGAATGCATCAAAGCAATTAATGCTTACATGATACTAGGACTTGACAGCCATTAGGCGACTTATGGAATCAAGTTGAGAAACTTTGGTATGGGCGTGGAGGGTTTTTTGCGAGGCAAACAAAGTATCATAGAACTCCTTTGTGCTCTTTTCCCCCTCCCCATCTGCATGTTCGGTTGGAATTTCAGGTGCACGTGCATCAGCGAATTGATCTAGCATTCTATCAGCCCTAGTATCAAAAGCTGTTGATGCGTCCACCGTGCGCTGTCGCGCGACCTTCTTCCCTCGAGATGCACGCTCTCCATGCAAAGTCCAACGATGGTAGTTTGGCATATACCCAGACTTGGCAAGGTGAAAACCCATCTCCCCCTTTGTTTGGCGACGACCGTTTTTGCAACATTTGCAAGGGCACCAAGTTGACGCAGGGTTTTGTCTAAATGCAAACTCCAGAAACTCTTCTGTCTTACTCAGCCATTCATCAGACATCTGACTCACACCGGCTCGGCCACTATACATCCAATCACGATCCTCCATCTCCAAACTGATTAATGCAGACATATATATTTAACAAAAAGATCCATGCATCACTAATTTAATTATTCACAAAACTATAGATTTTACGCGTTGAATGCGCTCACCTATATCTACTAGGTAAAGCTTAGGCTATCCCACCCGAGTATGTGCAGCTTGTGTTCGTTTCCATGTCCTACTCCTATCCAAGACAGAATTTCGGCAGCACCTCCCCGCTGCTCTCCCAATACACGTCTCGACAAAGTTTCGAAAGATTGTGTATCCGGAGAACAACATGGGAGGCACGACCGAAATTCTGTCTCGGATAGGAGTAGAACATGGAAACGAACACAAGCTACACATACTCGGGCTGCCCAAAATGTGGACAATTCGAAACGGCCACGGTTATAAAAGATATAGCTCTTTGTATATAAACATATACCCTGGACAAGGTGTATACATAAATATATACAAACAGCTCTTTATATATAAACATATACCCTTGACAAGGTGTATACATAAATATATATAAAGAGTTTCATCTTTATAACGATAACTCTTCCGAACGGGAGACTCCTAGGGTTACGCGACTTGTTTGGTGAGCTACAAAATAATGCAACCTAGCAAGAGGAGAGGAAAAGCGTCATTACCCTCGAAGCGTGACCGATAAAAAGACAGGGAAGTAGCTCCTGCCCGAGCCCTGCCCTACAACGACGCTCCCGTCGTCAACCTCGCTGCATACCCTGTAGAAATGAATGAACAAATAAGTGCAGAAAGAAAATTAAAAAATTACTAAGCTTACTAACCCTAAACAGCAACTAGTAAGCTAACTAAGAACCTAACCCTAAACAGCAACTACTAAACTAACTAAGCAACAAACCCTAAACAGAAACTACTAAACAACTAAGCTAACTAAGCAACTAAACTAACCAGCAGCTAAAAACTGAGTAAACAAAGCAAGAAAAAAATTAAAACTCGTTACCTAGATCACTGGATCTCGTGGCAGGAGGTTGAGCAGCGGCAGGGCCAGCAGGTGGACGTCGTGGTAGAGGTGGAGGAGCGGCAGCGGCAGGTGGACCTCGTGGCAGAGGCGGCAGCGGCGACGAAGAGGCGTCAGTGGCGACGCGGGGGAGGCGGCAGAGCCGCGCGCTCGCGGTGGAGGCCGGCGAGCTGCTAGCCCGAGCCTCCCGCCATTGCTCCGGCTGCGGCTAGGGTTAGGGCTCGTGGCGGCGGGGGGCGAGCAGCGGCCCCGGATTCGCGGCGGTGGGGGGTGGCGGCGGACGGGAAGAGGTTGCGGCGGCGGAAAAGGGAGCGCTGGCGGCGGGGTCGGCGTGGGTGAGGGTGGCGGCGGCGGCGGCGAGGTGGGGTGGGGATTTGGGCGCGCGGGCAGCGGGGTGGATTGGGGAAATTTGGTCGTTTCGGCGGCCAAATTTCCATTAAGTCCCCGCGCCCGCATTTTTTTTTTTTGCCGAGCAGTCCTCTTCGCCGAGTATCGAACTCGGCGAAGACCATCTGTTTGCTGAGTGTGTATCTTCGCCGAGCGTGCTACCCGGCGAAACCGTTTTATGGTTCATCATTTTATCTTATATAATTTTTTCTTTTATTTTTTTATAATAAAATTTTATAATGTGTACAACCAAACTATTATCCATATATTATTAGACACCACCTATGTTTTGGTGAGGTTCCGACACCCCGAAGCCCCCGGTTCAGTCGAAACCCCCCCACATTAGACCGGAAGTCGACCGTGTCGTCTACCCCTTCGACGGGCGTCGAAAGGGGTAGCTCCAAGGACTTTTATACTTGGTTGTGTTTGGGTGGGCCATGTGAACATAATCTATCTATACCTAATAATAATAAAAGCATTAAGACTTATTCTCGTACGTCGTTAAAATACCCCTTAAAGTTCGCAACAATTACCCACCACTGCCACCTGTAAGTTACCAACCGCTTCGTTTATTTTTCGTCCATCAAACTCAATAGGCCAATTTTCGACCGGCATCTCCGCCGTCAGAGAAGGTGCGGAGCTTGCATCCACTAAATCGAGCACGACGCCGCTCACCCCCGTCACGGTGGAGTACGAGCCATCTCCGCCGCCAGGGAGAAGGTGCCGGCAAAGGCGCAGCTCGACCAGCCACACGCATGAATAAAGCTCCAGCCAGTTCCATCCATGAAGGCCGCGAGTCTGGGACCGTCTCTGAAGGCCCTCGCCATGTTCTGCACGGTCGCCATCCCGACCTTGCCGCTGTTCTCCCTGTCGTGTCGCCCGCTCTCCTGTAAATCTGCCTCCGCCACTGGCTCACCGCTCCGGTCGTCCGGGCTGCTGCGCACTCAGATCCGTGAGGAACCCTCTCTCTGACGCCTCAGACTTCCGGCTCCGCCCCGTCAGATCCGTGCTTAAAAAGGGACACCCGGCTCCGCTCATGGTGCCATGCTGCCGGTGGAAATTGGCACAATAAAACATATCCGCATTGTTTTTACTAAGTAGTCTCTGTCTGAAGCTGCTGGTTGATTTCAGAGGGTTTGTGACCTTACAATTCTTGAGCTGCAACTTGTGCATGTCGCGGAGGGTGATCTTGAATCATTACCTTGCAAATGCCCTCCTCTTGAGGAATTAACAATTAAATCATGAGAACCTTTCGTGTCCTTGCCGATTGGCCATCAACTAAGCAGGCTGGAGCATTTGTCTCTTGGTGATGGCACCCCGGTGGAGAAATTTCAGATCGGGCCAACCTGAGGAAAATTTCCCACAGTATACAGAAGGTCTCCTTGAAGGCTTGAATATCTGGGGAGACATACAGGTTTGTTCAAGCGATGTAGTGTTTTTATCTTCCTTTTAATTCATTTGTCGTACAGTGGTATTACATTGCAATATGGAGGGACATGCCTACTTGCAGCCAATGATTTTGTGGCGAGGTAATGGTAACGTTTCATAACTGAGAATCTGAGATGTTAACAAATGGCTGCTATTAGGGTTGCACAATGGACATCCTAATCGAGATGTTTACAAATGTACAGACCAAGTCTTGGATAGTATTGTATTGAGATGAGTTATTGGGAATCTCTGGGATATGTGAGTGGGCATGGTACATAAATTGCAGCAATGTTTAGGAACATATCTTTAAGGAGCACAAACAAAACATAGTTGTACTGGATACATAAATTTAAGTACCACTCCACCAAGGGTATCCTGGAATCGGAATATACTTTTCAAGCTCTTGATTTGTCTTGTGTAATTTTAAGAGACCAATTTATTATCCACATCTGTAGGAGTTCTTGTCATGGAAGAAACATGTTGAACCAGAGGGGATACATGATTGGCTGAGTCTGCCAGCTTCTGCTCCCTTGGCAAACAGCACTCGTGGAGATCAGGCTTGTGATAGTTTTCAAAGGAGGAAAGGAAATTATGGGACGGTGGTAATAATAACCGAGCTACTGAGCTAACAAAAGATGATGGTACATTTGATATAGTTTGCCATTGGGATAAGATAGAAAAGTTTTTAGATCATTCCGTAACATCAAAGGTTCACGGAGTATCCAAATATATTTTACGAGAAAAGGTTGTAGGTGTTTGACTGGCTGCGAATGTCCGGCACTACCAAATCGTTTCCGTCGCCGGTGCACCCAGAGCACCGGCCTGCACCCCCCACCATTAAGGTCATTACTCACCTCCGTCTCGCTCTATCACGCCGCCTAAGGGCATGACAACTCAGGTGTCAGGGAAGAAGAAACAAGGGCAGAGGTGAGGAAGAAGAAGAGGATAAGATGGGTCGTACGAGTGGGGACCACCGGTGAGCGCGTGTCATGCATCGAGAGTGGACACAGTCACCTGGTAAAGAGCTGCTTCACTACATAATACCCATATGAAGGATGAAGTATGGAGTTAATGAGAATTTACTTTATGTGTCTCTATGATGTAGATTTTTCTCTCCCGTTGCAGCGCACGGGCACATTTCCTAGTTATATTATTAAAACAACAAACAACCAACGGTGTAGATTTGTTACGCTAAAACTAAGATGTATAAACGGTACAGATTTATCAACCACGTAAGAAGGCAAGAACGGATCTAAAAACAAGGAGATCGATCCAATCTACCGTGTCTGACAATGTTGCACTATACATGGACTCTTCTCTACGTTTTCCTATTCAAATACGAAGGCTAGCCTTGCCAAAAGGAAGTACGACTCCTAGCAATCAATGGATGCTTGGCGGACTCGCGTTTATTTGTCCCAGCATAATCGACGGCGATCGATCTGCCGTCTAGGCCCGCGGCAGACATCGGAGAGGAGGCCATCTGCAAGTACTCGACCAGGCGACGTCCCTACAACAGTTTGCCCCGGTCGGACAAAGGTATCAGCCAGGAGAGCGCCGATCTCACGTCCTACAACTCGCCGGAGGCACCGGCCGGGGAGGGCGATCTCACGTCCTATAACTCGCGGGCTGCAGATTCTTGCCGGATATAGTTGGCCAAGACCATAGTAGGTTGATCCATCAGCTTCCAAGGAGCAGCCGTCCAGATTACATTAGGTGCGTGTCGGCCGGCGTGAGTCACGCAGATTGTTCTCGATGTATATATGGTCACGGCGAAACCATGCAGGTACACATCCGATCTCTTCCTGAATCCAATTGATTCACGAACATTTTCGTAAATTGATTCACTAGCCAGCCTTCAGCGTGTACAAGAGAAATAAAAGAATCTTCTTCACTGTGGCCTTTCTTCAGAAGTTGTCTACACATGTGATCTAACGGCAGCTATCGGCGGAAGTTTGTGCTGTCACCGGCGCCATTCGTACAGCCATCCAATATGACAAGAGTACGTAATATGTATTTTTGTGCATTTACCAATAAAGTATCTTGACTGTCTATGTCGACAAGGTTCATAATACTTTGTGATTTCAGAGCTGCTATTGAAAAGACTTTTCACGCAGATTGTTCTCAATGTATTGTCATGGCGAAATCATGTGCACATCCGATCTCTTGACCTGAATCCAATTGATTCACTAACCTTTATAAATTTATTCGCTAACCAGCTTCAGGATTTTGATTGATTTAGCATGTACAAGAGAAATAAAAGGGCCTTTCTTCAGAGGTTGTTTACATCTAACGGCAGTGATCGGCGGAAGTTTGTGCTGTCACATGCGCCATTTGTACAGCCACCCAATACGAAAAGAGTAGGTGATATAAATTTTTGTGCATGCACCAATAATTTAGAAGAATATTGTTGTATATACTTTGTGATTTCAGGAGCTGCATGGCCAGGGACTCATGTCACAATGACATGCATGTATGGGCTCAGATGGTGGTGACACGAAACAGGTTTGGATTCTTTTTTTTTTTGCTGATCCGCTGAAACTGTACATATGTGTATTACACGTTCTTCGTTCAGCTGCTAAATATTTTGTCTTAGTTTACATCATACGATATGAATTTGAAAATATACCGCTCTGTAATTAATATCGAGGCAGAGGTTAAGCTCTAAATCATTAATGCAGAAATTTGTCGAGTGGTCACAAGAGATTTGGAGATTGAAGAAAAGGATATCAGTATGCTTCTTTTTTTAAGCCTCGCCTCTTCCTTCTAATTGAACAAAATACATTAAAGATTTGTTCCAAGTATATATCAGTTGAAGTTTTCAGTAAAATAAGTTTACCAAATACTTTTACTCCGTACGTGTAGTAATATTTCCCCCAGTATTAGTGCTGCTACTGACCAAGACTAACTGAATTTTGTTTTCTAGGATGTGTTTAAAATAACTGATACATCTGTAGTTGATTTCCTAACATTGAAATTGGAGATGCCGCGGTTCCATATTGTTCTCAAGGTCAAATGTAAATAGTTTGGTTACAAGGAACATATGCAGCTACTCTCGCTCTTTGGTCTGGACAGTCGTCAGATCTGATAATAATAGAAAGCTTCATTTCCCTTAACGTTTAGAGGTTCATCAATTGCTCCAAAGAGTTCATCTTTATCGTAATGCTACCAAATCTGTACGTATCTTTGGTTTTCCTCACAGTATAACTTTTTGTGGAAGCGAGCACGTATTTATTCAGGAACATATATTCAACCTTTTGTAGTTTCTGTTGCATGTGCAGATAATATAGTCTCTACTCCAGTTAGACTTGAAAGGCTGGATATTAATGAAAAATTTCAGATTTTGTTGGCGAGGTTGCATCAACAAATATGTTTAGCGGATATCAGTATAACAATAAAGGTACGTATAGTTTCAAGTTTGTATTTGCTTGCAGCATTAAGTTTTTTTTTCAGTTTTTAAGTTGTGGCATGACACCATCACTGAAAAGAATTAACCAAGGAAATATATGTGAATGACAGAAGAAATTACAATACTTAAAGGAGCTGATGATGTTGACTGACTTGGACACTGTGAGATGAATGTAAGCGGATGAGTTTTTAGAATGTGGAGCTATGAAGATTTAAAAAAAAATCAGTGTCTATAGTAGAAAATGGAGAGTATTAGACTATTAGTTCCATAGACTCGCCACTGCCTTGATGCTAATGAACAGCGCTGACTGAATTTTGTTTTCTAGGATGTGTTTAAACTAACAATAAATCTGTATTTGATTTCACTACTTTGATAGGAATTCCTAGAATTGCATGAGTAATTCAAAGTGAAGGATGTCTGGACGGCAGGGCGCCATGTGAGGAGCGAGGTAGAGCGATTCTATATTGGACTCAAGGTGAACTCTACGCAGTTTTGTTCCAAGGGATAAATCCTGTGACTATGGATATATATAGACTTGACAGCCGGCAGATCGTTCAACTAGGATTATAAAATCTTCATTTTTCGGTAATGTTTAGAGGTTGATCAATTGTTTCAAAGAATTCCATATTATCATAATCTCTACCAAACCAATGTACATATCGAGTTTGGTTCTCCTCAGAGCATAAGTCTTTATGGTAAGCAGAATGTATTTATTGAAGAACATCTGATGAAATTATTCTGCCTAAAGGCAACTATAATCCAACTATGATATTTGTGCAAATCTGGGTACCCGTAAACAAAATTGCCGCCATAAATTGCTTGACATGAGGCAATGTTGTTGGGTACGTACCCTCGCACTAAGGAGTGCAGATAAACATATCAGATGTAATAAAACTTTAGGATGTCTAAACAATACTATTTTGACAAGCCGTGACTCTTGGTCCAAATATATAGTGTTGGGGTTCTATTATGAGAATGAATGAGAAATGCATATTCGTTGAATTTCAAGTGGCAGTGGGTTATTTAAATCTTGAAAGATTATACAGAATACATATTCCTTTTTTAGAAAACTGTAGTGGTACATCATAAATGCACGCTGAACATAAAACACACAAACCAAAATATTTTGAAATCTAAATTGAAATAAATATGATAGGAAAATATAAATCGTCATTCTAGCCGCGCAAATGCGCGGGCCACCCCGCTAGTTAACCTGATTTGGCCTCATGTTATCACATGGTTCCATCCGTCGCACCCGAAATGGTGGTTTCCACATAGAAGAGCATAACCTTCGAGTGGGATAAGTGCGGTTTGTGAAGGCGGTCACACCTCGGAGCCTCGATATCTCCATAGCAAACTACCACCACAACCTAATGCATATATTAGGGCACCACCTATGTTTTGGTGAGGTTCCGACACCCCGAAGCCCCCGGTTCCGTCGAAACCCCCCACAGTAGACCAGAAGTCGACCGTGTCGTCTACCCCTTCGACGGCGTCGAAAGGGGGTAGCTCCAAGGACTTTTATACTTGGTTGTGTTTGGGTGGGCCATGTGAACATAATTAACCTGATTTGGCCTCATGTTATCACATGGTTCCATCCGTCGCACCCGAAATGGTGGTTTCCACATAGAAGAGCATAACCTTCGAGGGGGATAAGTGCGGTTTGTGAAGCCGGTCACACCTCGGAGCCTCGATATCTCCATAGCAACCTACCACCACAACCTAATGCATATATTAGGGCACCACCTATGTTTTGGTGAGGTTCCGACACCCCGAAGCCCCGGTTCCGTCGAAACCCCCCCACAGTAGACCAGAAGTCGACCGTGTTGTCTACCCCTTCGACGGGCGTCGAAAGGGGGTAGCTCCAAGGACTTTTATACTTGTCTGTGTTTGGGTGGGCCATGTGAACATAACTAACCTGATTTGGCCTCATGTTATCACATGGTTCCATCCGTCGCACCCGAAATGGTGGTTTCCACATAGAAGAGCATAACCTTCGAGGGGGATAAGTGCGGTTTGTGAAGCCGGTCACACCTCGGAGTCTCGATATGTCCATAGCAACCTACCACCACAACCTAATGCATATATTAGGGCACCACCTATGTTTTGGTGAGGTTTCGACACCCCGAAGCCCCGGTTCCGTCGAAACCCCCCCACAGTAGACCGGAAGTCGACCGTGTCGTCTACCCCTTCGACGGGCGTCGAAAGGGGGTAGCTCCAAGGACTTTTATACTTGGTTGTGTTTGGGTGGGCCATGTGAACATAATTAACCTTATTTGGCCTCATGTTATCACATGGTTCCATCCGTCGCACCCGAAATGGTGGTTATCACATGTTATCACGAACAACTAACAAATTAATTAAAACCTACAATCTTCTCATCAAATATCTTCTCCTCCAGCCGATCCCATGCCAGATGGACCTCCAAAGCAGTGGCCTCCCGTCCTGAAGAACGGACCCGGGTCGACGACCTGCTCCACATGGATTAGGATAGTATGAACCAGTGACGGTTTTGTCGTGGTTGAGTAGGGGGCGTCAAACTCAGACGGTGGAAGCTCAGGCTCTGGCACCTCCACATCGTAGACGGGAGGAACTTCTGATGGATTCTTCATCCACGCCATCACACTCAGGTACCAGCTGTCTTCCGGCTTGAGCATTTCCACAAGCTGCCCACCTAGCCTGTTGATGAACTGGTTCACGACTTGGGGCTCCCACACCTCCCGTGGGAACCTCTCAAACCTCAGCTTCGTTAAGTACGGCAGCTCCGATGGCCGCCCTCCATGCCCACGATGCCAGCGGCTCATCGTGAGCATCTCCCCGTTGACCGCGAGGCCGGGGGAGGCATGGAGGACGCGAGTGCAGTCCTCGCTGAAGCAGAATCGCACGAAGAAGTCGAATGGCGGCGCGCAAACCTCCACCTTGACGTGGCGGCGGTCCACACCGCACTGCACCACCACCGCCCCCACGACCGTCGCCATCAGTGCGCGCCCGCTCCACTTCTCCTCCAGCTTGACCATGCCGGGAGTGCGAGACAACACACAGTGCCCACGCTCGGAGTCTTCAAGCCCACTCCACATCCTTCTCCTGAAACTATCTACGACGGAGTAAATGTTGCAATGGGCGAATTTGTGTGTAAAAGATCAGTGGCCGGGGGGTCTTTTATAGCCTTCCCACCAGCTACCCCGCCCAAAATTTCCCGCCCAAAATTTCCCGCCAAAAAAAAACCCGCCAAAATTTCCCGCCGAAAATTTTACCACCCAAATTTTTTGCAGGTCGTGTAATAAAGAACATAAAATACTGTGCGACTAAACACATCGATGAACAAATCAAACGGTTTCCCCGAGCTACAGTCGCACACTGGCTGCGATATCACATGCAGTGTGCGACTGAGCTCGGGAATCCGGATGATTTGTGTTGGACGCCACGAATTAATCCGAATGAAAAATAAGTTGTGTTGAAAACCTAAATATAGCTGAAACAAAACACACGGTTTCCCCTACCTACAGCCCTACACTGATTCACGGTTGAATGTCGTTGCATTCATTGTAGGGCATAGCTAGGGAACCCGAATGTTTTGTGTTTGAGCACAAGGTAGAATATATGAGTGAGTAACCTGGGAAACAAAACACACGGTTTCCCCTAGCTACAGCCCTACAGTGATTCACGGTCGAATGTCGTTGCATTCACTGTAGGACGTAGCTAGGGAACCCGAATGTTGTGTGTTTGAGAAGAATGAGTGAGAAAGCTGGCTGAGAGGTGCCGTATTTATAGGCGAGCTTAGGGATGAGGAGCTGGCGCCATCTGAAAATAACCCTAAAAATTGGCTCCATTTCGCCGAGAAAGACACTCGGCGAAGGCCTCCACATCGGCGAAGAATTGGCGCCATCTAAAAATAATTCTCCCGCCCACCAGGTTTGCTGAGGGCAGCTCCCGGCGAAGACGGACACCCGGCGAAGAAATGGCGCGGAACGAAATTTTCGTTCCCGCCCATGTCTTCGCCGAGTGCCTTCCACCGACACACTCGGCGAAATGGCGCGGGAAACCAAATTTTTTCCGCGCCATTTCTTCGCCGAGAGCCGGCCACCGACAAACTCGGCGAAATTTTGAAGAAAAGGCGGCAAAATTTCAAAAGTTTCGCGCGCAATGTTCGCCGAGTTCTTTTCTCGGCGAAGAAAAGCGATCCCGTCTTTGCCGGCGGTGGCACTCGGCGAACTTGGCGCATCGCCGCGGAAATTTTGGGCCCACTGGCAGGCGCCACGTGGTCATCCATTTCGCCGAGATCATTGTTTTGCCGAGTGTTTTCGTGGACGTTCGCCGAGCGTGATGTCTTCGCCGAGCGCTTTTTCCACGGAGTACCGGCGAAATGTGTGTTCGCCGAGTTTCTCAGAGTTCGCCGAGGTTCTTCCGCGAGGTGTCGGCTTAGACGCTCTTCGCCGAGTCCCCCCGACATTTTGCACTCGGCAAAGCCGAGACAACTCGGCGGAGAGCAATTTTCTAGTGGTGACAGGTGCTACAACTTGTAATCCAGAGAGGCTAAAGAAAAAAAAGAAGACCTTTGCTAATTCTCAGCTGTCTGATTTCTATTTCGTGCACAGTCACTTTTCTGGCCGTCCGTTCTTGCTCTGTGATTCGTGCGTGTGTGTCCTCTGTTCTCTATCCACGCGTCTCAGAGAGAGGCGGAAGCGGCGACGAGCTTCGTCTCAGCCCCGCGTCCGCTCATGGCGTCGATCCGGGGAGGGGATGGAGGGCGGCGACGACGTCGCCGACGAATCAGGTAGCTCCCTAGCCCATCTTCCCCCTCCCGCGCTGCGCGCTTGGCTGTTTTCCTCTCTGTCTGCGGGATTCGAGCCGCGAGTTCTGTCGGATGCGGATGTCGTTGTAGTCGCCCGTCGCCGCCGGCGAACGAGCGCAGTCCCTCCCCCTCACCGCTGTTGGCGAGCTAGTGCTGTTAGGTTTTGTGCTCGTCGAGCATCTTTTGTTAGCTGTTAGGGAGAGTGTTGGCCGAGTTCGTCGCCAGATCTCCACATCTAACGATGTTTCTGCTCTGAAAATCGACAACCTATACTCTGTAGGCTGCGAGCTATCAGCTATTTTTTGTGGTGTGGTGCGTTTGTGCTGTAGCCAGGGGATGATTTGTTGCGCTTCTGAAATGTATTCATGCTCGCGCGCCAAGGAGTGTTTTGATGTGAACCCCGATGTATTTTGTGTTGGTTGCTTGTTGTTAGCTCAATTTCACCACCGGGACACCGAGTTCAATCTAGGGTATCCAACCTCTCACACACATCCTAGTGTTTTCGTCAGTGTTGTTTGTACTGGCAATCATATTGGTGGTGGGGAGAGGCAATATTGAGTATATGTTCCTTCTCATTTTGGTATATTTTTCCTATGTAGAGGGCACCCTGCATCAACTGATTTTATGGATGATCACATCGATGTTGGGTATAGCGAAGGGCACAGTTTATCCAGCGACTGCGATGTTAGTTCGTTTGATCATCTCTTTTTTGCAGTCTTGTTTTTTCAATACTATGACTAATATGTGTAGCAAGGTTCTCTCTCTCTCTCTCTCTCTCTCTCTCTCTCTCTCTTACTCTCTTGCTCTCTCTTGCTCTCTGAATCTCTCTCGGAATTTCTCTCTCTCTGTCAATTGTAGATGTGCTTCATGCCTCTCTCTCTCTGAATCTCTCTGAATTTCTCTCTCTCTGTCTCTGTAGATGTCCATCATGCCTCTCTCTCTTTCTCTCTCTCTAGGTGTTGTAGATGTGCTTCATGCCTCTCTCTCTCTGAATCTCTCTCTGAGCATCTCTCTCTCTGTCTATGTAGATGTGCTTCATGCCTCTCTCTCTCTAGGTGTGGTTCCTGCCTCTCTCTCTATCTCTCTCTGTATACTCTATCAATTTTTCATCTCTGAATCTCTCTCTCTGTTTTTGATTCAGTCTCTCTCTCTCTCCATCTTTCTCTCTCTTTTTCTATTTGATTTTCGCATCTTCATGTCTCTCTTTGTATGTAGCTTTATGCTTCTCTCTCTCTCTCTCTCTCTCTCTCTCTTACTAGTTTCAGTATTATTTATCTCTCTCTTGCTGGACACCCAAGTTCATGCTCAGCATACACTAGATATTAGAAACAGCTGATGTCCTATATATGTATTTCTCTAAATTGTCTAGCTACGGCACACTGATTTATCCTCTGATATGAACTAATAATACATGAAGAGAGCGGATGTCCTATATATGTATATCTGTTTTTCATACTACATAGTAGTGGAGTGTGTCATTTTTGGCATGAGCCCTTTTCGTTTCAACACCTTTTTCATTATTTATCGAACTGTTATAACCATGTACAAAACGAAATTAGTTTCTGATGTGTGAGAGAACCCTGTAGGTGAGAAGTATAACTACCGCATCTAGTTTTAGCTTTGAATCTGTTTTGTTGTTCCTCTTCTGGTTTATCTGAATGTTTGTTTCTATTTGTTAGTGCAGCGTATCCCCAAGGAAATTGTACCAGTTCTCGACATCCCTGAGGCAGGAAATGCAGCTCTCATGAAAGAGCTGTTCGGTGTCGGCCACAGGTTATCTTCGTACTACACGGCCAGAGATGGAAGAGTTTGCTTCGAGAATGGATGGCCAAATTTTGCAACTGTGAATGGTTTGGTAGAGGGGATGGATGCGCTTATCCTCTTCCACAAGAACGACAACAACTTCCTCATGGTCACTTTTGATGCTCTGTAGAACATCAAATATGGGTGGGTTTTTAGTGCTTTGTTATGGTATCTATGTCCTTGTCGTGGAATGTAATGCCAGGTCATGCTATGGCGTAATCTTACTAGTAAAATGCAGAAACTATATATCCTCTGCTATGGTTTGTATCTTTACTATTCCAACTCTCTAAACACGAGAGTTATGAAGTTGAAATCCATCTATATATGTGTTTTATGCGAACTCTCTATTATACGAGAGCTATGAAGTTGGCACTGAATCTACTATCTATTTGTCTCACTAGTTGTGTCTGTCTTTAACATTTCCTTTTTCTCTACCGCATGTTTTCCTCTGATTTTTCATGTGCATACTGAATCTACTATCTGGTTCAGCTAATCAAGCATAATGAAGCTGCAGAGCAAGTTTTTGGAGTAAATAGCAATGAAGCATGAAGAACGGAGCACACAAAGGAGGAGCTCGATCACTGGATCCTTAAGTAACAACCCAGTTCGTACTGAAGATTTTTGGCAAGGTTTTCTTACCTGAAGAACGTAGGCCTTGTGTCTGTCCAGGTTAGCATCCCCCGTCAGATCTCTTGTTCCAGTCTTCAGGATCTTCAGGATTTTTCATCTAGAGTTGGGTTTTCTCTCCCTAAATCTCACATCCAGTTAGTGTGTATCTCTCTCCTTTTGATCACCACCTGCCCCTTTTGTGTGTTTTCCTGTTGTT
Organism: Poa pratensis; assembly: GCA_947311845.1. Lineage (NCBI taxonomy): Eukaryota > Viridiplantae > Streptophyta > Magnoliopsida > Poales > Poaceae > Poa > Poa pratensis. The sequence goes on along the minus strand of CAMZMU010000107.1, from coordinate 108,578,097 downwards.
CCCCACGACAACGAGTCCCAGCCGAGGCAGAAGGCCAGTTCAGTCGAGGCACAAGGCCTCACAATACAAAAAGGCTCAGTTTAGTTTTCAGTTTCAGCTTTTTTTTTTGGGTACGGGTTGGGCTAAACAACAGGTGCGTGACCGTTAAGTACACTAGCTGGGCCGTGCATCTGAACGAATAGAGCAGTCAAACAGATTCCTCGCGGGGGAAGGGTGCGGACAGATTTTTGAATCTGTCAAACTGACAACAGACGACGTGGCAGTGTCTGATTCGTTACAAAAATCTGTCTGTGCACGAAATCTAAATCAGCTAGCTGACAGTTAGACAATCCCAAAAAGAAACCGTACGTCCTAGGTAAACACGGTATATAGCCATACGCGCTTAGGTTAACCCTCTACGCCGTCTTGTTTGATCCCCAACAACCTACGGACCATCTGCAGGCAAGCTAGGGCACCATGGACGAGGAGCCTCGGCCACGCAAGAAGGCTCGGGCAAGCAAGAAAGCCGCGCAGGCAAGCAAGAAGGAGAAGGCGGCACAGGCAAGCAAGAAGGTGGCGCGGCCAACCATGAAGGGCAAGGTGGCGCGGCCAACCAAGAAGGCTCGGCCAAGCAAGAAGGCGGCGCGGCCAACAAGCAAGAAGGCGGCGCGTAGTTTCGGCGAGCCCACTGGCCTGACGGCACTCGCGCTCCGCCTAGCCAACACGTTCTCCGAGGGCAAGAACATAATATTCTCGCCGTTGTCCATCTACAGTGCGTTGGGCCTAATGGCGGCTGGCGCTCGGGGCTCAACCCTTGACGAGCTCCTCGCCGTGCTGGGTGCGTCGTCGCGAGAGGAGGTTGCCGAGCTCGTTCGCCGCGTGGCAGAGAGCGCCCTCACCACCGACAAATCCGGGCCACTCATCGTCACATCCGTGTGCAGCGTGTGGCATCACGAAGGACTGATGCTGAAGCCGGCCTACCGGGACACCGCCGTCGAGTCCTATAAGACGGAGGCACGCGCCGTCGACTTCCAGGTTAGTGCAAACTAAACTAATATCTTGCACACGCAACTGTTCTCTATCTTAGTTGTAGATCTATGTTGGGTACGTTGTGATATATGGAACGATCTCTATACACGCAGGCAAATTTAGAGGCTGCAAGGGAGGAAATCAACAACTGGATCACAGAGGCCACGAACAAGCTCATCACGTCCCTTCTCCCTCCAGGCTCGGTGCACCAAGACATCAGGCTCGTGCTTGCCAGCGCCATCTACTTCAAGGGAAAGTGGGAGGATCGCTTCCACAAGAGCCTCACAAAGGATGCTGAGTTCTACTGTCTCGATGGCAGCACCGTCAGCGTGCCTTTCATGACCGCCGGGAAACTTCCCACTAGTGCCAGGGAGAAGAATTTCCCTTGGGGCGAAAAAGAAGTCAAGTACTTTGTTGCCTACTATGACGGGTTCAAGGTGCTCAAGCTCCCTTAGCAGGCGGCGAACGGCTCTAGGTAATCGATGTGCGTCTTCCTCCCCAACGCGCATGATGGCTTGCCTAGCCTGGCCGACGAGATGACATCCGGCGGCAAGGGTTTTCTGTTCGACCACTTGCCCAAAAACCGAACGAGCGTCTGCAAGCTTCTGCTCCTCAGGTTTAAGTTGTCCTACTCCTGCAGCTTGAAGAACGCTCTCAAAACCTTAGGGCTCCGAGCAGCATTCTGCAAAGAGGCCGATTTGTCTGACATGGTGGACAGCTCGGGCCAGGGCATGAAGCTGCAGATGGGTGTTCCACAACGCGGTCGTCGAGGTGAACGAGGAAGGAACCGTGGCGGCAGGCCGATTTGTCTGACATGGTGGACAGCTCGGGCCAGGGCATGAAGCTGCAGATGGGTGTTCCACAACGCGGTCGTCGAGGTGAACGAGGAAGGAACCGTGGCGGCTGCTTCCTTTGCCTCAACCATGATTCTGTACAATCAAATACCAAACAGTTGCACGAGATCCTCCTATTCCCCCTCCTAGGCCTTTTGCCTCCTCCCCAAAAACCCAAATCCCCTCGTTTCCGTCCCCGCCGACGGCCGATTCGGCGGTCTCCCTCCTCTCCGGTCGCCGTTGTGGCGGTGGGAGAGTGGGGAGACCCCGGATCTGTGCCCGAGGCATGTATATAGTAGTGTAGGGTTTCGTGGTGGCGCCGGAGAGGTGGTGACTGCGGCGGCGCCGTGGAATAAAGTAGCGGGAGCTCGATTCCCACCTCGGTGGCTCTCTGCGGGGCGCCGGCGGCGAGTTCCCGGTGTTCGTTCCTCCTGGATCGCTGGATCCAGTGAGGCTTCTGTCTCCGAGCTGGGTCGGCGACGCGAAGACGGCGGCCTGCTGGTGGAGTTTTTGTCCCTTGTTCCTCTCTTCGTCGCGGGCGGGTGCGCTCTGACCTGTCTGTGGAGGATCTGGGGGTGGTGGTGGTGGTGGGGGTGCGGCCTACTCCCGGCGGTGGTCGTCGGTGGTCGTGCTCGCCTGAAGCAGAGCATTCGAGGGTTGGGGTGTCTCTGTCCACAGGCCGGCCGTGGTGGCGAGGTGTGGAAGGGATGCTGGCTCTCTGCTCCACGCGCGGTGGTGTTGCCCTGGCGCGAGTGGAGTATTTCTGCAGCTGTTCTTGGAAGGTTTCTTGCAGGTTTGCTCTCTGGTTCTCGCCGGAGGTCGCGGCCTGACCGTCGGACTGAACCGGGGCGTCGCCCCCGCCGATGCAGCTTCCGCCGTCTTCAGATCCGCCGTCCGCGACGGGTGGCTACTGCGGCGAATTCAACGAGGTGTTTCCTCTACAGGTTCTGTCCGGCGACCGAGCTACGGCTCTCGGTGCCTTCGCTTCCCCTTCCGGTGGTGCGACGGCGGCGGAGCGAGCGGTAGCGGACACGAAGAAGAAGCAGAGTTGGGCTCAGGGTCTTCTTTGTTATTCCTTGTTTTCTAGGGGCCTCTCTGTAATTTGTGGAACAGCTGGGCTGTTTCTGGGTATTACTTGTTTTTGTGTGCTGCTTGGTTAATGTATCCAGAAATTGTATCAAAAAAAAAAAAAACCATGATTCTGTACAGCTGCAGTAAGCATGTGCCTGTGGATATCGTCGCCGACCATCCGTTTGCATTCTTCATAGTGGAGGAGGTGTCCAAGGCGGTGGTCTTCGCAGGACACGTCCTTGACCCTTCCAAGGACTCAAATTAGCAAGTCAGATACTAGCAAGGAAATTTGAACCCTACTTTGGAATAATCGGTCTATGTTTTCGTTAGTCTACTGGTAATCGTGCTCGTAAAATGTAGTGTAATATTATGAGACAAATATCAATTTTAATACTTACTAGCTAAATGCCCATCAACGGGAGAGCAAAATCTAGAGTTAAACGACTGAGGGGTCATGAAGTTTCCACGGATGAGCGCATTGGTCACGAGCAAAATCTGAACAAATTTGGACACTTTTCAAATCTGAACAAATTCTAAAGAAATGTTTTTCGTAAATCTGAACAATTTTCAAAATCTGTAAATATTTCTGAAAATCCGAAAGAAAAAATCGAAAAAGAAGAAGAAACAAATAGAAAAGAAAATACTCCCTCCGTCTCAAAATATAAGGCGCCCTTTAATTTCGCTAGTCAACGCCGTGTAACTTTGACCAAAATTTGTACTTATAATATGTATCTAAAAATATTATAAAGATATATGAAATGAAAGAATTTCGCAAGACGAATCCAACGGTACCATGTACACATTCTCATTCTATATATTTTGTTAGATATTGTTGGTCAAAGTTGAGCATCAAATACCACCTTAAAAATAGCGCCCCTTGTATTTTGAGATGGAGGGAGTAATAACAGAAAAAAAGAAACGAAAACAGTGAAGAGATTAAAGAAGAAGACGGAAACCGAAAAATTCGTGAAATGGGCACTGTGATGCCAATATGCATGCCATGGTTCCGTCACGCAGACTCTTAAAACAGGTCAAACCTCTGATAGCAAAGGCAGCCACGTACTAGTGGTGGCCGGGCAGTCGGGCACGATCACAGTTCATGCTGTCGTGCATACCATGCCGATCTGCGACCTTCCAATACTCCGACGGGACAAAAACTTATCCCATGGCGCCCCTCCTACCAGAAGCAATCGAAGTAGCAGGAGCTGCTAGCCTCTTCTCCTTGTTCACGTCCTTGCAAAGACGCGAGCTAGCATGGCGAGCAACCCCATGTTCCAAGTTCAAGTGGACCGCTTCCAATGGCAGCAGGGGCACCCAGCGGAGCCAGAAGAGAGGCAGATCGGCGTCGACCCCTTCTCGCTCCGCCAGCTCTCCCGCGTCGACATCGACAGGCCACTGCCCATCCCCTCCGTCTCCGTCCACGACCACAACCTGCCTGCGTACGCTCCGGCGCGGTCCGCCAGCGCCTGCTCCAGCATGCCGACCTCGCCGCGCCTGTCATCGCGGCGGCCGCACCCACGAGGTGGGACGCCCACCTCGCTTTGGCATGCCCGGCGACGTCGCCTACGACGGAGACCACGCTTCTGTCCAAGGCGGTTTCCAGGAGCAAGTCCTTCGCCGGCGGGGAGACGGAGCTGGATCACAACGAGTTCGATGTCATCCTCTCATCCCCAGAGCGGAAGGCGAGCGCGCCGCAGAGGTGGGGAAGCGACGTGCCGCTCATCGCGGACGCGCGCCGGCACAAGGGGAAGCACGGCACCGTAGCGACCGCGCCGTTCAGCTGCTGCCTCTACCTCCCGGGGCTCACCAGGAGGAACAGGCCGCCGCCGCCTCCTCCTCCAATGACGACGACGAAGGCCACGGGCACGACAGTGGCCTCCCGTTCGTCGTCGAGTTCGGCATCGGCGATGTTTGGCTTTGGCCCGAAAGCCGCTTTTGTGGAGCCCAAGCCCGTGTCCGAGCCCGACAAACCGAGCACGGCCGGGAGAGCACCATGTCACTGGCCGTGTCGCTCGAGCGGTTTGAGTGCCGCTTCTCGTCGAGGTCCTCGGGGGGCCTGGGCCTGGGCCTCGACGACGACGAGGAGGCCCCTCGCTCGTCGTCGCACTTCGACCTTCCGCTGGAGCTTATCCTGGGCTGCGACGACGATAACTACGTCGACGGCGAGACCGGCCTGCCAATGCACGTGGCGTTCATGTTCGACAGCGACGGCATACGGAAGAGCGTGCTGAAGAATGGCGTGCAGCGCGCGGCGGCGTCAGCCAAGGTGTCGGGTGACGCGTCCGGCACAGACAGGATCCCGGCCCGCCACCACGTGAGGTTCTCAGTGACGTCGGTGTCTGAACCGGCAGATTCATAGGCGTGTCTTCGCCGTCGACGCTGATCAACCTCCGTTCAGAGGCGTCTAACGCTTGAATTGATTTTTACGAATGTAGAGATGTACTGTAGTAATAGTTTCTTGTTAACTTCTGGTTCTCAACTTGTTAATTGTCATGTTAATCTATTGTTTTTTTTTTATTTTCCACGTATATTAAACCAACAATGGTACACGATTATATCGATTACAAAAACAAAACTAAAATAGACTAGCAAATCTATGAGATTTCAAGCCCTTTCTTCATCCATGACATAATTTTATACTTTTCTGAAGGCAGCCGTAGAACAACGCTAAAACCACCAAACCACAAATCTGTGAATACCACCGGAGGTTCTCCTTTTTAATTTTGAGCCGCAATGCCAAGACTTTGTGCACGCACGCAGCCATTAAATTAATCAAGCAACATCGGCAAGAGCACCACCACTGATATTCCAGGACAAATAACCGAACCACGTTGTCGACGTCGGGAGCCGAGAGAACGAATCACCATTACCGAAGACGTAGTAGTCGGGATAGATATTACGAGGACAAGCCTCCTCGCGGCAACCATGAGAAATAATCTAAAATTGATCAGGCGAAACAAGATTTGAAGAACCATACCCAGACATTAATCTTCCAAATCCACCATTTACGTTGGGAAGGGTATCTCGTCGTCGAACGAGTCGTGGAAGATCACTTATTGCAGACGATACCATCTCCATTAACCAAAAAGATGACGACCAAAACAAGCTCTAACATTAAGGTCCTTCCTTAGCGCCGTGCGCTGGTCCGAGGTCTCACCCCTCCTAGTGCCAAAATGGCAACTAGAGGAGGTGAGGACCCATCAAATCTTTGTCGGCGGCGACGATTAAGCTGCAGATAGCACTGGGCGATGGCTAGGGTTAAAATCCTAGGCCGCCGCCACGATCGCCCGTAGATCGCCTGATCGTCTCTGCCCTCGTACGTATGTTAATCTATTGTTGGTATACTTATATGCGATGTTTTGAATTACTCCAATCGATAAATTTTGCCCTTCAATCCATGCTCAAAGGTTTAATCACAAAAGGTGCACATGCAGCGAGTCCAGACATACTCATCCCGAATAAACCAAAACATATACTAATCCCATGGGATTGTCTATTTAAATGTTGCTTGTATTTCGATAAAACTAAGCCACCTTTTCTCTAGCCTATAGAATCCCATTCTATCGTTGCTAATGTTCTTTTTGTTATATGTACATGAGCTACTAGACTAGAGGGCTGATATCTTACATGCCCTTCTCTTTCATACTTGAGCCTACTTGGGTTGGCTTGGGCATTACACCACAAAATGACAGAATAAAATAATAATAAAACCAAAATTCAAAACTTAAGAAAGTAGCAGACATAATTCACCTGCTACAATAGACATTGGGGTACTTTGGTTGCAGCGCATTTTAGCCAACTGCTCCCAAATGTTATAGTTGGGTCACTCTGATCATTTTGTACTTTATAGCTCGCTACATTTTCAGATTAGATGATTATTTATATGATGGCAATAATGCAATAGTGACGGCGAAGGGACGGCCCGGAATGCGCAGGAGGCCGCCACTCGAGAAGGCCGATGCAGACGCCATGATAAAGGAAGAAGGGCCTCGTCTCCACGCGGCAGAGCTCGGCGGTTGCGGCGTTGACTCGGTGTCCAATTTCAGCCACGGGAGAACCACTAAACGGTCAGGGATCTTCTCTCCATCTTCTTTGGCCTACTTCCACGATGTGCGTTGATTTTTCGGGACATGTTTTTCCTCCCCTGATATGGGGAGATCAAGCCAATCGACCACAATGCCATCTTCTCCCCTGTTAGCGTCGTTAATGCCCAGCAGAATGGCCAAGGCCTCGACCTCAACGAGGCCGCCTAAAACGACTCGTTAGAGCTAAGACCGAAACCCCTCAAGTTCACCAATGGCGTCGTGTAGGTGGCGGCCATGTTTAGTGATGGTCGTGGCAACATTGAGGATGACTGCAATGTGTTCGACGGATTGCCTGAGGATGGCGCCGACAATGCCGAGTTCTGTATTTCTAACATTTTTCATAATTTGGAGAAACAATCATGGGCTTTATTAGAAAAATGTGTATGTGTGCATAAAGTGATGCCGCTGAAGACATTTATCCATGGTGGTGCCGTCTCAAGGATGCCCAAAATGAACAATGGGAGAGAAGAAGAAAAGATCTCATCGATCTCGAGACCGGAAAGAAAAACAAGACGACGAGAGCCACAGATGGAAGTAAGATGACTACCTGGTGTTATGTGGTTCTTGGATGGCAATGAGTGTAGAACATCATTAAAACGCACAACATCATGAACATATTGGCAAATGATAAGAGTTGAATTCGATGAACAAAAGTGATAACATACATTGGACAAAATGTTAATGGATCACAACGAAAGTCCTATGTGACACCCGTGTAGCCACATACAGGAGGTGTGCAAGAGATACCATGGGTGCTATGATCAAATTATCCAAAGAAATGAGAGTGAAGAGACTAAAAAACAAACAAGTAAGATGCTCAAACATGTTGAATCTAGATAATTAAATTCACGTGTGTTCTTATAGTTGTAAGATGGTCTAGCGGTGTACCAAAGTTGCAACAAGAACAAAAGTTCAATTGCATTGTTGGACAAGCTTCAAGAATGCCAAAAGTGAACAACCATTCGGGGCTCTATGATGCGTCAAGTGGCGGCATTCAAGGGTGGTGATCCAAGCAACACGTGTGAGACCATTAATTTAGAAGGGCCGACACACTCGGCGATCTTGGAACACCAACCATGCATGACAAAGAAAGCAAAGGCTGCAAGAAAGGCAGCATCATCTTGCAAGAATTGATTAACGACTTCAGGAAGGATGTTTCAGTGTACTCGACTCGCAATAAACTGTGGGAGCATAAGACTGATGAAAGGTGGATGGCCTTCTTGAGGTGGAAAATTAGAAGATTAAGCTCCCAATTCAAAAATTGAAGACAATGAAATTAAAGCCCAAATCGGAACAAATGGCCGAGGAGCAGAAGATCGTGACCCCCGACACGAGCAATATGATGCCAAATCTGTAGGCTTGGATTGCTCAAACTCGTAAACCCATCTCGAGGAAGAAAGATTGATTTCTATGTATTTCCATGATATTGTGATGTTGCTAGACTTGGTGACAGTTTGGCTGACCATGGTCACCAAGACTTTAATTTGTTGCTATCAATTCTGTGTTCTTATTAATTGTTTGTTTATAACAAATATTAGAAAAGAATGTTCACATAAATAGGGTCGTCTGTTTGTGGGGCAGCCGCAGTGTCCATGCGATCCCAAAGAGGCCCATGTTTGGGATGTGTCCAACACTTCTACGGGCCACCGGTAGAGATAGCTACGGCTCACTCACTGTCAAAAAAGGAAAACTATCAATTGTATATGCAAGAAAAATCCATAAATGACAATGATACATAAAAACAAAAAAGCACAACAGGATCAAGATCAGCATTTTGATTAGATCTATGTTTCCTCTCGGTCAATACATGCAGCAAAACATATTTACATTTTCTCAAGAAAGGCTAGCTCGTATACTTTCAGTGGTTAACAAAACGTAAGAAGCCTCCTCAAAACCTGGGCTTCACAAACTCCACATCTAAAGCTGGGAGTGTTGGCTTTTTACCTCCTTCCTAAATCCTAAAGCTCAAAAATTTGGGTGAGCCCGAACAACATCGTCGATAGGAGATTGACAGATTGGGCATCTCCCGCTGCTCGATCCAGCTGATCAGCACAGTTGAAGCAGGTGCACATATGACCACACCTGAATGAATGTTGGTAATAAAATCGATTAGCAAAACTGTACAAAACGATTTAAAGAGAGTCAGAGCACGCAATTCGTTCCTGCAAATTATTACCTGTAAAGTAGGGAGTCGACTTGCATCCGATGGCAGATGCAGCACGTGCCTTTTTTCGCTGTTATGTCAGGTTGGCTCGGCATCAGCCCTGTTCAAAAGATTGCATTAGACGTGAAAGAGATAAGATATTCAGGTATTAAAGTACTTATCAGTGATAACGGGTTAAATTAAAATGTCAATAATGTAAGGAGTGGTAAATAAAAACAAATAGGAGTTCAGATGGTATTTATTCACCAGGCTGCATTACAAAATCTACTGAAGCCTGACATGACAAGATTTAAGCAACAACATAGGTACCATGGAAAGAGACTGGTCCAGGACAAGAAACCCAAAATAGTTTTGCTTACAAGACCGGAGTGACTATGTTCTAAATAGGTGCCACCCGAAAGTAGCTGTGGTCCCTTTTTCAAGATTTCATCTGGCTAGCCTTTTAAGCCAACCTAGCTCACATGTCACCACAGCTCATACTGCTTTCAACGAAAATTTCCTTTTCCAATAAAGAAACTTCAACTCCATTCAATGTTATGCAAAACAGGATCAGAATTTGTGTCACAGTTTCGGTAAATCACCATATATGAAAGTTAGCGAGCTTACAGTGTTGAGCATATTCTGGGTTTGAATTTTTGTTGTTCCAGATATATAAGTACTTCAATGTTTTGTACTGCCACTTACCGGCTTCACGAAGTGCACTGCACACCTCGTCTTTAATAGAGTGCTGCATCTTTACTTGGGATGCAATACAACTTTCCGCCAACTTACGTAGCTCATATATTTCATGATGAATCTGGGCCATTTCACTTCTCACTCTGACCTCCATTTCCTACAACAGAAAACATAGTAAGGATATGACTTTTCCACAACTGACACTGAACAGCAGTTGACTCACTAGCAGATTTTGATTTTCATGATGTTGATGTTCAAATGAAGAGTGCTGCCAACTCTCTTGGGGGTGGGATGCGACATGGGAAACTCGTTCTAATGAGCATGGTGCAGATGCCACCTGGTCTTCATTCCGGGGTTCATGATTTTGTTGCCAGTATAAGTGTTCCTGATAGTATCCCCCAAAATCATCAATCATGTGTTGTTGCCTCTGCTTCTGCAGGATTGCTTGCAGGAGATGATTCATTTTGTTGCTAAAATCACTCTCAAGGGACTTTGAGACCTTTTTGCTGCACACAAGAAATAAATATATCAGGGTGTAGAATGATCGAGTTGGTATGTACTATGTAAAAACCATCGATAACTTTTCAAAAGGCAAGATCATTATGGAGTAATATCCACATATGCTTACTATGCCTTAGTACTGTAGAGTTAGTATGTACTAATTAAAACTAGAATTCTTTGCAAAACGAAAATAGGCGAAGCTCATTATGGTCTCTAATCTGCACCTACAAAACGAGTGTATGCATTGATTTTTCTTTATAATGGTGATAAAAGGATCCCATGACTAATGTTTAAGCTTTAGTGCCCGTTATCACATATTCGCGTGCCGTTACTCCTGAATGGTACTATCATCGAAATGATTGGTGGACTAGCTAGGTTTATGGAACACTTGCATCTCAGCTATCTACAAAAAAAAGTCACACTCGGAGTGAACCACGAATCAAGTGCATCTAGTTGCGTAGGTGGAAATGTGCAAAAATATATACTGGGGATTAAAACGAAATTACCTCAAGAAGATTACAAATGTCAGCATTGCCAGATAAATCTCGGCCCTCTGCTTGTGTGGCAATATGCAATGATCTCCATGAGTTTGGGGAGTCTATCCAAGGCCGATCATTAAATTCAGTCTGATCATGATTCTCCATATCTCCAATTGTGTCTTGATGCCAGCTGTCCGGACTCATGGAATCTACTGGTGCGGGCCAACCAAGACTGCTCCATAATGCTCTCTCGTCCCAAGAACCATTAAGACTTTGGTTGTCTTCTTCACGCAAATTGTCACCTCTTGATGAAGGAGTGTCCTGGAGTTCACGAATTGTGCTTGTGGTACTTGGGGAGATATCATCCATAAACTGACTGTCATAGACAGCATGATGATGATCATACCTTGCAAAGCTTGAAGCTTTAGAATATTCCTGACTGTGAGCACACGAGTTTACTAAGCTTGCACAATCTTCCTGGCATTGATTTCCTTCTGGGATTATCTTCTCATCATATTGTTGGTTTCCTAGACAGTCAAAATTAACAAGGTTCTCAATTGATAGCCCAGTAGACTTTTCCACGGATGGACTACTATTATCATTCTGTTGTTCATCAACCCTGCACATTGTGAAAACAAGTATTGCTTTAGGCAGAGGCAAGTAGAGGGAAAGCCAGTTGTAAAACAGTAATTTACCTATTATTTTGCAGACTGCATTCATTTGCTTCTTGTAGATCTGTCTTGCTGCTATCGTCTCTGTCCATCAGAAATTGCAGAAAAGATCTGTAAGCTCTCTTACTATCCATCATACTCCACACTAAAGTACTTGTTCTTATGATTTTCATCACAATCTTACAAAATACTAGGACGACCAACATTTAGATGTTACTGTGGTAAAAAGTAATAATACGTTCGGATATTCTTTTTATCCACCAACATTGTCAAGCCATCATATATACAAAAACGCGCTAATACCTCATAGCAGATGCCTCAGGTCCACATCTTGGTGGGTGTGGTCTAACCGGTCGTAGTAAACTCCACACTTCATCGTTGATTGTATCTCCCTGACGCAACAGCTTAAGACGAAGCATGGACTGCAGCGTATCAAAGAACATTTAATATGAGAACATGTGGTTACTGCATAAACGTGCTTTAAAAGGACAGCGGTAGATGCTCATGAAATAAAACAGATAATAACAGATACTCAATACCATGCCCATAAGGTTTTGAGTTTGGAACCTTTGCAGACAGGTGCTGTGGTATTAACAGTCTTTGCAGTACAGGAAATAATAATCGTGTCCTATGAGGAAGGAATAATGATTGAAAAGGGAATATTTTTATTGAAGTTAGTTGCTAATGCATGGAACTAAGCAATCAAAATACATGCTAAATATTTCTGCAAACAAGAACAGTGCCTTTCAATGATGGCAATACTTCAGAAACACCCTGTCAATATCTTGTCCAGTTAAAAGATTATCTTTCCTAGTACCATGCACATCAATAGTGGCTGGACACTGGAGTTGGAGTAAAGGAAAAACAAAAGCGTTGCAAGTAACTGAAGGTATGGTAACAGCGAAAACAGCCTAAAAGGCGATGCCATTAAGATTTGTGGTGTACTTTGCTTCAGTGAACTGCCCCGCCATTACTTGTATTTATGTGTCAGGTACATGCTTTTTTTTGCCACAAGTAACCTGTGAAGTCACGTGCTATGCTTTTTTAAGAAGTATTCTGTATTCACAATCTCCACAAGATTTCAGATTATGGGTGTATCAGAAACATGGTACGAATGGCAGATGATATTCACTTGTGACATCTCATCCATTAGATATGCCAAGTCACAACCTCCACCAGTGGTTGAATGAAATGCACATTGCTACAGTACTGAACGTCGCTCCACGGTCAGGAGCAAAATTAGTTGCGTACCGTATTACTGGCATAAGAAACTACTATGTCAACTTTGCATCTAATTCCATCTCCTTTCACATTCATAATGACACGCTAACAGATCCGCAAAGGCGACGCGGGTACTAGAGTTTCCATATGATTTTTGGATATTTTGGTTGAGCTTTCGCCTATATTCAGCACTTTTGGTTTATACTGGCATGTCAAGCAAGGAGCCGAAAAAAAGCATGATCATGGAGTTTGCACATGCCATTGATCAGCAATGCCAGTTGGGAAACGGATCTACCAAACAGTCGTCCGGACCCATCCTTGCGGGTATAAAATCACACTTCTAGGCTCGTCTTAAATAATGTTGTTCCCAAGAGGGTGGAGCAACAGAACGACAATGCCGAAATAGAACCAATGTTAAAAACTAGCAGCTCTTGATCCACCATTGATTGATAGTGTCTTAAATAATGGTGTTCCCAAGAGGATCAAGAAACAGAACCATTGCTACAAAACTAGCAGCTCTTGGTCCATGATTGATTGATAGTGGTGAATAAATTTATGTAATGCATTATGCAAGGAGAAGAAGAAGAATAAACTGATTTTACCTGGATCCTTCCTTTGTGGCCGAACCTCGAGACGACATGGCGGTCGGCGAGCGCGGCGAGCTCGCGCCTCCGCCGATGTGCCATCCTAGCGACGAGCTCCTCCACGGCGCGGCGGCCGCGCACGGTCCGGACCACGAGCTTTGGCGGGCGGGTGCCCTTGACACGAACGGCGAGCGACGCCGGCGACGTGGGCGCGGACTGCGAGAGCGGGAGCCCGTTATCGGCGGCCTCCAGGTCCTCCTCCGGCAGCGAGGCGGTCCCGCTGAGCTTCTTGACGATGCACCCGACGCGGCCGCGCGGCGAGGTGTCGGACTCGGAAGCGGCGTCGCCGGGGGCGCGGGGCGTGGCGGGCCCGACGGCGACGGACTCGATCTCGCGCCAGCGCTGGATGAGCGACGACGCGCGCGGGCCGGAGGGGGGCAGCTCCGGGCCGGCGGCGGACGAGGAGGCGTCTGAGGGCGCGGGCGAGGGCTCCCGGAAGACGGCGGCGCGGGCGGCGACGGGACGCGTGGCGGAGGCGAGCTCGGACAGCTCGCGCCTGCGCGCGTCCGCGGGGGGTGGCGCGGCCGGGCAGATGCGGTGACGGCGGCGGCGGCCGCCGCCCATCGCTCGAGGATGATCCGGCGGCGCCTGGGCGTGGGCTCGGCGGGCGCGGCGGCGTCGGAGAAGGAGTGGCGCTGCTGCGGCGGGATGAAGACGTTGAAGAAAGCTCGCGGCCTGGAGGAGGGGTCCCTCCATGGTGCGGACTCGCGGGGCATGTCGGCCACCGAAGAGGCCATGGGGAGAGGGAAGAAGGGAAGAGCGCGCCGCGGGCTTGGCTAAGAATGGCCGGTGGTCGCGAGAGGACGCGTGTGCGGTGGTGAATGTAAGCGAAGCTCCCGCCTCCAGCTCCACGGGACCGGATGGGGGGTTTCCGCTGTGCGTTCGATCCTCCGTTTGCGGCAGCGAGGACAGAGAGAAAGAGAGAGGATTGGAATGGAGGGAAGATGATGGTATTGAACGGACCGTTGCGCACGGGAGCTTGGCAGGATGGCGTCGAGGAGGGAGAAGTTGCCTTGCCTCGCCTTGCTCGGCCGCGAAATTTAGGCGAAGGAGGCGGGGAAGATGGGACGCAACGTACGTAGGTGCCGTTACGGTAAGGTGCGGCGTTAGTGGCAATGCTGATCTTTTCGTCGCGAAAAATTCTATTTTAAACCTTCAACTGCTACAGCTTTGGCGGATTAAACCCCAAGATCTATTTTTTTTAATTTTTCCATATATATTAAACCAACAAAGAGTACACGATTACATCGATTACAAAAACAATACTAAAAGAGACGACGCCCTTTCTTCTTCCATAACGCAATCTTGTACTTTTCTGAATGCAGCCGTAGAACAACGTCGAAGACACCAAACCACAGACCTGTGAATACCAACGAAGATTCTCTCTTTTAAATTTTGAGCCGCAATGCCAAGCCTTTGTGCACGCACGCAACCATTAAATTAATCAAGCAACATCGGCAAGAGCATCACCACTGATATTTCAGGGACAAATAATCTAACCACTTTGTCGACGTCGTTGGGAGCCGAGAGAACGGATCACCATTGCCGAAGACGTAGTAGCCGGGATAGATAATGCGAGGACAAACCTCCTCGCGGCAATCATGAGAAACAATCCAAGATTGATCTGGCGAAGCAAGATCTGAAGAACCATACCGAGACAAACTTAATCTTCCACAACCACCATTGACGTCGGGAAGGAGATCTCGCCGACGAACGAAGCGCGGAAGATCACTTATTGCAGACGATGTCATCTCCATTGATGAAGAAGATAACAACCAAAACCAAACTCTAACATTAAATACCTTTGTGTAGCGCCAAGATCTAAATCCATGGTTGGCACACTGAAGTATTGGACCCTCATTAAAATTGAACCCTGAACATATTTGGTGCACTAAAAATGTGTCGATTCCGGATGGGATTTTCACTGACATGTGGACCCCATTTGACATATGCAAACTGATGCACGGCTCGGTGTACTCATCCATCAAACCGAGGGGAATTAATAGACAACCTTGCTCTCGACGAATAGAATTGATGTGGCGGCCGCTCTGAACTCGTATCCGCTCCTGGCCTCTACCATAACCGGTTCAAAACACATCTCTGCTCCACTCCTACTCCTGGTGTCCTCGCCAGCGGCCACTAAGCCTCTGCCTCCGGCGCCCTCTCTCCCTAGGCCTCCTCACACACCTTAGGGCTAGCCATCATTCCCGGCGATCGGCGTGGCGGAGTAAAGTTGCTCAAGCGCGAGAGTGCGTCGCGGGGAGGTCCTAGGGCTTAGGTCTCGGCACAGAGCCTGTCACACGCGTGAAGTGATTCTAATTGTAATCAACGAAAAAAAATCAAGCCAACGGTCATGGTGGGCATTTCGGACCACCGTTCACCGGAACAAATAGCGCGAGGAAGGGAGCGTCCTAGCGGCTAATCTGGGCTAATTTTTTAAAATAATACATTTTTTTAGATATTTCAAGAAATAATACGCGTTTTTTTATTTTCAAAAATATTACCCAGTCGTCCTGGCCGAAAACGATTAGTACTAATCGTCATGGCCGAAGACGATAGGTGCGATTGTACTGTTCACGTTTTTTAAAACTTTTCCAAAAAATTCAAAAAAAATACATGGATGTAGCTAACTCGTATTTACTACGATCGTGCAAAAATTCACTGCAAAACACATTATATTTTGGGCTCGGGGAAAAAGACAAAATCAGCAAATTTTGGAAGCTGGACATGGATCACGCATTGTTCATCAATTGGTCTACTGTTCATCAGGTAGTCGTCTTCGCCGAGGGCGAGTAGGACTAATCGTCTTTGGCCAGCACGATTAGTACTAATCGTCTTTGGTCAGGACGACTGAGTAATATTTTGAAAAAAAAACGCGTATTATTTTCCTAATTAAATAAATTTTGCGTATTATTTTAAAAAAATTAGCCTAATCTGGAACGGAGAGAGCAGTTGCGAGGGTGGTGGGCGGACGAAATTGTTGGCGGGACGCGATTGGATGGAGAGACGTGAGGTAGAAGATCGGGGTACGTATACGAGGCAGAACCGTGGCGGCTTTAGCCTCCTCTGTCTGTGTATACGTAAACTAGAGTTTATTTTCTCGAGTACAACAACAACAGGTCAATGGGTAATCCCCAAAGCGTAAAGCCTCCCAACTGCGAACTGCCTTCTCTGGTAGCTTCGGTCTGAAGCTCATCGATCGATCTATGCGTGTACATGACACGTTGCTACTTACAGTATATACCCACCCGTGCTTCTCTACACACTCTGGCGTTTTCCGTTCCGTTTCCATCTGATAACAAAAGTGACCATCGATACGTTAACTATCGGAGAGAGAAAATAGATCGCGAGCTCCCGCGACCCGCGACCAGCGAACTCAGCTAGGCCTTCGCCGCCGCCGGCCGGCAGCGCCGCCTCCTCTCCTCCTCCCCTCCTCCTCCCTCCCTCCCCGGCGCGCCCGTCGCCACGGGCCGGCGTGCCCGTCGCCGCCGTGGCGGCGGCGCGCCTGCCACCTTCCCTCGCCTAGCCCTCCCCCGCCCCTTCCTCCCGTCGCCGCCGCCGGCTCGGGCTGCCGAGCTTGGCTCGGTGGTCGCCGGCGGCGGCGGCCTGTCCTCTCCCGCGCCGTGGTTGACTGGAGGTGGGGCTCCCTCTCCCGGCGGCGGTGCTCCTTTGGTGGCTTCAGGACGGCCCCGGCCGGAAGTGGGTGACACGGCGGCGATTGCGTGGTGCTGTGGGCGGCGCAGCACAGCGCAACGGCGGGCTTCAGCGGGGCAGCGGCGACGCTCTGCACCGCCGCGTGCGGTGGTGAGGGCCGACCGGGCCGTGCGACCCAGATCTGGGCCCCTCGGGCCCGATCTGGGCTTGGGCGGGCCAGCCCGAGCTGAGGCTTGTTCTGCAGGTGGAGGTGCTGCTGAGGATGCAGGGGACAGCGGTGACGGCGACCGGCTTGTTGCAGCGTGGTGGCGAGCTTCACGGGCCTGATCTGGGCTCGGCCGGACCCTATCAGGACCGGTGTGCCTCGTGGGGGCTTTACGGGTCCGCTGGACCCGGCTGGACTTGACGGGGATTGGTGTGCTCTGCAGCTGCGTCCGGTCGACTACCGCCCTCGGCGGTGGAGGTTGTTCCCTCCCGCGCGGTCGCGGTACTGCTGACCACGGTTCATTCCTCTGCGCACTTACATCTTGTAGACCTCGTGGCGGCTACTTCGGTGAGACGACGATGATGGATTCGGGACCGGTGTGGCGCATGTTCGTGGGCGGCTAGTCTGGTGGTGTCGAGGCTCGTCCTCGTGGGGCTCCTGTGCTTCAGATCGTCCGAGGTCGTGGTGGGGGTTTCGGGAGAAATCCTTGTCGGTTCGTCTGACACCGACGCGGTGCCGCCTCCGGGTGACATCTTTCCTTCCTGAAGGGCGTCGTGGCTACCCTTCATCCGCTTCCTCTGTACCGGGGGAAACCCTAGGACCAGTTGGTCCGGGCAGCAGTGACTTTCCTTCTTGAAGGTGTTGCTTGGTACTCGTCGCTTCGGTGCTAGGAGTGTGGTGGTACTTCGTGGAGAGGGCGCAGCGGTTACGGGTCTCCGTCGTTTAGTCGATCCGCCTTTGTCTCCATTTTGTTTTCCTTGTTTTTTCTCTTCCCCTTGCTTTGGATGTATGTTTGCTGCCGCCCCAGCATTTCGAAACTGTTGGTTGTATCGGGTGGTTGCTATATTTATATAGCGGGGCTACGGCCTATTTCGTCGTCATACGTTAACTATCTACAGTACTACTCAGAGTAAGTCGCCAGGTCACAGAAGAATGCGTCAATATATCGCTGACCAAATTAAATCAAGGAATTAACATCTTTTTTTAGGCAACGGGATTAGCATGTACAGTAATAGATGCGTGGGAAGAACACCGGATTGCTGAAATTCTGGAATGGTTGACTAAACTGCAAGCAAGACGATCGAGGACATGTGCTCACGAACCACGACGTCTTGAGACCAACAAACACCACGATGTTTACCTACACCGTATTCTAGCATTCATCACTTCTCTAGGAAGGGACATTCGGTTGGGAGTATGTCGGGCTTGCATGTTGCCGACTTCTTATATTTCTATAAATGTCAAAGTATGACATAGACGCATATACGACACCACAAAGCGTATAGCAAAGATATATACAGGTCGCGGAGTTTTAAGAACGCTGAACTCATGCATGGCGTCAAATATATGTCGTCGTTGAGATTGGTCTGTGTGCTACAATCTACACATATTTCAAAAATTCAGATCAAAGTTCACGATTTCATATGGGAACGAGAACGACGTGGTCAACAACAACACTATTAAAATTTTGACCGGAATTTCATTTCATTCAAATAATAATATGTACATTTAAGAAGAAAAATAGGAGCTTTGAGCCCTCGTCTGATCTACCAAGCTAACTTAAAAATATTGAACGATTGGCTCTTCGCGACCAAAGAAGATCAACATTTGTCTCGAGGATGTCTTTGAGAAACTAGATATTCTGCACAACATCCTCCTCGCGAGTCGTTATTTACCTAAGGAGGGATACGTATGTGATTAGTTTTGTGAAAAGAAACCAAGAGAAGAGACCAATAATTTAGAGAAGCGCCGTAGAATACATGCATATCGACGGGGCAGGAACTTCGGTGAAGCACTCTGACAAGACTTCTTCAGGGCGAAGGAGACTACAATACCCACCCGAGTACATTGTGCATGTCTTGAGTTTGTGCACCATCTCCTCGGGAGCTGTTGGGAGCGGGTGATCGAATGAGCTGAACACGGTAGGATCTGTTATCGTGACTGAAGCAAGTGGAACTAAATTTTAGTTTGAAAATTTAATAAATTAAATTAGTACATTCACAACATTCTAACTAAGAAGTTAACCATGACAATAATATACCAAATGGGATAAACGTGTCCACTCGCTTCGTTCCAAAATAGTTGACTTAGATTTATCTAAATATATGAATGTATCTAGACATATTTTAACGTGTACATACATCCGCATTTACACAAAGTTGAGTCATGTATTTTGGAACGGAGGATGTAGAAAGTAAAATGGGAGCCAAGAAGATTTCGAAAGTTGAAATTGGATGGCCCGGCTAAAAACTCGACGGAGGCAAAGGGAATTTATGTGGGCGTCATGTATTTTGGTGGCGGGAGTCACGCGAGGTGGTCGCGGTAACGTCCCCGGCGCCCAACGCGCTCGCGTGTATTAATGGTTGGGCAGAGGACAAACATTCGGTTAGCTCGCGCAATGAATTGCAGGTTGCTCTGTAATTACAGCTACCATACACATGTCCCGGTTCTAGTATGACGTACGTACTGTACGAGCCAACAGTTGTTGAATCTGTCTCTCTCGCTAGATGTTGTCTGACTTTCTGCTGTTAAATGGGGGAAGAGTGAATGTGAATTCAGATGAGAAATAACCGTGTTATTAGCGCAGGAGTGACCTTACTACCCATTGAATTTTACTTGGAGCAAGCGTTGGGCTAAGGTCTTCTTAATGCAACATGTCGTCGAGGTGTGGTGCTCGCTTTCTACTCGAACCACTTTGGGGAAAACCTAGATCTCCTCGGGATCGGCTGATGGTGGCGTTCTATGTCATGCTCTCCCTTGAGGGCATTGTTCTTAGAGTGGTGGCCGGCTGGAGGGACCTATTGTTGTGTGAGGTTGTGCGGGTTGTCGGTGTGTTGGCATCAAGGTTTATGTGGCAAAGATGTTGGGCGAGCGAAACCAGAGGTGTGTCAATGATTGCGGTAGTCGGCGCTTCTCCGACATGTTTGTGAGGTTAGCTCTGATTACTCTGTTACGGTGGAGTCTGAGTTGCGACCGGGGGGGGGGGGGGGGGGGTGGGGCTCTGTGACGACGACGACCCACTCTATTCAATGTTGTTCTGCGGCACCAACCTTGCATAGTTCTCTTCTCGAGCTCTCCATAGAGTCCGAGCTGCGCTTCCTCAACGCAGGTGGCTGAGTCATGGCACTTGCCTTATTGTGTTTCCACACAACCTCAACATTGAAGGTTGGGTCAATGTTCGTTTTTGGAGAAGTCGGAGTCGTTTGCTCGGAGTGTAGAGTGAGCGGTGAGGCCCACTGAGGAGTGATGACAATGACACTGGTTTGTGACCTTGACGAGACCCTCTATGTTGAGACGTGTGGGTATATATGGGTGCCACTCAGCGGCTTGTGACAATCTTAGTCTGGTTTTCCGTTAATTAACCGGATAACTCTCGTCTGCTCAATGATGGCAAGCCTCCACTTTTTGTTTAAAAAAAAGGTGCTCACATGATCACATCAGATGCAATGCACGCACTGCAATGGAGAAAACAGAGAGTCCACCACCTCCCTGGTAATGTGCTACTCGATCGGGAGCCGGGGATGCAGCCTTGATTACCACCAATCCTCCGTATCGAGCGACCTACGCAGAGACGCGGCGCTTTCTTCCTAACGTCCAACAGGATCCAGGCGAAAGCGCTTATGCATTTCTAAAGAAATTTGCCCCACGGACCTTTTACGAGAGAAGAAATATACTATATACACAGCTTCATAAAATAGGCAGCTTAATTGCAAGCAGGTGTACTTAAGAAGTTGCACTAGGATTCAGATTCGATTATTATTTTCTCTAGGCTGGAACGACACTACTGGAACCAATCGTGTTTCCGAAGGAGTCTAGTAACGCTTTCTAGTCATGATCATCCAGGGAGCATTCCTCCGCTCGAGTACTCGGACTAAATCTAGCTGCCCCAACTTTTGCGCGCAGCTTTGTGTTTGTTTATCTACAGGGGTTCCGGCCGGGTAAGGTCCCATCTTGTTTTCTTATGCAAAGCTGTTTGTGGCTGATCTGATCATAAAGTTTCTAATTTCTTAAGATATGGGTTCAATGTGTCATGTTTCAGTAAGGCAGATGTCCCCATGCGTTCAACGAACGCCCACCGCGTTGCGGTCCATACTATTATTGGTCAAAACTGGAGTGTTATATATTGGAAAATCTTCAGTTTTGACCAATAATACTACTAAAATGCCGTCGATAAGCAACACCAAATAGGCCTCAAATTCTGATAGAATGAGTCACTTTCTGCCACAGTTAACACATCAATTTAACAACAACCAATGTACAACCATGCACTGGTCAAAGGCAAGAGATAAATGGTTAGCTTCCAAGCAACCAATATGGTTAGTGCAGATGAATGGACAATGCAGCGATCCACTGCTCTCTGTTTCAATGAATGTCTGGCACTGGTATAAAAGAGGCGATGTGAGTTCTTAAGCTACTGTTTCGTTTAGAGAAAAATGCCGGTATACTATAGCTCGATGCTTCAAGAATGCCCTGCTGTATAGTCGTGACGTGAGACACGTGTTGTTATCCTCTGAATTGGCAACAACCGAGATCCACATTTTTCCCGCAAAGCCACAAACATAAATGAAAATATCAGTTAAGCAAGTGGAATATTATTTGTTGACGCAGAGTTTAAGGCTTTAAGCCCTAATTTGGCTTAAATGGCCTGTCGGTCTTTCTCTTCATTGTACATGGCGGCCCAGTGAAATCCAGGGTGTGCTGGGCCTGTCCTCTACGGCCCTCGACACTCGGTGGCGAATTTTCGCTAAGGACCAAGCCTACAGCTTGCCTCGCGAGGACTTTTGAGGCAGCAGAGGCCTGTGGAGGCCCTCTCCACTGCTGCCCCCTCTTCAAGGAAATATCCCCTGGAGAGAGGTCAACGCCGAATTCTCTACAGGGCATCCAAGCCCTCGTGGAGATCGCTTCGCTGCAAAGCAACCTCTGCAGAGCGCACATGGGCTCTGCAGCGGCCGCAGAGTGACGCGCGCCCCTGCGCGTGGTGACGACGACGCCGCAGTTGCCATTTTGGTGATTAAAGGGGTCAACAAAGCTGTGCCATCCGCACCGGACTACAAGGGTTTCCTCTTTGGTGATAAGGGGACCGGCCGGCGCTACACTCCACGGCCAACGTCACCGTGGGCACCCCCACGTTCCTCTGCGGCCCCAGCTGGCCGTCCTGCATGGACGGTGGTTACTCTGCTACAGGAGTCAGCTTTACGCCCATGGACCGCGTCCATGGACAACCGGGCTGCGGTGCACCGCGCTCTACCTTCTGCGCCACGTGACAGCCCTACCATAGTGCAAGCGCAGGGAGGGAGCACGGGGCGCCTATAAAAGGAGGACGAGCAGCACCGTAGCAAGGGATCGCATTCTCATTCCAGCATAGCCACTTACGCGCAAGGAAGAAGAAGACCACCGCTTCCCTTGTGTACACCATTGCCAAAAGAGAGCCCTCGGCAAGCTCATTGTACTGTAACCTCTACAAGCAGTGCAATACAGACAAGCAGGAGTAGCGGTATTACCTCCACACGAGGGCCGTGAACCTGGGTACGGGCTGGTGTTCATCTCTGTCGTGATGTCCCTCCACTTGCTCGACGAGCACCGTCGCCGTGCAGGTTGAGGGTTGTTTGACCAACGTGTTCAGCCCCTTACACGAACTCTCTTCGTGAGCTTGACTATCCCTGTTTCGTGGGAGTCATTCTCCGACAATTGGCGCGCCAGGTAGGGGGCTGAGGCGCGTCTTCAACCTTCATCGACCTCTGCACCATGGCGGACACTCGCGCAGCTCGCGCCACCCGGCGGGCATCAGGCAGGGCAACCACCGAGCCCGCTGCCAACACCACCAACCCTCGCGGCCGTCCCCGCGCCAGCCGTGCCACGGGGCGCAACACCGCTGAACCGCGGTGGAGCACCCCGAGGACGACGACGGCCACCACGACGACCGCTTCGACGACGACGTCGACCACGGGCACGGCGAGGACGCTGAGTCCTCGCATCCGTCCCAGCGCCACAGCGCCTCCACTCTTGGGCGTCCAGCGCCCAGCCCAAACACCGCGCTGCTCATGGCCGCGGAACTCTTCCGCTACCGCCCCACAGCTGAGGCGCACGACAACTGGCTCGGCCGCCTCCAGCACCTCGTCGACATTGCGGCGGCACCGCGCGCTGCTCCTGCGGCGTCGCGCTCTCTGGTGCACCACAACTCCGGACGCGCTGGAACCACCGCGCATGGCGCACCTCCGCCGCCGCCTCCGCCGGGTCCACCTCCGCTGCGGCGCACAAGGCCGCATCCCACGCGTCTTCGCCGCGCGATTGTCAAATCGTGCAGCGACACCCCCAGACGCGCGGGTGGAAATGGAGCGCCAGAAGGACCTCCAGAAGCGCATCGTCGAGGAAATCGGCCAAGCAGGGCGACAGAACCGCCGTGCTCTTCAGGGTGGCATCGCCTCGTACGCCACAGGTTGCGCGGCCTTCACCCGCAACCTGCGTCGCGTCGTCTGGCCACAGAAGTTCAGGCCTGACCTACCCAAGGGCTACGACGGCACGAACAACCCCATCGAGTTCTTGCAGCTCTACACCACCTCCATCCAAGCTGCGGGGGGAGACGACAAGGTCATGGCCAACTGGTTCTCCCACGCTCTCAAGGATTCCGCCTTGTCGTGGCTCCTGAACCTTCCCGAGGACTCCATTGACTCGTGGGAGGAGCTCTGCCAGCAGTTCGTTGCGAACTTCAAGGGCACGTACGAGCGCGCCCTCACCTACAACGACCTGCGAGCTGTGCGCCAGAAGCCTGGCGAGACCCTCCGCAGGTACATCCAGCGCTTCAGCCAAGTCCGCAACAAGATCCCGAACATCCCGGACTCGCACGTCATTGCGGCCTTCAGAGAGGGCGTCACCAACCACAGGATGCTCGAGAAGCTCGGCATCCATGATACCCTCTCCTCCGTGGTGAAGCTCTTCGACATCGCAGACAATGCGCCAAGGCAGAGGAAGGGCTCCTCTTCGTCAAGGTGGGCTCGACAGACGACCCTGTCGAGGGATCCAAGACCCAGAAGAGGCGTGACGAGATAAAGCGCAAGCCTACCGCAGTCCTGGCAGCTGAACCCGACGCCAAGCATGTTCGCGAGGACTCCCAGAGGCTGGCGAGAAAAAGGTGGACAACCGCCCGTTCTGCATCTACCACAACAGGCGCGGCCATGCGACGGAGAACTGCTATGACCTCAAGCAGCTGAGCAAGAAGCGTGAGCAAGAAGAAGGCAGCGGTGGCCGCGGCAGAGGCCGTGGTTACCGCAAAGGTGGACGCAAGGGCAACTTCCAGAGGCCCAGGGAACTCAGGCGAATGCCGCCGAGAAAAACAACAATCTTCCCGACGAAGAGCCTGGAGGCTACCAGGCCCCCAAGGGTGCCATGGCATGCATCCTCGGCGGATCCCAGGCGCCCAAGTCGAACAACCAGTTCAAGCAGTTCGCTCGCGAGCTCAACGCAGCGCTTCCCGGGGTCGAGACGTCCCGCCCCCTCAAGTGGTCCCAGTACACCATCGCCTTCGACGCCAAAGATCACCCCAAGTCTACAAGACTGTGGGCACCCTCCCGTTGGTGTGCACCCCCACCATCAACAACATCGCCGTCGGCAAGACGCTCATTGATGGGGGTGCAGGCCTAAACGTCATCTCTGTCGAGACCTTCGAGACGCTTCAAGTGCCCTACGAGTGGCTCATGCCCTCCAGGCCCTTCACCGGGGTCACCAGCGGCTCAATCTCGCCTCTGGGGCAAGTGAGGCTCGCGGTCACTTTTGGCACGCAGGAGAACTACCGCACCGAGCTAATTGACTTCGACGTCGCGCACATTGGCCTGCCCTACAACGCCATCCTCGGCTACCCCGCCCTCGCGAAGTTCATGGCCGTCACGCACCACGCCTACAACATGGTCAAGATCCCTGGCAGCGGTGGCACCATCACCATACGTGGTCACGTACAGGACGCCACGCGCGCTGTCGAGATCGCCTACAAGGCCGCTGCCATGGCATTCCCCGCTGACGAGGACATGGAGCCTCTCGAGAGGCCCAAGAAGAAGAAACACTGTTCACTCAAGAGCAAGCATCTACAAAGAAGGTGTCGCTGAGCACCAGCGGCTCGGGGGCTGAGGGCTCGGGGGCTAGCGTCACCATAGGCGCTGGCTTGCCTCCCAAATAGGAAAGCGCGCTCGTCGCCTTCCTTCGGGCAAATTCTGACATGTTCGCATGGACTCCGTCAGAAATGTCCGGTGTACCAAGGGAGGTGATCGAGCACCACTTAGCCGTGTGTCCAGACGCACGCCCTGTAAAGCAAAAGCGCGGAAACAAGCCCCCGAGAAGCAAGCGTTCATCATCAAAGAAGTAGAGAAGCTGAAAGCAGCAGACATCATTCGAGAAGTTGCCCACCCCACTTGGCTCTCCAACGGTGTGGTTGTCCCAAAACCCAATGGAGGAGGCCGGCTCTGCATCGACTACACAGACGTAAACAAGGCCTGCCCCAAGGATCCATACCCCATGCCAAGGATAGACCAGATTGTGGACTCCACCGCCGGCTGTGATCTCCTCTGTTTCCTGGATGCCTTCTCAGGCTACCACCAGATCAAAATGGCCAAGGAAGACGAGGAGAAAACAGCATTTCTCACCCCTTGTGGTGTGTATTGCTACACTTGCATGCCCTTTGGCCTGAAAAATGCCGGCGCCACCTTCCAGAGGCTCATGAGGATCGCCTTGGGGGCTCAGATGGGAAGAAATGCAGAAGCTTATGTCGACGACATCGTGGTCAAGTCTCGCGAGGGAGACACTCTCTTGAAGGATCTCGAGGAAACCTTGCCAGCCTGCGCAAGGTGAACATCAAGTTAAACCCCGCCAAGTGCGTCTTCGGGGTGCCTTCAGGCAAGCTCCTCGGGTTCCTCGTGTCCCACCGCGGCATAGAAGCAAACCCTGACAAGATCAAGGCTATAGAAGACATGCAGCCACCTCGCCGCCTCAAGGACATGCAGCGCCTAGCAGGATGCATGGCCAGCTTAGGCCGCTTCATCTCCAAGTTCGGCGAGAGAGCCTTGCCATTTTTCAAGATCATGAAGAAATCCGGCACCTTCAAGTGGACTCCAGAGGCGACAAAGCATTTGAGGACTTGAAGAAATACTTGGCTAGCTCACCAGTCATGGTAGCCCCCAGGGCAGGCGAGCATCTGAAGCTGTACCTAGCAGCCACTCCACAAACTGCAAGCGCCGTCCTGGTGGTGGAAAGAGAAGAGCCAGTTCTCCCCAAGAAAAGCACTGCCACACCAAGTCCAGAACCTCCCGACGAGGAACAGTCTCTCCAGACCCAGCCCAGTGCCAGCCCACAGCCTCAAGTCGAGTCCACGAGCACCCCTGCCGAGGCTCCTCCACAGGCAAACCTCGCCAAAGGTCCTGAGGAGCCTCTCGAGGGAGCCGACGCTGCCGCACCATCAACGACCCTCGTCGAGCATCCAGTACTTCGTCAGTACTGTACTGCGAGATGCTCGCGAGCGGTACCCAGTGCAGCAGAAGCTCCTCCTCGCGCTACTCATCGCCTCCAGGAAGCTGCGCCACTACTTCCAGGGCCACCCCATCACGGTGGTCACGTCCTTCCCCCTGGAGCAGATCCTGCGCAACCCCAACGCTACTGACCGCGTCGCAGGATGGAACATTGAGCTGCACCATTCAACTTGCGCTTCGACACCACAAGAGTCATAAAAGGGAGAGCGCTGGCGGATTTCGTCGCCGAGTGGACAGACCCAACTCCTGAAGAGCCTCGCGAAGAAGAAACCGCGTCATCGGGAGATACAATGCCAAGCCACTGGACCATGCACTTCGATGGAGCTTTCGCCTGCCGCAATGGTGGGGCTGGCGTTGTCTTAACCTCACCAAAAGGTGACAAGCTCTACTACGCCATCCAGCTGTGCTTCACAATAGACAAGATCTCCAACAACATCGCCGAGTACGAGGGCCTCCTCGCCGGGCTCAGAGCCGCAATCGCCCTTGGCGTCAAGCACTTACTCATAAAGGGTGATTCCCAGCTCCTGGTTAACTTCTCCAACAAGAGCTACACGCCTAAAGACGACCACATGGCCGCCTACCTTGAAGAGGTCCGCAAGCTCGAGAAGCACTTCAGGGGCATGGAGCTCATGCACATCCCGCGAAAGGAGAACCAGAGGCAGATGACATCGCCAAGCGAGCATCACGAAGGCAGGCCCAGCCGGCCGGCGTCTTTGAAGAGAGACTCTCCAAGGCGTCCATAAAGCAGCCACAAGCACAGACGAAGTACTCCCACCACCTCCTAGGTGGGGCACCCAACTGCGGTCCATCCTCAGGGGAGCGTCTGCTGCTGGCTATGGTGCATCAAGAGACAGGCTGGGTTGACGAACTCAAAGACTACCTGCTGAAGGGAGTCCTCCTGAAGAAGACGCGGAGGCGAACGAGTGGCTCGACAAGCCAAGTCATACTACATCCTCGAGGGAGACCTGTACCGCAAGCGCCCAAATGGAATTGCACTCAAGTGCGTCCCCCCCGAGGAAGGCCGCATGCTGATCAGAGACATTCACAGTGGAGAGTGTGGCCACCATTCCTCTGCACGCACCCTGGCAGGCAAGGTCTTCAGGAGCGGTTTCTACTGGCCCCAAGTGCTTCAAGATGCCACCACCATCGTCCAGTCTTGCGATGCGTGCCATTCCACGCCAAGCAAGTCCATCAGCCTGCACTGGGACTCCAAACCATCCCGCTCTCGTGGCCTTTCGCGGTCTGGGGCTAGACATCTTGGGACCCTTCCCGAGATCACAAGGGGGCTACCGCTTCCTCTTCGTGGCAGTCGACAAGTTCACCAAGTGGGCAGAGGTTGAAGCAGTGCGCAGCATACCGGCCAGGGCAGCAGTAAAATTCATCAGAGGCCTGGTCTGCCGCTTTGGTGTGCCTAATCGCATCATCACCGACAATGGCTCACAATTCACCAGCGGCATCTTCAGGGCCTACTGCGAGAGCCTCGGCACCAAGCTCTGCTTCGCCTCGGTGGCTCACCCACAGAGCAACGGCCAAGCCGAGCGAGCAAATGCTGAGGTCCTCAAGGGCCTCAAGACAAGAAGCTTCAATCGCCTGAAGGGCTACGGCAAGGGCTGGATAGACGAACTCCCGTCCGTGCTCTGGTCCATCCGCACGAACCCCACGAAGCCCACTGGTGAGACGCCATTTGCCCTCGTGTATGGAGCTGAAGCAGTCCTCCCCACAGAGATCAAGCATGGATCCGCACGGGTCCTTGCCTTCAACGAGGACGATCAAGCAGACCTCCACAGCGACGACCTGCTACTCCTTGACGGGTTGCGCCGCCGTGCCGCCCTCAGGGCAGCCAAGTACCAGCAAGACCTGCGACGCTACCACAGCCGCCACATACGTCCGCGCACTCTCGAGACAGGCGACCTCGTCCTCAGGAGAATCCTCTCCAGGGAAGGTCTCCACAAGCTCTCGCCAATGTGGGAAGGCCCCTACAGGGTCTCACACATCGCCAGGCCTGGCGCGGTACGCCTCGAAACGGAGGACGGCATTCCGGTCAAGAATCCATGGAACATCGCGCATCTACGCAAGTTCTACCCGTGATCATAGTCACGCCAGACATTTTTTGTCTCTAGAGGGAAGCACACAACTTCACCTCCAAGCTTCACAAAAGCTTCTCCTCCCGAGGGCCAGCCCCTCTGAGCTCTCCTGATTACGTGCCGCCGCAGGCCGTGAAGAGTCTCAGCCACTGAATGTGGTCCCCATGCCTCGACATGGAAAACTTTATCTTGGTCACACCAAGTGTAATGAACCAATTCGTTTCTCAATGAAACATTGCGCTGAGGCGCCGCTATGTAATATTTTGGTGGTGAGTTTTACTTTTCATCATCTTAGTTCATTTCGCGCTCATATTCTTCCCCATGCGCACCTCGCGAGCGGGGGCTGAGTACGGTGACTGTGCCTCAAGAGCACCCCAACAGCACCGCAAAATCCAAAGGATCCGAGCTCTACACGTGAGCACGCTCTCACGCCTGTTACCTCCCAAAGAGCTCTGGCCCATGGGCTTGCTCCCAAAACACGCCACCTCACCAAAGGACCTTGGTACTTACTCTCCTCGCGAGATACCATGAGGAAGCCTATAAGCGCGCATGAGTGTTTACTACCATGTGCCTGCTTTGGGTTTGCCTCTCTAACCAATACAGGGAACAAGAGTCCTCCCCAAGGTCGAGAAGTCACGCTCCGACCCCTAGAGGGAGCGCACCATCAGGGAAGCCAACGCCCTCTACGAGGCCAAAGTCTCGCCAAGCTAAGTCTAGCGCTCGCGCCCTCAGAGAGTTTTTCTCCCTCTCACGAGCACCTGTCGTCCCTCGAGCGGTTTTTTCTCTCTCACACTCCATGGACTGCTTGTGCGTCAAAGGGGAGCCCTCGAGCACCGCGACTCGAGAGCCCTTACCTCTCCAAGCCTTAAACACCCCCCGGCCTTGCCGAGTCACGCTCCGGCATACCGCAGCGGCGGTGTCATAGCGCAAAGAGATGGGTCCTGACGACGTAGAGCGAAGAAAGACATGGAACAGGGATAAAAGGCCCTTCGAGGGGCACACACACATGTTTGCATACGATCAAAGTATCTTACAAGCCAGTGAATTAAAACAAGTCTTAAAACAAAGATAATTGCGCCAAGCGCATCTTGTTGCAGGAGTGGCCTAGGCAGAGGGTTCACCATCGCCGTCCTCTTCAGCCTTCTTCTTCGGCGCCTTCATCCTCCTCAGCGGCCTGCTCCGCCTCAACCCTCTTGAAGCGGTCGACGTAATCGTTGACTTCTTCTCGAACCAAGTTGGAGAGCTCCCAGGCTGGTCCCCTCGATGGGCTCGGTCACTGACTCGTAGTCGAAGCCGGGGTGAAGGCGCTGGAGGTTGGCGAAGACGCGATCGATCGCCACGGTCAAGAGCTTGCGGCACTCCTCATCAACAACGTCGCCAAGTTCCGCCACAGGGCCCTCGAGCACAGAGAAGAGCTGATCGAAGTAGGCGAGGTATGTGGCGGCGTCAGCGTTCCCATGACGGGAACAACAGGGCATCCACTCCTAGCTGCCCCGCGAGAGTGTTCCCCCGGGTCACCAAGGATTGGAACATGCGCTCCCGCTGCTGCGTCAAGACCTGTGCCGCCTGCACGCGATGCTCAGCCTCTTCAGCGCGCTCCACGACAGGGCCCACCTGAGCGGTCAACTCCTTCATGTCAGCCATCAAAGAGGCAAAGTTCTGCTCCGCGCGCGCCCGAGCCTCCGCGGCAGCCTGGAGGCGAGAGTCGAATCGCTTCTTCTGGGCCTCAAGGTCCTTGACGCGAGCCTCAAGCTCGTTGCGTCTCTTCGTGAAGCGATCCTCTTGCTTCTTGGCCTTCTCCGCGAAGTCTTTCTACAGCTGTCGCGAAAGAGCTTCTCCTTCGTCGCAGACTCCTCCGCCATCTTCTCCTCCTTTTTGCGAAGGTTCTCGTTGGTCTGCACAAGGCGCTTCTGGTAGAACTCCTCGTCTTGGTGACCTTGTTCTCGCGGGCTTCCAGGTGCTCCCGCTGCGCGGATTGATCCTTCTCGATCTGCTCAACCTGTTCTCGCGTTTGCGCGCCTCGGTCTCGCGGGCGTCGAGCTCAACTCCGCGCTGCACGATCAAGTCTTCGCGAATGCTCAAGCTCTCACGGAATTTCTCCAAACTCTGCCGCACATTCCGACTCGGCAACGATCCCCGCCTCGCGATCTAGAAGCTCTTTGTGCTTGGCGGAGACCGCCGCTCGCGCGCCGCCAGCTCCTGGTGTTTGGCCTCGGTCTCTGCCTCGAGAGCCTCGCGCCTAGCACCCAGGTCCGCAAGGGTCTCCTCGACCTCGCGGACCACGCTGATGCGGATCTCCTCAGCAGAGCGCAGCGCTGCCTCGCGTTGCGCCTGGGCAGCTTCGTTCTTCCGGCGGCAGTTCTCCACGGTCTCATGAAGACAAGCCCAGCCCCGCGCAAGCTCGGCGTCCTCCTCCGCCCTGGAGCGATCTTCCTCGGCAAGCTGGGCCTCAAGCCCGTCGAGAATTTCCCTCGCCGAGCGGAGGACAGCCCCACGGCGAGCTGCAACGGGGCGCCGCCCCCGCAGAACTAAGGCCCATGGCTCGCCGGAGGGCCTGGAAACGCCGGCGCCTGCCGAGGATTCCGGAGCGTCCAACCTTGGGCTCCGAGTGGCCTCAAGGCGCGCCTGGGGGCTCTGGTGCGAGCCCCCCTCTTCGTCCACACAAGGGCCTTCAGGGGGCTTTGATGAGAACCCCCCTCGCCTCCCGCGCTGGAGGCCTCCTGGGGGTTCGGGGCACCTTCACTTCAACCCGTCATTCTTCTGCCCCTGGGGAGCGCTCTCCTCTCCAGGGACAGGGTTGGCCTTCTCAGCTGAGGCCGCCTCCCCAGCGGCCTCAGAGTCCGCTGTGGCCTCTCCAAGTTTCGTGCTCGGTGGGGGCGATGACGCGGCGGCCTCCTCCATTTCGACGTCAGTGCACGCTCCCGCGGACGCCCCTGTCACCGCGGCACGCTCCTTCGCCGGCGGCGTGAACCTCGCCGCATCCACCTCCGGCGTCCCCTCCGGCCGCATGGGGGAGACGTCAGGCCGCATAGGTGGAGGCGTCGTCACCTCTGCCTCCCCCTCCTTCTCCTCGCAGTGCTCCTCTGCCTCAGGAGGCGGTGCCGCAGCCTCAGGAGAGAAGCAGTGCCCTCGGGAGGCACCTCGTCGACTGTACACGCTGCAGACGCCGCTGCAGCGCTGGGGATCTCTCCAAGCCTCCGAAGTCTCCGCCTTTTGGCACCTCGGGGCCCTGGAGAGGCAAAAGCTCAAAAACTCCGCGAGAGCCTACGCAAGAAAAGCTCAAACAGAAAAGGGAGTCGGTTCTTACCCAGATGTCTTGGCGCGGGAATCGACCCACACCGTGTTTGACGACCGCCACGGCCTCGGTGGCGCGGCCCGGCGCCGGACCCCTCGAGAGCAGCCTCGGCTTTCCTCTTGAGAGAAATGCCCGCTGGGCTCCCGGCGGCTCTGTCATGAATGGCCTTGGAGCGGGGCTCGCAGTGGCCTGATGAAGCTCCGTCGTCGTCGCTCTCCTCTTGCCCCTCAGCACGCTGCGAGGGAGCGACCACGAACTGGCCGCTGCTGCCTGAGGAGGCCTCGTGGGCCTCAACTTCAGGCGCCGCGCTCTTCGAGGTGCTCGAGTTCTCCGCTGAAGAGGCAGAGCCTCCCGAGGCGCCGGTTGCGCCTGCGTCGGATTCCACAGGCGTTACCGTCGTCTCCTCGTCGCCCTCAGCTGGCGCCCCCTGCGCCGCAGACTCAGGATCCTCGCGAGGCCCCACATGCCCCTTGGGCACCAGGCCCCACGGTCGAACTTCGGCATCGTCTGCACGAGCGAGACGCGCGCCCAAGATCGATCCTGTGGAGCGGGACCGCCTTATCGCCGGGCTTGGGGATATCTGGAGCCGTGAAGAGTCTCCATGATGGTGCGCACCTCCTGCTGCGTGAAGAGGGTTGCGCTCAGGCGCATTTTGTCCCTCTGGTTGGAATAGCCACATTGCGTCCGCGTGCCTCTGGAGCGGAGCAATGCGGCGCTTCACGAAGTCCTTGGCCACCATCTGCCCGGTGAGGCCTGCCTCGCGGAGGTCCTTCAAGCGCCTCATCACGGGGCCGAGCGCGGCTCCCTTGAGCGCCTTAGAAGACCAGCTCGCCCTCTTCGTCGGAGGCGCTCGGGCAGGTCGAAGAAGGCGCTCCGGCTGCCGAACTTCATGAGGAACCAGCGCTTGCGGAAGTCCTCCACCTTCTTCGTCACATTGGTCACAATGTTCTCGCCGTTCCGCGCGATGGGGATGTACGTGCCCTTCATGCCCTCGGTGATGCGGAAGGACACGCACCCTGACCGCTCCTTGTTCGCCGTGAACCGGAGCGCATAGAAGCTGCGGAAGAGGTCCACCGAGGGTGGAATGCCGATGTATGCCTCGCAGAGGTAGGCGAAGATGGCGAGGACAAGGATGGAGTTAGGATGGAGATGAAGGACCTGGATCTGGTAGCGCTCCAGAACCGCCAGGAAGAATCGGAGAAAGGAGGCACGAGCCCGGCGAATAGGGTGTGCATGAAGATGGGGTAGAAGTCGCCGAAGGAGTTGTCCGCCGTCTTAAGCACCGTAGCGCCGTGCTCGTTGGTCGCTGAAGCGCCATGTGACGCACCTTCTCCAGCTGCGCTTCTTCTTGAAGCGGAAGCCGGTCAGAGCCGGCTCGAAGTCTCCGACCTGCTGCGTCGCGGCAGGTTCGCCGCCCTGCGCCACGGCCTTGCCTTTCGAGGCCGCGGAGGCTTTCTTGGGCGCCATTGCGCGGGATTGCGAAGGAGAGGAGCGCCGGAGACACAGGAGCGCAGAGTCAAGAGCGAGGAGACGGGCGCGCAAATGATGCAGTAACTGCTGCCTGAACCGGCGCTGCAGGCTTTATTCCCCTCAGAGCAGTTACCGAGACGTGGTGGGTCCCCCCACTACGCCCATCATCTCCGAGGAGAACGTGTCGTCGCGGCGTAACTGCCCTACACGTGTCTCAGGCCGGCCGGACACTTTGGGCCCATGACGATTCGCCTGCGTCCATTGGACTACATCGTGCCCATCATGGGCCCGGGGGCTACTGTCGGCCCAGTGAAATCCAGGGTGTGCTGGGCCTGTCCTCTACGGCCCTCGACACTTGATGGCGAATTTTCGCTAAGGACCAAGCCTACGGCTTGGAGAGCCTCGCGAGGGCTTTTGAGGCAGCAGAGGCCTGCGGAGGCCTCTCCACTGCTGCCCCCTCTTCAAGGAAATCTCCCCTGGAGAGAGGTCAACGCCGAATTCTCTACAGGGCATCCAAGCCCTCGTGGAGATCGCTTCGCTGCAAAGCAACCTCTGCAGAGCGCACATGGGCTCTGCAGCGGCCGCAGAGTGACGCGCGCCCCTGCGCGCGGTGACGACGACGCCGCAGTTGCCATTTTGGTGATTAAAGGGGTCAACAAAGCTGTGCCATCCGCACCGGACTACAGGGTTTCCTCTTTGGTGATAAGGGGACCGGCCGGCGCTACACTCCACGGCCAACGTCACCGTGGGCACCCCCACGTTCCTCTGCGGCCCCAGCTGGCCGTCCTGCATGGACGGTGGTTACTCTGCTACAGGAGTCAGCTTTACGCCCATGGACCGCGTCCATGGACAACCGGGCTGCGGTGCACCGCGCTCTACCTTCTGCGCCACGTGACAGCCCTACCATAGTGCAAGCGCAGGGAGGGAGCACGGGGCGCCTATAAAAGGAGGACGAGCAGCACCGTAGCAAGGGATCGCATTCTCATTCCAGCATAGCCACTTACGCGCAAGGAAGAAGAAGACCACCGCTTCCCTTCCTTGTGTACACCATTGCCAAAAGAGAGCCCTCGGCAAGCTCATTGTACTGTAACCTCTACAAGCAGTGCAATACAGACAAGCAGGAGTAGCGGTATTACCTCCACACGAGGGCCGTGAACCTGGGTACGGGCTGGTGTTCATCTCTGTCGTGATGTCCCTCCACTTGCTCGACGAGCACCGTCGCCGTGCAGGTTGAGGGTTGTTTGACCAACGTGTTCAGCCCCTTACACGAACTCTCTTCGTGAGCTTGACTATCCCTGTTTCGTGGGAGTCATTCTCCGACAGTACATGCATATGATCGTTACAATGTACTCCCTCCGTTCCAAATTACTTGACTTGGTTTTGTCCAAATACGGATGTATCTATACTTGTTTAGTGTCTAGATACATCCATATTTAGACAAACCCAAGTCAACTAATTTGGAACGGAGGGAGTACATGATATACATTAGAGGTAGGAAACCCGCTATTTAATCTAACCAAATCAGTTAGTATCGTAACATGTCCCCGCAAATTGAATCTTGATTTACATGACTATGATTGTTTCTATAACGGTCTAACATCTGCCTGATTGCTGGCTTTGCGAACATGTCGGCAATTTGATCTTCGACGGGATGAACTGACAATCAAAACTCTTTTAGCTACTTTTACTCCTACATAGAATGAAGAAATCAACTTTAATATGCTTAGTGTTGGCACGACACTGGGTTTGTAGTCAAATATGTCGGACTGAGAATGTCACACCGTAGTACATGTTGATGTTGTTGATTTTGCTTGACACACAGTTCTTTCAAATCAAGAAATGACCTTTCAACTGAGAAGAGCTTCGGAGTACAACTTAATATTGCCAATGCCAATACTTTAATTCTGAGACATTTACAGATTTGCTGTATAGCAAGCTCCATCACCACTACCTCGTTGATGCATGACAGATCAATGGATCAGTGAGATATCGTACAGAAACATACTGACAACAAACACAATCACTTTTAGAACTCGGCATTGACCAGGGGGTTCACATGGAGATCATTGCCATTTTGTTTTTGTTGGTTTTTGCTTAGATATATTCAAGTGAGAACTTTCCACAGAGTAATGATCAATCAAGAATATTTATAAGAAGTGGATGAAATATAATTTTATTCCGCTGAGCTAACTATAACCCCACATAAACCATAGAGTCCGAAACTTTTAGATAGATGTGCATGCATCTGCATGGATATTTCTTCCCCTGCTTTTTGGGGAATCTCTGGTGTTCAGCCATATCAATCAGACCGGGATCCACACGTAAGCAAAAGTTAAGACACTGGCTCTCTCTACTAGCTAAGCAG
Organism: Poa pratensis; assembly: GCA_947311845.1. NCBI lineage: Eukaryota > Viridiplantae > Streptophyta > Magnoliopsida > Poales > Poaceae > Poa > Poa pratensis. The sequence goes on along the minus strand of CAMZMU010000107.1, from coordinate 108,542,163 downwards.
CTAATGTTGCTCGTAGCTAGCTCCATGTTCAAAGTGTTGAGCCACCTAGCTAGCGGCCGGGTTCGGCTCCCCTGATCCTGAGAAAGGAACAGTGCATAATGAATGTCGTGCCGTGCCATAATCACAAGTGCAAACTACAGTTGCTAATTTCTCGTGTGAGGATTCCAGGTGAAAGTGCTAATTGTAATTTGTTCGAGAGCTTTCGTTTTGGAATGGAAGAATAGACAAAGCAGAACGTGGACATTATGGTGAACAAACTAATGTCACCATGGTAGAATCCAAAAGGAAAAGGTGTGTTTTCATCGATCCATCGAATCAGCACATGTTATATATACGGTGAAATTTTAGAACCAGACAAATATAACCGTACTCTCTAAATTGAAGATAATATACTGCACGGACGATTCCATAGCACTTCTAGACAACACTGTGCCTATGTCTCTACCAAATCACCACTATGTTTATTTTCAAAACGAATAGTACATAGTACAATTATCGGAACAATGTGAGAAAAAAAGAACCAACCACCCATTTTAGTTTCAAAATCTGAACTTTTCAAAGTGTGGAATGAGAGAAATTTCCGTAAAAATCTTATTATTAATAAGATGTTACAAGTTTTAGGGTGGTTGGCATTTTTAATAACCGTTCATCAAGCGAGATCTAACGGTGTTAAAATTGTCGGTACCAGACTGACGGAACCGAACGGTTCCGCGGTACTGAAAATTGTGTGTGACCGGTACCAAAAATATGTGGGACCAGATACCAAAACTGTGGGGCCGGTACCAAATTATGTGGGGGCATAATTTCATTTTAATTATGAAAAGTTATTTCACCGGTTGCTCACACTCTCTCTCAACCTGATCTCCTCACGCAGTCACGCTCTCTCCACCGGACTTCCCTCTCAATCACCGCCGCGGGCGCCGGCGCTGTCGCCGTCGCCGGCCTCCTCCACCTTCCCTCTAGCATGGCCGCGGGCGCATGGAGCCGGACCTCCTCCACCTCCCCTCAAGGAGCCGGGCGCGGGCGCCGTCGCCAGCCGCCTCCTGCTAGATGCGGGCGTGGGCACCATGGCCGGTCCTCCTCCACGTACCTCCAGGATGCGGGTGCGGGTGCCGGTCCTCCTCCACCTCCCCTCCAGGATGCTGGCGCGGGCGATGGAGCCGGGCCTCCTCCACCTCCCCTCGAGGATCCGGGCACGGGCGCCGTCCCCGACCTCCTTCACCTCCCCTTCAGGAGCGGGCGCGGGCGCCATTGCCGGCCTCCATCAGCAGCAGGAGGCGGCCGCGGGCGAGGGCGGCGTAGCCGGCCTTTCCATCCACCACCTCCGGAGCAGCAGCATCATCCCCTTTGCCATCCACCGCGCCGGCTACCTCCTCCGACGAGTTGTACGTGCTGGAACAAAGACGACGCGCCGAATCGCGTCGTCTTTCCCGACACCGAGCATGGAATCAGATATATGCATACCACCAAATTTTCTTTGATACGAATAAGCCACAACCAGGGATGTGTATATAAACTCTAAAATTGTAAATAAAAATGCTAATATCTCCACAATATTAAAACATGAGAAGTTACATATCTGCTGTACAAGCTTGGCACCCTAAACCCAGGAACCGGACAGAGTGCTATAGGGCTACAGAACACGAGCATCTCACCTAGCTTTCTGAAATCCAATTTCAGTTTTCAGAGCAATTATTTCTGCAAGATTTGAACCACAAATTACGCTACAAAACTAGTTCGACCTTCAGCCTCCAACTTCAATTTAACAGGTTGAACGGTACTGCACTCACCTCACCTCCACGCCGCCGTCGCCGACCTCCTCGTCGCACGCCGTCACCTCGCCGCAGACTTTGGGGAGTGGGTGCGGTGACCCAGCACACCACTGCATGTTGTAGTGTACAAGTCGTTGATGTAACACGCACGGAAGGACCTCTCCGCAAATATTACATCCCTCAGAGTAGTACAACAGAAACATAGTCGGTCCAAGGTAACACTATAGGATTACAACACTATTCAATACAAAATCTTGAGACCCTCCTTTATATTGAAGCAAGTCTCTTGCAAATGAAAAACAGAAAGATCCAAATCATAACTCTAAGCTGGATATCAGCTCTAGCTCTAATTCCTCATCCACTACTGCTGTTGTCTCAGCCCTAATCTATTACATCTGGAATATCTTTATCCAGGTTGTCTCCTCCTTCCAATAGTTGTTGTCTCCTTCATTGGCAAAGTGGTCGTCATGTATGCCATTGACAATATTGTTGTTGCTCCACCATTGTCACTGTTGTCGTCGTTCTTCTGTTGATGAAGTAGCAGTTGACTCCTTCAAGCTCCACCAGGTAGGTTTGGATTCCTTGTTGAAGACCTCCTCGTCGTCGTCATGGATATCTATCAACTCCTTGGATGGCTCCAAAAGTCTAAGCAGGGGGTCAACGGGGAAAGGGTAAGCAACTCGAGCGTTACTTAGCAAGTTCAATAATATAGGAAAGAGTTTTTGTTTTGAATGCACTAGCTACTGCCATGACCAACGGTCGTAGGCATAATGCAAATTTTGGAAAACCTTTCTTCAAAGGTCAAGTTTTATTTCAGAAAACTATGCTCACAGTCTCCACGGGTTCATAGTCATCACTTGGGATGCCTTTCCCGCTGCGGTCTGTAGTTCCTTCCGGGAACACGGATGTGACAGTCACAGTTTCTTGTTGTTGACTCTGCAGAGCTGTGCAACTTTACCCATGAGAGATCCTCAGCCTTGTTGCCTTTCCGGGTTGCAATCCCCGTCCATACTTCCATGGTATGGGGTCTGGTCTGAGTCCAAAGCCAATCACTGCCCCTCTCCGCACAACACATATCCGCCCATTTATGACGCGGCTGGTAACTAAGACCACTGGCCCGCCACCCCTCCCGAGCTTCTATTCCAGTCATCCCGTCGGATGGGAAGGTCACACGCTTCTACGCAGTTGGCCGCCGCAACGAACGCAACCAGGTAATAGCCTGCCGAGGATATGTGAACGAGAGAAGATAGCAGCTGACTTTACCGTCCATGCCAGATCTCATGGTAAACGCTTCAATACGGCGCTAGGATCACTGTGACATTGGTAATTAATCCTAGGTATATACTTTCCCGTACAATGGAACCTCCACCACAACATCAAACCGTGGTTCCATTGCCAGCCAAACAATATAATATAGCAATTCACATCATTCGAAAATAGTTTTTCTTTTTATGCAGATGATAATATATTACTTTTAAAATACTTTGATAAAAATATTTCAACGGATATGCAAGAATGAACTTGCCTGTGGTAGAAATGGCCGTTCAACCCTTCGGGGTTCTAGGGTTTGCGGTAAAACCCCGAATTCTGAAAAGTAGCAAGGTAATCCTGATAAGGACTACTGAAAAATCTAGCAGCATGCTATTATGCATAATCATGATATGCATCGTCACCCCGAAATTCCCAAGTTGCGGATTTAAGACTTTTCAAGTGCTTTGGAGTTTTTAATTATTTCAAGAATTTGACAACAATTTTCATGAGGAATAAATTTAAAGTGATTAAAGTGAAATAGTTCAATATAATTGAACTTCAAGACTTTATTTTCCCATAATATTTTCTTTTAATAAAATGGTTTTTGAAAAAGAATTTCAAGTCATTTCCACTTAAGGATCCTTGAATTTTTCATCCACAAAATGTTTTTCAAAACTTCAAATAAAATTTACATAAAAATTCCTCATATTTTGTAGAGTATGTTGCATATTTTTAGTTTATTTTTATGACCTTTGATTTGGTGTTAAAAATTCATTTGAGTTAGAATATTTCTGGATTTAGTAAATTACCAAAATGCCCCTGCCTCTATTGGGTTGGACTCAACCATTTGGGCTGAGCCCAACTCGATACTGGGTCGAACCCGACCCAGACCCTCTCTCTCTCCCGTGCCCACGCTCTCTCCTCTGCTCCACTCGATCCCCTCCTGGCGATGCCGTCGCCGCCGCCACGCCATGCTCCGGCCGCCGCCTTGGCCGGCTCCGGTGCCTCCACTCCCTGGCGCTGCTCCGCCGCCGCCTTTTCCTCTGATTCCCCGCCTTCAACTTGTACTACACCGGCCCACACGAGCTCGCTCGCTCGCGAACCCTAACCCTAGCCGCCATGGCTCGGGTCACCGGCGCTGCTCCCCTGGCTCCCGGGCCTCCGGCTGCTTCTCCTCGAGCCCTTGCTCGACCTCCTGCTCGACTCCGGCGTCGACCACGAGCTCCTGCTCGAGCACGCCATCTCGGTGTACTGCTCCTGTCGACCCCGACCTCTACCTCGAGCCTGCGCTCGGCCCTCTGCTCAGCCTCGCCTCAACTCAGATTCCGGCGGGACGGCAGTACGTCGCTGCAACCCCAGCATCCTCCTTTGGCGACTGGTGGTACTGAACATGGTGGTGTGGTGTTGTGGCTGTGGTGTTACGGCTGCAATGGGACGGTGGTGCTTCTGTTGTTGCTGTCGCTGACGGGACGGCAGTGTTGCCGTCACCGCAACCTCGGCGACACACGGCTGCGCCAACTCCTACGCTACTTCCTCGGCTACGCCTACTCCAACTCCTCCATGCTCTGCCTCAGCTACAACTTCTAGAGGTGAGCTCTCTCCTGTGACCGGCTAGTGAGCCGATGAACTGTTGGTAAATGGTGCTTGTGTAGTGTTCCATTTCATCTTAGTGATGGGCTGGTTTGTGAAACGTGTTGTGCTCTTCACTGACAGATAGTTAACTGAAGAAATATTCAGTTTAATGATTTAGCACTTGACTGTTTCAAATACTGAGCATAGATGATGTAATTGTTGTATGGTATTTGTGTGGTGCAAAGTGGCTCTATAAATGATATATCTCTGGTGTTGCTAGTGGTGCTGAAAATGATTTAGAGATATATTACTTGACAGATGTGGCGACTTAAACTGATTGGAACAGATTTATGCTTGCTTTCTTGGTCAAACCAATGATAGAACATATTTGTGAGACATTTTGATTCTTGGATAAGGACAGATTATTCCCAAATGGATGCTAAGCTCACTGATGAACTTGCATACATGGTTATGCCAAGTCTGAGAGCAATATAGAACTGCTAAACACAAGGTTTCTGGGTTTGCTGACCAGATCTTGTATCTAGGGTGTGCACTCCTGGTAATTTAGTGTTTGTGTAGTTTCAATAGCAATTTTCTTAGTTGGCTTTGTTTACTGGATCCAGATGAGCTTCTCCTTTTACTAAAGATAAGAACAGGTGCTTTGCTTGATTTCGTGGCCCTGCCTATGATGCAAAGGCTGAGGCCTAAATTTTGATAAGAACAGATACTAATGTGTGGCTTTTAATCTCTGTGATGATTTAGCATAGCAACTCTATGCCAATCTGAGAGAAACACTTCTTTCTATCCTCCTAGTGGAGAACTAATTGAAGGGTAGTTGGAATGATTTAGAATTGTATTCTTGGATCGATTTGGATGTGCTGCCCTGCTCTCCTCTCTTTCTAGCACTGTCCTGTCAATTACAGAACTTGCTAGCACTTCTCCTCTGCCTCACACACACAAAGAATTAACCTGCTGTTGTTGAGCAGCTTGGTCTTCTGGAAAATGATGATGATAACCTGCGTCTTGTGGCTAGCCTGCTCCTCCTCGCTGCTTCAATGTTCCTAGGGTGTATTTATCTAGCTGCAAATTATTTCAGTGGATGTTCTTTGTGTTCTTGAGATGTTCTTGAGCTGTTCTAGCTGATCTGGAAGATGATTTGGTTGCTAGATTCGTTGCTGGTGTATTTGTGCTAATGTAGAGATCATATGGTGCGGCTGACTGCTTATAGCTTGCTATTTGGAAAAATGGATGTGAGAAGAATTTGTTGTAGTTGGGTGCTGAGGTAAATATATAGTGTTGGCTGTTTGGTTGTGGTGGTGACACACAAGTATGTGACTCCTCATTTGCATGGGTGAGTAAGCTACTTGTTGTCATGTTCTTATGCATAGGCATTACTTGGGGTTCAAGTAATGTGATATATTTTCTTGTGGATAACTCTCCTATGTGGCAAACTTATCCATCCCAAGCTTGGTCTTATCTCCTTGCAAGATTTATTTTTGAGCAAGACAAGTGGCTTTTGTCACTAGATGGGCTTGTTTAGCTTCTCTCTTATATGGGCTTTACCAATTATGGGTGGTGATCATGTGGTCTTTCCAATTTCAGATTTGTGGGCTTTCATGTATGGCTTACTTTTCTTCCTTGGTAATTATTAATACCATTGGAGAAACAATTTAAATTCCATGTGGCTTTGTTCTTATTGGTTCTTGATACCAATAGAGAACAATTTTAATTGTGGCTTTTCTTTATTAGGAATTTGACTAGATTAGAGGGAAACAAAAATATTGCCTTGTTGACTAAAGATAATTGGATCAATTATATTTGCCTTTGCCCCTTGTTGCCTTTGTTGCTTGCTCAAATGGATCAATGTTGCCTTCTTATCCTTGCTGCCTAATTGCCTCTAGATGATCCAAATTATCCCAAGATGATCCATGATCCATTGTTGCCTTAGATTAAATTCCCTCTAATCACCACTTGGTATTAGGACATGTTCCTAATATCCAGTAATCGAGTTCCAACAGCAAATTGCCTCACCCTTGTGGTGAAGGCAAACATTTTAATTAAGAAATATTTCTTTTGTTTTGGTTTATTTTTAGATGAACCTCAATTGCCTCATGTATACAAAAAATTTGGAAACAAGAGTGATCAAGTCTTGTGTCCAAACTACTTTCTATATAACACCAAGCTTTTGAATTTCACACAATTTCTAGAGGATTTGATAAGAATAGGTACTTGATATGTGAATCCTTCTCCAACTCCACTTGGTTGCTTCTCTTTCTTTCTCTCTCTTGTTTTCTTTGTCTTGCAGGAATGAATTTGAAAAGATTGGAGGATAAGATGATCAAGATAATGATGAGAAGATCAAGATTTAGTTTACCCTTTATTCATTTGTAATTTTCCTTTTTATTTGGATGAGATATGTACTTATTCGATTAAAGTTGTAATATCCATTTATTCTTTCAATTTCATCTTGTTAAGTTTGATCTAATGTCCAATTCCATTTGTTGTAAGTACATGTACTTTGGACATTTGGATTACTAATGTTGTATTTGAGATGAATGTAATATGAGACGATAGAGTGTGTGTAAGATAAGATGATGACTTTCAATGAGGAATTGATTCTTATGTGATGATATTTGTGTAAATGATGTATTGAGATGATAGTAGATATAGATTGATGTTGTATGATGAAATGTTCAATTGATTTGAATTATAACTTGTCATTTTATCCAATTGTGTTTGAAGTGTTGAGGATTAAGAATAGGTTATGTCCAAATTTTGATTGCCTCGACTAAAGATCCAACTTCCTAAATACTTGTCGTAAAGATCATGTCGAAGTTTATAGCACTCAACAAGATGATCTAGACCTAAACTCATCGAGTCGAGAGAAACATCGATCACTTTGCATCGTTTAATTTAACGCGCCAAAATTTCCCGTATTTTCAGATGCATGCTATGCAAATGCACAAATCATATTTCTATCCTTCCGACTCTCTAAACTGTGGGGTATTACAGTGGGGATCGGCGTGCGGCAGTACCGTGGCCTCACCCACCTCCCTCCACGCAAACGTCGTCGCCGACCAGCTCACCGCGCGCCGCCGCAATCCGTGGCCTCCGCCTGATCCGTCCGCGATGCCGTCGTTGACCACTAGCGCCAGCAGCCACCGGGCGACCACGCCCCAGCCGACCACGCCGCTCGCCGAGCAATCCGTGGCCTTCCCCCGGCTCCCTCCGCGCCTCCGTAGTCGCCGACCTCGCCGCGACAGAGGAAGGGAGCCGGCGGCGGCTTCCCTAGTCGCCTGGTGTCGGCTCCTCGCCCAACTCCTCGCCGTGGACTTGATCCTCGCCGCGACCGTCGAAGGGAGGCGGCGGCTGCCCCAGTCGCCGGGTGCCCGGGTCACGGCTGCTCACGATTCACCACGATTATTATTTTTAGATGGGCCACGTACGGAACATAACAGGGTGGCATTACGGGCTTTTTTTTCCTAAGACTACGTGAATTTTAATCCACGGCTAATAAAAATCACCTCCTAATCAATGGCTAACAAAATTCAGAGCCCACGGTTCCGACGGAACCACGATTTCCGTGCCAATCACCAGAAAAGAGCTCGTAAGAGGTATGATTTTGCCTTCCCGAAAAATGAATGAATTGATTACAGTTATAAGAATTTATGTTTTCCTAAGAGTTTGTATTAGAAAATAGTGTTTTCTAACTTTCCAAATGATTTAACAGATGTGTAGCTTGCCTGGGTGTGGTATTTCATCCGATTTGAAGAGTCCAGACTCCAGCGTAAAATTTGCCCAGTTAGAGCTTATGTGTAATGTACTCTGTCTGTTCTAAATTATAAAATGTTTTGAATATTTCAATATGAACTACGTACGAATTAAAATGAGTGAATCCATTAAAACACATATAGATACATGCGTCAAGAAAATGGGAAAACATCTTATAATTCGGAACAGAGGGGGAGTACTAGTGTAGACTTAGATATTTGCTGAACTGTGAAAACTAAAAACGACACATGTGATGCGTTTGGTATTGATGGTATACGATAATTCAGTAGTCAACTAGCCTTTTTAGTTTAGCATTTGGTTAATTAACGTTCCTTTGTTTCAGTGACTATTGTAAGCAGCGGACTATAATAATATAATAGTCCATTCAGCAACGAGGAACCAAGCCATATAATTAAGTATATAGCACATCATCGGTAGCTTCATATGTTCTTTTTACGTATAACATGGAACTTTTGGGAGTATAACATGCAAATCTTCTGAGTCGAGTCGAGAGTAGATAGTTGGAGACCAACATGGGAGGAATCTGAATCGTCCGATCACCGATCCAACCGTCTATGGTACTAAACGGAAGGAATGGAGAGTGGTGTGGTTTTCAAGATCTTACCCTCCAATAGAAGTAACTTTGTTACTTATTGACTCGACATGATGGGATGGCCAACCTGCTAGCTAAGAGCATCTCTAGCAGAACCTGCAAAAGGGGCAAACCCGTATAATAACCGACCGATGTGGATTGAAAACCGTAAAAAGGCGGAGAACATAATCCGCAAATTTGCCCAACCCGCAAAAGATTTTGCAGGCCCCCGTGAATCTGCGCCTCCGAACCGAGAAATCTAGGTTTCCTCCCCCGACCCGCAGCCGGAACCTCATACTCTAGTGTCGTTGGCGCGAGGGAACCTTCAGCGCGCCCGTCCCCGCCGCCGCCGCAACCTCTTTCTCTTCCCGCACTCCGGCCACCGCGCGCCCTGCCCCGGACCGGCCATGAGCACCGCCGACCCGTCCCTGGTGATCGTCCGCGTCGGGGACGCGCCATCGTCAGATCCAGCGGGCCGCGGAGAGCTCAGAGCCGCCGCCGACACCGCTGCTGCTCCATTGGTGGCGCCGAAGCGGAGAAGATTGGGCACCGCAGGCGCGGCCCAAGTTCTGCTTGCCGCGGCTGCCGCGGGCACTCCCGCCGCCGCGAAGCCGAAGAGCTGGCGGGGAGGAAAATCAGGGCCAGCGCCGCCGCCGCTGCTGCATCCACCGCGCCTGTCCCCGGCGCCGGGACCGAAAGGTATGAACTTTCGAACTCCAAATTGAGCTCTGTTCACCGCGCCCGTCCCCGGCGAGCTGAATTCGTTCATCTTGCAGCACGCAAGCGTTCATGGACATGCTTGGGTCGGTAGACATCGACTCGCCTCCGCTCGGCAACTACAGCTACAACGAGTTCGACGGTGGCGTCGATGGTGGCACGGGAGAAGACGACAACGAGGTCGAGGAGGTGGACGGGGCCGGCCTGAGTCAGAGAGGTTCGAACTACACCATTTTAGAGGACCAATGCTTGATCCGTGCTTGGGAGAGTATCTCTCTCGATGCAACAGCCGGCGTTGATCAAACCAGAGACCGGTATTGGAAAAGGGTGGAGGACAAATTCTTCCAACTCATGCCACGCAATGGCCGAACGGTGCCCCGGACCTATCGATCACTACAAGGCCGTTGGGAAACTATCAAGACTACATGTGGTCGATGGAGTGGATGCTTGCAACAAGTGATCAATGCGCCTCCGAGTGGTACCGTGGAGGGTGATTGGGTGAGTTTATTCACCATTGTTCATGTAGTGTTCTCACTACTTGTTCACCATTGTTCACCATTTGTTCATCATTGTAGGACCGCATTGCGAGAGAAAGGTACTTGGATATGCCCGCATCCAAGAAGAAACCATTTGTCCTTGATCATTGTTGGAAACTTCTCCAACATAGTGAGAAGTGGAAGTTGAGGGATCAAGAGCCAAAAAAGGGAGAAATTCATGTTGAGGATGACTCCGATGATGAACAAGGTGGGAGGAACAAGAACAAGCCCGAAGGCAACAAGAAAGCCAAGGAAAGAGTGGCAAAGCAACTTGAGGCAACAAGCTTGAGAGAGAAGCTCGATGAAATGGTGAAATCTAATGAGACCATGGTGGCCAAGACATTGGAGGCAAAGCACCAATTGGCCGAGAGGAAATCTCAAGAGAAGAAAGAAAAGTGGAGGTGCTTCGTGAAGAAGGGAAGCGAAAGATCGAGATTGAGGCCAAAAGAGCCTCGGCGGAGGAGAACAAGTCCGTGGCCAAGCTCTTGGCCGAAGAGAACAAGATCATGATGATGAACCGAAGTGACATGGACGAAGTCACCTTGGAGTGGCATGACATCGCAAGGAAGGAGATATTGCATCGAAGGAAACAAGCGATGCTAAAAGCTAGCGGTGGTGGTGGAGGTCTCGGTGGTGGTGGAGGTGTTGGTGGTGGAGCTGCCGGCAATGGTGGAGGTGGTGAGCCGAAGAGCACGGTGTAGGGCCTTTCGACGATGCGGATGGTGTTTTGGAGGCATTTTTTGGTCACACGAATGGAAAACTAGTTAATGGCCGTCTTTAGATTCAAGAAACTACTTAATTTGCTATATTAATGTCGAATTTGTAAGCAATTTGACATTTTATGATATTCATGCCTATCTTGCTGTTTTGCATATGCAGTTTCAGAACGCCGCGCGGCGGATTCTGTTTTGCGGATCTGCTTTGCGGCTTCTGCTCCGCCGCGCGGCGTTTGAGCAAAAAACCGCGAGTTGCGCGAACTACAAAACTGTTTTGCGGTTCTGCTAGAGATGCTCTAAGCAACGAGCAAAAGAGTGCTTCACGTCCGACACTTCATGTACGATGTCTGTCCGACGGAGTACTGTGTTCGTTGCTTTGCATCATATCATATCATAGATGGAAACCGTCGGATTGGTTTGTCGTACGGGAATCGGACATGAAGCATCGTATGGAAAGCAATTCCGCGAGCAAAACGCATCTAGTTGTAAGGGCACCTCCAACGGCGTGGTGCAAACGGACACCGAAATTGGTCCGCTTTTGTCCGTTTGGGGGCGGACCGCGGACAAGGAGAGGGTTTGGGGTGGGGGTGGCTCCAACGGCGTGGCGCATAATTAAATAAAAAAGAAAACGAAAATTAATTTACATAAAATAGGTAGCAAGGCCCCACGGGCCAGTGACACAAAATGTACAAAAAAAAGAAAATAAACCCTATTGTTGCTGGGTTAGGGGAGGGGCGGCGCCGCCGGAGCTGCCGACGCCGCGGCCAAGAGCTCGCCGTGGCCGCTTAAGCGTCGTCATCCGAGAGGATGATGTACGGCGGCACCTCGTAGAGGTGCGCCGGCGGCCCTTGTGGCGGTGGCGTGGGCGGCGCCTCGGGCTCTTGCGGCCATGCCGGTGCGGGCTGCCACGCCGGTGCATCGGCAGGATCACGCCACGGTGACCACGGCGCTTGGCGGAGTCCCCAGGCCGCCACCTCCTCGTTCTGCTGCCGGTTCCAGGCCTCCGCCTCCTCCTGGCGACGCCAGGCCTCCGCCTCCTCCTGGAGGGCCCAGGCCTCCTCCTCCCGCTGCTGCCGGAGTGCCTCCGCCGCAGCCTCCGCCGACGCCCGAAGTGCCTCCCCGATGCCAGGCCACTGGCCAAGCTCCTCCAGATTGGAGGCGTCCAGGGCAGCCTGGAGGGCGGCATCATCGTCGTAGGCAGCGAGCGGCGCGGGCGGCGCGGCATCGGCGGCCTCCATCTTCACCGCTCCCATCGGCGCGTCGTCGTCGCTCGATCCGAAGTCGAAGTCGACGTCGGACTCCTCCGGCTCGTCTTCCTCCTCCACAGGCTGGTAGCCGGCCGGTGCTTCGCCCGCGAAGGCCTGCCGGCGGCGCTGGTCGTGCTAGAGCTCGAACCACCGATCCCACAGCGGCGAGTTGATTGCGTACGCTGGGTCGTGGACAAGATCGGCCGGGAGGAAGCTCCAGCGGCGTAGGATCTCGTCCGTGCGCGCCCTGCCGGAGCGCGGGATGGCCGGCACGGGCACACGGCGGCTGTTCAGATGCCAGCCATCTGGGAGATGCGCATCACCCCACGGCAGGGGCGCTTGCACATCCCAGTACATCTCCGCGACGTCCTTGGAGACGCGCGCTCGCTGGGCACGGCGGCGGGCGTTGCGGGCCGCACGGAGCTCCTCACAGCGGCGTTCGGCACGGACGGCGGCGTCGGAGGTCGGCCGGGGCGCGCGCGAGCTGCTGGCCTCCGCATTGTGGCAGCCCTTGAAGAACCAGGCGGCCTTCTTCATGGTGGCTGGCGACGGGGCGGCGGTGGCTAGGGTTTGGAGTGGACTGGAGTGGGGTGCGGTGGTGGGGAACGGATAGGGTCCCCATTAAAAAGGACCGAGCGACGTGGCCAAAGCGGCCACAGTCGCTGCCAGGCGGGCCAGGGGCGGACTCGGGAGGACAGCGCCGTGTCCGCGGCTGGACCAAACCTGGACCAGAAATGGGCCGCGTTTGGGGAGAAATGGCCTGTCCGCCCGGACAAGTGTCCCTATGCGCCAGCCCGTTGGAGCGCCTCCCATGTCCGTTCGGACAAAATCGGACTGGCCTGGTCCGTTTGCGCCACGCCGTTGGAGGTGCCCTAAGGTAGCAATCGATCCCATGCGGAAAAGGATTGTCCATAACCGGCCAGATCCCTTTCTGCCGCGAGGCTCACCAGCATGTCTGGCTCAGAGACCTCCTTGCTGCACGCGGCGTGCCTCCCCCTCTTCCGGCACCAAAGTATTTTCCCCTGAATTGCATGGCTTAAACACTTTAGCTATTAATTAGTACTCCGTACTTGGTAAAAGGAAAACATTTAGATCTTGTTTGCCACCCATCATTTTATTTAATTTGGCAGAAATGAAATGAAAAAACCCTAATGCATCATTTCATTTAAAGAAGTGAAGTGACATGGTTAGTACCAGAAATTGACTTACATATAATAGACATTCACTGGAATTCCAACTTAAATTACGTGTCCAATTTTATGACAGCCAAACAGGTTGAATATGGAATCTCAGTTGAATTATATGATTCCGACTAGTAGGTAGCGCCACAAGCATAGCGTCAGCAGACTCTCTCCCGTCCCGTCGAGGGAACTGTAGCTCTGTCACGCCATGTCTATGAGGCTGGCGGAGCAACCCACCATGCGACTATAAATAGGCCTTCTCCTCAGTGAGAAGGCAACTAACACGAAAGAGACTCGCTTCGTAGAAGTTAGAACTCACACACCCGCTCAAGACTCATAGAGACCCGTCACTCTTTCTTCCTCCTTGGGAATATCCGGCGCAAATCCATATACACACCACAGGAGTAGGAACTTTACCGGTGATCTTTCCCGTGATCTGAATCTGCTCATATCTTTGTATCTAAGTCTGTTCACCCATCGGGACATTGGCCTCATACCAACCTACAAATACATTTTCGGTACCAAAAAACCCGACAACTGTTGTTATGTAGGTACGACATTAATCTTTTTTGACTACGTCAACCTTTCAGCCTATTTTTATTATTTTTATATGGATTCATAGTTCGCAATAAAGTTATACATTTTCTTAGTTTTATAAGTTTATTCGTTAATTGAGCAGAGTAAGCTGTCATGTGCACGTAAACTATTGGCATAACATCCAAAATTGTCATCTCACAGATTTTGGGAGATAGGATTTTTTGAACATTGGGAGATCAGATTATTTGGTTGAAACCTTTACAAACGAATTTGGATTTAATTGATCTTCGAGGGATCAAAGTGTGAGTTCTCCCTTTACTTAATTGCTCGTTGCAGACTGAAAGAATGTGAAAGTTGGTTGAACCTTTTTCTTATTTACTATAAAATGCAATTGATGGATCCAAAAAATTCAAAAAGGCGATACGATGCGTCCTCTATAAAAACATATGAAGATTGCTTCCTCAATTTATCCATCGACTACAATGCTTTTCGTCTTCTCTCTTTGTATAATTTCCGGTGATTTCTATCCCCTAATCAAGAACGTGCCACTGATCAAGAACGTGCTCGGAGGGTGCATAGTGGCCCTACGCGGTTCCCCTCCCGCCGAAACCATTGTGGACCTTTTTCCTGTACACCATAGCTCCACTACCTCCACATGTTCTCTCATTTCTTGCCCATCACATATCCGTTTGTCCCTCTCCTTTTGTTGGGAGAATTGTAGCATGACCCAAAGCTAGCTGTGGCTGGACTAGATCTCTCCCAACAAATTGCCGCGCATGTCCTATGCTGGTGTAACCCAGTGCAGCACTGTCCTGCTCGACTGTACATCGACGTCGAGGTGGCATTGTACCATCATTCATGTCCTTTTCCGTTTGACAACCCGATCGAGAGATCTTGGGCGTGGGTGTTAGGATCGGAATCCTAGGTAGTCTTATCTATTAATTAAGCAGAAGAGAATTATCTAGCTAATTAATAGAAAATCGGGCGAAAACAATACGCAACCGGTATCATCAGTGCATACTATTACAATTATGTGATCATGTCGAATTGTTTTGACATTGTTGGCGATTGCCTTCCGGCCAGATCATTGACGGCAATCTATACTTCTTATAAAGTAAAACTCCACTAAGTGTAATTAATATTTTTATCTCCACATGCAAGCTATCCACATTACTTGCTTTTGTAGCCAATCAATTGTCCATGTCATCTCACTAAAATTTATTAATTATTTTCTATCTCTACATGCAAGTATCCATATCTTATTTTTTAGCCCATCAAATTGTACACATTATTTTTTTATGTTTGAATGATAAAATCACACCATGTCGCTATGTAGGAAAACAAGTAAATCATGTGCACGTAGAACATCAGAATTAGTTTCTCCCGTGAAATTTTTGCCAATTAATTTCAACGATGAAAATCATATTACAGCTTTACAAAATTATGGGCTCTTCTATATGTATTCACTCAAAAAAAAATCAAAAATATTATGTGGAAATGTGCATGTCATCTTCATGCAAGACATACATAACATCCATTTCTTCGAACCGTTAATATAATCTCACTATATCAATCAGATACACATCTAAATCATAAGAATCTTTAAATTCTAAACCACACATATATTCGATGTCTAATTTTTTTAGCCATTTTATTAAAAAATTAAGAGATACCCGCTGCAACGTGCGGGGTGTCGTACTAGTTTAATTAACAAGCCATGAATAGTCTTCCCTTTTTATCGGAAGTGCCTTGCATATGACGATTAGTGTCTGACGGACGTACGATAATAAAATCCGACGGACAACTAATCGCATCCTACTTGTTTGATCGTACCCGCTTGTAAATCCGACGGACTATTTCGGCGTCGTATGAATGTCGGACATACGACGTTGTACGTGTAGCATCGCTCCCTTTTTATCTTACGGTTTCCTTTTTTTTTAGAGAACTGCATATGCATTACATCAAGAACGAGTACAGAGACTCGAGCAGAAAAGCACAACATACGCAGGAAGCATAGCTACGAGGAAGACAACGCCGCCGCCGACGCCGGAGACGAAGAAGCCGAACCACCTTCTTACCTTCACCCGAGAGCACCTCCGCACATGGAAAAGGCCGCAGAAGCCGTCCGCCACACGGTGACGAAACCTCGCTCGATGAACGAACACGGCCAGCGCCCTCCACAGCCTGCCGCACCACCCTCCGTCAGCCACCAAGTCCGGCGAAGCCAGCAGAGCCTCCTCGCGAACGCCGCTTCTACCTCCTACACACCACCACCCCAGCTCCACACCGCCGCTGGAGGACGCGCCGGCGAAACGACGAACGAGCCGGGGGACCGAAGTCCCAGAGCCCAAGGTCAACGGCGCCGTCCCGTCGACCCGAAGCAGGGGCCTGGACCGCCCGAGGAATCCGAGGATCCGCGAGCGCCAGGACGACGGCGAGCGCCCCGCTGCACACGCAGCAGAGAGGGGAAGCGCCGCCCCCAAAAACCACCGCCGACCACGCCACCACCTCCACAGCGCCGCCGGCAGGGACACCCTCAACCCAACACTATGTACATGGCGAGATCCGGGGATTCCCCAGCCTCCCGCTGCCGGAGCAGCCGCCGGAGACGGAGGAATCCCACGGATCGCCGCCGCGCGAGGTGGATTGACGACGACGAGCTTCAAAAATCGCCCCTGAGCACTGTAGCACTAGGGGATAAGCTCGCGGTGGAAGTCTGCAGCTTATCTTACGGTTTCCTTTATACTTGTGAATTCTGATCTTTTCTACTGCACAAACAGCAGGATGCCAGCATTTTCGAAGACAACAATTTCGAAGGGCGGACTGCTACAATCTAATGGTACACATAGATCCTATGATTTTCATTCTTATTTAAACAAAACAAAAGTATCCCGGTGTGGCTTCAGCTCGCAATGTCATTGACGGCACACCTCACCTACTACTGAACAGACACATGTTCTAGCTGCCCTCCCTACTAAATATTGATTCGGTGTTTGCAGCTATTTTTTGGTTAAAATGCATTTGCTCACAATTGTTCCTTTCTGATGATCGACCAGCAAACGGATTTGGCTTGCACTACTACGATGGTTGCCACTTGCGTTGACCGCGTGTGTCGTTTTCGTTTCTCTCATTCTGTTTTTCCAATTAACTTTGTCAAGGGCCTTTTCACCCATCTATCCTAAAAAATAACCGTCAGAAAGAAAAGTCAGAAGCATATTATATTCATCAATTCTTTAGTAAAATTTCGCTAAGAAAAAATACTAACCTTTTTGATAGCTCCAATGCCTAATCGAACTGGACCATTTGTTTCATGGGCCAACTTGGATGGGCTCCTTTTGATCTCTTTTCTTCCATTTTCTTTTAATATCCTCTTTCCTTCCAATTTTTACAAGCGGCACTCTTTTTTTTTTTAAAATTGGGCAAAATATTTGCCTTTTTAATTGATATAGAAGAAAAGAGTTGGAAAATTTATAAGGTAAACTGGCCGAAAACCGATACAATAAAAAACACAATACGCTGGTCCCAAGTATGCGCCCCACACGAGTCGACGATAAAGTTGGCGAAGCAACTAAGTCCGACACCTAAAAAGAACGCAAAACGGTGGAGGCGAAACATCTGGAGCCGTCGTTTCGACATCCACGTCAACCCCAAGACCATGCCCCCACACGAGTACACAAGCCGACGACCAAGTTGTCCGAGCGACCAAGACCAACACTCTAACATCTCAACGCAACACGACGAATGCGAACATCCAAAACCGTTGCTCGGACATCCACGCCGATACTAAGGCCGCGCACCGACAAACCAATGACGAAAGAAGCACAAGACGAGCCGAGAAGAGCATACCAGACACAGACACCGACACGATCATAGGCATCAAGATTGCTAATAGGCTCGTTTCTTTTCGAAATCAATCATCTACACGCTGGCTTAAGATTGTCTCCAGTCTAGGTTCTTGCATGGAACCATTCCTTGCAAAGCTATTTTGGCAAATAGGCATATAATCACCAGTATTGTATGCCCCATCTGCTCTATTCACTGCGAACGCTTTTTTCAAGTGCTCGAGAGTGGCCGAGATATGGGAGAATCTTGGCCTGGCTTCCAAAATTTATGCGGCCTGTACCCTTGATAGTGAGGGTTCAGGGGTTTTAGAAGCACTGCTGCGTGAATCGGAAGGACCATCACCGTCCATGGAGGACTTGGGGCGAAAAGAGCTGATTGCCACTGCGTGCTGGTATATTTGGTGGGAGAGACGGCAGGTTGTACATGAAGAAATGATACAGAAACCATCAAGGACAGCACAAGCTATTGCTGCGCTCGCTTTGAACTACTACAGGGCGCAGAAGAGGAATCCAGGGCTTCGGAAGCAAGGCTGGGAACCACCGAAGGAGGGGTACGTAAAGCTTAATGTTGACGCTGCCTTCTCCATGTCTACTGCCTTCTCCATGTCTACGTTGGCAGGGGCATCTGGATCAGTGCTGCGTGATGGTCATGGCTCCTTTATTGCAGCAAGCCGCTGCCCCATTGACGACGCGACCACTGCAGCCATGGCGGAGGCCCGGGCCTTGCGAGATGGGCTGCTCTTAGCCGGCCAAGTCGAATGCTCTAAGATAGAGGTGGATAGCGACTGCTCAGATGTTGTTGATGTGATGAAAGATGGAGGGAATTCTTTAGGGCCAGCTGCGGCCACTTTTGAGGAGTGTTCATTCCTAGCTAGAGGGTTCGCCCATGTAACTTTCAATTATACCCCTAGGGAGAGTAACCTTGTTGCTCATAGTATAGCTAGGATAGAAGCTGAAGATCATTCTATTGTGTGGCATGAGGATCCCCCAGATTGCATTCTGGGTCACCTTGCCAATGATGTAAACATGTTTGAACGTTGAGAGGCGACAAGTTTCAGACGTGCTCTTTTCTCTATCAGGGTACCGAAAGGGACTGAAGGGTTTTTAATGAGGCGGCTTGCTAACCTTATATATGCGGTGGAAAATTTCAAAAAAAAAAGATTGTCTCCGGTCTATTACGCCAAGTGGGCTGACCTGTATACGAAGTTAAGGATTTCGCTTATAATAAAAAAAAACGCGTACCGACGTACCGATGTATTCTCCTCCCAAGAAACAAAACGCGTGGAGGTGTGCAGGTTTTTACCGACGTAGAAGTAGAATCTGGAAATAGGGCGCGTAGCTTGTACGCCAGCTTCTCTACATACGTACTCCGTATCTCGATACGTATTCCTACCCTGTACACCCGTCTGCTCCGCGCGAAAAGAAACCTACCCGCCTACGCCTAGCCCAAGCTCCTCGATCCCCAATCCCCATGGCTTTGGCCGCCGCAGTACTGTCCCTCGACCGCAAGGGGAACCCGAGGACGCTCCGCCTCTTCGCCGCGCTGGTCGAGGCGGAGTCCCAGCACTTCGCCGCCGCCGCCTCCCAGCCCGCCCACAACGACCTCGTCCGGGCCTTCCGCGGCGGCGCGACCCCGACCGTCCCGATCGGCGACTTCCTGGAGCGCATCCAGCGCTGTAACTACATGTTCGATGGCGGCGTCTACGTCCTCGCGGGGGCGTACCTCGCCCGCTTCATCCGCAGCCGCGCCGCGCGCGACGCCGGGATCCTCGTCGAGCCGGCCACCGCGCACCGCCTCGTCTCCGTCGCCGTCCTGCTCGGCGCCAAGTTCATTAGCCCTAGGCACTTCGAGAGGCGGGTCGAGGCCTTCCAGATCTGCTCCGGCCAGGCGATCCGGGCAAGCGAGATGTGCTCACTCGAATTGCTCTTCCTGCGCGCCATCGACTACCTCATCTTCGTCGGAGACGAAGAGTTTCAGCGATTCTTGAGGGTCATGGAGCGCGGCCCGAAGGCGCCCAGTGCGAGCTGCGGATCCAAGAAGAGAAAGGCGGAGGCGGTGGCCGGCCGAGAGGAGGAGGAGGAGCCCCGCCGCCTGCGAGCATGCCAGCCGCCCGTCGTCGCATCTTAATTAGGATTCCAAGATAAGTTCTTTCTTTTCTTTCCTGCATTGTTGATCGAATCGATTCTTTTTTTTTTTTTTTTTGACAGGGGAATCGATTCTTTGTTGCACTGCATATCATTGATCATTTCTTGCGTTCTTCGATTTCTTTCTGGCATGTTGCGTCGGCTTCTTGGTTTCTTTATCGATCTTCTCGTAGCACACTTTTGATCAATTTCTTTCTTGCAGTCTTGCGGGTTTCTCTGTTGCAGTTTTCGGATTCTATCGTCGGAAGTTTCGTTGTTTGATTTTTTCTTGGAACCTTTCGTCAAGATCGATCTCGCATTGCATAGCGTTCTTTGGCCTAAATTCCTTCAGCTCGTTTTCTTGGTAATTTCTGTTTCCTTTGTGTTTCAGTGCAGCTTCAGTAGAGGAAACGAATTAGAGAAGGAGTTGCCAGAGCTGAAAGCTAACTCCCTGAAGATCGAAGTCGAACGAGCCTGTGTTGGTTTAGTCGCTGGAGATTATCGACTTAGTACTTTAGTGTCAATCTTTCAGATTCAGGTGTTGTTTGTGAACAACATTTTGAGATGCAGTTCAGGTTAGACTTAGATCAGTTCACAAAAAATCATAGTGTCTGAGTACAAGTGCTGGTCGAATCGAGTCTAGTGTTCCCATCTTTGTCTTAGCGACGGTGTCATTAGTAAACTATGTAATGAATGTTTTTTTCGAGATTAATAAAGATTTATTAATGTTTTCTAGTAATATCCTTATGTGATGCAACTTACTCTGATTCCTTACATCTGGCCTGAAACTGAGATAGTTAAACTTTCATGGACATGGAAATTTACACTGTTCTCAAGTGGAAACGAGATAGCATTAACCAAGTGGAAACTCAAAGGACTCAGACATGAACTTGTGAGCTTCAAGCACTTCTTCTGTATTGTAATCCATGTTGCTTTCACAATAAAACTCTAGGAAATCGAAGAAAAATGCTATCAGTCTCTCACAATTAGAGCCAAACGACATTATGCACAACCACCAAACGCTAATATAATTCCTAAGCAGGAAACAATAATATACACGAGTTCTAGCCACTTAGATACAACTCTGATGTGTCTGATGCACAATCGATTCCCAATACTGCATCTGATAAATATTATGTACATTGAGTCATTAATTTAATCCTTTTCTCTCTCAAAAAAAAAAAGAGATGGTGACTTACTAGTATCCCGAATGCTTTCTGTATGAGATGGTTACAAACCATCTGAAGAAGAGAAGAGTGGGTATTCACCATGATCAAGGACTGGCCAGCAAGAGCGGCAATAAGATCCACGAGGAAACTATTGTCACGTGACTATTCTGGATGGTTTTTACTTATGTTGCATATCAAAGTTTCCTATCACGTGATTCTTTTTATTGTGATTCCTTATTGTTTAGTTGGTCATCAATATTCTTCATGTAATGCAAGCTACTGTCATGAATCCATGGGTTAGAATACGGAATGTTGCTACTCGGCTGAGATTGTTGTTTCTTCAGATATTATTTTTGTACGATTTGGTGTTTGTCTCATGACATCAGTTCCTTTTCAGATCTCTTATGACCATGTTTGTCCTTGTGCTTACCTAGATGCAAAACTATAGGTCAGTAGAGCTATTCAGTTGTCCTGGTTCACTTTTTAACTCCACAAGAAAAACAAATGGTTGGATGCTAGGGATATGTATGTACTCCGTGGAGGCTAGATTTTATTCAATATTCTCACTTGCACAAGTCATCAGAAATAAATAAGGATTTTTTTAATCCTGGAGTACCATTGAATAAGAGCTCCTTAAAATCATTGGAAGTGCCAATACATCATGTAGCTCTTTGAGATGATTTCTGTTATGTTGATTGTCGATTTATGTTACCTAATCATTATCTGATATTCTCATTACTTGCTCTATGCATTTCACTAATGATTTGTCGCTTCTCAACCTGTTTCCTTTGATTTGTATATGCAATTCATGATTTAATTTTTATTGGCTTGGTGTGAAACATGCTTGATATTGCCCAGGTCAGGAAGTATCGTCATGGGCACTGAACGCTTGAAGCATATGGGGATTTTCATGATAACACCGATGTACATGCATGATATTCTTTAGTTTTGCTGCTCAGTGATGATTAGATATGAGAACGGAGATTAATATGATACACGTGTTTTCGGTATTAAAAATTATTGCTGTGGTTTTTTTCTTGCTCTTAATAAGTGGGAGTTGCATGTTTACTGCCATTGCTTAATTCTGGATTGGGATTTCTCCGCGGCAAGAAGATAATGGAATTTCTTGAAAGCGCCGGCTACTGATAAGAACACATATTGCTCAGTGATGATTTGTTATGAGAACGGAGATTAATGTGATGCACGTGTTTTCTGTATTAACAATTATTGCTGTGATTTTTTTTCTTGCTATTAATAACAGAGAGTTGCATGTTTACGGCCATTGCTTAATTCTAGATCGTGATATCTCTGCTGCAAGAAGATCATGAATTTTTTTGAAAGCACCGGCTACTGATAAGAACACACATTCCATTTTTTCAGTTACTTTTATTTCTGTTATGTGCTTCCTTTTGTCAAGATGTTTATGACTATTGTTAAGAGAAGGGTCAGTGTTTATAGAAGAATAAAATATAGGTTTTCTGATGAATTACGCTTTCTATTATTTGTTAAAGTGCAGTCTGGATGTTGGCTGAAGATTCAGTGCTCATATAATGTTATCGTTCCATTGTTGTATACAATTTAGCATGTATAAATAACTTAGGTTACACAATTTCTTTGGTCATTCCAATAATTGTCCTACTACAGTTTTCAGTCTGCTGGAATCCATATGCATAATAAGTTGATTCTTTTACATTTGTGCCGGCAAAATATTTTGTATCATGCTCTTAGATTCTACATTGGTAGTATTTTGTCGGCTCAGTCACGGGCTCAATCCCAGCCTGTCGCATCTTACAAAATATTTTCTTCTATCCTACAATTTATACAAGAGGTAATCAGTTTGAATCCAACTCTGCACATGCTGTAATTTTGTAATTATGTCTCCTGAGTTGAACTCATGTGCAACGATTTTAATTTCATAATCGTATTAATGACTGCTCTTATACTAATCTCAAACCAATGATCTACACGATATTAAACCTTTAAGTATTTAATTGTGCAATTTGGTTGGACGGTTTGCTCTGAGTGGTCAGTTTACTGTACTGTCTAGAACTGAATTTCTGCTGCACACAATGACCTTTTGTCTAGAACTGATTTACCATTTGAATTATATTATGGTCTAATCATACAAAATGCCTGGTGTTTCCTTCAAACGAATTTTGTTGTACTGAGATAACCATGATTATGTCTATTTTTGCAGGCATTGAGCTTATCCAGAGTACAGACATTGTAAAGTAGAATTTGGTTGGACGGTTTGCTCTCAGTGGTCAGTTTACTGTACTGTCTAGAACTGAATTTTTGCCGTACACAGTGATCTTTTGTGTAACGTTAGCCCTTTTTAACATTCGAATTATATTATGGTCTAAACATGTAAAATGCCTGGTCTTTCCTTCATACGAATTTTGTTGTTCTGAGATAACCATGATTATGTTTATTTTTGCAGGCATTGAGCTGACCCAGACATTGTAAAGGCTAATTTTTCCTGCAACATCATGATTACAGTTTGCTCTTGAGTTCTGAACTTCAGTTTTCTTCTTAAAAGATGAAGGATCTCTGTGTAGAATGGCATTTTCAAAGCTTCACTAAGTTACATGATTGCTTACTGTTGTGTTAGAAAACAAGTTAATAGCATGATATATTAGTTGCATATCTTTTCTTGGCTCTACTATTTTCTTTGTTTCTCTGTAAGCTCCTTAATTGTAACATGTTCTTAAATAAAATTAAAAAGCAATCAGCTCACCGTTGGTTCTCATATTTTCCATATTTACACTAGGGAAGCTGAGAACAACTAAAGTAGCATGTAGGCACTGCTGAACCTCTCCCCTCCATGCTATTGCCTCCTATGTTCCGTCGTTTGGCGCTGAGGGTCACGAAGACGAGCAATCAGAGTAGGACCATTCATTTCATGCATTCTTTTACCCCTACTTTTTCCAAAGTGTTAGTTAAGTGGCAGCTTTGTCAAAATAATAATAGTCAGGATTCAGAACCGTCAGTTGTCAATGTTATTTCCAAAGAGGGTGAAATGAAAATGTTATAAAACTAAATTTTCATTTGACGGGAAGTCCATATTGGTGTCTGGTACAGGAGGAGTAATAATCCTTGTGCTAGCAGGTCAGCTTGGTTTGTGCTGACTCACTCGATTATTTGTTTGTCTACTTTGGTGTTTCTTGCATGTGCGCAGTGGAAACTGTGCTATTAGTATACGCCCTTTGTCCAGGTTCTGGATCTACGAGTCGAACTAATTATTACATAGCGGCTTCAGACTGGTGTATGGATGTGAAACTGTGTGAACTGAAACCTTGGGATTTGATGTTTGGTGTGATATCTCTTATTGTCAGTTACAAATCATGAACTAATTAAACGCCGCTGGAAGGACTAGCCCGTCAACACTCTGAGCATACCAAAGTTGTGTGATTCCGATCAAACATCATGTCTGCTTGGTCAGGATATTCCCCTGGGCAAGGTGAGTAATGCATGCCATGTTAGGTGTTTTTTACAAATAAATCAACGCAACATAAGAGCATGTGATGGAAGTAGGATCAGTTTTGTCTTTGTCAACATTGTTTCTTTCTTCGCTTAGATAGCTGGTTCTAAGCCTTTAATGGATCATTTCGTGGCATAGCATTAGTTTTCCTCTAGGGCAGAAGTAAGCACATTCATGTTAAGGAGCAATGCCCTCTTTTTCTTGAGTTTATATAGGAAATAAGTACCCCAAGCATTTCATTTGTCATATGTTGAGGATCATCGACTGATGCTTCGTCGAAAATTGGAGACACTCTGAAATAAATGCTGGCAGCCAGATCTGATTATCTCTGTTCATCTGAAGATTTTGCCTGTTCTATCTGTGACTGAGAATCCGAAGAACCGCCGGAAACATCTGGAAATGAAGACAATTCTCTATGTTGAAGTTTCAGTGATTGGCCAGACCTTTATTGGATTGAGCTTAGCTAAAGAATATTGGCCAGACTTTGTTGGATTGAGCTTAGATAAATAATACATTGACCATTGTTACTGAAGATATATGTATAAATTGGAAACCATTGTGATGGCTATTTTTCCTTATATGCTACATCAATCTGAACACAGTCAAGTGATATTTGCCAGGCCTGTTTGTTTCCTGCCCATCGCTTCTAGGCTCAAATCTTCATTTTTAATACTGTTGTGTGCAAATTATGTTGTATCGCATTGTTGCTTTTGCTTCTGTCGTGATATATGAAACAGAGATCACCATGTATGTGTCGGTAATTGCCTTGGAGAAACATTCTTTTCGTTATAGCAGAATTACTGTTTGGTACAATATATTGAAACAACAGCTGAGTAACAGGGTGTTGAACCACCATAAATTATATTTTACAGCAGAAACCAGGTGGCACTGATCTAGCAAACAAGAGTTGTGGTCTTACTCCTTGGAGTGTGTGAGAGAAAATCTACTGATCAAAATCGTACACATTCCCATAGATTTCTTTATCGAAGGGGTCCTTAATTATGGTACAGTTTATCAAGTTCAAAAGATCAGAACACTGCAGCAAAAAAAAAACCAACCGTTGCTCCGCTTAAATCCATCTTGAGCCATAAGTATACCCGACACACATGACTTTACACCAGAAACAAGTATGAGTAGTACATTTCAAAAAAGGTTAACCAAAACAAGTGAATTAAACGCAAAAACACAACAGCATTTCCCTCCTGAACCCACAAAATTAACCGAACGTATACATGCGTTGTTTGCTCTTAATTATGTAGTGCATGGAACTGTGGATCAGTGATCAGTATTTGTTGACGGCGGAGCACTTGTGGCGGACCTCCCCCTCTTTGCCGGTGAGCACCTGCACTTCGCCGAGCCGGCGCATGGCCTGGGCGAACTCGTGCTTGAATTGGTCGGGCTCATTGACCATCTCCTGGACGACGCTCCTGGTCCGGGAGTCCTTAAGCAGCTCCTGGTCAGTCTCCAGAAGCCCCATCTTGCGCTGCAGGTTCTTGTAGTAAACGTTGTCGAACACCGTGGGGCTCTCGCCGTCCAGCTCCACCCGCTCGTACTCCGCGAAGTGGCCGCTATGGCGGCACTTGCGTCGCAGGAAGTCGCCGTACTTCCGGTCCAGCGTGTCCGACGTAGATTTGCACACCCGCGGCTTGACGGCGGCGCAGGTTGCCTTGCCGATGGTGTGCGCGCCGGAGAGGATGACGAGGTCGCGGATGTTGAGGCCGTTGGACTCGAAGATCTTGATGAGTTCGGTGACGCTCTCCTGGCCCTTGGGCACGTACTTTTCGGCGGCGGCTTTGCTGGACTGACGGCCGTCCCTCCGGCCGTACTTGAGCGACCAGTACGGCACCCCGACCTCCTTGCTCGCGTCGCGGGTGGCGGCGGTGAGGATGTCCGCGCAGGAGACCTTCCCTGGGCAACGCTCCTCCAGCTTCTCCTTGATGGACTGGATGAGCCCGAACCCCCGGAGCGTCTTGCTCGCCGCCGCGTACTTCTCGCTCTGATCCGGCGTGTCTATCAGGATCGACGCGTCGCACCCCTAATCAGAACAGAAGCCACACGATAAGCACTATGCAAACATGCAGATACAGTGCAGATTGGTACAGAATAGTTAATCGGCGGTAGTCGAATGCATACCCCGACGGCGAAGTCGTGGAAGAAGAGGCGAATGAGGCCGGCGGCGACGGTGTAGTCGGCATCGAAGGCCTTCTTGACGGCCCTCTGGATGATGCCCTCCATGTCGGGGCACGACTCTGCGTAGTGCCTGGAGTCGAGCCCTTCCACGGGCTTCCGGTACGCAGGCTCGTTGTCTTGCGGCTGGCCATAGCCGTCCGCCATGGCCGAGCCGGCGAGGACGAACGCCGACAAGGCGAGGACGGAGAGAACCGACGAAGGCGTCCTCATCGTGCTAGCTCGTCGGAGAAATGAACGATCGAGAGGCAGGGGGGTTGACTTGTGGTTCGTTTCAGTGCAGCTGGATATATAGTTTGCTCGGGGGCTGGCTTAATTTCGTCGTGCATGCAAGCACGCAGCTAGGTGAGGTGGGTGCTTGAGCTTTCGCAACGCCTCGACGTGAGGAGCAATACCTTAATGGGTCGCACGTAGGTAAGGGATGCCATGACTGTTCAGGTCAGCGTATGCTAATCTATCAAGTAATTGCACAGGTACATCCGTACATGTGTGCACGCAGCATCAAAGAAATCAGGTATGAATATATTTTCTAAAATGAAAAGTAAACGAATCGGTACTAATTCCAAATTTTAAAAAATAGTCATATGATTTGATGAGATTCAAATGTGGGAAGGTCATGCAAGCATGGCTATATTATCGACATGTATCTCACGTATATATACACCAAAAGTCAAAGTATTTTCTAGCCACAAAATAATTTCGTATCTGATTATACAAATATAGTTGCACAAAATAATGGAGATGTGTGCTCTGGTGTCGGCATGACCGGCAAAAAGAAGGAAGATAAAATTTTCCAGGGGAATGCTTCACGCTGATCAGGCACAATGTTCAAGCAAACAAGTCCAGTTAAACTACTTTAGGCTACAGAGTACACCTGTAAAACTCCTAAATGTGTCAAAAATCTACAGGGTCAAAGTTACAGTGGAGGAAAAAAAGCACTCGCATATATGAACAAGCTAAATGTTCGTTGGAGAACTCTCTTCTCGGATTAATGTGCCATCATATTCTTTACCGCGCGAAAAAATTGGATGAAAATTCTCCCAATGGCTTCAATTTTTTCAGGTTAGCTCTCAGTTGCTGCAAGATTTGCAGCTAGCAAATCGTTCCATGTATCGGTTGGTCCTGGCAAGCACCAATGCATGCAATCATCGTGCTTCTTCCCTCCAGTTGTTGCGGGATGAGCATCAGCTCTGAACTCACTCATGTGAGTGACGTTCAACACCCTAAAGGTAGACTGCTCAAGAGCCTTCATCAAGTGCTGGTTCACCAAGCGTGCTTCTGTGTTTGTGCCGTTGTTGTCCATGGAGAAATTTTCTTTGACCTGAACCAGTTTTGCTCAAGTTATTAATGTCAACACTCCAAGGTCGGAAGCATTACCAAGATTCTAAAGCCCTAAATTAGGTATTCAGACTGAAGGAAACATATAATAATATTACAGAAACACTAAAATATCAAGACTTAACAAAAGACGATTGCAGGTTTAGCGAAGAGTGTTATTCCAATGTTATCTGTCAGTTACTTGTCTGACAGTTACTGCATATTTATGGTGCAGATTGATGATCAGAGAGGATAAATGACGAGAATGGCAACTCTTATGGATGCCATGTGGTTGGTTATCTTTGGGCGTGGAGTGTGACACGGAACAGCGGATGGGCCAATGGCATACAATGCAGATTTGTTTAGGCATAAAAATATCAGAAAAATGTTCGTGTATCATTTGTTCACAAAACACCATATTTCTAACTGTCCATGTCACAGCAACAGATTTTGTAGCCTGAAGCAAAAGAAGATACACCAAAATACAGCCAACAAAATCAAGTTAGAGATTAATAAAGAGTACCTACCTCTCCTGATCCAGTTTGATACTTGGAAGACGTTGCCAAGAGAATCAGAAATTGGAGTCCTAGCTCTTATGCTTATTCTTGGATATTGACTCGCGGCAAGAAATATATGGCTAGGACTAGGAGATGGGCATTTGGGTGAAGGAACAAGACCTACCCATGGGAACTTGGGGCGGACCGTAGGAGAGATACAGAGGCACACACATGATCGAGGCATCCGGCCTTAGTTGAGGGCAATGTCACATTCCGCCACCACTGGGCCATGATCGATAGCTACAACTGATAACAGCTCACTGCAGCAGAACCCACACGTCGAAGCAACAAAATATACACTAGTAACATAAAATCACATTTGTGGAAGACTGGGACACGGCCCAGGATGGTCAATGGCTAAGTCAACATAAAGGCACACATAGAGATTGAGGGGGAAAAAATATCTTGTTGAAAGTGAGTTCAGACAATTGGAGGGATCAGCATCCTATTTCTTTGTTTTCGAATGACATAGAGAGTAGACCTTTGTTCAGATAAAATCTTTTTGCCCTACACATGTAGGTGATGTCTGTCCAGCCAACTAGGCTATTCAAATTATAGCTAATTAGCTTATTGGCCTTAAAACTACGCTGGCCGGCTGGCGTATAGACATGTATACATTTTTGGCAAACAAGACTGGTGCAGACTGCAGTTATAGTGCCCACTTGCTATAGAGCTTTTCTTTCATTTTGTGTCACTCCATCCCAGTTTATTAGGCGCGCACGTATTTCAAGGTTTAACTTTGACCTCAATTTGACCAATGAAAAGTGGGATATGTGTCACAAGAAATATACCATTTGAATCTGCTTTCGAATTTAATTTCAATGTTTTAATTGATGGTAAAAGTTAAAACTCGAAATACGTGGGCACACTTACTTTACCAGGACGGATGGAGTAGAACAGTGAATTCTTATTTAAACAGGTCTGTGATTTTCAGGAGTAAAACTACCTAAGAGAACTTAAAAGAATAAAATCGGCAGAGGTACATGTAAGAATAGTATGCATAATTCGAAATAAAAGAGAAAGAAAATCGAAGCATGCGAGAGAAGATGAGAAACTGTTATCCAAGTATCCAATGCACTGTAGTTTCAATACCTCTTCGGAGGACAAAGGTTGGTCACGTTGACAAGATCCACCTTCATTCCAGTCACCACCTTCAAAATGTCTGGGCGATTGAGTGCGGAAGAATTTCACTCCGTTGGGTCTCATTGCTTTGTCTACATATGTTATCTGATGAAAATTATTTATTCTAGCATGAGACAGATAAGTTGAATATCAAGATGATAGAAAAAGTAAGACGATAACTCTTCTTTACTAGAGTTCATACTTCACAGGATATTTATGCAAGCCCTTAAGATAAAATAAAATACACAGGCTGAAAAAAAAGGTCAAATGGAACCCAAACTAATCAGCTGAATAATATGCATTGTTTGAGGGAAATGATGGTTCATTCCAAAGTAAGAGAATAATTTCAGGATTCAGTGAAAAACGATGCAAGGTTCAGCATTACCCAGCAAGGAATAGTAAACAGGAACATTCCAGAAAAACTTAGAATAATAACTATAAGCATACCATGTGTTTAAGAGCCAAATCTAGTCCTTCAGGTGGCAATAAAGGAGGTATAATCGGCATCCCTTTCTGAAAGAATAGCATCGGTGACTGTATTGGATCAAACTTCGAAGGGGCCCACCACCTACATAAAGCAAGGAGGGTGAGCCCAGTAATACAAATTATGAATGCCCACAAAACAAAACAAGTTACAGGAAAAAAGGGCACAACTTACCAATTATGAATGCCCACAAAACAAAACAAGTTTCAGGAAAAAAGGGCAAAACTTGGTAAATTGGCCCTTGTTATGACCTAAGTGGTTAACAATTGTGTCTAGCTCAGCCAGTGGCAGAGCTTACAAGAAACAATTGGGCGAGCCGAGCTAAAAGAAACACACGATTCATGTGCTACGTGCTGCTAATGTTCTAGTTTTAGTAGGCTACGCTATCCAATTCATAGGTACAATGGATTCTCTCCAAAATTCCTGGGCGGGCCATGGCTCAGGTTGGCATTGCTGTAGCTCCGCCCCTGAGCTTAGGACAGAAGATAGATAGCAACGCAACCTGAAGCTAACATGTCTATTAGTACCAGTCAGACATCACCACAGATCATCTTCATCAGTATTGGTTATAGGTTAACCAAAGAATTTTAATAGCACCACGTTAGAAATCTATCAAAGCAATCAATGTTGTCTGATGCAGTAAGTGACTAGGTAAAGCCACATAAATTTTGAATGATGCTTAGTTGAATTTAGTGTGGCTGAGGAAGAAGGCACATGACAAAACAACAGTAAGTGGAAGAGTAAGAAAACAATTTTGAGATATTAATTGATTAGTATCATTACTCATAGGGTTTGAATCATAGGATCCAGGACCAGCATTGACGGATAGTGCGACTACATAAAAATATCGTTTTAGTGCTTATCTGTCTTATGAATTGTGATGTTAACTTACCAATGTCCTGTGTTGAAAATAAGAACATCATGAAAGCTTATTGCATCTGTCCATGTCTGGTCAGGAATATCAACATCAACCCTGTAGCCTTCCTTGTATCCAAGAGATTCTAGAGGACCTCCGTTTGGACTAGCTGACCACCTACAGAACCAGCAATATGGCTTTGATGAATGATGACCAGCAGAATCATGCGTGAAAAAAGAAACTCACCCTCCAATGCACAGCAAAAGGTTAGGAAAACAGTAGTGTCCAGCAGAGTACACGAACAAGGGGAATTTAAAGAAAAACACTGAACCAGCAATTTAATATTTGGAAATCAGGTAGCAAAAATGGTCTACTGGGAGCCTTTCAATACTCTTAACTCTCAAGTTACACCTAAATCCAAAACCATTTGCGCGAAACTAATTCATATAACCCTAACAGTAGAAGCTAGACACAACTTTGCATAACTTTATTTTGGTACTAATACAAATGACACTGCTTACCTACCATAGCGTACCAAAAGATTAGTTCTGTGGTAGGAGAGGGTGAGATTATAGCGTACAAATGTGAAACCTCGGTCTGCCCCTGCTGGACGCCACTTGCGAACATCTCCACTCACTCCTCTAAGCATGCAGACCAATGAAGCAAACATGTTCCTATTTAACGAATCGCCCACAAATCCTATAAAAAATATTGAACATACATCAGTGTATACGATGGCAAATTCAAGGGGTACAATACACTTGCCCAAATAGAAAAATTAGCATCACCAAGCTGCAGCACTTAAAGTACGCATCAAGCTATATTTCCTCTTATACCATTATAATCAAGAGAATGCACGAATTGTAAAAAACAATACTAACTTTTCAATACTAGCACTGAATGTAGCAAGGATGTACTGACATAGCCACACTATAAGATGCATCCACACTTTGATACATTCAACAATACAGGACACCTCGCATATCTTTTGACACTACTACTTAGCATAGTAACCCAAGCAAAGCACGGAGCATTTCTCGAATGCCAGTCTTCGACAACTAGGCAGTACGCACATTGCACATTACCACCTTCTATACATCAGATTTCATCAAAGACACCCAGGACCCAATAGGCTTCACTTTGCACACAGAGTGACATCTCAAGTACACTAGCTACAAAACATAGCCAGATGGGAATGAGCACGAACCAATGTTGGTGTTCCTGTGACGCTCCAAGAACTGGCGCGGGTCGAGCCTGGGGAGTAGCTCGCACCCCGTAGGCTTCCATCTCCAGCGGAGGAAGGCGCGGCCGTTGCGCTTGCCGTTGGCGATGCAGTTCCAACCCTTGAAGATCTCCTTGCACGTGTGGTCGTACCGGAGGTGGGATTCGGCGGAGTCGTCGGGCACCCACCCGCCGACGGCGTAGTCGCAGGTATGCTGGGGCCCAAGGGCTGCGTTGCTGAGAGCGGGGATGGAGCGGGGTGGGAAAATCAGGAATAGGATAAGAAGAACCAGAGGGAGGAGCAGCACGAGAGGAACGAAGGCTTTGCGCCGCCGCAGGCCGGCGGCCGGGCTCCTCACCGGCGGCATGGGGAGAACCGGCGAGGACGAACGGGATCGAGTTTAGATTGGGCTTAAACAAAGAAAAGTTAGTCTGGGCCTAAAAAAATTTGTCTAAGCCGAGAGTCATTGAACGGCCTGGAGTGGGTCAGGCCACTGAACGTCAACTTGAGGAGGCCCAGTACAGAGATTGTTTACTCTGCTGGGTTAGCTGAGCCTTCTAAAAGAGAGCCTTAAAAAAACTGAGCCTTAAAAGAAACTTAGGACATTCTTCATTTATTTATAAGCATGTTACACTGAGTAACGTGCAAGTCTGCACATTAAAGCAGTTATCTGGGCATGGATGCATGTTGTGCCTAACTCCTAGCTTCTTGAGCTTCTGATCTTGTGAACGAGCACGTGTTTTCCATCCGTTGCCTTAATATTATTAGCACTGGTGTTATGGACTAGTGACCTGGGCTTCTTATTGGATCCCTTGCAATAGCCGCACCAGCCAAAGTTTTGTTATCGGTAAATAATCTGCTTCCTTGAAACTGAAGTTTCTCCACTATTTGTGCTCCAAGTTTCATTGCCTTGGCTTCTGCCTGCAAAGCTCAAGTAGTTGTTGTTGATGCATGAATCTGAATTATGTGTTTTCTCTATCCAGTGTATGAGTTATGAAAACTTCAAACACCGTTATTTCTAGTTGAACCGTAGAAGATTGAGTATGGACTTGAAGATGTCTTTGATGCTACATCCGCGAGCCTTTCCCGAGCTGATAATTTGTATCATATACTTCCAACTTTCGGTACCACCAATAACATTAAAACTTTAGTATATATCAAATCAGAACAATTCATTAAGTGCAACTCAAAATAATTTTAAAAGTTCCAATTTAAAATTGTCGGTTTTGTCTCATATGAAGTTTCTATAGTTGTATCGGTGCCGAGCGTCCTCCTCTATGATATTTTTCTCGTTGTCGTTGCCCACATTCAAACAACTTGTTCGGGGTCAGCGATTAGGGATTTTTTAGATTTTTAGGCCAACTTGGGCAAACTTTACAAACTAGGGGTGTTTTCTTTAATGTTACATGTTGTAGGATGCATCACTTGCATTGCACATGAGTCATTTTAGGAACGTGAGAATGCCAGTGTGGCAAGATTAGCGCCCCACGGTGGCCTCTGCCAACTCAGACCGTCATTGGCCATTGGGCCAGGGAAGATCTCTGTCCCACCTTCTCCACAGCCCATTCAGATAGTTAAGGTTAAAAAAGGAGCATTTTGCCAATACAAGATGCCCTCACTAATGGGTGCACATCCCAATCAGCACAAAGGAGATAGAACCATCCTGCTCGACTTCCTCCTCCCCCTTGTCTGTTCTACGCCTCTACTAACCTCGCCGACCCTCCTCACATGTGCCTTCTCGCCCTAAATTTATCATGTTGTTGCCTTCTTTTGTAACTACACCATACATGCCATGTTGCTTATGCTAGCAAAATTGTAACATGCCCTAATAAAAATACAAAACATGGTAAGACTGGTAAAACTTAATTGGACAGAGAAATATGTACATTTATGACTTAGA
This sequence comes from Poa pratensis, assembly GCA_947311845.1. Lineage (NCBI taxonomy): Eukaryota > Viridiplantae > Streptophyta > Magnoliopsida > Poales > Poaceae > Poa > Poa pratensis. Next base: position 108,508,010 of record CAMZMU010000107.1, on the reverse strand, counting down.
GAACTGGAAATTAATCACTTAGTGAACTGCACGTAACTAAGGGAGAAGGTAACATAAATAACAAGGTTATCATAACATAGTTGAGAGCCTCCATTTCTAATATGGTGGCAGAGGTGGGTAAATATCAGTTAGTTCTGGTGGTAAGGTCATGTCATAAAACGCGCTCATCCCAACCACTCAATACAGATCGGACCAACTGTGCATGGCTTTATCGAATCCGACCCTTTGTGTTAGATACAACAGCTGAACTGATCTAGAGGCAGACATAACAACACCACCAAATCGTTCTTTTATAGGTGTAGATCTCGTATTTTCAACATCACCTGACATTTCAGTTAATCTCGGATTTCTAGGCCTAACAATTCCCAGAGCTACACTCTTGTTTCTCCTAGACATGACACCGGATTTTTGGTCTTAGTCCTTTCCTGCTACGAGGTGAAATTTGGGAAGCAAATTTTGAGACATGACAATTTACCTTCCTCATATACTCATCCTCAGCTCAAAACAAATTTGCGCATCTTAATATTTTGCATTATAAAAACCAATCACATGTTCAAATTTGATTTTGACTGCTGCCTCTGAACAATTATCACTCAGATTCTACTTGAATATTGACAAGTGTCTGAAAACTCACATATGTTCAGGTATTGGCTTGTAACGTTTGGCAAACACTCGTTCTCCATAAATCAAGTGAGTTATCGTATGATCCCGTTTTGATAGCAAAATATTTTGAATCGAAATGAATACAATTTGTACTAAACTTTTATAATTCTCTAGGTCTTATATTTATCATTTTATAGTATTACAATTATAATTTTTGTTGGTTCATATAGTTTAACTACATAATTGACAATATACAAAATACTAGTTGATGCATTTTTAGTTTGTAGTGAATTCATTGAAAGATACTAGACTGTATTTTTGTAGAAAGTCTGCTAAAACTATGTTTTTACAATGCAAAATCAATACAATTTATAAAGATTTATGGTAAAGATCTGTGAAGTTTAAGATCTAACAGTTTTCTAGTGCATGTTGAAATAAGCATCTTCATAGAAACTTGTAGAGTGTAAAATGTACCAATGACAGTACATTAATGGTTAACTAAGAAGTCAAAATTTAAGAAAGTGTGCTACTTTATACTTGGTATTGAAATAACATTGCGTAGACTAATAACCAGTGAAAAATAGTTTGGGCTTTAATATGTTTGCGTATGTAAATTTTATTATTTGATATGCTCATATGTTATGTGTGCACAAGTCACTATAAGTTTATGAAATGAAAATTTGTTGCACGCAATTAAACATGAAATATAGTTATGTAGATTTTCTTAAAACCTACAGGATTCACCTGAAAGAGAAATAAAATGGTAACTAAACATGTTGTCATCGATTAAATTGGTTTTTTTCTTATGTCTCGAGAGGCCTGTGGTGTATGCTTGTTGCTTCCCTAAAATTAACCATTTTTTCTATTAAGATGCTCTCTATGCCCTAAAATGTAAGGCCCATATGATTTTCACCATGTTTCTTTCACGTATTTGACCAGTAATAATACCAGTGTATGGAGTGAACTTGTATAGATGAATCGTTGCATTTTTTCTTGTGACGTAATTTTTTCATATATATTCATACTATTTTTGTAGACAATTCATACTTCAAAATAATAGTCAATGTTGTACGTTGTTGAGAAACAAAGTCATTCATATTTAAAATTTTGTATGGGGGACTAATGAATGATAGCATAGTGATTAATATATACTTTACCATTTAGCACATTTCTTTTCTCGGGATCCTGGACGGTTGCCCTTCTTGCCCGGCCCAAATAGAGGTTCACTAGAGAGAGGACACAAGACATCGATCGATGTCATCATCGTCACAGCAAGTCACCATCAACGACAGAACGGACTCCATGAAACTCGAGTTTGCGAGAGATGGAGGAGGACGCCCCGGACCGTTGAGCCGTTATTGTTTGGAGTTGGAGCCCTGGCTTTGTTTGCCCAGTGATGCGCGTGTGCCACGAGGCACAGATTGCATAAGGTCTGGATGTCGGTGACTTGAAGTCACACAAAAGTGATCAGCCACCCAAAGTTGGCGAATCTCAATTGAGTTGGACCACCATTGTCTCTCAGCTGTGTTCACGAAATCCTATATATTGTCCGTTAGTGGCGCAAAACGTGCGCATCGCCCGCAGAATTTTTCCTTTTTTCTGTTTTTTCTTCTGTTTTCTTGTTCTCTATTTTTGTTTTCTTTTATGTTTTCTCTTTTAAACAATTTATTAGTTTGCAAATTGTTCATTTTAAAAAATGTTCATAATTGAAAAAAACATATTTGAACAATTTTTAAAATATGAACAATTTTTACATATGAACATTTTTTAAATTTCAATAATTTTATTAATATGAACAATTTTTGAATCTAAACTGAGAAAATTTCAAAACTGAACATTTTCTAAATTAGAACAAATTTAAAGTTTGAACATTTTTGAATCTCAACATTTTTCAAATTCTAAACATTTTTTCAAATATGAAACTCTTTCAAAATCAGAACAATTTTTGAAATAAATAAAAAATGAAAAAAAAGAAAAAACGCAACACACCTTAACTTGGTCGGCCCACTAGTCGGACCTTCAAGCAGCGGGGGTCATTTCCGCCACTACATAGGAGCTCCCTCCGTGTTCCGAATCTTGCCGACATACCCAGTGTGGCGGCGTCCCGGCTATGCTGGGTGTGGCGGTACGGCGATGCTGGCTGGAGCTGCGGGGCAGCGCAGGCTGCGGGCGGCGGCGTGCTGGGAGCGGCGCCGGTAGAGCCCAACGGCCGGCCCATATCTGGGTCGGGTCGGGCTGGCATGACCTGTCGTAGGCGCTACGGATGGCAACGAGGTAGATGGTGTAGGAGGCAGCGACGACGGTGGCCCGCCTGTTGCAACGTGGTGGCAGGCTTTACGAGCCTGATCTAGGCCCGGTTGGACCCTATTGGGACTGGTGTGCCTCCGTGGGGGCTTCACGGGCCTGCTGGGCCTTGCCGGACCTAACCGGACTGGTGTGTTCTGCCGCTGCGTCCGGTCGACTACCGCCCTCGGCGGTGGAGTGATACGTCTCAAACGTATCTATAATTTTTGATGTTCCATGCTGATATTATATCAATTGCTACATGTTTTGGTTACACTCATATCATTTTTATGCATTTTCTGGGACTAACCTATTAACAAGATGCCACAGTGCCAGTTCCTTGTTTTCTGCTGTTTTTGGTTTCAGAAAATCTATTAAGGAAATATTCTCGGAATTGGACGAAACAAAAGACATCGTCAATAATATCACGAGGAGATCACGGAGTCCAAAGGGGAGTCGGAGCAGACCCACCAGGGGGCCACGCCACACTAGGGCGCGGCCCAGGGTGGGCCCGCGCCCCCCTATGGCGTGGTGGCCCCCCTCGGCCTCCGACGCCGCCTCTTCGCCTATATATTCTCCGCGACGCGAAAACCCTATTACGGTCGATCATATTCCACGAAAAGTTCCGTCGCGGCCGTCATCGTCAATCTCAGATCGGAGGAGTTCTAAAGCTCTTCCCGGCACCCTGCCGGAGGGGAGATCATCACCGGAGGGCTCTACATCACCATGCCTGCCTCCGGAGTGATGCGTGAGTAGTCCACCCCTGGACTACGGGTCCATAGCAGTAGCTAGATGGTTGTCTCTCTACCTTGTGCCTCCATGTTTAGATCTTGTGAGTTGCCTAACATGATCAAGATCATCTTATTGTAATGCTAGATGTTGTGTTTGCTGGGATCCGATGAATATTGATACCATGTTTATTCAAGTTGTTTATCTATGTGCTCTTGATCTTGCATGCTCTCCGTTGCTAGTAGATGCTTTGGCCAAGTAGATGCTTGTGACTCCAAGAGGGGGTATTTATGCTAGATAGTGGGTTCAGTCTCTAGATATCTGGATCAGTGACAGAAAGGTCTAAGATGGTAGATGTGTTGTTGCTACTAGGGATAAAATATTGGTGCAGTGTCCAAGGGCACTTGTATTGATTACATTACACACTTTACTTCATGCAATAATCTGTTGTTAGCAACTTAATACTGAATAGGATGCGGATGCTGCCTTGAAGGTGGATTATTTAGGCATAGATGCGGTTGGAATAACGGTCTATGTACTTTGTTGTAATGCCCAACTAGATTTCATAGTAGACATCTTGGCATGTATTGCATTGTTATGCCCTCTCTATTTGTCAATTGCCCAGCTGTAATTTGTTTACCCAACATGCTAGTTATCTGTTCTGAGAGAGACACCACTAGTGAACTGTGGACCCTGGTCTAATTTCCTCATACTGTTTACACAACCTGCTGCAATCATCTGTTTCCTGTTACTTGCTGTTTTTCCTGCTGTTTTCCACACCATACGTTTAACTCTTTGTTTCTGCAAGACCGGAGAGATTGACAACCTCTCTGTTTCGTGTTGGGCAAAGTTCTGGTTTGTGTCTGTGCAGATTCCACGTTGGTGCAAGCTCCCTAGCGCCAGGGGGAGTCAACATCAACAACCTTCCGATAGATCGTCAAGTCCTACTGGATTGATAACCTTGGGTAGATTTCTCAAGGGAAAACTTCTGCTGTCTACATCATAACCTTCCTCTTGGGGTTCACCAACACGTAGTCATCAAGCTGTTTTCTGGCGCCGTTGCCGGGGACTTGGAGGCTATTGGAAAGGGGAGTCTCTCAGTTCCAATCTCTTTACTTTGTTTTTGTCTTGTTTTAGTTTTGTTTTGCTTGCTGTTAAAAATCAAAAATCCAAAAAAAATTAAATTCCTGCATCTAGTTTATTTCGGTTTGTTATTATGTCTAGTTCTTTGCTTGCTATTCATGGGTACTTTGCTTGAAACTTGTCCTATGGCTGAAAACAACTTGAGAAACCTTTATGAAATTTATCTTGAGCTAGGACATGATGTGTTTGAAGAGAAAATTGAAAAACCTATGGAACTTTATTTGCATGATAGTACCAATGATATTGGTATACACTCTTTGAACATGGTTGTTGCTAATGCTATGGAAAATATTAAGCTTGGGGAAGTTGGTAATGATACTATTAAAATAACTTCTTTTGATAAATTTGAGGTAGACAACATTCCTTGACTCAAGAGAAAGCAAAAATAATAGAAGTACCAAATATTTCCCCTAATGTTGTTTATGAAAATCCATGCTATTTTGATAAGTCTTATGATAATCCTCTTTTTATTCCTAATTTCGAAATGCATGGTAATGAGAGTGTTTGCTTAGAAAATGTTTATGATAAAGCTCTAGATGATGGTCCTATGTTGCTTGATAATATTATTAATTCTACTATTGAGAGTGATCAATCAACTTGTTTCAATATGTCTAAAAGTGGGTTTGAAATTTTTGATCCCACTATCTTGCTTGATAAAAGTTATGTGTTTGTAGATCATAAAAAGCATGCTTTATGTGATAGTTATGTTGTTGAGTTTGTTTATGATGCTATTGAAAATTATTATGAGAGAGGGAAAGATGGTTTCAAAAGTTTTCATGTCACTAAAATACCTCTCTTTGTGTTGGAAGTTTTAAAGTTGGATTTGTTGCATCTTCCTATGCTAGCTGCTTTATGCTTCAATGATTTGTTTTACTACAATATTCCTCTGCATAGGAAGTGGGTTAGACTCAGATGATTTTGATATTTGCCTCTTGATGCTCTCTTTGTTTTTCAACTCTTATTCTTATGCGAGCATCATTAAAATCCTAAAGCCTAGCTGAAAGGCATTAAAGAAAAGTACTTGTGGGAGATAACCCATGTGTCAAGGATGTTTGTTTACCTCTGTAGCAACTCCTTTGTATCTTTTATTTGCTGTTTTGTTGTGCCAAGGAGAGTTACTAATGCAAAGTTGGTATTTATTTTCGGGACTGCATTGGAACAGATTGCTGTTCGTCACCGTTTAATTCAGTAGAAAATCAGAAAAAATCGAAAAATGCTGAAACTTTTTGTGCATGTTCCTGATGATGTTACGCAACTTTCATTATTTCAAAAGTTCTTCATCTGAGCATCGTAAGTGCCTCGAAAAAATTCGTCATTACAGACTGTTCTGGTTTGACAGATTCTGTCTTTTATTTTGCATTCTCTCTTTTACAAGTTTTTAAGTGGTTTCTTTTCGTGTAAAAGTGCCCACTTGAGCCTAGTAACAGTGGCTAATGTTTAAAATAGTTGGCTTGTGAGTTTTGTCTTTGCTAGAACTTTGAAGTATTATCTTTTAGTGCACTAACCTGCTAATGAGAAAAGCTGTTAAGTTTTGGTGTGAAGGAAGTTTTCAAGTGTTGATAGAGGAGAATGATATTACATGATCAAGAAGAGTGAAGAGCTTAAGCTTGGGGAGGCTTAACTCCCCAGCATATTTCAAGAAGACTCAAGCATCTAAGCTTGGGGATGCCCAAGGCATCCCCTTCTTCATCTACAAATTATCAGGTCATCTCTAATGGTGCTATATTTTTATTGCTTCATGCTAGTGTACTCTTCCTTGGAGCGTCAGTGTGTTTTTGTTTTCAGTTTGTTTTGTTTTGTTTGCTGTGCTATACTTGTTGGATCCTAGTATTCATGTTTGGGAGAGAGACACGCTCCACTTTTTCATTAGAATACTCTTGTGCTTCACTTATACTTGTTGAGTATTCCTGTCTAGTTGCTGTTATTGCTTTTAGCTCTCAGTTTTTCATACATCTCTTGTTAGAGCTATCAGTTTCTTTTGAAAAAAGTACTCTCTTGCTTCACTTATATCTGTTTGGAGAGTTGTCAAATAAGTTGATTGGTGTTTGGTTGGACCAGAAAAATGCTATGCATGTGGTAGTGGTATAAAATGCTTACATGAATCTTTTTAGATCGTTGTCTTGAGTAATTTGATGCTTGCCAATTGTTTTGAGCTGTCAAGTAATTAATGTTTAAGCTTGTGCATCATGTAAGTAATGGCTATTAATGAAGAACTACTATAAGGATTTTCTACTATAATAATCTGTTGCATAATTGGAAGTCCATAGTAGTCTAGATAATTTTTGGATAAAGGCTATGTGTTAACAAGGAAGACAGTGGGAGTCAACATCAACAACCTTCTGATAGATCGTCAAGTCCTACTGGATTGATAACCTTGGGTAGATTATTCAAGGGAAAACTTCTGCTGTCTACATCATAACCTTCCTCTTGGGGTTCACCAACACGTAGCCATCATGGAGGCAGTTCCCTCCCTCGCGTCTGCGGTACTACTGACCCCGGTCCAAGCTACTCCTTACTTCCGTCTTCCAGATCTCGTGACGCATGTGTTCCGGTGAGAGGACGATGGCGACTTCGTGACCGTGGTGGCTGATAACCCACAAGTATAGGGGATCGCGTGTAGCCTTTTCGATAAGTAAGAGTGTCGAACCCAACGAGGAGCTAAAGGTAGGATAAGTATTCTCTCAAGTTCTATCAACCACTGATACAACTCTACGCACACTAAACGTTTGCATTATCTAGAAAATAAAACTACGGTAGCAATACGGGTATGAGAGGTAGTTTTGCAAGATAATAAATACAAGAAAGTAAATGTTAGTGCTGCAGCAATATAATACACTAAGTAACCATATACTAACAGTACCATGAGTGTGGAAAAGTGGTGGTAATTGTGGTGGCTTTGTCCAAGATTAATTAGTGAAGGTACTTGGTTCATTGTCTTCGATGCAGTTTTCTATGTGGGAGAGGCTAAATATACATGCACTCCACTACTTGGGATTACAAGTACTATATGATTGGATTGTTAGCAAGCATCCGCAAATACTAACAATGCATTAAGGTTTCCCCAACCATAGCCTTAAGTTCAAGGTCCTCTTACTCCCATACGTGCAACTAATCGGTTCGCGTTCTCAGGTTTCTGTCACTCCGGCAGAACTTCCCCCGCTTCGTTACAAATACTACCAACCCTAGGGTGTTTGATCCATGCGCGCACAAATATAATGGACACCAAAGGACAGCACCATATAGACATACAACTCTAATGAACCTCATGCATTCAATTAAGCAATCAAAAGACAAATAAACTACGGAAACATGATGTAAATCATAGGATAAATATTATAGCATCAAACACCATGTTTACATAGGACGGTACAGAGGTTTGTGGGAGGATGAACCACTGAATACAAGGAGGAGATGGTGATGGAGATGGCGGTGAAGACGGCGGAGAGGGAGCGCGGCGGCGCAGGGCGGCGGCGGCGCCGGCGGTGCGGGGAACTCCTTTCCCCGCCGCCGGCAAGCTTGGGGAGCGCCGCCCCTTAGCCTCCCTCCTTCATGGCTTCTTGGGAGCCCTCCCCCATGGAGATGGGATCCATGGGGGAGGCAAAAACGTGGCTTTTGGTGGCTGAAATTCGTGGGTGGAGGAGTCCTCCACGAATTAGGTTTCCTCCCTTTATATATCTTCTCGGATTTCCGTCACCCCTTTTAGGGTTCCACCAAAACGGGCCTACAGGCCGCGTCCGAACTCCGATTGGGCTGATCTCGGGCTTAAAATCTTCGTATGGAAAATTGTGACAACTTTCGTAACAGCCAGGTCTCCATTTGACGTCATCTTCGAGGGTCAAACTGGCAATCTTCGTAAAAAGTTCTCAGACAGATTTCAGGAAAGTCCCAATTCGACTCCAACAAGGTTTCCTCTTGTATTCTTGATAATTTCTACACATCAAAGAGTAAAACAAGAACATTGTGCACTTTTGCAACTATTAGTAGGTTAGTCCAAATAAATAATAAACTTAATATAAAACAAGTGCTAAAAGCATAAAAATGGCATGAAACAATCAAAAATTATAGATACGTTTTGGACGTATCAACATCCCCAAGCTTAATTCCTGCTCGTCCTCGAGTAGGTAAATGATAACAAAATAATTTTTGATTGTAAATGCTATGATCAGGTCTTTAACAATTGCATGATGTATGGATAATAAAACTTAGCAATCATGTTTCCTAATGAAAAGTATCAACGAACTAAGAGCTTATAACATGAAATTTATAAACATCAACAAGATTGTAATGACCATAATAAAGCATGATAGAGTGGTATCTCGCTTGCCCTTAATTGTGGAGCAAAACATAAATGCCAAGGCACCTCTGAAGTTCAAGTGAAGACTAGATATAGAGATATCAAAGATAAAAGCATCATGGTTATACCTCAATTAATCGTATTCTGGGACAAGCACATTACACTAAGAACGACAGCTATGCTCTCGAAGAAGTGCTCAAAGAAAGGATGGTGACTCAACATAAAAATAAAAGATTGGCCCTTCGCAGAGGGAAGCAGGGATTAACACGTGCTAGAGCTTTTTGTTTTAAAAACAGAGGTAAAAATGTTTTGAGAGGTGTTTGTTAATTGTCAACGAATGGTAGCGGGTGAGAACAGTATTCTACCTGTCAAACGGACTTTTAAGAGCGGCTCCCATGAAGGACGTTATTTCTACCAGCAAGGCAGATCATCCCTCTTTCTCTTTGGTTTACACACATTCAGGTATTTCACTGTTTGTCATTGCTTACTGATGAATCAGGGCAAAAGTGTGAAGAGAATTAATTGGTTAAAGTTGTAATTAATTGGGACTGGGCACCCCGTTGCCAGCTCTTTTTGCAAGTTATTGGATAAGCGGATGTATATGCCACTAGTCCAGGTGTAAAAGTCCATTTGACAAATAGAATAAAGAATAACCACACTAATTCCTCATGAGCTAGTAAACATTGACACAAAAAGAGAAATATTTTGAAGGTTTTAAAGGTAGCACATGCAAATTTACTTGGAATGGCTTGAAATACCATGCATAGGAATTTTTTGGTGGACTCTTTGGGATAACTTGGTTTTAAGGATTTGGATGCACGAGCAGCATTCCCGCTCAGTACAAGTGAAGGCTAGCAATAGACTGGGAAGCGACAACCACGAGAGCGATAACGGTCATAATCATGCTTGCGACAAAATAAAATTAACGGAGGCATAAAAACGATACTAAAACTCTGAGGCAAAATAGATCATCAAGGCTTAATTGACTTTTATTTTTCAGTCATAACATGTGTGAGCATGTGCCAAGTCGATTCAAGTGAATTATTCAGAGGAGGATACCACAATACCATACCATCTTATGAACAGGACAATGCATGTTGATATCAAAATAACATAATATGCACTATTAGCTAGTTGAGACTAACCATAAGAAAACATAAACTACTAAACAGTATTATTCACACATCATTTTTAAGTTTCAACAAGTAATCCATTAACCAAGTAAACATTGAAAACAGAGGATAAATAAAATATGTGACGATCCACTTATTAATGTAACTGGTGTTTGATGCTAAGATAAATAGATAATAAAATACAGCCGCTTCAAGTTTAGTTAAGTTCCTATGTTGCTCAAAAAACAAAGTTTAAAGGTTTGCAAACCGTGGGGTTATTGATGAAGAGGGATGCGGGGACATCCCCAAGCTTATGACTTTGGTAATTCTTCAATATTCCATAGTTTGGTGTTCCTTCATTCTCTGTGAAAAAACTTCAACACAAAAACTTTCCCATTCTTTTCTGCGGTTAGACATTAGTACAATAGATAATATTTCCCAAGTGCTACTATTAAACCAAATAAAATTTTGTTTTTAAGTTACAGAAAGGTTGCTTAAATGGCCAACTTATAAATGAAAGGTAAGAACCATTAAAAATCAAATGAAAACGAAAAGAGGCCACTCTTGCAACAAAAGTCAGAATCTGTCCAGAAAAACAGCAGCTGGAAAACGCAATTTTTAGGTGCACTTAAACATGCCCGAAATTTTAGCCAATTTTTGTACATGCAGAGGATTAGGTGCTACAACATCAGTAATTTTTTCGTGATTTTTAGAGCTTCCAGTAAAATATGAAAAATCGCGCAATAAGCAGTAGATACCGAAAACAGAAAATCACTTTTTACATATGTATCAACTAAGCTAAATGGATAAAACTTGGTACTTTATTTTTGATAAACTAAGAAACCAGAGGCTAAGCAAGACCTAAACATGCTAGCTACAGCAAGGAAAACTCTAAAAAAAATCAAAAGTAAAACCCAAATAAAATTAAAATAAAGAACCAAACAAAGAAGCAAAACAAAAGAAAATATTTTTGTTATTTTGAATTTATAAGTGAAAGTAAAGAAGCAATCGAAACCAAATAAGGAGCCTAATAAAACTAAAGAAGGTAAAACCAAGACATATAAAAGCAATTATAATACAAGTTAAGACAATACATATCATGTGGACGGGTAATATAGAGTATGAACGAGACAACCTCATGTTAGTTGATGAATAGGGGGATGACTCGGGCATCCCCAAGCTTAGATGATTGTATCTTCTTGAATATGTTCTTGGGATGCACCTACACATCCCCAAGCTTGAGCTCTTGCGTCTTCTTATTCATCTCATATCACCATATTGATTAGATCTTATAAGCTACATCCACATAAAACTTCACAAAACTCATTAGTAGGGTTAGTACTCATTAAATAAAATCCACTCATGTTCAAGCATTGACAAGTTTTATAATTTTTACTCAACATTAGCCACTGTATATACTAAGGTGTTCATGATTTCCGTTGTCCGTCGAAAAACTAATGAAACTAACAACACCAAGTACAATATTGAATAAACAAAGAAATCTGTCAAAACTGAACAGTCCGTAAAGATGGCATTCAACGAGATAGTTAAGTAGCTCAAATCGAAAAACTTTAGTCTAATGAAAGAAAGATAATAATCTCAGGTTTATGCACAAAAATTTTCAAGTCAAAATACTATTCTGAGATTTATCACGATTTTATTTACAGAGAAGCACAAAATCTGTCTAAACAGAACAGTCAGTAAAGATCGAATTTTTCGACCTATCTACGTACCTTAAATCAGAAAAAGTTAGTCTAATGAAAGAAAGCTAATAAGCATCACTTTGCACTCAAGAAATTTCAGATCAAGATCACGTTCTGGTGATTTTAAACATTTAATACGGTGGAGCACAGAAAATCTGTTTCTGGACAGCAAAGTAAAACTATCAACTTTCAATTAACTAGACTATAATTAGCATTTTATTTTTATGTACAGAGGTATATACACAATATTTACATGTTTTTAATGAAAAGCTTCCATGGAAAGATTTGTTTTGGTTTCATAGGCATGAACACAAGTGTTCAAGGTCGACCCCCATTTAACCATTACTCATCTTTCCAATCACTTTTCTTTTTGAAAACGTTTTTAGATAACAACTACACCTAATTTTTTTTGTAATTCGCATTCCCTATCCATAGTAAGATAAAGAACAACTTAATACTGAAAATAAAAACTACTTAGAGATAAAGCAAACAAGTGCACACAAGAACATTAACCTACGCTATGGCTCCCCGGCAACGGCGCCAGAAAAGGTCTTGATAACCCACAAGTATAGGGGATCGCGTGTAGCCTTTTCGATAAGTAAGAGTGTCGAACCCAACGAGGAGCTAAAGGTAGGATAAGTATTCTCTCAAGTTCTATCAACCACTGATACAACTCTACGCACACTAAACGTTTGCATTATCTAGAAATAAAACTACGGTAGCAATACGGGTATGAGAGGTAGTTTTGCAAGATAATAAATACAAGAAAGTAAATGTTAGTGCTGCAGCAATAAATACACTAAGTAACCATATACTAACAGTACCATGAGTGTGGAAAAGTGGTGGTAATTGTGGTGGCTTTGTCCAAGATTAATTAGTGAAGGTACTTGGTTCATTGTCTTCGATGCAGTTTTCTATGTGGGAGAGGCTAAATATACATGCACTCCACTACTTGGGATTACAAGTACTATATGATTGGATTGTTAGAAAGCATCCGCAAATACTAACAATGCATTAAGGTTTCCCCAACCATAGCCTTAAGTTCAAGGTCCTCTTACTCCCATACGTGCAACTAATCGGTTCGCGTTCTCAGGTTTCTGTCACTCCGGCAGAACTTCCCCCGCTTCGTTACAAATACTACCAACCCTAGGGTGTTTGATCCATGCGCGCACAAATATAATGGACACCAAAGGACAGCACCATATAGACATACAACTCTAATGAACCTCATGCATTCAATTAAGCAATCAAAAGACAAATAAACTACGGAAACATGATGTAAATCATAGGATAAATATTATAGCATCAAACACCATGTTTACATAGGACGGTACAGAGGTTTGTGGGAGGATGAACCACTGAATACAAGGAGGAGATGGTGATGGAGATGGCGGTGAAGACGGCGGAGAGGGGCAGCGCGGCGGCGCAGGGCGGCGGCGGCGCCGGCGGTGCGGGGAACTCCTTTCCCCGCCGCCGGCAAGCTTGGGGAGCGCCGCCCCTTAGCCTCCCTCCTTCATGGCTTCTTGGGAGCCCTCCCCCATGGAGATGGGATCCATGGGGGAGGCAAAAACGTGGCTTTTGGTGGCTGAAATTCGTGGGTGGAGGAGTCCTCCACGAATTAGGTTTCCTCCCTTTATATATCTTCTCGGATTTCCGTCACCCCCTTTTAGGGTTCCACCAAAACGGGCCTACAGGCCGCGTCCGAACTCCGATTGGGCTGATCTCGGGCTTAAAATCTTCGTATGGAAAATTGTGACAACTTTCGTAACAGCCAGGTCTCCATTTGACGTCATCTTCGAGGGTCAAACTGGCAAACTTCGTAAAAAGTTCTCAGACAGATTTCAGGAAAGTCCCAATTCGACTCCAACAAGGTTTCCTCTTGTATTCTTGATAATTTCTACACATCAAAGAGTAAAACAAGAACATTGTGCACTTTTGCAACTATTAGTAGGTTAGTCCAAATAAATAATAAACTTAATATAAAACAAGTGCTAAAAGCATAAAAATGGCATGAAACAATCAAAAATTATAGATACGTTTTGGACGTATCAGTGGCGCATGTTGGTGGGTGGCGAGTCTGGTGGTGTCGAGGCCTTGTCCTTGCGGGGCTCCTGTACTACCGATCGTCCGAGGGTTGTGGATAGGGTTTTTTCGGGTGAAATCCTTGTCGGCTTGGCCAACATCGACGCGGTGCTATCTCCGGGGTGTCATCATCCCTTCCTGAAGGGCGTCGTGGCCACCCTTCATCCGCTACCCTCTATATGCCGGGAAACCCTAGGACCAGTGCGCTGGTCGGGGCAGCAGCGAGAGTTTTCCTCCTTGAAGGTGTTGATTTGTACTCGACGATTCGGTGTTAGAAGCTTGGTGGTTCTTCTTCGGATGGCGCAACTCCCACAATCTTGTATTGAACTATACAGAAATAGTTGCTGTACACAATGTTTTTTTAATAGTGCTCTACACAATCCACATCTGGATGCACGTACCTGGACTGTAAGGGTGTGTTCGTTTTTTGGACCAAGTGGAATGGAATCCATTCCACTGTGACGGAACCGTTCCATCCCTGTGTTCGGTTTGGACAAAAAATTGTCACGGAACCGTTCCATTCTTGTGTTCTTTTCTGGGATGGGGTGGAATGGAATGAGAATGGAATGGAATGAGAACGGCATCAAACTCGGTTAATTATTTCCTAATCTAGATTAATTATTACTAAACTTAATTAATTATTGCTAAACTTGATTAATCATTGCTAAACTTAATTAATTATTGCTAAACTTGATTAATTATTCCTAATCTTGATTAATTATTCCTAATCATGATTAATTATAATTAATCTTGATTAATTATTGCTAAACTTGATTAAATTAGAGTTAATCGCCCAGCATTACTGTGCAATTCCACCCGTCCGGCCGAATCGGCCGGACCGGTCGGTTCGAATATTGAGGGAATATTCTCTTTTCTGGAACCACTCCATTCCACTCCATCCCAGAAAAGAACGCAAGAATGGGTTCTGGAATGGAATTGTTCCATCCATTCCACCCGGTTCCAAAAACAAACACACCCTAAGAGCGCTTGGTGTTTTTATTCCTGTTTAGCGCGGAGGGCCCTAAGCTGCTACTAATTGGGCTGGTTCGCTGCGTTTTTTTTTTCGAGCTAACGTACTGAACTGCTAGCTATAGGTGTGTACATACCCTGGGGGAGCTCGGAGCTCCTACCTATCAACCAGGGCGGAGCAAACAAAGCTCCGCACACCCCTGGCGATAGTGGGCTAGGATCCTTTCCTGTAGAGAGCCCTGATTCTTGCATGTAAGAAATTATATGTGACATATATGTTCAAACTATTTTAAAATAATTTGTACACGAAAATAATGCGTCTCCATGATTAGGTTTCATTCTTGTACTCAGTTTTGATTTTCGTCGATTATAACTTCCAATTTTGAATCGATGTTCATCACTTTTTTTAGACAAATTTTATCAAATTCGTCGCACTCGGTTGACCGTTTAAAATATCATTTGACGAGTAGGTTAATATCCACGTTTCCCACAAGTTTCATGTTGTAATTTTTCCATTTCGACGGTCATATACGAGATGTTTGAAACTATTTCTGAACAATTTTAAAAGTAAAGAGAAAAGGCCGGTGAAGGAAATCGATTTTTGAACGATTTTAAAAACGGAACAGAAAAAAGTCTATGAACGGATATTATTTCTCAACAATTTTGAAAAAACGAACAGAAAAAACTCTATGAACAGAAATTATTTTGAACGATTTTTCAAATCTAAACAATTTTAAAATATGAACATTTTTTTCGAAAAATGAAAATTTAACAAAAAAATTAAAAATACTATCTAAACAGAAAATAAAAAAGAAACGGTCAAAAAAAGAAAAACGAAAATGGCGGCGAACGAAAACTATTTTTGAACAATTTTAAAAAATAAACAGAGAATGGAGGTGAACTGAAACTATTTTTGAACGATTTTAAAAGTGAACAGAAAAGGTCGGTGAACGAAAACTATTTTTGATCGATTTTAAAAAATGAACAGAAAATGACGGTGAACGGGAACTATTTTTTTTAATGATTTTAAAAGTGGACAGAAAAGTCCGGTGACCGAAATCGATTTTTGAACAATTTTAAAAAGTGAACAGAAAAAGTTCATGAACGAAAATTATTTTTGAACGATTTTTTTGAAAGTGAACATAAAAAACTATATGAACGGAAATTATTTTTGAACAATTTCCAAAATATGAACAATTTTCAAATTGAACATTTTTCACGTCTGAATAATTTTCAAATACGAACAATTTTCAAATACGAACTATTTTCAAATCTGAACATTTTTAAATTTGAATATTTTTCAAAAGATTGAAAATTTGAAATAATAGCTAAAAGAAAACAGAAAATAAGAAAGAAAAAAGAAACAGCCAAAAAAAGAAAAACGAAAAAGAAACAGGAAAAACAAAAAAAAGAAAGAAAAAAGAAACAACCAAAAAACAAAAAGAAAAGAACCGGAAAGCCCAGAAACTGAAAACTGGAGGTATTACCTTATTGGGCCAGCCCACCGAAGGGGTGTGCAGGAGCGAATAGCTTCCGACCTGGTCATCAACTAGGATTCGCCATCCCTTGGTGGAGCCCTAAGAAATCGGGGGGCCTGTGTGGCTGTACTGGCCGCACATGCTCAGGGCTGGGCCTGAGCAGTACCCGTATACCCCGGCCCTTCAACGCGAGATACAAGTCGGGTTGCCACTTTTATAGATTGAAAAATCATCCTGCAAAACAGAAACGGAAAAACGAATTGTAAATTAAAAATTCGGCTATTCACGGGAACAGGGAACAAACAGATGAACATGATCAAGATTTCTTCATCATTTTGGCAAAAATACATGATCGTTATTTTTTACATACTAGAATCTATGTGTCGCCACCCGAAACCCTAGTTTACAAAATTTGGCTCTCACCGGAGCCATCGGGTGCGGCGGCGGCGCTCACTCATCGTCGGAGACGAGGTCGACGAAGAGACTGGCCTCCTCCCCAGCTACGCCGCGCCACTCCTCCGACTTCTCCTGCGCCGCGCACTCAACGGCGACCCCTGCTCCTGTAGGATGGCGTCGAGCTCCTCATCCCGGCGGCGGCGCTTCTGGAGCTCCGCCTCCCCGCGTGGTCCGTTGGCAGAGAACGGCAGTGATGGCGTCGACGGAGTGCTCGGGAACGAAGTCCTTCGGCCCGATGGCCGAGGTGAAAGCGGCCAGGTCGTAGCCCTCGACTAGGGGCTCCTCCTCCAACGCCTCCCTCTTTAGCGTGCGCATCCACACGCCGGAGGAGGTCCCCACCTGTCCACGGCGGCACGCCGCTCGCTTCCGGTCGAACTCCTCTACCACGCGGTAGGAGAGGGCACACGGCGCCTCTGCTTTGACGTTGGTGTAGCAGCGCATAGCTCGCTTCCGGGCCGCGTCGGAGGCGACGAAATTATTCTGGTCGTCATCGGAGTTGCCGCCATCTCCGCCCAAGGTCGGGGAACTCCCCCTATGCCCGATTGAGCCACTACAAAGCCACATGGCGGTGCGGCGGTGCCGGATCTTTCCGCGGCGGGGACGAATTTCTCGTCGGTGACGAGGAATGGGTGGTGGATTTCTCGTCGGCAGCGATGGAGTGGCATGGGCCGTAAACTGAATCGACGACTCCGTGCGGTAGAAGTAGAAGTCACGGGGATCGATTCACAAGCCACCGTAAACTTTTACAGGCCGGGCCGGCTATATGGGCTCTGTTACAAAAAACGACCCTTGACCGTATAGCCGCTGGAATGTTACAATATTCGTATGTTTACTGGTACAGATGCTCTTAGAACAACTCGGGTGCACATCACCAAAAAAACTCGGGTGCACCCATGAGGAAAAAAAATACACTTTGTTCACATCCCTGCGCGAACGAATGAGACGTGGCCTGTGACGCCTGTCATCTTTTGCAAAACCCACTTTAAACGCACTCACAAACACTTATCCTTATAAACATACTCACACATCCCTATACTATGAGCACCTTCGAAATACTGAGTTGATGGGTTATGTCTTAAAATTGACAAAGTCACCATATATGCCTTCCTATCGATGTGAACGTCACCTCTCACGACACAAGCATCGCCTTCTTCCCTGAGTTCTTCCTTGGGAAGGAGAAGAACATAGATCGACTATACATCTGATTGTGATCTATCCATTTAGCGGTTACCGGAGTAGTTTTTTCCTCTCTCTCGCTCCCGTGCTGCCCTCGGGCGGCACCGGGGCGCCCCCAATCCCTTCCCCTCCGGCCGCCCTCTCGCCGACCTCGACCCCGCCGCTGCCGCCGGCCTAGCCGCGGTGGCGGCGCCCCCCTTCCTCCAAAGGTGGCAGGCGGGGGATCTCGCGGTGGACGCGCTCTCCCCGCCGGCGGTTCGTGCCGGCGGTGCTCGCCTTCGTGAAGCCGGGCGACGGCCCTCCTCGGCGCGGTGTGCTCCGCCTTATGGCGCCGCCGGCGCGCTGGCTCCGGGGAGGAGGCGTGGCGGCCGTTCGGGCCCGATCTGGGCCGCAGGGCCCGATCTGGGCTCCGCGGGCCGCTCCCTCCCCTGCGCGTAGCTGCCTCGTCGTGCGTTCCTGCCGGCGAGCAGACCAGGACGACGTCCTGTGTGGCGCTGCTGGCGCGTGTGCCGGCCAGCTCCGGCCCTTCGGGCCCGGCGTTGCGGGCGGAGGCCCAGGCCTCACCGGCGCGGTGGGGCTCCACCTGCAACAGCCCCGCTGGCTGGCTGCAGTGTCGTGGGTAGACGGCGGCGTGTGCTGACCTTGTTGTCTGCTGGCCCGTTGGGTGTGTCTCGGAGCCGGCGCGTGCTCGCCAGGGTTGGTAGCACGCCCCGTGCTGCAGCTGCTCCCGCAGTTGTAGTTCTCCCTCTGACCTTCGTGGCCGCGCTTGTGTAGGTTCGGACGCGCGCTGGTGATGGTGTGGCCGTCGTGGTGCCACCGATCTAGGGTCACTGGTGATGTCTAGATTTGGGTCTGGCCGGGTCTTGCCAACCAGCTCTTGCGCTCAGCCTGCGGGTGAGTCTAGTTGGGGCTAGATCTCCGTGCGTCTTGTGTCGGAGGTGCGGTAGTGTTCTTTGTCCTGTCCGCTCTGCGTCCTCGAGCGACGGCGTCCGGATCTCTCACCTGGATGGATCTCAGCGAAAGCTGCGCATGGCTATGGCCATTGCCGGTGACGGCGGTACCTCCGGGTGTCGTTCCCTTGTTGAAGGCGTCCCGATGCTGATCCTCCGGTCTGTTTTGATGGACTCCGTCCCCCCGCCCGAGCTGCTCTTCTTGGTGGCCTCGCTTCGGGCAAGTTTCTCTTGTAGTGTCTTGTGGTTCACCCTCGGTGCTCTCTCTAATGTCGCAGCCTTCTTACAGCATCTGCCTACCTAACGACCGTATCTCGGTTGTTGGCGGCTTTCCTAGAGCCCTGGGGGGCTTTGTTAGGATGGCGTCAGGCCATGGCTTCTGTTGGTGTTCTTCCCAACGCCATTGAAGATGTTGTGTTTTGGTCTGGACTTAGCCTGAGCCCTAGGGGTGGTGGTTTGGGGTCTAGGTGAAAGCTTTGCAGGACCTTGGTCTATGCCAACGGCGATGGCGCGGCCTCGCGCCGTGTACCTTCTTGGAGGCGTTGTTGCAAGACCCCCCCTCCTTTGGATCCTCGAGCTCTACCAGGAAGCCGGCCCGCCGTCGATCCCCCCTTGAGTTGCTGTTCCGGTGCGGTGGAGGTTTGCTGGCGCGGACTTGGACCTCGACGCTCCGGTGCAACAGAAGACAAGGCTCCATCTTTCTAGCTGGCGCGTTGGCGCTATTTTTGTTGTCTTTTGTTGTTGATTTCGGTGTGCACTTTGCGCGCGTGTGTGTTGTAACTCGTGGTGTAACTCCTAGCCGGTTGTTGGCTTCGTTAATTCAAAGCCGGGCTCTTCTTGAGCCTTCCGTCTATCAACGTCACCTCTCACTAATATTCCGTCTTAAATTAAAAACACCAATGTCAAACTTCGAGTTTAAACTCTTATTAGCTGGGGCCTGGGGACCCCCTCCTAACCAACTACAGGTTGGTTCTCAGGCGTTGCTTTTTTTTTTTGCACAAGCGTTGCCTTTTTATGCTCACCGTCGATATCATGTGACCCATACCGATATACGTGACACATGCGTGCCGTCACTCTCGTCGGTGAGTCAAAAAGAGGCGCACGGCTGCCGTTCGCTCCGGGGCTGAAACGCTTACCGCCTCGATGGGCTTCACCCGCCACGTTTGTTATGGATACACACGAGAGCTCGTAGCACAAAGTTTTTTTTGTTTAAAAAACAGTTTGAAAAGGTTCAGTTGTACGAAATGAATTTCTAGGTCCCGGGATTTTTCTTCGGGCGGTGGAGCAGATTAACGGTCAAATGAGCAGAGTATTTGTTTTTTTATATGGGGGCTGGAGCAGAGTAATGACTATCAAACAATTAAATTTATTTAGATGTGACACATCCGTCCCCACCTGTAAGCATTAAGCATCCCATTGGAGTTGCCCACCTGTAAATTTTAAGCGCCCCCACTGGCCGGTCCCACTACTTCTAGCGGACCCACCTGTCGGGTCAGATGAGAGGCGATTCAAAATGCGATACCCCAAGCTGGCCTCACTAGTCAGGCCAAGTAACGGTCAAATGAGGTTGACCCGACGAAAACAGCCGCTTGGCCATGTGCGAGCCTCCAAAGAGCCAAATAGGGCAAAGCCGAGAAAACCTAAGCGAGTAGGACACAAATGAGAAAAACTAAGCGAAGTAAGGCAAATAAATAACTGACCCATTTTTTTTACAAGCATAGAAAACACTTTCTCCATTGTACAAGGTATTTTTTTTAATTGCACCGTTTTCTCTTGTGTACAAGTTATCCCTTTTGCTGAATGCACGGTATCATCTGACACATCAGCTACCTTTCTCCGGTGTACAAGCTATTCCTCCTCTTGCTGAATGAACTGTATGATATAGCGCAGCAGCTGCCGGCTCCGTGGGCAATTCTCACCTTTTCTCACCGCTGCAAAATTTGCATATAAGCCCAGCAAATGATTCCAAGTCTAGCTAAATCTTCAAGAAATTATGAAAAACTCAAATTTCATGATCTGGTTCAGAAGCCCACACTCCGGACATTTCTTCCTCATCCTCAGAAATACAAAATTTGCATATCAGCTTAGAAAGACATTCAAGTCGACCCAACTGAGTCTTCATATCAACAGGAAAATAAATCATTTCCATGATCTGGCGGAGTAGCTTCACGCACCCTGGGCAAATATTTTGCACTACTCTCGCTGCAAAAATTTCATATCAACTCAACAATGAATGAAAGATGGCTGAGTCTCCACTCGAATAGAAAAAGAAACTCACATGTGATGTTCTCACACGACAGGACCGGTCCTACAAAAATTTGGGCTCGGCGCGGATCGAAATGAATACAGTTTGTACTAAACTTTTATAATTTTCTAGATCTTATATTTAGCATTTTATAGTATTAAAAGTATTATTTTTGTGTTGGTTCACATAGTTTAATAGATATTTGACAATATTACAAAATATTAATTGGTGTTTTTTTTGTAGTGTTTTCACTGAAAGATACTTCACTGTATTTTGAAATAAAGTATATTTTAGAACTATGTTTTCTACAATGCAGCTACATATAATTTATAAATATTTATGGTACAGTTCAGTAAAGTGTACGATCTAACAAATGTCTCAGTAATAGTTTTCTAGTGTATGTTGACATAAGTATCTTTATAGAAACTTGTAGAGTGTAAACTGTAGCAATGACAATACTTTAATGGTTAAAAATTGTCAAATAAGTCAAATTGTAACAAAGTATGCCATTTTATACTTGGTATTCCTTGCTTAACGAATAATCAATGAAAAAATAGTGTGGAATATAATATGCTTGCGCATGTAAATTTTATTATTTGATATGCTCTCATGAAATGTGCTTATTGTACACAAGTCCCCGTAAGTTTATGAAATGAAAATTTGTTGCACGCAAGTAAAAATGAAAATATAGTTATACGGATAAAATCTACAGGACTCGCTTGAAAGATAATAGAACGGTAACTAAACTTGTTTTCGCTGGTTAAATTACTTATGTCTCAGGAGGCCTGTGGTGTGCACTTGCTTCCACAAAATGAACCATTTTTTCTATGTTAAGATACTCTGTATGTCCATGAACGGATGTTTTGGGCCAAACGTGGTGCGGCCCAGATTACTGTCTTGGGCCGAGATTGTTGTAGGTGGCGTAACATTTCAGGGCCACTTAGTGTGAACGGGAGGAATGAATAATGTTAATGTATCATGCACATATGTTAGTATGAACTAGGCAATTTGGCGCAGCGTCATATGTTAGTATGAACTAGGCAATGCGACAGGCTGCGCCTGTGTCATTGTACCGGATGTCATAACATGTTCATGGCCATGTTAAACAAAGGTGGTTATTTTTTTCATGAAAGAAAATGTTAGAGAGCAGATAGTAGTGTTTGTTGGTGCTAATATGTAAGATTATTTACAATGATACACAACTTGGCAGGTCGACACGCCGCGCCCTTCCCCTTAAATCGTCTAGTATGATTAAATATCATCGGTTGGAAATTACCATTGTGGATGTCGGAAAACTCACATCGAATTTACAATCGACAAATACCGTTTGGAAAATGCGGCTAAAATTAGGAAAAAAGGAGATAAAAATAATATTGTCGTGCATGTCGAGGATGTCGGGAAATATACATCAAATTTAATGTAGAGAAATACAGTTGAAAAGTGAGGAAAGCAATATTGTCGTGCACATCGCACGTCGAGAAATCGACATCGAATTTACCGTAGAGAAATACAGTCGGAAAGGGTGGCAGTAAATGGGGAATAAAAACTAAAATAAGGGCATAGATGTAGTATAACCACCGTCAGAAAGGCCGGTAGAATGTGTCATCAAATTGCCACCGAGTAGTAAAGAAGAAGGGATTGACAACACGTCGAGCCTAGAGCAACAATGTAGTTAGCCTAACATTTATGGAACAATTTGGTAACGTAGTTAATTTTAATTTATGAACATCAATTTAAATTCACTGAGTTTTCACACCTTAAACAAGTAGGGATTTGTCTAAAATACCAAAACTTTCCTCTAATTGGTAATCGTAGTAAAAAAAATACAAAATTTAAACCAAATATGTGGGAACCCCTTAATAATAAGAGCCTTCATGGATTTTCTCCATACTTTTAGGTTATTCTAAAGCATAATAAAAGTATTAAAAGTTGATAAATACAACTGTAAAAATGCAGATGGAAATTAGGGAAAAAAGAGCTAACATAATACACATCGAGGACATCGGGAATTCGACATCGAATTTATCGTCATCAAACAGATTTAAAATGGTTTAGCTATAAAAAATTAAGTTCAATTTAATTTGTGAAATTTTTGGAAAATATTAAATTCTGACAGTCAGGCCCTACAATCAGAGTTTTAATAGTTACAGTAAATATTTCCAACAAATAGTAAAAGGTGGCAATCAACACACAATAATCTCAACCTTCTACCTACTTCATATACACTTGAATTTTCGAAAAAAAATGAACCACATTGTCATATGGGGGGAAAGGTTTAGCATTTTAAAATATGGTTAAGAGCTATTTATTTATTTTACTCGAAATAATCATGCATAAAAGTGATTTAATCAATCATGAATTCGAGATAAATCGGTAGTTTCAATTTTGACGAATATGTCGATACGTTGAACAAAATTTTCTGATTTAAAATGAATTAATTGTGAATTTAATCTAAATTGTGCAATCTGTAAAACCATGAAAAATATTAGAATTTCGACAACATAAATTCAGTTGAAAGTTGTTCGCACGTGAATACATCAATACATAGGTTTTATATTCTGGACATGTTGATATGATGAACTTGTTTAGTTTTTAATTCGAACCACAATTTAAATAAGGGGATTCTCCTGATTTGTTTTTTGAATTTTGTAAAATTGGGCGAAGAACTGGCCGTCAATAGTTAGAATTCTTTCTCGTGAACATTTACATATGTTGGCCACATTTTCTGGAGCTGAAATGAAATAATTCCGAATTTTCTAAGGTTATCTCAATAGATGATTTTTTCCTAAACTCTTTAAATTAATTTCAAACGGGTTGGAAAGGTCATCGTAAACAGTCCTTTTTTTTATATTTTGATAGATTGGCCATATCTATTGAACTTCGAATGAAATAGTTAGGAATTTTCGGAATTTATTTCACTATCTGTTTTTGCCAATTGCTTAATTTCTGGTAGCGGGGCCCACATGCTATGGAGATCATAAAATTCTAGAAGTTGGTAAAATAGTTCAAAAAAAATGCCGCATATTCTGATACGCTGGGTATATTCTTTGGATTTGAAACTAAATAGCTACGACGGTAGAATTCAATTTATGATTTTTTTCCGACGGTTAAATTTCTGACAGGGGCGAGATATGAGGGACATTTAGAATTTTAAGAAATTACAAAAATCCTGACATAATGTTCCACTTGCTAGCGTTTGAACCAGAGGAAATAACTTCAGAAAATAGTGAAATTCTCCGCGACGTGGAGCTGGCTACAGAATCACACTCTGTTTCAGGTTTTCAGCACATGCAAGAGCTGAATTGGTGAAACCCAGCTCCAAAATCACACTCTGTTTCAGGTTTTCAGCACATGCACGAGCTGAATTGCTGAAACCAACTAAAATGATCCAAACTACAGATTTCTAAACATTGGTCCACGACCAGCAGATATTGAATGACTCGGAAAGAACATTGATTGATGTTTGAGGAAACCACGGAACACATTCAAGCATCTCTGCATCTGCAATCGGCACCTCAACCAACTCAAACACAAATACAGGTTACTCGGCATTGGACTCACAAGCACTTCATGTGAACGATGCCTGGACATGCTTTGTCATACTCTTCCTTGGAGATCCACATCTGTGACAGAAATACGTCCACGCCATTAGTCCTGCAAGGCAAAAACAGCAGTAAGAAAGATTACTATTTGTCGTACGAAAGAAATGGTTTTACCTGCTGGAAGGTACTGAGAGAGGCGAGGATGGAGCCACCAATGACGCCAGGCTGCGTCAGCAATGGATGCGAGGCCGCAAATCCAGCGATTCATCACGTGCGGGAGCAGGGGAGTGCGCGCGCTGGATGCAGGCGAGCATGGCGAACCTTCCGCTGGCCACGCCGCTGCCTAAAGGTCATCGGAGGCGGGCCCGCGACGACGATTTGCGGCGGCGGCCTGCAGTTTGCGGCGAGACGGCGAAGCAGTGAGGAAAGGAGAGGGAAAAATTTCCGGAGAGGTCCGTCTGCTCACTCCGAAGAAGCTCGAAAGCTCAGGGAAGCCGGAGGATATCGGGAGCGGCCGGAGCGAGCTCCGGAAGCCACGGCCGGAGGCGGAGAAAACGCCATCGATGCGCTCGATTTCGAGCGTTTCAGGACGCGCTCGTCGGCGGGGAAGAAGAGGGAGGAGCTCCGGCGGTGGCCTCCGTTTTGTCTGGGGCGGCGGGGACGGCACCGGGACGGCGAGCGAGCGCGGCGGGAAACAGGCGACGGGGACGACCGGGGATGGCCGGGTGACCGGGTTGGCTAGATGCGGTTAGCGGGAGACGTGGCGTGCAACAATTGGACAAAAATCGTGGATGAACAATACCTTCCGTTTTGGAGGCGACGTGGACACATCTCAGCCGTTTGTCGCGGCGATCCGACGGCTGACGGACGCGCGCAACTTGGACAGCGGGAGACGCTGTGAATCTGTCCAACTTTTATATATAGGTACTATAATGAACTGGGTACTCAAATATAAGTGTTGACAATAGCAAGTATTGTCGTTAGAGGGAAGTGAAACTAGGAAAGCCCTGAAACACGAACCCCCTCTCGGGCTGCTCGCGCGAGCAGCTCCGGAGGCTCCCAAACCCTAGTAAAAAAGCGACCGCGCGGCGGCTCGCCCCGGCCGCTGCCGCCGCCGGCGCCGGCGGTGGCGGCCGCGCCCGGCCGACAAAAGAGGCGGGCGAGGTGGGCGCGCTCCATCGAGTTCCCCTTCACGCGGAGGAGAGGCGACAAGCGGGCGGCGACGGTGGGGCTGGTGACGGCGATGCACGCGGCTGGGCGGTGCTGAGGAGGTGACGGCGGCGTGTCGAGCAAGCGTCAGGACGGTTCCGTGGTGGTGGCGGTGCCCCGAGCTGCTGGAGGGAGGCGCGGCGGCACGGGCCCGATCTGGGCCCAATCAGGGCCCGATCTGGACAGAGCGGGCTGCCTCGCGCTTCAGTGTGCTTGCTCGACCTCGACTTGGAGTTTTCGGCGCGGCGGTGGTGCTCCGGTCCTGGTCTTCGCGTGGAGGTCTCCGGGGTGGCAGTAGGGTGGTGCGGTCTGGTTCGGCCGCCTCGACGGGGAAGGGGCAGGGCCCCGACCCATCGAGCTCTACTGCCCCCGTGCCAGGTCTGTGGCCGCGTGTAGCCATGGGGGCTGCCTGCGGTTGACATGGTGGTGGAGCCTCCCTCCTTGTTTCAGCCTTTTCAGCAGTGCACGGAGCTGGGACGCCGAGCGGCGGCCCTGGACGGTGGGAGTCCTTTGGTAGGCGGGCGTGCCAAGGACTCAGGTGCTGGTCGGTGACCTTGGCCACAGGGTGGCGCGGTGGCTGGCGTGTGGCTTGCGGTGATGGTGGCCGGGATGTCGCTTGTCGACGTTTGGTGCCCCGTGTAGTGGGCGGGAAGAGTTTACCGTGGGGAAACCCTTGCCGAGGTCTTCTCGGGATGCGGCGGCGGCGTCCATGGACGTCGTTACCTTCTTGAAGGCGTCGTTGAAAATCCAAGATCCTCGGATCGGGCGTTGGCGGCGCTCCGGCGTCGTGTGCTTCTTGAAGTCGTCGCATTGGAATTCACGGCGGGTTGCTTTCCTGAGTTGCGGTGGCGTTTCTTCGTCGAGCTCCCTCGGACAAAGCTTGTACCTTGTTCTGCACCTCGGTGTTTCTTGTGCAGGGACTTGCTGATTGAGCCTGTCTGCATGCTTGCGGATAGTGGCGGTGATGATCCTCTTGGTGGTGCTCCTTGGATGGTGGTTTTGGTCTCGGCGGTGTGCCGTGTGTGTTGGTGTGCCCGTGTCCGGTGTGCTCCGGCCCGACACCTCGGCCCGCCCTGCTTGCTTTCCCTCTTCGGCGTTGCTCGCCTTTGGTGGTTCACCTGTAATCTCGTCGGTAGCCTTATCTTTCTTCGTGTGTGTGCAGTACTTTGTTATAAGCTGGTTTCGGCACCATGTACTCTGTCGCCGTTCTGGCGTTATTAATTTAACGTCGGGCCTTGTATCTAAAAAAATAATGAACTTGTTGTATCATCGCACTAGAACGCAAGCTGTCCATTGCGTGATGTCTGCACTGCCCCCACATAGATCAATATATAAAAGTTGGTAAACTTCACCCTGCTTCCCACTGTCCACGTCGCCCCCTTTTCTCGCCCGCACGATCTGAACGATCCGACGGCCAGGAGACGGCCACGCCAGCCCCAATCGCGCGACACTGTTCCACTACCGTGCATTCCTATTTTCTACCAATGAGCGAGCGACACGTCACCCGGTGGACAGACGGTCGCCCTGGTGGCCAGCCGGTTGCCCACCGGTCACCGTGTTATTTTTACACGAACACCCCTCGCAAAACGAAAAAAAAACCGCAGCCCACATCCCCTTACTAAGTTGGACTTAGTGCAATGTTAGCAAACCTCAAGGATGTTTTTGCAAAACGTCCGCAGATCCATCCCTTCCCCTTTCTCTCTCCCGTGCGGCGACGAGGCTGCCGCCGCCGCCGACGCGCCACGCCGCCTCTCCGGTGCTCCCCTTCAGATCGAGGGATGCCACGGACTCCGTCGCCGCCTCCTCTCCGTCTCCGGCGACTCTCGCTTGCTGGGACGGCCGGGACACGCCGGAATCGCCACGCCCGTGAACTCGCTTCCGCCACCGCGTTCGCTCGCCGCCGCGGACGCTCCGGCGACCAAGATGGAGCGGCGCCGCCGCTTTCGGCTAGCGCGCGTCCACGCGCGGCCGCAGCGCCCAGCCGCGCGTCCTGCCTCGCACGGATGCGGCGCTGCCGTGCTCGCCGTCTCCGCTGCCGCCATTGCTGACGTCATCGCGACGTCAGCGTGGGGCCCTCCTGTCAGCCATTTTTCCCCTCCAAAATAATTACATTAAATACTAAAATACTTTCATGTGGGCCCGGTTTTTAAAGACAAATTTCAAAAAAATAAAATAAATGCCATAAAATCAAAAACTTAGAATCTACTCACCGAAAAAATACAAAAAATATATCAAAATGACCACAAAAAAAATGTTGACTATGTATGGCATACGAACAAATTTCAAATTTAAGCATTTTAAAATTTTGAATTTCTTCCGAATCTGAACATTTTATAAATGTTAAAATAATTCACATCTACATTACTGCCGAATTCAAACCATTTTGAAAAACCGATTTTTTTAACCATTACCTTTTCGAATTTCAATAATTTCCAAATCTACGCAATTTTTAAATGTGGGCATTTTCAAATTTAAATTTAACCACACATGCGGGAAAAATATTACAAATATATCAACATGAACACAAAAAATAAACGTAGCCTACTTATGCCATATGACCAAATTCCAAATTTGAAAATTTTAAAATTTTGAATACATCTCAAATCTCAGCATTGAACAAACGCAAAAAAAAATCGAATATGACAAATATATCGACATGAACAAAAAAAAAACTGGCTATTAATGCCGTACGATCAAAATCCATATTTGAATTTTCTGAATTTTTGAATGCCTCTTAAATCTAAGCATTTAACAAACGTAAACATAATTCAAATATGAATTACTTCCCAATTTCACCAATTTCTGAAATTTCGAACAACTTATAAACATAAACTATTTTTGAACTCCAATAGATTCAAATCCGAAAAACTTTTGAATGCGGACATTTTCAAATTTAAATTCTTTACACTCCGTTATTTACAAATATGACGAAAAAAACAACATGAATACAAAAATAAACACCGACTATTTATGTCATATGCCAAAATTAAAATTTGAGAATTTAAAATCTTTGAATGCCTTTCAAAACTAAGCATTCAATAAATGTAAAAATAATTCAAAAATAAATAACTCCCCAATTTTAACAAATTTCCAAATTTAAACGCCTTATAACTGCAAACTATTTATTAAAAAATCCAATATATTTAAATCTAAACAGATTTCGAATGCGAACATTTTTAAATACAAATTTAACCACACGGGCCGCGGCATCTGTGAAAGGACAAAATCCGTTAATCTTGCTTTGATGCTTGATCACAACATTTGGAAGTATTTAACGCACCGCTAAGTGTCTACAGGAAATATGACCTTATATATCAAAAGACATTAGTGGATCACTCTCTACGCAAAAAGGGAAGAAAGATGGTGTGCCAAAGTATCGAGGTGAAGGGAGAAGATCTCAGCTTGCTGGCCGGTTTTTCAGCTGGTCAAAACCGGGCCAGAGGCCGGCCGCCTCGGCCACCTGCCCGGTCCCCTAGCCGGTCTTGGCCGGGCCAGCGACCGGATGCGTCGGGTGGTCGCCCGGTTCTTCGGCCGGTCTTGACCGGCCCAGATGCCGGCTGCCTCGGTTGTGTGTCCGGTTCCCCGGCCGGTTCAGACCGGTCCAGTGGCCGGTTGTCTCGGGAGTGGGTCCGGCCCTCAGGCCGGTTTTGGCCGGCCCACGACCGGTTTACTTACTGCGCTGCATCGACTTAACTCTTCAACGGCCATTTTTCTGAGTGGAGTATAAATGCCCCTTCACCAACCTTTGGACAAGTAGCTTGAACACATTGAATAACACCATTGATTGCAAGCTCAAGATTTGATAGATCTCCCAATCCCTCCACCCAAACTCGTTGATACTTGGAGGATTGAAGGAGAAGCCCCGGATCTACATCTTCACCAAGCCGTTCTTCATTTCCCCCTCATTCACTTGAGGGACCCTTTGCTAGGATTTCCTTTGGGAAAACCTAGCCTCATATTGTACTCACTTGATTGTCTTTGTGACAGATTTGTAGGTGTTCGGGAGCCCCCAATCCTCTTGTGGGTTGTGCCCCGGATCGTTGTTGTAAGGGCTCCGGATTCCGCCTTGAAGGATTCCGATAGTGGAAGGTGAACCAAACCTTTGTGGTGCGGTTCATCGGAGAAGAAGGTGCACCCGCCTTTGTGGCGGTTGAGTTTTGACCTTTGTGGTAGCTCACACATCTCCAACGAGACGTACTCCCCTAAAAAGGAGGAACTCGGGATTACATCCGTGTCTCCGCGTGCTTTCACTTTCGGTTACTTCTATCCTTGTTTACCGTCTTTACTTAGTGTATCTTGTTTAGTTGCTTGCTTGTCATATAGGTAAATTCACCATAGTTGCATATCTAGAGAATTTACCTTTTGTGTCAAGCCTAAATTTAAAAAGTACTAAAATTGAAGTAGCACCTATTCACCCCCCCCTTCTAGGTGGCATACGATCCTTTCAATTGGTATCAGAGCATCGGCTCTCTTGTTGGGCTTAACCGCCTAAGAGAAGTATGACACGAAGTGATGGTGATCCAATAGAGGACCAAGCCACTACGGCATCCATGGCCGATCTCAAA
This sequence comes from Poa pratensis, assembly GCA_947311845.1. Taxonomy (NCBI): domain Eukaryota; kingdom Viridiplantae; phylum Streptophyta; class Magnoliopsida; order Poales; family Poaceae; genus Poa; species Poa pratensis. Next base: position 108,477,471 of record CAMZMU010000107.1, on the reverse strand, counting down.
TCGATGGAGACATCTTTGATATCGTCCATGGATACCAAATTTGCCGAGATGCATGAGTTGATCAAGCAACTCGCAAGTGGCAAGGTTCCTAAGGAGACTACCCCACTAGATGACTCCGCTTCCTCCCATGACGGTGAAACCGAGGAGGGAAAAGAGGAAAAGAAGGGGGTTGAAGATAAAGATACCGACCCTAAGAAATCTTCCACCTCTACCACCACCCCCGAAGGTGGGAAGCCGGAGTACCATGGGGTTCCCTTTGCGTACTCTCCCGACCCACCTATCCATCATACTCGCATAAACCCTTTGGGTCCACCTCCTAAACTTAATGCATCGGCTTTTACTACTTGGCAACACTTAATGAAATCTCATATCAACAGTTCCTCTATCGAGCTTCGGAGGATCATTCAAGAGGGATACAAGGCCGTGAATCCTAACAACTTGACAAGAAGAGAGGTTGCCGAGAAACAACTCAATGCTTCCGCTCTCCACATGATTGAACTTGCCATTGGAGAAAGTGGTCTTCATCACATTCAAAACGTCTCCACCGCCAAAGAAGCTTGGAAGTGCCTTGAGGTGGCATTCCTTGGAAATGAAAGCATGAAGAGGAATAGATATGATGGCTTGAGCAATGAGGCTGAAGGTTTCTACATGCTTGATAATGAAACCATGAGGAGATGTATGGAAGACTCAACATTCTTGCCAAAGCCTTTCATAATGTTGGGCCAACCTATGTGGATGATGCTTGGATCAAGAGGAAGTATGTGAATGCTCTCATGCCCTTCGAGCCCGTTGAATTGAACGCCATACAAGGAAAATTCAACTACCTTGAGATGACATCCAATGAAGTTATGCAAGAGGTGCAAGCCTCCAAGGTTGCCACCAAGAATGCTCTAGACAACCGTGCTAGGGCCATGGGAATGAAGCAAGGTCCCTCTCTTGCTTTGAAGGCCAAGGTTGTGTGTCTTGATGAACATGATGAAGTTGAAGCATGCCCAATCAACCTTCCTCCCGATGAACTTGAACCGGCCCTCCATGGTCACATAGCTCTTGCCACAAGGACTTGTTGGCGTGACCCGGCCAAAGCAAAGGCTCAAGTTGATCATGCAAACAATCCAAGCGGGAAGAAGGAGTTTGCTAATAGGATAAAGACTTGCTACAATTGTCATAACAAGCATCATTTCATCAAGGATTGTCCCTATGAGAATAGAGAGCAAAATGGTGGAAGGCTTGTCCTCAAGGGCGAATCAAAAGTGATACAAAAGAAGCCTTTTGTGAAGAGGAAGCCATTTTTCAAGAAAGCACCAAGAATTGTGTTGTTGACTCAAGAAGAATATCCTTCCGAGGATTCCGAAGAAGAAGAAGAACCCACTCGTGAGGTGGCCGCTTTGGCCATTGTATCAACTCCACCTTCTTCTCTCTTCGAATCCCCCAATGAGAACCTCTCCGTCAACACCGCTCGTTGCCTCATGGCTTCCGTCACCGAGGTATCATCTTCTACTCCCAAGACTATGCATGAAATAGATGATAAAACTAGTCTTGTGATTAAGAAAGAACTTGTTGCTACCGATACTATTATGGCTAACTTGCAAGGTGAAGCTAAGGCTTATGTTGAGTCTCTCTTGAGACAACTTGATGCGGCCGAAGAAATCCTTGATGACAAGGGAAAAATTGAGAGAGAGGATTCTCTCACCATAGCATCCTTGAATGCTTCCATAGAATCCTTGAATGATTCTCTTGAAGAAGAAAGTGAATATAGAACCTCTCTTGAGGAAAGAATTGAGTCTCTTGATGATAAAAATGATGAAATAATTGCTAAAATCATTAAGATAGAGATCATGTCTTTGCTAAATATAAAGTGGTTAAAAAGGAGAAAGCCGAGTTTGTGGTTACTAATGCTAGACTCCTTGAGGAGGTGGAGAAACTTAACAAGGCTCATAAGGCCTTGGAAAGTACTCACTCTCTTCTAGTCAAGTCTCATGAGCAACTTCAAACTCAACTTTCCAAATCTAACTCACCTAGCACCTCTACTCCCTCTTGTGATCATGCAAATGTTATTGAGGAAAATGCTAGGTTGAAGGTTGAGCTTGCCAAGGCCACAAGTGCCAAGACCTCTATTCCTAAAGGTAATGAAAAGGTGGTTGCTCAAATTTTTGAGCAAAAGCCACACAAAGGGAAGGAGGGTCTTGGTTATGTAGCCAAGGCAAAGAAGAAGAAGAGCAACACCAATGCCAAGCCCGCTCAAGCCAAGACTCCCATTGCGGATGGTAATGCCACTAGGGGCAAGACCACTCGTAGTGACTTTGCAGGGCATAACAATCCCAACTACTTTCTTTATGTTGATTACTATGGGGATGTTTATGCAAAATATGTTGGTCCTTATGATGGTTACATTGCTTACTCTATTTGGGTTCCCAAGACCCTTGTTGCTAACAAAAGAGGACCCATTGAGAAATGGGTACCTAAAACCAAGCAATGATTTCTTGTAGGACTATGCTTCCGGTGGGTCTAAATGGGTGGTTGATAGTGGATGCACTAGTCATATGACCGGAAGCAAATAGATCATGACGGAGGTAACGGGTCTCGGCAAGGTGGTAGTTGCAAAGGATATCACCCTTGTAAATGTCATGCTTGTCGAGTCCCTCGGTTACAATCTTATGTCCGTTCGTGCACTTAATAAGATGAATTTTGATGTCCATTTTACTATTGATATGGTGGTACTCTTGAGGAGCAAGACTCTAAAGGTCATGTTCGTTGGGTATGTTGAAAATGAGTTGTTCGTGGTGGACTTTTCGGGGTCTACCAACACTCAAGCAATATGCCTATTCGGAAAGGCCGACGTGGGATGGTTGTGGCATCGCCGCTTGTCCCATGTCAACATGAGAACTTTGCAAAGTCTTCACAAGGGTGGCCACATTCTTGGACTAAAAGACAATGTTTCTTTTTCTAGAGATCGTCTTTGTAGGGCTTGTGTTGAAGGAAAGATGCATGATTCTCCCCATCCAAGCAAGACCATCATTTCATCAAAGAGGATATTGGAACTTCTTCATGTTGATCTCTTTGGTGCCGTGCCTCAACCTAGTCTTGGTGGGAAGAAATATTGTTTGGTGATTGTTGATGACTATTCAAGATTTACTTGGGTTTATTTCTTCAAGACGAAGGATGAGACCCAACAAGCCGTCATCGACTTTTCCAATATTGTTCAACGCCAATACAATGTCCCTATTTTGGTCATTAGGAGTGATAATGGCTCCGAGTTCAAGAACTACACCTTAAATGAGTTTCTTAGTGAAGAGGGGATTCGTCATCAATATTCCGCTGCATATACCCCTCAACAAAATGGTGTAGCCGAAAGGAAGAACCGGACTCTCATGGATATGGCAAGGTCTATGTTGGCGGAGTTTAAGTCTCCACTATTCTTATGGGCCGAGGCATCTCCACGGCGTGTCACTCATCTAACCGGCTATTCTTTCGTGTTGGCAAGAAGTTTACATCTTATGAGATGCTCACCGGCAACAAGCCCAATGTCTCCTACTACCGAGTATTTGGTTGTAAGTGTTTCTATAAGAACAAAAGTGTTCGTTTGTCTAAATTTGAATCTAAAGCTTTAGAGGGTGTTTTTGTTGGGTACGGTGCCGAATCTCACACCTATAGAGTCTATGACAAGACCGTTGGGAAAGTCATAGAATCTTGTGATGTGAGGTTCGATGAGAATGACGGCTCCCAAGTGGCGCAATTTCATGTTTGTGATGTAGATAATGAAGAGCCTCAAGATGCTATAAGAAGAATGGGCATTGGTTTCCATCGCCCCGTTGAGATTCATTACGAGTCTCCTCAAGCAAGTCCAAGCTCCATTCAAGTGGAGGCCTCTTCATCACAAGTTGAAACGGCGCCTATCATGGAAGCAAATGATGCACCACCCAAGAACAAGTTCAAGACCCTCCTCATGTTGACCAAGTTGCTATGCAAGAACCAAGTTCTCCTATTGTTGATGCTAGCCAAGGTCATGACCAAGATCAACCCTCTCCTTCATTTGTTGAAGATGTGCTTCAAGATGATCAAGGTCAACATTCCGGTCAAGACGGGGACTCAAATGATCAAGATGATCAAGAGATACCTCCAAGATGCAATGGAGATATCGAAGCCCGTCGTAAAGCAAGAATTGTAAAGACTTTGAATTAAAGGTCACCATCTAGAAACATCCTTGGTGACCACAAGAAGGGTGTTACCACAAGAAGGCAATTGGCAAACTTTAGTGAACATCAAGCTCATATTTCCATGGTGGAACCAAAGAAAGTGTTTGAAGCTCTTGAAGATCCGGATTGGTTAGAAGCTATGCATGATGAACTCAATAACTTCAAGCGCAACAAAGTGTGGAATCTAGTTGAGAAGCCAAAAGATTGCCGCAATGTTATAGGCACAAAGTGGATATTCAAGAACAAGCAAGATGAGCATGGAATGGTTGTGAGGAACAAGGCAAGATTGGTTGCACAAGGGTACTCTCAAGTTGAAGGCATTGATTTTGGAGAGACTTATGCACCCGTGGCTCGCCTTGAGTCCATCCGTATCCTTCTTGCATATGCATCACATCATAACTTTAAATTGCAACAAATGGATGTGAAAAGTGCCTTTCTTAATGGTCCTTTAAAGGAGTTGGTATATGTTAAGCAACCACCGGGTTTCGAGGACCCTAAATTCCCTAACCATGTCTACAAGCTTGATAAGGCGCTCTATGGTCTCAAACAAGCACCTCGTGCTTGGTATGAGCACCTAAGAGAGCTATTGCTAGACCGTGGATTTGAATTGGGGCAAATCGATCCCACTCTTTACAAGAGGGTCAAAGGGGAGCTTTTCATATGCCAACTTTATGTTGATGATATTATATTTGGCTCATCTAACAAAGCTTTCAATGATGAATTTTCAAAGCTTATGACCGATAGGTTCGAGATGTCTATGATGGGCGAATTGAAGTTCTTTCTCGGTTTTGAGATCAAGCAATTGAATGAAGGGACTTTCATCTCTCAAACCAAATATACCCAAGACATGCTCAAGAGGTTCAATATGCACAATGCTAAGGGCAAGCGGTTTCCCATGGACACCAAATGCCATCTTGAACTTAACCCCGACGGTATCGATGTTTGTCAAAAACTTTATCGCTCTATGATTGGTTCTTTGCTTTATCTTTGTGCATCTAGACCCGATATTGTGTTGAGTGTAGGGGTGTGTGCAAGGTATCAAGCCGCTCCTAAAGAAAGCCACATGGTGGCGGTCAATAGAATCCTTCGATATTTGGTTGATACCCCAAGGTTTGGTTTGTGGTACCCAAAGGGCACTAATTTCTCTCTTGCCGGGTACACGGATTCGGATTGGGCCGGTTGCAAGGATGATAGGAAATCAACTTCCGGGGCATGCCAATTTCTTGGTAGGTCCTTGGTGAGTTGGTCTTCTAAGAAGCAAAATTGTATATCTCTATCTTCCGCCGAAGCCGAGTATGTGGCGGCCGCTAGTGCATGCACTCAATTGTTATGGATGAGGCAAACTTTAAAGGAATACGGTGTCAATTGTGACAAAGTGCCTCTTTTATGTGACAATGAAAGTGCTATCAAGATTGGCCACAATCCGGTGCAACACTCAAGAACGAAGCATATTGAGATTCGTCATCATTTTATTCGGGATCATATTGCTCGTGGTGATATTGAGCTTGGCTATATTCCAACCAAAGATCAACTTGCCGACATTTCACGAAGCCACTTGATGAAGCAAGATTCACCTTCTTGAGGCATGAGCTAAATATCGTGGATTCTAGGAGCTTGACTTGACCATCTTGCATACACACCTATGTTTTGACTATGTATTTGGTTTAGGTGTAGGCATGGACATAGGGGGAGTGCGGTCCTAATCCTTGGACTATCCCTCCCCCCATTATGCCGACATTAAGAATTCATTTGCATCTCTATATTCGTTCTATGAATTGTGAGCTTAAATGATGAGTAGTGGCTTGAACCCAAGATATATCTTCGCGGTGTCACACCACACACTCATATATGGTGGCCTAGGCCACCGCCCTCTTCTCCTTGAAGAGTTGGTTCTTCCGTGAGTTGTTGGTGCATATTCGTTGTTTAGCATCGTTTGAATCATCCAATGTTGCTTATTTGGAGTTTTATCTTTTCCATTGGATGTGTGAAGTTTTCTCCATGTTTCGCATCTCCCCGGATGACTCAAAGGTTGCTCATTGGATTTTATTGAAGACGGATTTCTCGGCAATGGTATTCTTGGAGATGCAAGGTTCTCGTAGCTCAAGTTCGTCACAGATCTGAAGAAGGAAGAGGTTCGGAATCTTGTCTGCGCTCGGGCCCTGGCCGGCCTTCAAACCGGTCCAAACCGGCTTCTGACCGGTTTCCTCGGGCACCTGCCCAGTCGCCAGCCCGGCCTGGACCGGCCCCAGGACCGGTTGGCTCGGGTCCCCGCCCGGTCACCAGCCCGGCCTGAACCGGCCCCAGGACCGGTTGGCTCGGCCATGTGCCCGGTTGCCAGGCCGGTCTCAGCCGGATCCACGACCGGCCCGCCGCTGTGTCTTCTTCCATCGCGTGAGCAGCACGGGCATCTCCAACAATTATTCTCTCCCCCCGTGTCCCTCATTCGCCATGGCTCTCTCCTTCCCCTCCCCGTGCTCCTCCACCTCCCCCTCACATTGAGCCACTCCCTCCTCCTTTCCCTCCACGGATTCAAAGCATCTCCCCCGATCTTCCACCCTCCATATAGATTCTCCATTGGTGGTTGTTTTGGGGAGATATCCTCCATTGTTGGTGCTTTTTCGGAGCTCCTCTCAAGCTTGAAGATGGAGGAGTGGGATGATGATTTTGAGGAGGTTCCTCAGTCCAGCAGGGCTGGGAAGAGCAAGAGCAAGACCTTTGATGGGCTGGAAGACATTGTTGGTGATGATGATTTCCTAGCTGATTCCTCCTCCATGCCCAAGGCCAAGAAACTCAAGAAGGTTGCTGCAGTCAAGAAGACCTCGGCCAGGCATGCTCCCAAGGTTGTGCAGTCCAAGGCCAACAAAGGTAAACAGCCTCGTGAGAATCCCATGAACCAGTTCGTGAAACTTGGATAGGTGTGAAACCTAGGGATTTCAAGAAAGATCGCTTGGAGTTCAACCCTTATGTGTTTGGTGAATCCACTTGCCTAGATGATGATAGATTTTATTGCAAGATGCATCAACAAATCTTTTATGAACGCCTAGCAGTCCTTAAGAATAATCATGTTGCTGTGGATTATTTCAACCTTGATCAAGCTAGAGAAGTTTGGCCGCTTGTGATGGATATTATGGATTTTCATCAGATTTCTAAGCTTATGACAGTCAGCACACCATATTCTCCTGAGTTAGTTCAGCAATTCTATGCTACTGTTGTGTTCACCAAAGATCGTGGTAAGAGGTTTATGACCTGGATGAGTGCAGATACTCAGTGTTCCTCCTCCTTGGCTGATTTTGGAGCTCTGTTTGGTCTTGAGGAGCTGCCCTTCTGCCCTTTGTATGTTCGCCTCCATCTTTCGAAGCTTATTCAGCTGAGGTCGGGATCCGTCATTGCTACCCTCCCGGGACAGGGCTTCAAGGACCCAAAGGGTTTATGCGATCATTACTATCATTTTTGGAGATTGTTTACACCATTCTGAGGAACTGCCTTGCCTGCAAGTTTGGAGAGAAGATCCTTGTTCGTGAACTGATGAGTAATTGCCTTCATCACATCTATGATCTTTATCTCCGGAAGAAGCGTATTGATGTGCTTGATTATATTTGGGAAGAGATGCAGATTGTGGTTGGCAAGTGTAGGGTTCCTATCTATTGTCCACTCCTGCAGACTCTCATCAACACCAAGCTGCCTGAAGAAGTTGTCAAACAGTATGCGCTGGTTGAACCTAATCATGTTGCTTTTCGTGCTCTACCTGCGGGTGCTCCTGTTTTTCCGCCTCCTAGTGATGCTCCCCCAGATGATGATAGTTCTTAGCACAAGGGTGGTCTTGTTGAAGCTCTCAAAAGGATGAACTGCTTCTTTGCTCTCAAGAGGAAATCTGAATTCAAGTCTTACAAGAAGCAGAAAGCATCTAGCCGCCATCAGCGTGCCATCATGGATAAACTCGGTGTTAACTATTCATCTAGCTCAGCTGAAGTATCAGAGAACACCTACATGGCCCAGAACAAGTACACTTATTGGTTTGGTGATGATGCATCCTCTCTTGCTCCATATTGGCAAGGTGATCCCGGTCAGTCTAGCTCCGGTGCTGCTGCTCATGTTGCTGAGGATGATGCGGATGATGATGAGGATGAAGATGAAGATGAGTGATCATGGACCTTCACTTCACTTTCTTCCTTTTTGGTGTCTTGATGCCAAAGGGAGAGAGATCTCCGGGGATTTGCATTGCATTTGCATCCTTTGCGCTTTCATATTTCCCATGTTTCATTTGCATCGAACTTGTTTAAGTTTTTAAGTGAACTCTATTTGTGGTGTTCTATGGAACTTGTCATGGTTATTGTAAGGATATTATGGACCTCTCCTATGTTATTGTAAGGACTTCCCCGGTTTATCTTTGATGATTTTGGAGTCCGTTACAAGTTGATTGTATTCCAAGACTATATCTTTGAAGCCTATCTTTGAAACCTATTGTGAGTAAGTTGCTCTACTATATGATGTCTATGGTGAGAATTATCGCATATCCCTTACTCACATAGTCTCTATATTGTGCTTGCTTCATGTTTCTCGTTTGAGCATATATTCTTGTATACCTTGTTACCTTATAAGTTTAAGGGGGAGCTTCCCTAAAAAACTTTGCCATGCTTAAATGAGATACCTTTATTTGCAAATCCTTGTGTTGTCATCAAACATCAAAAAGGGGGAGATTGAAAGGACAAAATCCGTTAATTTTGTTTTGATGCTTGATCACAACACTTGGAAGTATTTAACGCACCGCTAAGTGTCTACAGGAAATATGACCTTATATATCAAAAGACATTAGTGGATCACTCTCTACGCAAAAAGGGAAGAAAGATGGTGTGCCAAAGTATCGAGGTGAAGGGAGAAGATCTCAGCTTGCTGGCCGGTTTTTCAGCCGGTCAAAACCGGGCCAGAGGCCGGACGCCTCGGCCACCTGCCCGGTCCCCTGGCCGGGCCAGCGACCGGATGCGTCGGGTGGTCGCCCGGTTCTTCGGCCGGTCTTGACCGGCCCAGATGCCGGCTGCCTCAGTTGTGTGTCCGGTTCCCCAGTCTCGGGAGTGGGTCCGGCCCTCAGGCCGGTTTTGGCCGGCCCCACGACCGGTTTACTTAGTGCGCTGCATCGACTTAACTCTTCAACAGCCATTTTTCTGAGTGGAGTATAAATGCCCCTTCACCAACCTTTGGACAAGTAGCTTGAACACATTGAAGAACACCATGATAGATCTCCCAATCCCTCCACCCAAACTCGTTGATACTTGGAGGATTGAAGGAGAAGCCTCGGATCTATATCTTCACCAAGCCGTTCTTCATTTCCCCCCTCATTCACTTGAGGGACCCTTTGCTAGGATTTCCTTTGGGAAAACCTAGCCTCATATTGTACTCACTTGATTGTCTTTGTGACAGATTTGTAGCTGTTCGGGAGCCCCCAATCCTCTTGTGGGTTGTGCCCCGGATCGTTGTTGTAAGGGCTCCGGATTCCGCCTTGAAGGATTCCGATAGTGGAAGGTGAACCAAACCTTTGTGGTGCGGTTCATCGGAGAAGAAGGTGCACCCGCCTTTGTGGCGGTTGAGTTTTGACCTTTGTTGTAGCTCACACCTCTCCAACGAGACGTACTCCCCTAAAAAGGAGGAACTCGGGATTACATCCGTGTCTCCGCGTGCTTTCACTTTCGGTTACTTCTATCCTTGTTTACCGTCTTTACTTAGTGTATCTTGTTTAGTTACTTGCTTGTCATATAGGTAAATTCACCATAGTTGCATATCTAGAGAATTTACCTTTTGTGTCAAGGCTAAATTTAAAAAGTACTAAAATTGAAATGGCACCTATTCACCTCCCCCTCTAGGTGTCATACGATCCTTTCAATCTGCCGCGCTAAGTTCCCTAGTCAGCAGAACGGACGGAGCAACCGTCGACCTCTCGATCATTGTATATCAGACCTTGTCCGTGTAGGCCCAGCAAGTAGTAGCACGACGTACACAACCGTGTGTACAAAAACTACTAGGGATATTGGCGCGGCGATACGCCGCACCCGTGTGGAAAAATTGAAATTTGAAAATGTCGACATTTCAGAATTGTGCAGATTTGAGAATTATTGGAATGCAAAGAGAGGTTTCGTTTGGAAATTGTTTAGATTTAAAAAATTGTTCAAATTGGAAAGTTATTTAGACTTGAATTATTTTAACGTTTGTAAAATGGTTAGAGTTGGAAGGCATCTAATTTTTTTAGAAATTCAAATTTGTGTGCCGCGTTACTGTGGTAAAATTCAAGTTTGAAGATTTTTAAGTCCAAATAAATTTGAAATTTGCATGTTTTCTAAAATCTGAAAGTTCTTTGAAATTTCAACAATTTTCAAATCTGAATAATTTTCAATATTGAATAATTTTCGAATTTTCGATTTTCCAAGTCGAAACAATTTTAAAAATTTAAAACAAATTGCGGAATTGGATTTTTTTTTTGAATGAACGCCCGTGCAATCGTGTTAGCGCAGAGGTCGAGCACTGCGCGCGCCGTCGGCAGGAAGCGGAACCGGCTGTCGAGCTAGAGCAGCTTGATGGCGGCGCGAGTACGGCATCCTTGCGCCTTGGCCCGGCGGTAGAATTTATCCCGCCGTCGCTGTGTCCCGTTCGCCGTACCCATGCGCATGGCTGACGCCGACGGGGCAACGTCGAGGCTTAAGCGTGGGAAGCGGCGACCTCTGTACGCAGCACATTCAGTCGCATATCCGTTTCAACGACTGGAGGTACAGTGGCAAGTCCGAGGAGGGGCTCGGCCCCAGTGTCCTCGGCATCATCTCTGTTTCCGATGTGAGTGTCCCTGACGACTGTTTTGACACGGCGTAACCACAGAGTTCTTTGTCGATTGAGCTCTTTCCGAAATAAAATCCTTCAGCCGAACTGAATTTTAAGCGTCAGTTTGCTTCTTTTTTGTGCGTGTGTATTCAGGTGCCTGAATTCCTAGCACTAAGGAGAACGTTGTTGTGCCTGGCACTGAGGTATGCGTGTCTCTTTCGCTTCTCGTTTCAGTGCAGGATTCTTTTTTTTTTTTTTTGCGGGGAAGAAACACTGACATTGCTGCAAAGTTCTTACAGAGAGATCCAGCAAAGAAACGAAAATACAACGAGGCCCTGAGGATCCCGGCGTCGAAGACGAACCGCAGCACGTATCGCCGGCGCGCCGCCACCACTCCTTCCGCACGAACGCCTTGGATCAGAAGGAGCCCCTCCATGGCCGGGAAGTCGACGAAGCTCAGCTCCACCGGAGCCTCCATCCTGCGCCGCCATCTTCACCACCCTGCAGCAAAGCAGCCGAACCTTCCAGATCAACAACACCCGGAGACGCCGCAACTCGAACTCCGGTGAGGGGTGGCCTCGCACAGCCGCTCCGAGGAGCTGCGAGCAAACCCTAGACAGGAGATCCACGGCGGAGCCCCCAGGAGCACCACCGTTGAAGAGGAAGATCTCCGCCGACAAAATCCACTCCGCCCGCGCCACCACCTCCCCGACGCCGCCGGCTGGAGACTCACGCCGCTCTACGCTATGTACACGGCGGGATCCGGTGTTCCCCCACCCTCCCGCCGCCGAAGCGGCCGCCAGAGAGGTGGGGAAGCCACCGAATCGCCGCCGGCGAGGTGAGCGCACGAGATCGCCCAAGAAATCGCCTCTCTTTACTGTTTGCGGGAGAGGATAAGGTCCAAGTCCTTGTTTCAGTGCAGGATTCAGTGCTGAAATGTATGAACCTGCATTTACATTGTTCGCTAACTCGCTTTTCTTTGGCTTGCTGTTCGTCAGAGTTACCAACTTTCCTAAAAATGTGAAGGAACGACTTGTAGACCCGGATAGCAGGTACTAAACCGGCTATATGTTCACTATTGGAGCAACCGTACTGTTAATATGTGAACGCTTTAAAATTTAGCTACTTGTACATCATGAAAAATCAGTACACTTAAATGTAAATTAACTAAGAAATCAACTGTATGCAATAGGGGAGCAATAATTTTGGAATATAGGCATGAGGTTTGAAATATAGAATTTGTGGAGTTTCATGGACGGTACCTAGGAGAGGAGCTTCTAGAGTCTTTGATGCTATTACGTGAGAGATAGCTTGAGTGAGTTTTCTGGAGTGTTTTCCACTGCCCCTTTCGTCTGTGATTGGGACATGATCTTGTAAAATAACTCTGCCTTCTATAAAAGTAAAGTACGCCTTTGGCGTACTCGCGTGGAAATATAGAATTTGTATCATGCCATTTTGTAATAGTCTCATATATAGGGTAATATATGTTGTCAAAAAACATTATCATACAGCTCTAATACCGTGGTTAAGAGTAGAAGCATCTGAAGTATAAACATGAAGTCATGTTTTTGCATGACACTTTATTTACAAATTTGACATAAAAAGTGAGATAACTTGTTGACAACTTCTAAAGATCTCGAAGAACTTCATGGTATACTATATTTCGTGTCTGCTTTGTTGGATGTCCATTGTCATCAAGTGCAAGTATTTTGAGACCTTCTCTAGATGTAACTCTTGATATAGCAACATAAAGCTGACCATGAGAGAATACAGGTTTAGGCAGATAAACACCTACTTTATCAAGCGTTTGTCCTTGACTTTTATTTATCGTCATAGCATAACAAAGTCGGATAGGATATTGGTGAAGCTGCAATGTGAAAGGCCATCTTGTAGATGCATGAAGTACAATCCTTGGTATGCATACATATTTTCCAATATTACTTCCAGTAATTATTTTAGCTTCAAGAACCCACTCACCCAGCCTAGTTATCAACAGCCGAGTACCATTGCAAAGCCCCATAGCTTGATTGATATTCCGCAACAACATAACTGGAACCCCAACTTTTAGGGAGATACTATGTTTAGGAAAATTAGGGGGATCAATCTTGTGAAGAAATTCAGGTGGATATAGTAGATCAGCGTCAGCTATGTTGTCAGTCGATTTGCATATAGTATCACAGCTATCAAATGTTGTTGTATCTCCAGGAACCATAGCAAAAAGAAGATCATTGATCTCATCAGCAACTTTATTTGTCGGGCATACGATTGCACGCTTAGCCAGATAGGACACTTCAGAAAAACTTTCAGTAAATGAATCATATACCTCATTGATGATAGCTGTAATATAATCAGAAGTAGGCAGTAGGGCTACATCCTGTGGCAAGGAAAGCCAAGAAGGAACTGATTCTTCTGCTTGGGTATCCATAGGAATAGTTCCATCACCAATATCAAGGACCCATTGAGCAAACAGATCCATCTGATTTTTTTCTTCATCAGTCAATAGGGGATTAGATAACCTCATATTTTCTTCCAACTTAAGTAAAGTGACGTGCTTCCAGAGAGGTGATTTGATTAGAGAAGAATTTACAATTTCTGATTTACTTGCTCCTTCTATAACAGGAAGTACTTGTCTAAAATCACCACCTAGAACAACTGTTTTGCCACCAAAAGGAAGATTTTTTTTTGACTTGTCATGTATGGATAGAATATCTTTCATGCTTCTGTCAACAGCTTCAAAGCAGCGTCTATGTGTCATAGGAGCTTCATCCCATAGTATAAGAACCGCTTTCTCAACCAATTCAGCTAAATTTGTTCCTCGATGTATATTACACATGGTCCGATCAGCAATATCCAAAGGGATCCTAAACCGCGAGTGTGCAGTCCGTCCACTTGGGAGCAGCAGCGATGCAACACCGGACGAAGCTACAGCAAGAACAATGTGGTCATCAGCTCTTAAATCCGTAATGATAGCGTTCCATAAAAATGTTTTCCCTGTACCACCATGTCCAGAGACAAAAAATAACTTGCCAACTGAGTTGTTAACGGACGCTTTGATTTGATCATATATCATCTTTTGACAAACATTTAGTCTTTCATGCAAAGATGTTGCTATAACCCTCAATTCATTTGTGTCATACTGCATTTCCTCTAAAAGCAGTCTGTTCCCAAGAGATTGTCTCCTGTATAAGCCATCAGTATTAATTCCAAAAGAGGACAATGAGTAACCGTTCTTACCAAATAACATGGATAATTCTTCAAGCAAGTGAGAATGCAAATATTCTGGTGGAACTACTGTAAAATCCTTGTCATTCATTAAGTGAATAATTTTCCGAGATAGATCATCTGTCATGTACATCCAATATTTATCAAGAATTTGCTGACCGTTGCTAATATCACAAAATAGCAGCACAGTCATGAACAGATGCCTTAGCTGATAAGAAGTAGCCCACTGAATAGACTCATCAAAGAGCAAAAACCACTCTTTGTCATCACCAACTAAACCACGAGCTTGGCAAGCTTCTTTAAACGACCCATAAACAACACCACGGTATAACTTGAGGTCCTCAAAGCATGTAGCGCCTGCAACCTCATTCAGAAGCATCCGCAAGAAATAAAGCTCTTTTGTTGAAGGATGACAATTGTAAATCCGGCCAATAGGAGGACCAAACTTCATTTTCCGTTGTTCAGCTGGTTTCCTCCTTTTCCACTTCTTATGTGGACTGTCCCATACCCATTCAGATGGAAACTGAAGGTAAGTCAATGAGCGGGCATCAGGATTTTCTTTGTTTGCAACAAACCATTCGGTCAACATTGTTTTGTACTTTTTGGGATTGTGTAGAACGTCTGCAAGATTCTCATTTTCAGCATAAATTACTCGATTCATGTTCGGAAGGTGAACTGTTAATCTATACACAGCAGGCTGACGAACATGAATATCAAATGCAAAAGTTCGCCAAGCTGATTCACATGTAGACAAATATCTATGAAAAGAAGAGAAATTAGTAAGTTATATAAGATTAATGACAATAAGAATTTATATGCTGAAAAATAAAAACAGGAAAAACCAGACTAACACAAATCAATAGCATAGGTAAACAATACTGTCTCTAAGAAAACCCACCTGCATTTTGCATACTCATCAATCTCGTTAATACCCACTGCATGACCATCAGGAGGTCTATACATAGATCTCAACCGTGCATAAGACACGTCATGCCCTTTAGCAAGATATTTGAAAAGATACTTTAGAAGATTAGTCTTGTTGCACCACTCTACGTTAATATGAGCTTGAAATTTTTTGAGCAATGGTATGTTGTGCGGAACAATCCATCTGTTGTCTAAAGGAATACCATTTTTCATAACAAAGCGGCCATTATTTCGGCGACGGTAGACTGGAAAACCAAATCCATCAATAGTTGTCTCGTCATTATATTGCTTCGGATAGTGCTTAGAACAGACCCCATCCTTCATACAGGGAGACTTTGAATTATATTCTCCACAAGGACCGTGGACCATAAATTCCTCCACAAGTGCATATGCAAGTGCATCATCTTTGTAATCTGGTATCTCTGCAGATATGTAAGAATCTATCATTTCTGGTGTAGGATCGTCGTCTCAACCTTCAACCACACAAGGGAATGTATATGAGGCAGCCCCTTTTCTGGAACTCGACAACATATAGATCTGCAAGTGGAAGTAATGATGTAAGAAAGAATGAAACAATTATAGGTCGTTACAAACTAATAATAAGTTAGGTTTAGATAAAGAAGTTCGAATATTAAGTGGTAAAGAAAGTGCAAATATAAGAAGCAAGCACCTACATGCATTAATAGGTCCGAAAGCATCTCCTTGTCTAACATCTGTACTGAATTCATCAATCTTCATTTTGAAGACCCGCGTAACAATATCTGGCCTATCAGACGCTAACTGTCCAGGTTCCATAAGAAGAGCTTCAGCTATTTCATCCCATTTAGGATTACATGTAAAAGTGATAAAAAGGTCAGGAGCCCATGAACACGACAAATAGCCATTCCATCTTGATAATTCTGAATCATATAGCGTGGACTGCCGGTGTAACTTGAAGGCAATATGTACTCAACTCCTATGTTTTTTCCATAGCAATTTCCTTGACCAATAGCATCAGATATTCCTTGATAAGTTTCAGATCGAAGGATATCTTGATTCCAAAAATGGAAACTGAGCCGACATGATTCCACACACGAATAAGAGTCCACATCAATCTGATGGGATAGCCGACCACAACATGTGAATGGATTAGGTTCTCCTTTCCGGTAATGAAATCTGTAACAGTAGTACTCTAGCATCGAAACATCCTGTCGCCCACGAATAGGAACTCCATCGACAGACTGTATTTGATGCCTAGATGAAATCCCATAGAAGCATAGGGAAATAAAAGCGGGTACTGAAGAGGCATAAGCGACGGATTGAGAGGAGAAACACGCTGAAAAGGACCAGCATTCTTCTGAACGATAACATCAAATCTATTTGTTTCAACAGAAAAATCCTCAACTATCAGGCAGCCAATTCAGGAGCTGTTGGCAAAGAATATCGACTTCCATGCTCTGTTCCTTCATGTCCAAAAAGCTGAATAGCAACCTCAGGAGAATCAGGTGAAGCTAGCCTTTGCTGCGCCATTCTAAACGTCTGGACCAAAGAATTGTGAGTATTAAGCATCATTCGAAGAGAGTCAACAATGGCAGCATCAGGTTCATCTCTAGAAGAGCGTCGTTGTTGAGCAGAAGGAGTAGCCTCTTCAGCCACTACAGAAGCAGATTGGTCACCCATATGATGAACAGGCCCATAAGAGGAAGACGAAAACTGATTGGTAGACGGAACATTGCCCTCAACATCAATTCGACCAGAAGAAAATATACTCATCCTATGACGTAACTCATTCTGTGGATCAAAAATGTAAAGCTGCGCAAATTTAGGAACAGGATTATCTTCAGGTGGAAGAAGAGAACCTATCTCATGGCAAACCACTCCACATATCTTGAAAACATATGGGCCTCGTCCAACATTAACACTTTTGTCAACATGAACACCAAGAGAAGTGAAAGAAAACATGGAGTTGTACTCCCGTATGAGACGTAAGAAACGATCAGAACTGGCACCACCATCGAACTGCAGAAGCTCGGCTAACGGAGAAGGCCAGTCAGGATAAACGGGAAGAGATATCTTCCCACCATGGCAACAGCGCGTGTAGACAACACGTTTCTTTGTGCTGAGTCGTTTACATCGTTCCTCATACCAAAAGTTGGCTACACAGTGTTCGCATAGAAATAAGGGCCGCCATAATAAGATCTTCCAGGCCAAGCACCTAATGACAATATGCATAGAATAAGAGCAACATAAATGTAATAAGTATTCATTAGAGCATATTAAATAAAGAGTAGCCGCTTTACGTTTTAAGCGCTTAACCAAATCTTCAGAAAGCGGAAGACTAATATTAGCAGGCTGTATGCTTTCTTCTAAAAGGTGACGATGTCGACGAACATTCGAACGGGCACGCTGATTTGTGACAATTCTGTCAATAGGAACGGAAGGAGTAGCCGCAACTGCACATATAAGAAAATGAGGGATACAAATTAGCCGCAAATCGAAGAAAAAGTAACAATAATATCCTAAAATTGAAAAAAGAGTATGCACAAAAATTTATACCTGGGGCCGAACGAATAGATGACACATCAGGAGCAGCACGGAGCCTGTCCACCCTGTTGTGAACCAGCTCGTCCTCGGATGACATATCCAAAGAATCAACACCAATTTCAGAAGGCTGAAGCAGTGAATCTTTGTTCAGATACATTGAAGCTGGATAATCAGTAGGGGAAAAAGGCGCCCAGGAGGTAGCATCTGGCAAACGTGAGCGCATAGAAGAATTGGATCGAATCGCATCAGCCATCAACGGAGCACGACCGGTGAATCCATCGGACATGGATGGGCAGCCATCATTGTCCTCATCAGAAGAATCCACATACGGCACTGGATGTAACAGAAGGAAAAACATTAGGTTGGGCGAAATTGGAAGCATCCTACCAAAAATATTAGGAAAAAAATCAGGAGACGGTCTAACGCATCAGAAAGTAGGTAATCTCAAGAAAAAGCATGTAGATAGATAGTAGAACAGCACATTCATGAAAAAAAAAATGAAGAAGAAGCAGCCAAATAAAATGGAGGACATTACTGACATATGTAACGTTATAACAGTAAGTATATATTTCTAAAACAGCATGCATATTGCTTATTAGTTATTATTTTTTGGTCTATATATTTTGGTTTCACAACATAATTTCATTCAAGAAACCGGATGCAGGAAAGGTGAATCATTTTAGGTACATAAAGAACAAATCTGTTGCTTCCACAGCTAAATGCCAGCAGCCGGTACACCGGCAGAGCAGCAGTTGGTTGTTTATACTGTACAGAAATAAGTACGCAAACAACAAAGCAAATAAGAAGCTATTGTAAGAGGACGTAGATGTAGAAAATATGTAGATAGAAATTGTAAATGCCAGAGATACGTAAATTATCTGGATCATGAAGCAGCACCGAAGCAAGAACAAAAGTATATGGATCGCTCTTTTTGTACGTAGAAAACAGAGAACAGGAACACAACAATGTATACCTTTCCTATAGTAGTACACTTGCTTCTTTATATTTTGATGAAAAAAGTAATGCACATATGGTAAAAGCAATAACTCTAGAAGTATCATGTGGATAGAAGCATCGATGGACAAAGAGTTAATTGCACTGGGGGTCACACATCTCGTCGCGGATGTGCACTTTGGTCACACATCTGGATAACGTATAAAACGGGTCACACAACTGAACAAGTTGGTGCAATTTGGTCACAAACAGGAAACGGCATCCCGTTTTGGACTGGGATTTTTCAGAAAACCCCTCAGGTAATATTAGCTGGGGACGTTTTGCAAAAACTCCATCTTCTTCCCCACACCTCCATCTCCAAAAACGGATTGGATCCAGCAGGCACCGGAGCGCGCCCTCCTCGTCTTTGGGAAGCGGGGACAGCCCGGCTTCGGCGAGGAGGAAGTCGGTGTCGGTGGCGTCCGCGACGTCGGCGTCGTCGCTGGGCCGGCGGCTGGAGGCGATAAAGGAGCCGGAGAGCCCGGGCCGCCGGAGCGAGGGCTCGTCGTCGTCCTTCGGGAGGAAGGTGGCGCGGTCGCTCTCCGTGGGCTGCGGCAGCCGCAGCTTCTCGGGGGACTTCCTGGAGCGCTCTCCACCGGCTTCGGCGACTGCGCGCTCCGGCGCGTCGAGTCCCACCGCGAGCCCAAGCCTAAGGGGAGCGGGAGCGCCGCGCTCGGCCACCTGGGCGACGACGACTACGAGTACGCGCAGCAGCACAGGATCAAGTGCGCCGGGTTCTTCGGCGCCGCGCCCCCGCCCTCGTCATCCTCCTACTGGCTCTCCGCGCCCGACGGCGGGAGTGGCGCCGCCGCGGCCACCGGCAGCAGCAGCACGAGGGTGAGTGGCGCGAGGAGCCACCGGAGCTGGGCGTGGGCGCTGGCGAGCCCCATGCGGGCCCTGAGGGCGCTCTCCGGTGCCTGCAGGACAAGGAGGACGGGTAGAGGAAGGACCAGAAGCTCTTCTTGCGGGGGCTGTCGGAGGTGCCGCCCACGCGCTCGGCCGCGAGCAGGGGCGTGTTGGGGGCGGCGGCGCCCGGCCAGGACACGCGGAGGCCGGCGGCGAGCACTAAACGGGAGGAGATGGGGGAGACGGCGGCGGGGCTGCCGGAGTTGGAGATGGAGGTGTGGGGAAGAAGACGGAGTTTTTGCAAAACGTCCCCTGCTAATATTACCCGAGGCGTTTTCTGAAAAATCCCAGTCCAAAACGGGATGCCGTTTCCCGTTTGTGACCAAATTGCACCAACTTGTTCAGTTGTGTGACCCGTTTTATACGTTATCCAGATGTGTGACCAAAGTGCACATCCGCGACGAGATGTATCACCCCCAGTGCAATTAACTCCTTAATTATATATTCTTTCGTCAACAGTGCATAGCTTCCACAATTTACATAGAAGTATATAAATTTTGCATAAATGGTGTACAACTTGTAAAGTTTGGGCAGATATATGTAATTCAAGCATATAATGCTGTGTGTACAATAGTAAACATGTAAATCGAGAGGGCTGCAGAAACATGAAAAATTTAGGAGTACAAATAAGTAAACAACAGGAAGAACAGCATACTGCCAGCAAGGAAAACAGGTGATAGAAATAAACAAATAGTAAAAACACCTGAAGCCTCACTAACTGGGCGCTTGCCTAAATTAATGTCCTGTCGTCGCAAAAGCTGCTCAGTTGATAGAAGCATAGGCTGGAAAGCACCCACCAGAGTAGATTAATAAAAAGAATTAAGAATTGAACTATCGAAAAAGCGAGAGTAAGCTGAATTGAACAAATACGCCAACAGCACAAGCACTAACAGCGTCATGATCATGCGAAGGAGGTACATTACGCCCAATAACCTCAAATGGAGGGAAAACGGCACGATCAGTTGGTGGCGCCACATCTTGTTCTACAGGATCAAAACAGATTAGACGAAGTGATGGTCCAGAAACAAATTAAGAAAGAAAGTGGCTACAAAGAACGCACAGACCTGACACCGACTGCATAGCATGGAAATCACGAGGCGACGCAGACACCCCCTCCATTGGACGCACTCCAGAAGGAGATCGACGGCCACGACCGCGACCCCGCAGTCCACCATGACGACCGCGAGTCGCCAATCGACCACCACGACCGCGATCTACCAATCGTCCACGGCGAGTAGACCCAGATACAGATCGACAGGCAGGAGTAGAATTAGACACATCGGCATTGCGAACAGAAAGACCCGAGCGGTCGTCAGCAGAAAGCACGCGAGTATCTATACGTGGAAGGTCAGATGGAACTAAAGAAGGCACATCAGCAGTACACGGAGACAATGTAACAGAATGAATTACATCGTTATAAAGACGCCGTCGGCAAGGAGGCGGAGGGAGAGGTCCGTGAACAATGCGAGGACGGCGGCGCGGCTGCTGAGGCACGTCCGCAAGAGGCTCCGGCTGAAGGGGTGGCGTGCTCAAGCGAGGAAGAATAACAGGCGGAGCGGAAGAAGCTGGAACAGAGGCACGGACAGTCCGAGGGCGACCCATCCGTCGACGCAGAACAGGCATAGAATCAGCATGAAGAGCAGGTCGATCGAAATCAGAACCTCCATCCATCGTAGAAAGCAGAGAATCTCCTCTTGCTCCTTCTCTTGTTCCTTCTTCTTTCTGAAAATCGGGTCGAAGGATGCCCTTGGGGAAGGTTAGGACGTGCCCTCCTGTAAGGGATCAGGGGTCACTGGATCTTGGCTGCTTGGAGATGCCGGCCTCCAGCATCGTGGGCAGGACATCCTCGTGGAGGCCAACCTACTGGAAACTCTCCACCTTGATGTTCCTCTGTCGCGGCTGCGAGCCCATGGGCCTGTCTCTGAGCGGCTTCGGGGGCGCGGATGAGCGGCTTCGGGGGCGCGGAGGAGGAGAAGGAAGGGGAGGCGGCGGTGGTCGAGGAAGAGGTCGCAGCAGGGAGGAGCCCGGAGGAGGAGGAGAAAGGGGAGGCGGCGGTGGAAGAGCAGCGCGGAGGAGGGGAAAAAAGGCGCGTCGATGTCGCCGATAGCGGAACTGAGGAGGCAAAAGCGGTGTAGTCACTGGCATAGTGGGCCCACGGGAAAAAGGGCACGGAACGGGTCATCCCGCAGTCACCGGGGTACGTGGCCGGGTTTGATTGGTTAAAAGTCTCTAGCTACAGTAGCGAGTAGGATTGGGGTGATCTGGACCGTAGGACGCCCGGATCGGACGGTCAGCAAACAAATGGCGACGTGGAACGCAGATATGAGGTGAATCGCAGAAATTCGGATTGATGCTCCCGGTATTTTCGAAACAATTGAACAATTTGAAAACTTATCAAAAACTTCCGAAAAAAATCATGCACGTACCTGACAATGGTACCCACCACCGTGTATTTTTTCGCGCCGAAAGGACATCGTACGCGCCCTGTACAAAAATGACAAATTTCCTGTCAGAAATTCAAATTTTTAGATCTCATTTTCCTGTCAGAAATTTGTCATTTTTGTACAGGGCGCATACGATGTCATTTCGACACGAAAAAATACACGCTGGTGCGTACCATGGTCAGGTACGTGCATGATTTTTTTCGGAATTTTTTGATAAGTTTTCAAAATTTTCAATTTTTTCGAAAATACCGGGAGCATATGCTCACGGGAGCCAAAACGCCGCTCGGTGAATCGGTTGTACTTTCATATATAGTACCTATTTGACTAAAGCTTTTTTTTTTTTTTTGAGGAAGGATCTGATTAAAAACAGGAAACTCAGTACAATTTACAGCTAGGTCCAACAGAAACAAAGAAACACACAAGAACCCAGAAAATTGCACGGAGCACCCCGAGCTGCCTGAGGAGATCACAACCAGATCCTCAACTTGCCCCAAGAAACTAGGCGACGGCGCCGCCGCCGTACCACTCGCCGCCGGGAAGAAGTCGCCGCCCCACCATGTAGAAGGCCGCAAGAGCTGTCCGCCTCAGGAGGACGGATCCGAGGATCCGAGCGTCGCTGAACGAGCACGGCCGCAGCAGTCACTCCCCGCAACCACCCTTCTTCCCGTCGGAGCTTGATCGACCAAACACCATGTATAACTGAGGAACATGAGAACCCGGTCAGACAATCGCACACATTCGATCCGTGTGTGTGGCCGTGATCCCCGTGACGCATGTGTGCCGTCACCCTCGTCGGTGAGTCAAAAAGACGTGCACGCACGGTCGTTCACCATGTCACGTTGCGTACGCTCACCCCTCCCCTCTAGCTTGAAATGGAACTGAAACGGACGGAAACATTTATCGTTTTCGTTTCCGTTTGTCTCGCAAAATTGGAAATACCCAGCTCACTATTAGAGTGGTCATACCCTAGCTCATTAATTTGCAACCCTACACCTCCTCATGTGTCCTTGCTTCCTCGACTTTCTTCAAGTAGGTTGGTTGTACTCATAGCTCACAAGGTTTGACATTGCTATTTCGTATTTAAGTGGAATATTCTTTAGTGGGAAACGATGTTCTTGTGGACTACGAGACGTCCGTGGTGACTTCATCAATCTCAACAGCGTACATATGTTCAACATGTGAGTGTATACGCGTGTTTGTGAGTGTCTACGTTTGTGTCTGCATTTGTACGGTGTTTCCTAAAAAGAAAGCCGTGATGGACCGGCCAGATCGGCGAATCACGGGGCGTGATCCGATCTCGTCACCGGCCGTGCCGTTGGCCTCATCTGGCATGTGACTCCATCGCCTCCGGACCACCCGGCCCTCATCGGTCGTCAGCACACCCAAACAGCAACCGGACGAGGCAAGGCATTGACATTTTTGCCGCGGCAACATTTATTCACACGCGTGCGGTGCGCTGGCATCTACACCAGCGCGCGGAGGACGGAGTTGTTCGTCGTCTCCGTTGATTTGATTCCCACCGCCCATGGGTAATGCATGCCAGGCTAGGCTGGCTGGTACGACATTTCTAGTCTTCTAGCCAAGGCCGTTCGTCGAGTCATAATATCAGCAGGAGATCTCGAGCTGCCCTCGAACACACGGGTGAGTCAAGGTGATCCAGCGGATTCACCGCGTGACCAGAAATGGCGCCACGGCCGGTTGTACCGGAAGGGAAGGGATGATCGATCGTAAGTACAACTCCTTGCCACCAGGGAGCAAGGAGTAGCATTCTGGGCGAAAGAGCAGGTGAGATCGATCCATGTAACTGAACCTAGCCGGCCACCGATCGATATGCATGCAGTTACGTCGCCTGTTACTTTGACCTGACTGCAGCACCGACTAGAGATCCCTGAGCGGCTACTCATGGAGTGTGCTTTAACGAGGTCACGAGGCATGGATATGGTGCATGTACCTTTCTTTTTGGGGGAGCATGGATTCTTAGTTTTCACCAAAAGAGGGCACTCCTAAGAGCATCTCCACTTGGTGCGACCAAACAGCTGGCCAAAGTCCTTTGGGGCGTGCTGGACATATTTTTGCTCCCACTCACGGTGTTGAAACGCGAATTGGGTCCGGCGCGGCCCAGTTTTCTGTCCGGCATGCCCAGCCCACGTCCTCATCTTGGGTAGACCTCAGGCGTCAACGGACACAACAGAGCGCGTCGCCATGTATCCCTCCGACGCGCGGGCCATGCCTGTCAGCGACTAGGCAAAACCAATAAAAGTCGGCTTCCCTCCAATTTCTCCTCCAAATCTCATTTCTCCCGCCAAACTAAAATCCTCGCGCCGCGCCGTCTCGGTTTCCATGGCGCCGCCGTCTGTGCCAAAGGTACCCAAGGCGAAGGGGAAGACAGCGGTGAGGACAAAGGCGACGGGGATGACTATGGGCGTTTGCAAGCAGCGCAGGGCACCCTCGCCCAAGGAAAAGCCGGAGGCGCTGTCGCAGCACGATTGGGACCTGGACGTCCTCCGGCGCCGATTGGAGACGCAGAGCCGTGGCAGCCGTTGCGTGAAGCAGAAAGCTAGGAATCTGCTCGACCCGCCGCCGCCATTGACGGCGAAGAGCATCGCCGCCATGAACAAGACCGTCGCTGCCTTGAACCAAGCCTTCGCCTTGGGAGCAAGCCAAGAGAGCAGCGCCCCTCTGCGATGCAAGATCGGCAGCTCGCCGTCGAATTCGTCCTTCTTCGCCGACAGGGCCGCCGGCACGCCTCGCTCCAGGATCTCCCTTGAGTACGGCGAAAGCCAGCAGTAGTATGGCGGTTTCGACCCAAACACCATCTTCCCTTCATGTTGCCTCGATCTAAACCAGTCCGTTGATCTGGATTCGCCGGCGATGCGGAGACAACCCACCACTAGTACAGAACGACACATCGGATACCACTCTATGGAAACGGCACGAGTTAGGCGATAGAGAATCACGATTTTAGCATTGCGGACGAGGCCTGGTAGAACTGGGCCGCGGCTGGTCCGTCAACATTGGTTACGGAGAATTTTCGATCTCCGTTACCAATATGATAGGCAACGGTCATAAATTCACCTCCGTTTCCAATACGTATCTCTATGGCAACGGTTGTTTATAGTAATCCGTTTGCGATGTGCTTGAAAAATAGCAGTTGCAAACTGGAAGCGCGCCTGTTCAATGCGGCTTAATTCATGAGGGATTGGAACCGCCTGCTCGATGCTAATAAAATGTGACTGGAACCGCGCGAAGCCAGGCAGTTCTCGCATTCTCCCCGTCATTCTCTCCCACATTCTCTACCACACTAGCACAACCGCCATGGAGGAACCCTGGTGGCAGAACGAGGAAGTCCCGAGCGACGACGCGAGCGCTGAAGACCGCGGTGAAGTCCCATGGTGGGATCAAGACGGGCCGCCGGACTCGGACCTGCCGTCTTCACGCGAAGGAGAAGACGACTCCGAAGAGGATGAGTCGCCAGAGGAAGAGGAGCCGGAGGACCCGCCGGAGCCGTATTCTAGCCAGGAAGAATACGACGCCGACGACAACGACGAGGAGGAGGCGTCGGAGGAGGCACCGGAGGAGGAGGCGCCGGAGAAGGACACGCAGGAGGAGGACGCGCCGGAGAAGGAGGATCACGCTCCGGAGAAGGAGGCGCGAGAGGAGGATTCGCTGGAGAAGGACGCACGGCCGGAGAAGGAGGAGCACGAGCCGGAGGAGGAGGAGGAGAAGGCAACCGGCAAGAAGCGACGCCGCGCCGCGGATGACAATGGCGCGGAGGCAGGGCGTAAGAAGAACAAGTAGAGTAGATAGATAGTTCAATTCTACCGTATCGATCCTTTGTAAGTAGGTCCAGTGTGTCAGTGAAGAGATAAAAGGAAACGGTTGTTTATTGCCTCCGTTTGCGATGTTATACTTTGTGCCATAAATGTGCCACTGCGGCAACCCTAACGCTCTCGCTCTCACTCTCACTCCACAGTCATAGTGTGGCGGCCGCTTCAAGCAGCACACCAGACCTAATCCTTATCTCGCAGATCTGAGCGGCGCGTCCGGCCGGCATCGCCGCCGTCCATCTTCCCCCAACGGCGCGTCGGTGAGCTGCCGCGCATCTTCCCTCAGCGGCGCGTCGGCGCATCTTCCCCCAGTGGTGCGTCGTGAGCCGCCGCGCATCTTCCCGAGTATGTCGCCGACGCGGATCTACTGGTCTATTGCCGTGCATCTTCCCGGGTATGTCGCCGACTAGATCTTACATTTTGTTTAAAGTAGCACAGAAAACTTGTCTAGTATTTGAAGTCTAGTATTGTGTTCTGTCTAGTATTGTAGTACTGCCGATGATGAATACACCCCTCGACACTAGATCTTACATTTTATTTAAAGTAGCATCTACCGATCTACTATTGTAGTATTGTGTTCTGTCTAGTATTGTAGTACTGCCGATGATGAATACATCCCTCAATACTAAATCTTGCACTATTTTAAGTCTACTAGGGTAAATTAATTTCAACGCTTGATGAATAGATCCCTCACTACTAGTACTACCGATGATGAATAGATTAATTTCAACCCTTTGTCAATGTGTTAATTCTCGTTATGGTTTTGTGTAGCTAGTGTATGAAGTAATAGTATATTTTGGCGACAATGCATAAAAATGGTGAGCCAATTGAAGGTAACATCACATTCAAGTTCTGCCTCCAAATCGTTTCGATCGGACCGCAAGCACACGGATATAGGCGCTTAAGTTGTAAACTGTTTTATCTTAAATTATATTTATATCATGTAGCATCATATTTGGCTCTTTTCTAACTAGACATCCATGTATTTTATATGCAGAAACGCCATGCAGATCCAAACAAGTTTTAAAAGAGTTAAATACAAAGTGGGATCATATCCGTGAACCGTCGTTGTTGTGACGTTTCGCTGCACTGTTCAAAACACTTTTTTAATTAAGAGTGTCTTGGACAGTGTGGCCGAAATGTCACATCGGTGAAGTTATTATATTTCGGCGACACCGTCCAAGATGGAGCAAGCCTCAGTACGAAGAATTTGGCAAGATTAATTTTCTAAGGAGGCTTGCGAGCTCGGTGTGGTTTCTGGTTTTCAGTTTCTCCATCTATTTTATGTATGTGTGTAGCAATTTGGCTGCAGATGTGATTTGGAGAAGCATGAAACCACTACTCGAGTCTTTTGCTAGGTCGAATTCCGTTTTCGGCGCTTCGGAACTGAGGAAGAAGGTGGAGCTGGAGAAGAGTGGAGTGTCATAAAAGTTAAGTTTAGGGAGACATGAGAATGATAGGATTAGCGAGGCATGTGTAACTCATCTTTTGATGCTATGTAATGATGACAATTCTTATATACGTTATGAATGGATTTGCTAGCAACTTTGTGCTTCTGCTATGAGATTTTGAATGTCAATTGGCAACCGCATTGCTGGTGTAGGCTTCTGAAGAAATCTCAATGCAAACGAGTAAAATAGTATCTCCGTTACTGATGCACCGATACATCGGAAATGGAGATTGGTCGGCAACCGTAGCCAAACTTATGCCTCATCGGTGACGGTTTTTTGCCTCCGTTCCCGATGAGGTCCTTCACATCAGCCACGGAGGCGGGGATACGGACCCTTTCTCCATTTCTGAAGGGGTTTTTGGCCTATTTTCGATGTGTCGTTATGTACTAGTGCACCGTCCAGATGCACGCCCAGACCGGTCGGAGCCTTTCGTTCGACGCAGGTGCCTCCCATGTGATCGACGGAACGACCCCCATCTCACCGACCTCAACCAGGTATGATGCCGTGTTCCGTATTCATGGTGCATAGGACAGACGTGTGGATAGGCGAGTCATGACCGCCGGCGTTGTTTTGTGTGCATAGGAGAACACTGACATCATGGCCGACTTAATCAATGATGGCGCCCGGACGGCGAAGAAGATGACGACGAGTTCGACGAGGATGAGGTGTACTACGAGGAGGAAGAGGACGAGGATGAGGACGATGCTGTGGCCGGCGAGGACGCACTGGCGAAGAAGAAGGGCAGCCGTGGCACAATTTGGACGACCAAGGAGGACGAGTGCATGGTCAAATCGTGGAAGGCCATTAATACCGGCTCGATCATCGGTGCGAACCATACAAGCACCGCCTACTGGTCGAGGATCAAGACAGAGTTTGACGAGCGCAGGTTCATACTTCAAGGTGAGCATGGAGCGCGGCCAAGGCGCCATCGAGCATAGGTGGCGCATCGTTGATGCATGTAAAATGCATACATGAACTTTGCATTATTTTACTTATATTTAAGGGTTATATCACTGTTTTATAATGATTTTGGGAATATTTGACATGTTTTCTATTTTTTATGGAATTAACCCTGCGCAGGCAGAAAACCTTATTTCTATATTTTAATGTTTCAGGGACCCAAACGACGTCCAAATGACCTGGAAATTTACGAGCATCAGTTTTTGGAAGGAACAAAGCGTGGGAGCGAATGAAGCAAACAAGCGGAGACCCGAGGGCCAAAATAGGTGGGCCCACGCGGCCCATGTACCTGGTCGCGTGGGGCCCCTCCTTTTGGGCCTCGGAGCTCCGTTGCCGTCGATCTTTTCGCCCACGACTCCGTCTTGACCTAAAACCGCCTATAAAAATAGTCCCCGACGTTCTCTGAAAGGAGCGCCGCAGAAACACAGAAACACCGAAACAGAAACCTAGAGTTGCAGATTGGAGGGGGAAAACTCCGGCGGGGCGCTGCCGGCGTGGTCTCCATCTTCTCCAACGACTTCTCCACCGTCTCCATGATGAAGAGGGAGTAGTCCACCTCTGGACTATGGGTTTGTGGAAGTAATTTATGTATCTCTCTCTCGAGCTTCACTAATTAGTACCGTATGAGCTGCTGAACATGATTACGGTCATCTATGTAATACCTTTGTGGTGGATCTTTTTATGAGTTAATATATGTTTGAGATTGCAATGGTTTTGTTTCAGTTATGAAAGTAGATGCATATTATGTACCCCGTTCTTATTTACTTGTCATGATCAAGCATGTTTATGAGAGCGTGTGAGGGGGAACGTGCGCATTAGTTGGAGTAACGGGGGCTGGCTAGTGCAGTGAACGTGAGAGAAAGTTCTGCGATCCACTTGGGTATCTCTACCTTACTTTGTTGCCTCACTAGGGATAAAAAGAAATACCATGCTACCGGAGATGTGGGTGTGACCATTGCCACTACACCATGACTAGATCTAGCATGTTCTTATTTTAACTTCATGTCATGATACTTATTGCTATACTCTGAGTTATCTTAATTACTGAGGTGTTATGATTTAGTTCGCATCTTGGTGGAGTATAAGAGAGACTAATAACCAAAAGGTCTCTATGTTAGGACGTGATGCCCATATAATTATAACTTGTCATTAAACTGTTGTGTTGCAATCTCATATGTCAACTCTACTGTTCCATTGTCCACCACTTTATTAAAGAGAGAATGCATTTGTGAAACCATGAACCCTGGTCCATTTTTAATCATAAGAAACATCTTTCCAACCACTTTTACCACTTTACCATTTTCTGCCATTTAAAAATCCGAAAATACAAAAACACTTTTCCATCTTGCATTCATCATATAAAACCCAAAAATATTATTTATCATTGCTACCACCATCCTTGCATATTTATTTACCACCATTGCATATTTATTTCTTGTTTGCATTGCATATTATCTTGATATCATTCTCACACCTTGTGCTTGACAACCACTAGGTGAGGTTGAGGACCAAAACATTTACTTTGTTTTGTAGGTAACCAAAAGAAGGATAGGAAAGATAAATCTTCACTACTGATTCCCCGAGAGTTCGATATTAAACCCTCGAGTCACCTCTCGTGGGGAAAACACGTCTTCCACTTACTACACACTCTGCACTTGGAGTCTCAACCTAACCCATTTACTTTTCACGCAGGTAACTACGTCATCGGGTATCAATCGTTCAACGCATCGTCAACAAGTTCCACGGCTGCCATGAGAACATCTGCAGTCGGGAAGAGGGCGGGAAGGGCCCGTCGGATCAGGTGACCGCCGGCTTGCGATCCCCTTGATGATGTGTTGCTTGCGTCGTCGGCTTGCAATCAACCGCGTCTTCCTTTGTTGTAGCTCATCGACGCCCTTGTGTTGTACCGAACCCTCAACAAGGAGAAAGACTTCGGTTTGATGCATTGCTACAAGTTTCTCCAAAATTGTGAGAAATGGAAGGCACACCGGAAGACTATAAACAAGAACGGCCGCGCCAACCTCAACGCCGATCCGGAAAACACAGAGGGGTGGCCAACCGGAAACAAGAAGGCAAAGGCGACCTTGGCGGCGTCAAAGATGGAAAGAGTGCAGTCGTCCATCGACAAGGTCCTCGTCGATGTCTCTTCCAACTCGAGCTTGAGACGCGACGAGAACAACACAAGGTGGGCGACCTTGATGCACCAGGCCGACGTCAAGATCGACCTCGAGCAGAAGAAAGCCGCCGTCAAGAAGCGGAGCCAGGATTTCATGATCTTGACGATCGGCGTCTCCAAGATGGACCCGCTGACGAGGGCGGCGCACAACATGTTCCGCGTCGCGATCCTGCAAGAGCTTGGTCTCGTTCCGCCAGCGACCGGCGGCAACCAGGGCCACAACCAGGGCCGACGAGGACCCCGACCTGACCCAGCCCAGCCACGACTACGTGCCCCAGCCTGGCGAAAACATCTAGACCGGCGGCGACAAGCAGCGGCTGGCATCGACATCTCCCGGCGTATTTTGGCTTATTTTGATGACCCAACCTTCGAGTTTGTGGCCGATCGTGGCCAAAACTCTGAATTTGTGGCCGAGTGTGGTCGATTGTGGCCGAAACTCTGAATTTGTGGCCGATCGTGGCCATTGGCAGTTGAAACATCGATTTCCCGCCATTATTTAAGGTTCCTCTCATTTGAATTTGTCAAAAAAAAACTCGATTGATCCGACTTTGGGCGCCGCGAGTGGGGAGCAACGACGCCCAAAGCAAACGACTAGTCCGGACAGCTCCCAAATGGCATGTCCGGAAAGCCTTTGGGCAACCATTTGGACGCCGCGAGTGGAGATGCTCTAACATTTGCGGTGGCTCATGCTCATCTGTCATCCGTAGAAATTCATGCATCACACAAGCCTAGCTTAACAATAGCATTGCTATGACAGGAAACGTCCCAAGTTCAGAGTGGTAACCGAATCTGGGTACACTTCCTGTTGCGATGGATGTCCCTCTTGTCCATGAAATTCCTACCTGCCCTCTAAGCCTACTCGGTCGTCGGCAGGGATTTTCTGACTTAGTATAGCCTGACTTTGGCTCATTGATATGTGGGCCCCATGTTCGGTGGACCCCACGTACCAGTGACTCAAAGTCAGGGAAAAGTTAGAGAGGCTAAATCAGAGAATCCGTGCCGCTCGGTCGTAGGAGCATCTTGATTGCATGACGGTATTAAAGGAAGGCAGAAGACGACCGATGACGATGAAGACTTTTGAGCATGCTGATAGCCCATGAACGGATCCTGTCCCTCGAAACACTATATACTTAAGAGGGATCAGGTGTCCTATTAGGCAGAGTCACCAAACCCTGTCCTCTGCTCTGTTTGTCCCTTGCTATGTTCAGTCCATGGCCTTATGCGTACCAACCACATTTCTTTCTGTGTCGTCGTCCCATCTCCTGCAAAATACCCCGAAAATTCGCTCAACAATCTGAACTCGTAATATAAAATGCAACATTATTTTAGCTTGTTGCCTTAAAAGGTCATAGGATTAAATCGTTATTTTAAATACTCTGCATCACATAGATGACGTAATCCCGATACCCTCTCGTTCTGGGTAGCAATAACAGGTCCATGAAGATTACTTTCTTTGAGTGGTCATTTTCTTTAATCATATGTTTCCTATGCATATGACTAAGTAGATGTATATGAATAACATGAAATAAGTATTACAGAAGCATAGATATGGGAAAGCATGGAGGATAAATATATACTTAAATCTCAACCATCTCATAAGGCCATTGGTCATGGATGTGAACGACATCGGGCCTAAAGAATGCCCAACAAGACATGATACTCGATAAAAGCTAAAGATTCACAAAATAATTAAAACTAGTATTAGAAAATGCAAACAAAACATCCGTTTAAGTATGATAGGAGAGGTGTACGACATGGTGTCGAGGTTCCAGTCGACCTTGGTGTGGGTGGGAGGCACGAGCACCGTCCCATCTACAACCATGCATGCCACACGCTGTGGTCGTGGCACTCGCAATCCAATCCTCTGCCTCCCCCGCAGCAGGTGCGTCGGGCACCGATGGCGGGGGTGGGCCCGAGTAGGAGCTCTTTTTTTGCCAGCTTGCAAGGTTATCGGAGTCGTGCTTTTTTTTTACTTCCCACCTCTGGGGAAACAATATCGGAGCCACGTTTTTCTTTGGAGTCGGGTTATATGTAAAAAGTTGGCTGAGGAGTCGCGTTTAGGAGCCTGTTATTTTTTTAATTGCTAAAACAGTCTCTTATCCTCGACTCTAATACTCGGATTTCTACTAGCTAACTTATCAGCCTCATCACAGTTATTCAATGGATACTAATTTGTTTATCATATTCGTCAAATGATGGTGTAACACATTCCTCTTTCCAATTAATTCAACATCGTGTTTAAAAACGGAATGAAAGCTGCCGGCACCGTGGGAAATTCTCACGTTTTCTCACCGCTGCAAAATGTGCATATAAGCCCAACAAAGGATTCCAAGTCGATTTCTGAATCTTCAAGGACGTATGAAAAACTCACATTCCGTGATCTAGTTCAGCAGCTTCCTCAATCGGAACATTTCTCCCTCATCCTCACCACTACAAAATTTGCATATCATCTCACTAAGACATTCACGTCAACTCAACTAAGTCTTCATGTCATCGGGGAAAAACTCACGTTCCATGATCTGGCCGAGCACACGCATCCTGGGCAAATATTCTGCACTCCTCTCACTGCAAATTTTGTATATCAACTTAACAATGATTTATGAAAGATCGTTGAGTCTCCAATCTAATAAATCTCATTTGTGATGTTCTCACACAACGAAGCTGGTCCTAGAAAATTTTGGGTTGACACGAATTAAAATGAATACAATTTGTACAAAACTTTTATAATTCTCTAGGTCTTATATTTAGCATTTTATAGTATTAAAAGTATAACTTTTTGTTGCTTCACATAGTAGTTGGTATTTTTGTTTGCTTGTAATGAAGTCACTAAAAATACTAAATTGAATTTTGTAACAAAGTTTGTTTTAGAACTATGTTTTCTACAATGAACAATCCATATAATTTATAAATATTTACGAAAATATCTATAAAGTGTACGATCTTAGAAATGTCTCAATAAAAGTTTTCTAATGTATGTTGAAATAAGCGTCTTTATAGAAACTTGTAGAGTTTAAACTGTACCAATGACACTACTGTAATGGCTAATTTTTTTTAACAAAGTGTGCTACTTTGTACTTGTTATTGAAATAACATTGTTTAGAGTGATAACCAATGAAAAAATAGTGTGCACTTTTGCGTATGTAAATTTTATTGATTGATATTCTCTTATGAAATGTGTTTGTTATCGTGCGGTGTACACAAGTCACAGTAAGTTTACAAAACTAAAATACATTGCACGCAATTAAACATAAAAATATAGTTACGTACATATTCTTTTTTTCGAGGGTATGCAATTGCATACCGGATTTTTATAGAAGGAGAAAGTCAAATATAGGAATAACGGTTACAGTTGCAAACAACTGAAACTGTCACCACACTCCACACTCACATCAAACTAAACTGATTACTCAAGAAAAAGGTCTCCAACTCCATCTCCTGCGGCCACCCACAACTTCAGCTTGTCGATGATCCTTGAGACCAAGACCTCTTCCGGGCATTGCTGGGCAGTGTTGCCGAAAACTCGTGCGTTCCTCTGTTTCCAGAGGCTCCAGCAAATGAGTGTGACCATGGTGTTGATGGCCTTCTTTTGCTTCTCCGAAAATCTAGCTCTCGTGTTCATCCACCAGTTCTCCAAGTTGTCCTCCACCGTAGGCATATCGATCACAAACCTCAGCCTAGTGCTGCATCTCCACCACACCTGCTTCGAGTAGTTGCAGTGCATGAAGATATGGTTTGTTGTTTCAGCCTCCTATAGACATAGCCTGCAGTCGTCAGGGTTGTCCTGCAGACCATGTCGAACACGGCGCTCAGACTTCCAACTCCTGTATTGCAAGGCCAACCACATGAAAATCTTACATTTAGCTGGCGCCCAACACTTCCACATACCCTTTGTCGGGGCAAAACTGATCTGACCCTGCATAAGTTTCTGATAGGTCGATTTGGCAGTGTATTTTCAGACGCTGGCCAGTTAAACTCATCACCTAAGGGGTCTGATTTGGAAATAGTTTAGCGGAGAGGCCAGAATTAAGATTAGTTTCGCTTAGAGGCCATTTCTAACAAAAAATGCGCAATCTGGCAATGGCCAGCCATAGGCGGACACATTCCACCTTGATGTCCAGAAGTCAACTGTTTTCACGCAAGGCCTCATGGACTGTCCTTTTATTCTTTGTCCTGGTGCAAATCAGCTCTTCAAAAAAGGGGCAATGTCGCTGACAGCCTCACCATTTATCCACCTATCCTTCCAGAACAGCGTGCGTTTGCCATCGCCGACCTTGATGCAGACGAGGCTATTGAACACCGCTGCTGCTGACCCATCCTTCATCATGGGGAGCCCCTGCCACGGCCTAGAATCATCTGTCATGCGCAACCATTCCCAGCAAGTTCTTAAAGCCAATACTTGCAACTCCAGATTCTTGAAACCGAGACCACCATAACACGCCGGTTTGCAAACCTTGTCCCACGCCACTAAGCACTAACCCCCAAACACATGATCAGTTCCCGTCCAAAAGAAACTGCGCAACCATCTATCAATCTCCTCAAAAAGCCAGAGAGGCGCAGAAGATGATGCACGGGCCTCGCTGCAATGACAGATTTCACCAAGGTGTACTGCTCTTGCAATCATACCTCTCTGCCAGGTCGGGACACAATGAACGACTTGGTTTAGCATAGGTTGCCACTCCACTTTTGTCAATGGTCGTAGCGCCAATTGCAGTCCCAAATATTTAATTGGGAACATGGCCAAGTTGCAATTTAGGGTTTGCGCCACCAGAGCTTCATCCTCCTCCGATCCACGGATCAACGTACATATTATTATAACCTACATGACTCAACTGAAAGAGAATAGCATAACTATACATGTCCGCCGGTTAAACTGGTTCATTCTTATGTCTGAAGAGACCTATGGTGTGTACTTGCTTTCACAAAATTAATCGTTTTTTATGTTAAGATACTCACTATGTCCGTCCGTGAATTAAACAAGGTGACAAATCATGGGCGGCTTACATTTTAGGAATGTAACGTCCTTTTTTTTAGCCACGGGCCACAAGTATCTTAACATAAAAAAAAGTGGCGAGGAATGATCATCTACTTCCTCAATCATGGCACTAGAACGCAAAGCTGTCCATGTATACGTTGGTCGATCGTTCGGTGGTAAGAGTATAACAGACCGTGTCGGTTTAGGCCCGCCCAGCAAGTAGAAACACGACACAGCCGTGTGTATACAGCACTACAACAGCTCTTTGACTAGTGCTTTGATCGACCAACCATTACCAAACATCATTAATACTTTTTTTAAGATAAAGAGTATATATTAATATCACGGAGATACCAATTACACTCAGTCTCTGCAATAACGCATTGCCCTAGCGACAACATGGATGCACATAGCCCAGAAAAAGAAGAAGAATTACAAAAATGAAAAATCCCGCTACGATAATCTATTCCTTATAGCAGCAGGCCTAACACCACCGAAACAGAACCAGAAGTACAACTTCTCCAAAAGCAACGCCTCCAAGAAGTGAACAGTGCTATAGCGCCATCGTCGCTCTGATCATAGATCATAGGTTTTCACCCTAAAGAAAATCCACACTCGTAAAAACAATGTCTTCAACAAAGTCTGATAAGGATCAACGTGATCCAAAGGGGTTTTAGGCCCAATCTTTCACGGCGAACTAAGAAACAGTAAAAGATAACTTTGATCGTTGAGCAGATTAGATCAACTACATGATACGCAAACACAGATTCAAAAGAATCAGCAATCAAAACCGACAATAACTCGATCTCGGCGCCCCATCCTGGGTGAACCTCACGACATATATTTAATCTCAAAACATAACCTAAGTATTACATGGCCGCACCTGGCTTTATATTGTTGCCGACTCAACTTATCTCACAAGCAAAAAAATAAGAAACCAACTAGATTTAATCTAATAGGAAAATAAAAACAGAAAGACCTATTTCTTAACGTGTTGCTTGGACTCTTAATTTGGTGCGCCATCCTCACGTATTCAGCAGCTGGTGGACCCCATCCGCACTCCTTCAAACATACAAAGCTCCATGCGTTGCAAGTCCTAGTCCAACTCACGTGGTCTTTCTCCTTATTCGGTAGAAATAGAAATAGAAAATACGTCTTATCTCTCTTCTTCATGCAACAGCAAACAACCGCAAGCAAATCTTCGAACTGAATCACCACGTACTCCTGGTTGCCTTTCCTTGAATCGTGGCTTACCAAAATATATATTAGACGATAATGACTGTTCTGAATTATTTGATCGTCGAAAACCTCATCGTAGCTTTGGCTCAGTTGCGACGTTAACAATAGTGTTAAACATAGGGGCCACCATATCAAGGTCATTGCCAGGCACAACCAATTAAGGCCAGACCTTGGGTTTTCACCCTGAAAGTTTGGACTCTAAACTTCTCCTGTGCTGTCGCCCCCACTTGCCGTTGCCGCTGCTCTAAGTTATAAATCACCAAGCAAACTCCTCAACGCCACCAGGAATCAAACCACCATTACTAGTCTTCAAATCTAGTCCTCCATGTCATTCTCCGCACTCTGACTTCACCGTGAAACACAAAGGCATGTCCCCAATGGCAACAGACTACAGAGATTCGCGACGCTTCCTCTGAAACCAAACGGTCAGAAAAAAATATGGCTGCGCGCGACCGAATCCCACCCGATCTGGCAATCTCCAGGCTTGATTGCCCAATGAAGTTCGCCGACGGAGCCTTCCAGAACTCGACAATCCGGCCAGATCAAAGAAACAGGTGTTAGGCAGATCTTCTTCTTGGTGCAAGCGAAACCCTAGGACCGCCGCCTTTATTCTTGCTCCGAGCCCGCAGTCCCCACACCGCCGGTTGGTTCCCGGCGAGCGGATCGAGTGGGTCGACCGGCCCAACGACCAAGGTTGGCCCCAGATCGAACGGCAGCATCATCAGGAGGCTGGACTCGCGCCGCTGCCTCCAGAACCACTGCGCCTGCCCTGGTCTCGCGCCGCTGCCTCCCTCCCACGTGCCGGCGAGCGCCGCACACGGTGGGCGTCGTCGCCCCGCGGCCTGGTCTCACACCTGCGCCGCCATGAGCTCAGACCCCCGCGCGAAGAGGAACGAACGGGCCGCGCCATCCCCGCCCACCGCCTTTGACGGCCAGGCGTGGCCGCCACCGCCGACGCCGGCGGCAGCGGCCAGAGGGAGAGGATCTGATGGTGTTTTTAGGGTTTCTAGGTTTGCCTCCGGAGCCGCCCTCGCGCGAGCAGCCCAGGAGGAAAAGGATTAATACTCGCCACAACAATGAGCAACGGCCACGATATCTCAGAAAAAGCCGGCGGTACGTCATGTGAATGACATACATTCCGTGCGCGTGTGCCCGCCATGTGCAGTACTGCAGAGGAGACTATTTTCCATGAACGTTACAACAACTCGGCGTGCGTGCTCACTGCTGATGTCTTGTGACCGTGACGATGCGTGTCGTCGCCCTCGTGGTGAGTCAAAACTCAAAGGAGAAAAGGCACACGCACGCACGGTTGCCGTCGCTCCGCGGCTGAGCTGCTCAGTCTAGCAGCCCATCCAGGTACGAGTAAAGCAGCCGTAATGGGGCTGCATCACCGGTGCCGGTCATCACAACCGGACGTCGTAGACGAGCTCGTCTGTACAGTTATCGACTTTTCAGGTAATTGTAACCAAACAGCCATGCAACTATGGACTACAACTAAGAAAAAGTACTCCCTCCGTTCACTTTTATAAGGCACACTAGATATCCCCACGTGCATAACAAAATGAGTGAATCTAGACTTATTTTGTACATAGATTCCCTCATTTTAGTATGTATGTGGTTAAAATAGTATAGATAGTTAGGGCATCTCCAAAATTGGTGCTCTACAATCATAAACCTCATATTTCTCTCCCCAAATCCATGCATTACATGCAGCTACATTCTTTGCATACGTAAAACCTATCTAGTGCATAAAGATATACTATACATGACAAATATAGTTATAACTAAAATAGTTATAGCTCCCAATGCATAATGGAGATGCATCTCCTTCTCGATGGCATGTTGTTTGTATTTCTTCATCTTCTTCATCTCCTTCTCCATCTTTTTTCGTAAACATCGACGATGTCCGCGAGTTGCAACTCCATAGTCATCTTCATTTCTTTCATCTTGTTCTTCTCTTCTTCCATCATGCTCTTCCCTTCTTCCATCGTATTCTTCTCCTCTTTCAGCCTCTTTATTTTCTCCTCCAACTTCCGGTTAGTAGCATGAACTTCTTCAAACTTTTCTTCAATCTTAGTCTTTTCCTTAATTGTGAAGTTCAAATCCTCCAATATGCGCATCTTGCCTCGGAGGGACTCGTTCAACTCGGATATCATTCCACGGACATTGCAACTACATGATTTTGAATCCTACAATTGAAATATTTCCAACTCAAATCCACCACATTGCACAATATAGGGAAAAACTCTAAATGTGAGCTCAAACTTAGGACATACCGAGTCGGAGGAGCGGTCCTCCTCGTAAAGAGGGTAGGAGCCGGCCGAGTCTTGGTCCCATAGAACCAAGTTGTCCGAGACCGGACTGGACCACGACGTAGAGGGCGGAGCTTGGGTTCGGACGAACTTATAGATCGGGGAACCGGGCGGGCTGAGAAGGCATGGAAGATCGAGATGCGAATGCTGTGGGAGGGACTGACGGTGGCGGAAATCCGTCGCTGCAAATGCGGTCAATTCCTCGCAAATGCGGCCAATCCCTCGCGACAATGGCCGCGATAGATCTGCAAAACTGTCCGGGGAAGGTTCGTGACCAAAAGCGGCGGCGCCGGAGCTTGGAGGGAGCCGGACGATGGCAGGGGTGCTGGTAGGCCTGGGCGTTCGGTTAGACCGATCGGTTCGGTTTCTCAGGTTATTAGGAATTTCGGGTTTCATAAATGGGTGACCGATCGGTTATTTGACAAACTGCTAACCGAGGACTTCGGTGCTCTAACACTTCGGTTCGGTCCTTGGTTTACCCGAGCAAAACCGATCTTGTTTGACATCAAGCAATAATCCTCTTGAAATCTGAGCGATGGATGCAAGATAGGAAACGAAATCAGATCCAACATAAAAGAAACTGATGTGTCCTTGTACGGACTTGAACTCGCCGGAAGTAAATCTTCAGTGGAGCGGTAAAATTGATAGGTAAAAAGAAAAAGATGCAATCCAAGGGGACAGAGAAGACACCAAGCAAGAGAAGAAATAAGGTGCTGGGCGTTGGTTGCCGGGCGGCCGGACCGCCTCCACCACCGGCCGCGGCCGGCGACGAGACCAAGGCAGATACTTTGTGGCGGCTAGGTTAGGAATATGATAACTGGGAGTTATCCTCGCGTGGGGTTGTGGATCTGTGGTGGTGAGGGACAGTGCGTTTCTTTTTAGTTTTTTTTAGCATCGTGCGCTTCATCGTGCGTTTCCAGCACGATGCGTGTGATGGGAATGATGTTGGGCCATATAGGTTGCTGGGCTTTGCTTGTCATTTTCAGCCTGTGCACAACATTTCGGTGTTTTCGGTTGGTTCGGTCAACCATGGCTGGAAACCGATACTACCGAATTAAAT
The DNA here is from genome assembly GCA_947311845.1 of Poa pratensis. Classification (NCBI taxonomy): domain Eukaryota; kingdom Viridiplantae; phylum Streptophyta; class Magnoliopsida; order Poales; family Poaceae; genus Poa; species Poa pratensis. The sequence continues at coordinate 108,437,468 of CAMZMU010000107.1, read as the reverse complement.
TCTGTTTTCCACAACACAAGACCGAACAGAGCACCGAATTTTCGGTCTTCGGTTTATTCGGCTTCGGTCTCGGTTTATTCGGTGTCGGTTTTCGGTCCTCGGTTTATTTGCCCACCCCTAGGTGCTGGGGAGCGAGGAGGATGGGGGCGGCGCCGGAGCTAGGAGAAGGGGTGTGCAAAATATCTACTGGCCGGGTTCGTCCGATTTATGGTGGAAAATATAGGTCCGCGATGTCAGCGACAGGGGGGCGGACGCGTCCGGGCGCGTCCGGGCCGCCCCAAACCCGCCCCAGATATGGGCTGGGTTTGGGGTGTGCCGGACCGCCCGGTCGTTTGGGATTGCTATGGGGGCCTCCGTTGGGTGGAGGTTTTTGGGCCAAATGTTGTCCGGGCGGTCCGCCCGGACGTTTGGGGTTGGTTTGGGGCCTCCGGTTGGAGATGCTCTTAGTGTGCCTTATAAAAGTGAATGGAGGGAGTAGCAGATTTGGGGCATTCATGTTACAACACGAACAAGAGCAGATTTGTGGCATTTCTATTACCACTAAAATCATCTGCAAATTAACAGAGTTTGGACTATTGTCAAGTTCAAACTAAGCCATAACTAATGAGGTATGGACTGTTCTGAATTCTGTCTGGTATGTACCTAGCTAGCAGAAGCTTACCGGCACCACGGAGATGTAGGTGGTGGGAGGTGAGCGAGGCGCAGGAGGCCCACATCGGTGACGAGCTTCAGAGCCAGTGAACACGAGCGTATGTGAGGGCTTCGCGTCGCCTAGACCTCCTCGCTGCCGGCCGACGTCGATGCCGCTCCTAATGTTGGACCAAGTCTGCGCATAAGTTCACATTGGAATAAGTATGAACATAACTTACACAGGAATTACACCCAAGTGCATATCACGTTTATTATTAGTTGTGCTCTTTTTGGAGAAGTGTTCAAGTGTGCTGCCCCAGAACAAAGATGATCATGTATGAAGCATGTAGGTAATAACAATCTCAAGGAACACTTCGTAGTATACAAAATTGTCTATGTACAAACTATATTTAATAACTGATCCAAGTACCTAAATGGTCCGGTCACTCCTTGCCTCGCCTCTACCCAGGTGGAGTCCAAAATTCTCCCCCTTGGAAAGGCATTGTCCTTAACGCTGGAAGGTCTTCTTCAACTGGTGGCATCAAATCAGCAGCATTGCCACGCTTCTTATCTTCAATTCTCATCGACCTACCACATCCCCTAACTCCCTCACAGCTAGCAGACCTTGACATGGTACTTGGCGCCTCAATTTTCTATTCATATTAACTGGTATTGTTGTCAAGCCTTATGGGTCCTTTGTATCAAACTTTTGTGTGGTTCGGATATATATCAGTTGAGCTGTGGAATTTGCCAAGAAAATCAAAAACCAAGGAGAAGAACAATGGTATGATGGAATTACTTTGGAGCACTTTAGGAACTAAAGGTAAATCAATTAGATCCATGCAAAACAAGAATGAAAAAAGATCATGTACTCTAATGGACAAGTTTTTAAGTTATTCAGGAGCTTCCTTATTTTCAGGCTTACTTCATACAAAGAGAGGCTTATTTTCACACAATTACGTTCCATGGTTGTTTGGTTCAGTGCCGTACATCTTGTAGTGTATGTCATCTTGTGGTATATGGCATTACTCACTTGTGTTTGTAAATATGGCATTACTCACTTGTGTTTGCAAATATGGCATTACTCACTTGTGTTTGTAACTAAACTTACCAATATTTCCATACCATGTTTAGGTATTCCTAAAAATTTGCACATAATTCATACTGCAAGAGTTCCGAATCTTCACTCTGTGAGCAGAAAAATGGAATTTCCTACGATATATCTTTTGACAACTATCCTGGTCTAATAAGATCCAATGTGTTCAATTATATCAATACTTTGGATAAGGGATTTGTTGATATAGTTTATTGCTAAGATCTGTGTAACCAAGAGAGTTTATTGTTTCCCCTGATTTTCATTTGGGGTTGTTACAATAATTTCGTAAGGCTTGGTATATTTTTATTTTACTTTCTTTACATGTCAAGAATTGAATAAAGTCTAAGGACATTAATATAAAAAAAGTGGAACTCTGAATTTCTATTCCTTGTCTGCTTGTCCTCTTCCATTTTCAGGTAGGCTTGTTTTGTTTTTTACTTTTAAAGATTCCTAATTATTAGGAATATTTCCCTAAAATTATAGCTTATTTCTCTCTAACTTTCTTAACTTGTTTCTTCAAAAGATGTAAGCCTGCCAGTTTACCACCTCTGAAGGAGATTTATGATCGGAAATGCATATCGGCTCATAAGTCTAGATGCACCCACTACTGAAAAAACATGTTTTTAAATGTCAAAAAAATCCATTTTTTATATACTAGATGACATTTTATGTTAGCACAAAAGTTTTGCGAAGAAAAGACATTTTTTGTGGGCTGTGCAGGCGCCCCCATCAACACTAAATCCACCTTCCCAATCCTGGCTCCACAGGCCACCCCTGCTGCCGACACCGGCCGTGGTGGCAGCGCCCTTTCAGTCGAAGACGTAGGGCAGGAGAGGTGCTCTAAGGCGGCGCTCCACGGGGCATCGGTGGGCGGTTGCTAGGTGTGCAGGGCGGTGCGGCCATGCCGGTCGTGGCCTGAGTTTCTCCGACGGAAGGACGATGTGGCTAGCGTGCCACCGGCTGCTGGGTGCTTCGATCTAATCGGGGCAGTAAATCGCATAGAAAATCATTTTGAAAAATCCAAATTTGTCTTTTTTGCAGAGGTCACAAAAAATGTCTTTTCTTCGCGAATTTTTTTGGGCTAACATAAAATGTCATGATGTATATCCGAATTTGTTTTTGAATTTTTTCACATTTTGAAAAGTTTTTAAAAATGTTTTACATAACGGGTGCATCCGCAACCGTAACCCGAAACGCCGTGTCCATTTATGATGTTGAACATAATGGAGGTAAAACGAACTTAAATTGTTTATGATGGGATGGTAATAGTGGAGTGCATTTTGATGATCGACTGATGCAAATCCAGGACATTCCATAAGGGTCGGTCAAACCGATATCTCCCACCTTGCTTGTAAGGATTTCCTTTTTATCGTACGTTCTAGTGGCTTTCATGACTGATGTTGAAAATTCTAGACTAAAGTTGTCACCCCATCTATACTCTTTCCCCTTTTTTAGCCAGATGATTCATTTGAGAGACCTCTTAGTGCAGCAAGATTGGTTACTACAAACATGATTGGCCATACTACGACTGCCTTCAGTCATGCGAAGTCTGTTTTGTTCTTGATGAGCGTGTTGCTCATCAGGGTGAACTACTATCATTGATGTGTACACCTGATGATCACAAAATATCAGGTGTAGAATTAACTCTTGCTCACTCTTACGCATTAATTGGCACAAGAAAAATATCATCTTCACCGTTTAGAAGATACGCCCCCATATGCTTCAGTTTTTACATTCTAAAAAAACGTTACAGAGTAGGCCGGGCGAATCAAATGAAATACAATGTGTACTAAACTTTTCTACTTTCCCGATCTTAGTTTTAACATGTTACAACATTAAAAATAAAATTTCTAAATCCGTTCGCATAGTTTAACCACATAACTGGCAGTGTTATAAAATATTAGTTGGTGTTTTTTATTGTAGGTATTTTTTGTTTCTATTGAATATCATTGAAAGACATTAAACTGTATTTTGTAACAAAAAAATTCTATAGCTATTATTCTACAACTAGTCAGCAACCCGTGCATCCACACGGGCTAGTTATTTTGTTTAACTTTGTGATGGATTGGTCCATTTTTTAATAATTATGGTTTTAATTGTTTCTAATTTTTGCAAGTGAAATATGTATCGGGTATGAAACAATATATTTTGTTCTGTTTACGTAAAAAAAAATTAAGAGAGAATTTTCTTTGAATGACATGTGTTGATTGCAGTATGAAACAATATAATTTGTGCTGTTTTACGTGAGAACCAACCAAATCTCAATTCTGATGCAATGACTTAGTTCTTAATGAGGGCTAGTTTAATGTTTGAGACCACGTTGCAATTGATAGTCTGACATATTTGGTGATTTTGCACGTAATTTCGTTGGGTATTCTCAAATTCTAGTGATATAGATTAAATTGAACTGTCTATTCGGTTCAGGATTTTATTACCGATCAGATTAGCCTCAGTTGAGACGAACCAAGTTTTTTGTACCTAACCTTTTAGTATGCTTTCACCTTGTCAACCCTCAGTACGCAGCAGAAGCTTGCTTAACATATGTAACACTCATCACGTAAGATGCCAACCATCACTACAGGAATGGCCACCTGTGCCGACGGCCGCAGCCCGTCGGCAAAGGACCCAATGCCGTCGGCACACACCTATGCCGACGGCCACCGTCGGCACAGGGTGGTCGGCATAGGGCCCCGTAGGCACAGGCCACCTGGCCGTCGGCACAGAAAGAAACCATCGGCACAGCTTTTCCCGACGGCCAGAGACGCACCGTCGGCACCTAGTTTTCGGCACAGCGGCGGGTGGGGCCCACATTGGCCGGGCGAGGTGGAGGGGCCTGTGCCGACGGCCGGCCGTCGGCACAGCGTCGCCACGTGAACGCAACTGGGCGCTCCAGGGAGGTGCCTGTGCCGACGGCAGTCCCGTCGGCAAAGGTGTCCCGTCGGCAAAGGTGTGACCATTTGGTCACATTAAGGGGTCTGTGCCGACGGCATTGCCGTCGGCACAGGCTTGCCCAGAATTTTTGATCCAGCGGCTCGTTTTTTGCAGCAAAAATAGCAGAAAAAAATAATCAAAAATCACGACAAATTCACAACAAACAAGATCACACAATGGCTCCATATATCATCAAGTAGATACACACATAGGACCATCATCAAGTAGATACATGCATAGCTAGATGTCTAGACGTCCAAAGCCCTACATCTACTGCGCCGACGGCGACGGGGTGAACCCCATATCTCCCCGGCTGATAATAGGTGAGCGTCGGATCGGCGCAGCAGAAGCACCGGAAGAAGGCGAAGCACCAGGAGAAGCTGAAGCACCGGGAGAAGGACCACCAGAAGCGCTTTCCTTGCCCTGGCTCATATTGTTCAATCAACTGCATTGAGAAAGAGAAAACAAGTAAGCATCAAGACATAATAAAATATAAACACTAAGCATAAAGACATATGCAATGAAGAAGCATGTCGAAAAATAAATACTAAAGAATAAAAGACATAATAACATGTAGATACCAAGCATAAAGACGTAATGCAATTAAGAAGCATGTTGGAAAATAATTACTAAAGCATAAAGACATTATAGACCGTCACCTATCGTCATCACTCTCCTCATCAGGGTGTTGGTTCTCATTCTCACTATCACTATCACTATCACGTGAGTAGTAGGGCGGAAGCTCATTGCCAGGCTCGTCATCGTCGTCATTTTCCGCATGAAACTTCGAGAGCACATCTATGTCCTTCAGATCCACCACTGACTCACCACGAGTGTGTGCATTGTTCTCGAGATCCTCGAGACCACCTATTTGTAAGTCAAAGTGCCCGAAGTGCTCTTGCTCTTGATAGAAAATTCCCTCGTATGTTTTAGGGTCAATGTTGTTGTAATCGTCGTCGGAGGGCCTGGGTAGCTTACCATGTGGGGATACCCGGAACACGACTTCCCAGCCCTTGAGGTTCTCTTTCTGGCATGGGTAGGGCAAATAATAAACTTGCTTGGCTTGGTGAGCCACAATATAGACATCGGCTCCGGTATAGGTGGTTGAAGGCTTAACTTCAACTAACCCAATGGAAGGCTCACTTCTCTGTCCACCATGTGGTCCAGTGCATGGGTCGAACCAGTGGCACTTGAACACAACGAGTTTGAGTTCTATGTTTGTACGATTGAACGTCAGCTCGTATACGTTTTGTAACCTTCCGTAGTAATCTACGTAATTGGCTCCATCGGCTCCTCTGGATCATTTGGTGAAGACCCCAGTATTTACAGGTAAGAGGGACACGTTAGAAATTACTTTTCCCATGAACCAAGACACAAATTTTTTTCCTCCGTGAGCACCCTCTTTCAGAAGAGTGTCCAGCTCCGCGGGATCGGGATCCACCGTTCCCAACCAGTATTCATCTTGGAATTGTCTAAAAGGAGAAAATACGTATTAGACCGAAACTGAGTTACTAGTTGCAAAGTAATTTGTTCACCATTTACCTCATGAAATCGAGTACTTCCGTCATGTTTATAAGCACATAGAGCATTATGCAATCCTTCTCTTCCTTGGTCAATTTACATTTTTCACCGGCACCGGCCTTGCCACCGGGACATTGGAAGAGGAGGAGCTTGGGGTCATTCTTGGGCTCGTCGACATTGTACCGAGTGACCGGGTTATGCATAGTGGCAACTTCATCGGGAAAGTACGTTGTCACGGCGTCTGCCATCTCCTCGTATTGTTGCCTCAGCTATGCATGCTTCAATCCTAGCTTTGTTTCCAGTTATGTTTCGAATGTACTTAAACTCTCTCTCAATACAAAACTGCCAACGAAACTGCACCGGTCCACCCAAGAGTGCCTCGTTCGCGAGATGCACAACGAGATGTGCCATCGGAACAAAGAAGCCTGGCGGAAAGATCATCTCTAACTTGCATAGCAACTCCGGCACAAGATCACGCAGCTTCGCAATAATCAGGGGACATATCTGTTTCGCACAGAGCGTGCGGAAGAAATGGCTCAACTCCGCAAGCACTCGCCAGATACTATCGGGGAGATACCCTCGAAGCATCACCGGCATCAACCGCTCAATCCATATGTGATAGTCGTGACTCTTGAGCCCAGTGACTTTTCCTGTAAGAAGATTGACTCCATTACTTATATTGGAACAGTAACCATCAGGGAACATCACGGCGATGTTTTTGAGCCACTTGAATGCCTCCTTCTTTTGGATATTATCAAGGCAGTAGTCGGCATTTGGCTTAAACCAATTTTTTTGACGAGGGTTAGGAGGCTTCATGTGTAATCTCTCCCTATCACAGAGCTTCTGAACATCAACTCTAGCCTTCACATTGTCCTTTGTCTTCTTAGGAATGTTCAGGACTGTGTGAAAGATCATCTCTCCAACATTCTTTTCGGTGTGCATCACATCGATGTTATGGGGAAGTTCGAGGTCCTTGTAATACTCTAGCTGCGTTAAGCCTGCCACATGAGTCCAGTTGTGCGTTACACCATACCCTCAAATTTTCGGATAGATCCCTCAGCAGGCACGAGAGCACGTAGCTCGGCATCAACTTTTGCACCATCGAACTTCGGTATCGCTTTTTCTTCACGCACAACTATGCCCTTCGTGAAGTTTTTTTGGTCTTCTCGATAAGGATGCCTTCCTTCGAGGAACTGTCGATGCTTGTCAAACGCGACATACTTGCGACCTGACTTTAGCCAAAGGAACTCAAGTTGGTTCCTGCACACTGGGCATGGCCATTTACCAGCTGTACACCATCCGCAGAATAGGGCATACCCGGGTAGGTCGTGCATGGAATAGTGGAACCAAATTTTCATCAGAAGTTTTTCTTTGATGCTCGGTCGTATGTCCACGTCCCATTGTGCCATGAGTGGTGCAAATCATCCACAAGCGGTTGCATGTAGACACTCAAATTCTTCCCCGGGTATTCGGGCCCTGGAATGATCAGCGACAGAAACATGTGCTTCCTTTGCATTAGTACCCCAGGAGGGAGATTGAGCGGAATAACAAACACGGGCCAGCAGCTGTACGACGCAGTCGACATCCCAAATGGATTGAACCCATCTGTTGCTATTGCAATTCTGACATTCCGAGCATCTGCTGAATTAAGGGGGTGTTTCAAGTCGAAGTTCTTCCATGCCTCACCATCAGATGGATGTCCCATCTTTTCCCGTCCTAACTCGTCGACGTATCTCTTCCCTTTCCTGTGCCAAGTCATTTGTTTGGCAGACTCCTCGGACATGAAAAGCCGCTGCATTCTTTTTATGAATGAGAGGTACCGAAGAACCTTCACAGGGATTTTTCCCTGCGTCTTCCGACCATCAGGCAGCGTTTTCTCCTCATACCTAGAGGCCCCACAAAGGCTACAGTACTTGTCATTCGCATATTGTTTCCGGAACAACAGGCATCCTTTTGGACAACAATGAATCTTTTCATAATCCATGCTGAGCGATCCCAATAGTTTCTTCGTCTCGTGCATGGATTTTGGCAGACAATGCCCTTTGGGCAACATGTTACCAGATGTTGTCAGATTAGCTTCAAAGCCTGCACGGGTGGTGGAGAACTGACACTTGTCACTTAGTAGTTGAGCTACGGCATCGAGCTGAGAAACGTTTGCACCCTCGTATAGAGGCTTCGTAGCCGAGGCCATCGTCTCATAGAAAGCCTTCGCGGTTGGCTCTGGTTCCTCCGGTTCATCCGGTGCCTCCGGTTCACCCGGTTCCTCCTGTTCCTCCTGTGGAGGTGGCGAATCCGGCATGTAAGCAGCATGGTGATCATCTAGCATGTTTCTCAACCCATCGTACTCATTGCCATCGATCCGCTGCCGCATCACCCCAACTCTGAGACGTTCGTACTGATCAAATTTGACATGCGTGACGTAGTTAGGCGTATACCCATACAACCAAAGATGTTTAGTCATATCTTCCTTTCCTTGACGGTCACGATTCTTGCAATGAGTGCAAGGGCACCTTCCACGAACTCCTTTTGCCTTTGAACCACGCCCTAACTCCTTCACTAATATATTGGTCTTCATCTCCCACTCCTCTGTTCTTTTAATCTTATCGACACGGCCAGTACATCCACCCATTATCAGCCATCCTCTGCTTTATTGGGAGCGAAACAAGCACGCAGTCTTTTAATATGCACCAAGTAATAATAAAATGATTTAGTGTCACCAGATTAATTACGGTCAAATTTTAATCTTTACATCATGCAAGGGTTCACCTACACTTCTAATAGGAGGGCCTATCCCGCCCGAGTACGTGTAGATCGAGCCGTGTTCCATGTTCTACCCCGACCCGAGACGGAATTTCGGCAGCACCTCCCCGCTGTTCTTCAGAATACACGTCTCGAGCTTGTCAAGCCGAGAGGGTGTGCATCCGAAGAACAACAGGGAGGTGCTGCCGAAATTACGTCTCAGGAAGGGGTAGAACATGGAACACGACCCGATCTACACGTACTCGGACTGTCCAACAGGACAACCCGGAAGTGTTACGGTTATAAATATGCAAAGATGGACAATCCTGCATATTTATAAATTTGTAACCCTTCCGGATGGGATCTGACTCGGGTTACGCGACTGACTTGGTGATCTAGACCAAAATAAACCTATGCAGCAAGAGAGGCGAAAGATTTATACCCTCGAAGCGTGATCGGTGGCCGGAGAAGGTCGAGGACGTGCTCCGGAAGAGGGCGACAAAACAAAGGGCACCGAGGCGGCCCCTCCTCAGCTGGAGAAGCCGCGACGACGCGCGGGACCGACGGTGCTGGCTGGCGGGAAGCTACGTCATCTAAAAAGTACAAACAATCGAAATATATAAGCAAATATCCCTCCATTTTACCTAATAATTAAACATAAAACAGAATAAACCACAGAACGATGTAACCATATTAGCTAAACATAACACATATAGACAAGTAGCACAATAATACATAGGTAGCATGTATGATAAGTCTAGCAGTACAACAGGTAGCAAGATAAGTCTAGTAGTACGACAGGTAGGATGATAGACATCCTAAACTCGACTCGCGCCGGTGTCAGTGGCGTCGTCCAAGCGGTCCCAACAAGAGGACAGGCTGCTGCTAGAGTCCTCGCCCTGCTGCTGCGTGCCGGAGGGGCCGGCCTCGCCCTGCCCGCGCTGCTGCCGGCTCTCGCTGAAAACCTGGTACTGGACCGCCATCACCTGGGGATCAAGGAGGAGATCCTTGACCAAGGGGTCATCCTCCTCGCGCTGGTGGCGCGCCCTGAGCAGCCTCTCTGCCTGCCGGTGCTCCCTCTCCTCGGCCTTCGTCGCGATCCTCATGCCATCTGGCGCTAACATATGCGCCACGCTCCGCTCATCCTCAAAGTTGAGGATCGCTCTCGCCCCAAAGTGCTGGACCGCCGCGCAGTCGTAGGCGCGGGCCGCCTGCCACGGGCACCTGAAAGTACCAAGCTGGATCTTCCTGTGATCCACTGTGATCTGAGCTGCCCAAGTCGGGATCTTCGTGGGTCTCCGATGAACACCACGAAACTTTCGCTCCGGCTCCGACATGATACTTAGTTAAGTAAAAGCATTTGATACACGGGTTAGTCATATATGAAATGAATATATAAACACTAACACCTATTTTCCTTCTATGATTGTCAACAACATTTTATTTGCTACATCTATCCCTAAATCATTTTGTTATTTTCTATTTTCTACCACTAAATTTCCATCTATAATTTCTATTGTGCTATTTTCTAATTTCTACCACTAATTTTCCATCTATTTTCCTCTTTTCTACCACTAATTTTCCTAAAATCCTACTCCTAAAATCACTAAATCTAAAATACACAGAAAATAGGGGAGGGGCGGGAGCACCTGGCGGTGCGGAGGGTACCTGCGGCGAGGAGGGTAGCACGTCGAGGGGAGCGGCGAGGTTGCGGGGCCGGTGCGGCCAGAGGGGAGCACGGCGGAGGCGGGGCGAGTGGCGGCGGGGGTCGGGTAGGGGCTGGCGGCGGGGGTGGGTAGGGGCTGGCGGGTGGAGGGGCGGGGTTGGCGCTGGCGGGTGGAGGGGGCGGGGTTGGCGGCGGGGGTGGGTAAGGGCTGGCGGCGGGGCTGGGTAGGGGCGGGTGGCGGGGATGGCGGCTGGCGGGTGGAGGGGCGGGGTTGCCGGCGGCGGGGTGGCGGCGGGGCGGGTGGCGGCGGGGTCGTGGCTGGCCGGAGCAGGGCGGCGGGGGAGCGGGGCAGCCGCGGAGCGGGTCGGCCGAAGAAATGCGGATGGGTGGTCGAGGAGCTGTGGCGGGATAAGGATAAGGTGTAGGACCTATGCCGACGGCTTTGCCGTCGGCATAGGTTTTCCTTTTTTTTTTTTTTTTTCACTTACATCATCTTTTTTAATGTATTTATTTATTACTCTAAATTAATTTTAATAAGTTCAATATATTTTTATTCATTTTTACTTTAATATGTTCAATATGTTCCGACGCTCGGGGGCCCCGCTACCCCCTTGACCGAAGCCGAGAGGGGGTAGGCCGGTGATGCCGTGATGCCGATCACACAGCGGAGTGGGATATTTCATATCTCAAACACCCAACACACTTGTATACATATGGTATGGCAACACCTAGGTTTGGGTGGGATTCCGACGCTCCGGGGCCCCGCTTCGGCGAAACCCTAGACCCGCTGGAAATAAGTCAAAGTTCCCGTCTACCCCCTTGACCGGAGCCGAGAGGGGGTAGGCCAGTGGAATTTTTTGCTTGGTTGTGTTAGGTTAGGCCATAGGAACATGGAAACCAACTTTTGTCACAAGTTGTCACAAGGTTGCCCCCGGTTCGTCCGAAACGGGAGTTTTCACCTACAAGTGTAGAAACTTACTAGAGAGAAATGATGCCGGTGAAGCGATCACACCCCGGAGTAGGATATTGGAAATTTACAACACACAACACACTTGTATACATATGGTATGGCACAACCTTGGTTTTGGTGGGGTTCCGACGCTCCGGGGCCCCGCTTCGGCGAAACCCTGAATCCGCTGGAAAAACCCTAACGTTTTCGTCTACCCCCATAGACGTGCGTCGAAAGGGGGTAGGCCAGTGGACTTTTTTCCTGGTTGTGTTAGGTTAGGCCATAGGAAGGTGAGAAACCAAAGTCTACAAATCAACACAAGATTCCATCCGAAGTGGGAGTTTTCACCTCTAAGTGCAGAAACTCACTAGAGAGAAAGTGAAGTCGGTGAGCCGGTCACACCCCGGAGTAGGATATTGCACAATTACAACACACAACACACTTGTATACATATGGTATGGCACAACCTAGGTTTTGGTGGGGTTCCGACGCTCCGGGGCCCCGCTTCGGCGAAACCCTGAATCCGCTGGAAAAACCCTAACGTTTTCGTCTACCCCCATAGACGTGCGTCGAAAGGGGTAGGCCAGTGGACTTTTTTGCCTGGTTGTGTTTGGTTGGGACATAGGCACATGGGAAACCAACTTTTATCACAAGTTTTTGCAAGATTGCCCCCGTTTCGTCCGAAGTGGGAGTTTTCACCTCTAAGTGCAGAAACTCACTAGAGAGAAAGTGAAGTCGGTGAAGCCGGTCACACCCCGGAGTAGGATATTGCACATTTACAACACACAACACACTTGTATACATATGGTATGGCACAACCTAGGTTTTGGTGGGGTTCCGACGCTCCGGGGCCCCGCTTCGGCGAAACCCTGAATCCGCTGGAAAAACCCTAACGTTTTCGTCTACCCCCATAGACGTGCGTCGAAAGGGGGTAGGCCAGTGGACTTTTTTGCCTGGTTGTGTTGGTTGGGACATAGGCACATGGAAACCAACTTTTATCACAAGTTTTTACAAGATTGCCCCCGTTTCGTCCGAAGTGGAGTTTTTACCTCTAAGTGCAGAAACTCACTAGAGAGAAAGTGAAGTCGGTGAAGCCGGTCACACCCCGGAGTAGGATATTGCACATTTACAACACACAACACACTTGTATACATATGGTATGGCACAACCTAGGTTTTGGTGGGGTTCCGACGCTCCGGGGCCCCGCTTCGGCGAAACCCTGAATCCGCTGGAAAAACCCTAACGTTTTCGTCTACCCCCATAGACGTGCGTCGAAAGGGGGTAGCCAGTGGACTTTTTTGCCTGGTTGTGTTAGGTTAGGCCATAGGCACATGGGAAACCAACTTTTATCACAAATCAACACAAGATTCCATCCGTTCGTCCGAAGGGGAGTTTTCACCTCTAAGTGCAGAAACTCACTAGAGAGAAAGTGAAGTCGGTGAAGCCGGTCACACCCCGGAGTAGGATATTGCACATTTACAACACAGAACACACTTGTATACATATGGTATGGCACAACCTAGGTTTTGGTGGGGTTCCGACGCTCCGGGGCCCCGCTTCGGCGAAACCCTGAATCCGGTGGAAAAACCCTAACGTTTTCGTCTACCCCCATAGACGTGCGTCGAAAGGGGGTAGCCAGTGGACTTTTTTGCCTGGTTGTGTTTGGTTGGGACATAGGCACATGGGAAACCAACTTTTATCACAAGTTTTTACAAGATTGCCCCCGTTTCGTCCGAAGTGGGAGTTTTCACTTCTAAGTGCAGAAACTCACTAGAGAGAAAGTGAAGTCGGTGAAGCCGGTCACACCCCGGAGTAGGATATTGCACATTTACAACACACAACACACTTGTATACATATGGTATGGCACAACCTAGGTTTTGGTGGGGTTCCGACGCTCCGGGGCCCCGCTTCGGCGAAACCCTGAATCCGCTGGAAAAACCCTAACGTTTTCGTCTACCCCCATAGACGTGCGTCGAAAGGGGGTAGGCCAGTGGACTTTTTTGCCTGGTTGTGTTAGGTTAGGCCATAGGCACATGGGAAACCAACTTTTATCTCAAATCAACACAAGATTCCATCCGGTTCGCCCGAAAGGGGAGTTTTCACCTCTAAGTGCAGAAACTCACTAGAGAGAAAGTGAAGTCGGTGAAGCCGGTCACACCCCGGAGTAGGATATTGCACATTTACAACACAGAACACACTTGTATACATATGGTATGGCACACCTAGGTTTTGATGGGGTTCCGACGCTCCGGGGCCCCGCTTCGGCGAAACCCTGAATCCGTGGAAAAACCTTAACGTTTTCGTCTACCCCCATAGACGTGCGTCGAAAGGGGGTAGGCCAGTGGACTTTTTTGCCTGGTTGTGTTTGGTTGCGACATAGGCACATGGGAAACAACTTTTATCACAAGTTTTTACAAGATTGCCCCCGTTTCGTCCGAAGTGGGAGTTTTTCACCTCTAAGTGCAGAAACTCACTAGAGAGAAAGTGAAGTCGGTGAAGCCGGTCACACCCCGGAGTAGGATATTGCACATTTACAACACACAACACACTTGTATACATATGGTATGGCACAACCTAGGTTTTGGTGGGGTTCCGACGCTCCGGGGCCCCGCTTCGGCGAAACCCTGAATCCGCTGGAAAAACCCTAACGTTTTCGTCTACACCCATAGACGTGCGTCGAAAGGGGGTAGGCCAGTGGACTTTTTTGCCTGGTTGTGTTAGGTTAGGCCATAGGCACATGGGAAACCAACTTTTATCTCAAATCAACACAAGATTCCATCCGGTTCGCCCGAAAGGGGAGTTTTCACCTCTAAGTGCAGAAACTCACTAGAGAGAAAGTGAAGTCGGTGAAGCCGGTCACACCCCGGAGTAGGATATTGCACATTTACAACACAGAACACACTTGTATACATATGGTATGGCACAACCTAGGTTTTGGTGGGGTTCCGACGCTCCGGGGCCCCGCTTCGGCGAAACCCTGAATCCGGTGGAAAAACCCTAACGTTTTCGTCTACCCCCATAGACGTGCGTCGAAAGGGTAGGCCAGTGGACTTTTTTGCCTGGTTGTGTTTGGTTGGGACATAGGCACATGGGAAACCAACTTTTATCACAAGTTTTTACAAGATTGCCCCCGTTTCGTCCGAAGTGGGAGTTTTCACCTCTAAGTGCAGAAACTCACTAGAGAGAAAGTGAAGTCGGTGAAGCCGGTCACACCCCGGAGTAGGATATTGCACATTTACAACACACAACACACTTGTATACATATGGTATGGCACAACCTAGGTTTTGGTGGGGTTCCGACGCTCCGGGGCCCCGCTTCGGCGAAACCCTGAATCCGCTGGAAAAACCCTAACGTTTTCGTCTACCCCCATAGACGTGCGTCGAAAGGGGGTAGGCCATTGGACTTTTTTGCCTGGTTGTGTTAGGTTAGGCCATAGGCACATGGGAAACCAATTTTATCACAAATCAACACAAGATTCCATCCGGTTCGCCCGAAAGGGGAGTTTTCACCTCTAAGTGCAGAAACTCACTAAGAGAAAGTGAAGTCGGTGAAGCCGGTCACACCCCGGAGTAGGATATTGCACATTTACAACACACAACACACTTGTATACATATGGTATGGCACAACCTAGGTTTTGGTGGGGTTCCGACGCTCCGGGGCCCCGCTTCGGCGAAACCCTGAATCCGCTGGAAAAACGCTAACGTTTTCGTCAACCCCCATAGACGTGCGTCGAAAGGGGGTAGGCCAGTGGACTTTTTTGCCTGGTTGTGTTTGGTTGGGACATAGGCACATGGGAAACCAACTTTTATCACAAGTTTTTACAAGATTGCCCCCGTTTCGTCCGAAGTGGGAGTTTTCACCTCTAAGTCCACACACTTGGTAGAGAGAAACTGAAGTCGGTGAAGCCGGTCACACCCCGGAGTAGGATATTGCACATTTACAACACACAACACACTTGTATACATATGGTATGGCATAACCTAGGTTTTGGTGGGGTTCCGACGCTCCGGGGCCCCGCTTCGGTGAAACCCTGAATCCGCTGGAAAAACCCTAACGTTTTCGTCTACCCCATAAACGTGCGTCGAAAGGGGGTAGGCCAGTGGACTTTTTTGCCTGGTTGTGTTAGGTTAGGCCATAGGCACATGGGAAACCAACTTTTATCACAAATCAACACAAGATTCCATCCTATTCGCCCGAAAGGG
Source organism: Poa pratensis (assembly GCA_947311845.1). Lineage (NCBI taxonomy): Eukaryota > Viridiplantae > Streptophyta > Magnoliopsida > Poales > Poaceae > Poa > Poa pratensis. The sequence goes on along the minus strand of CAMZMU010000107.1, from coordinate 108,421,731 downwards.
GAGTTTTCACCTCTAATTAAGTGCAGAAACTCACTAGAGAGAAAGTGAAGTCGGTGAAGCCGGTCACACCCCGGAGTAGGATATTGCACATTTACAACACATAACACACTTGTTTACATATGGTATGGCACAACCTAGGTTTTGGTGGGGTTCCGACGCTCCGGGGCCCCGCTTCGGCGAAACCCTGAATCCGCTGGAAAAACCCTAACGTTTTCGTCTACCCCCATAGACGTTCGTCGAAAGGGGGTATGCCAGTGGACTTTTTTGCCTGGTTGTGTTAGGTTAGGCCATAGGCACATGGGAAACCAACTTTTATCACAAATCAACACAAGATTCCATCCGTTCGCCCGAAAGGGGAGTTTTCACCTCTAAGTGCAGAAACTCACTAGAGAGAAAGTGAAGTCGGTGAAGCCGGTCACACCCCGGAGTAGGATATTGCACATTTACAACACAGAACACACTTGTATACATATGGTATGGCACAACCTAGGTTTTGGTGGGGTTCCGACGCTCCGGGGCCCCGCTTCGGCGAAACCCTGAATCCGGTGGAAAAACCCTAAAGTTTTCGTCTACCCACATAGACGTGCGTCGAAAGGGGGTAGGCCAGTGGACTTTTTTGCCTGGTTGTGTTTGGTTGGGACATAGGCACATGGGAAACCAACTTTTATCACAAGTTTTTACAAGATTGCCCCCGTTTCGTCCGAAGTGGGAGTTTTTACTTCTAAGTGCAGAAACTCACTAGAGAGAAAGTGAAGACGGTGAAGCCGGTCACACCCCGGAGTAGGATATTGCACATTTACAACACACAACACACTTGTATACATATGGTATGGCACAACCTAGGTTTTGGTGGGGTTCCGACGCTCCGGGGCCCCGCTTCGGCGAAACCCTGAATCCGCTGGAAAAACCTAACGTTTTCGTCTACCCCCATAGACGTGCGTCGAAAGGGGGTAGGCCAGTGGACTTTTTTGCCTGGTTGTGTTAGGTTAGGCCATAGGCACATGGGAAACCAACTTTTATCTCAAATCAACACAAGATTCCATCCGGTTCGCCCGAAAGGGGAGTTTTCACCTCTAAGTGCAGAAACTCACTAGAGAGAAAGTGAAGTCGGTGAAGCCGGTCACACCCCGGAGTAGGATATTGCACATTTACAACACAGAACACACTTGTATACATATGGTATGGCACACCTAGGTTTTGATGGGGTTCCGACGCTCCGGGGCCCCGCTTCGGCGAAACCCTGAATCCGGTGGAAAAACCTTAACGTTTTCGTCTACCCCCATAGACGTGCGTCGAAAGGGGGTAGGCCAGTGGACTTTTTTGCCTGGTTGTGTTTGGTTGGACATAGGCACATGGGAAACAAACTTTTATCACAAGTTTTTACAAGATTGCCCCCGTTTCGTCCGAAGTGGGAGTTTTCACCTCTAAGTGCAGAAACTCACTAGAGAGAAAGTGAAGTCGGTGAAGCCGGTCACACCCCGGAGTAGGATATTGCACATTTACAACACACAACACACTTGTATACATATGGTATGGCACAACCTAGGTTTTGGTGGGGTTCCGACGCTCCGGGGCCCCGCTTCGGCGAAACCCTGAATCCGCTGGAAAAACCCTAACGTTTTCGTCTACACCCATAGACGTGCGTCGAAAGGGGGTAGGCCAGTGGACTTTTTTGCCTGGTTGTGTTAGGTTAGGCCATAGGCACATGGGAAACCAACTTTTATCTCAAATCAACACAAGATTCCATCCGGTTCGCCCGAAAGGGGAGTTTTCACCTCTAAGTGCAGAAACTCACTAGAGAGAAAGTGAAGTCGGTGAAGCCGGTCACACCCCGGAGTAGGATATTGCACATTTACAACACAGAACACACTTGTATACATATGGTATGGCACAACCTAGGTTTTGGTGGGGTTCCGACGCTCCGGGGCCCCGCTTCGGCGAAACCCTGAATCCGGGAAAAACCCTAACGTTTTCGTCTACCCCCATAGACGTGCGTCGAAAGGGGTAGGCCAGTGGACTTTTTTGCCTGGTTGTGTTTGGTTGGGACATAGGCACATGGGAAACCAACTTTTATCACAAGTTTTTACAAGATTGCCCCCGTTTCGTCCGAAGTGGGAGTTTTCACCTCTAAGTGCAGAAACTCACTAGAGAGAAAGTGAAGTCGGTGAAGCCGGTCACACCCCGGAGTAGGATATTGCACATTTACAACACACAACACACTTGTATACATATGGTATGGCACAACCTAGGTTTTGGTGGGGTTCCGACGCTCCGGGGCCCCGCTTCGGCGAAACCCTGAATCCGCTGGAAAAACCCTAACGTTTTCGTCTACCCCCATAGACGTGCGTCGAAAGGGGGTAGGCCATTGGACTTTTTTGCCTGGTTGTGTTAGGTTAGGCCATAGGCACATGGGAAACCAATTTTTATCACAAATCAACACAAGATTCCATCCGGTTCGCCCGAAAGGGGAGTTTTCACCTCTAAGTGCAGAAACTCACTAGAGAGAAAGTGAAGTCGGTGAAGCCGGTCACACCCCGGAGTAGGATATTGCACATTTACAACACACAACACACTTGTATACATATGGTATGGCACAACCTAGGTTTTGGTGGGGTTCCGACGCTCCGGGGCCCCGCTTCGGCGAAACCCTGAATCCGCTGGAAAAACCCTAACGTTTTCGTCAACCCCCATAGACGTGCGTCGAAAGGGGGTAGGCCAGTGGACTTTTTTGCCTGGTTGTGTTTGGTTGGGACATAGGCACATGGGAAACCAACTTTTATCACAAGTTTTTACAAGATTGCCCCCGTTTCGTCCGAAGTGGGAGTTTTCACCTCTAAGTCCACACACTTGGTAGAGAGAAACTGAAGTCGGTGAAGCCGGTCACACCCCGGAGTAGGATATTGCACATTTACAACACACAACACACTTGTATACATATGGTATGGCATAACCTAGGTTTTGGTGGGGTTCCGACGCTCCGGGGCCCCGCTTCGGTGAAACCCTGAATCCGCTGGAAAAACCCTAACGTTTTCGTCTACCCCCATAAACGTGCGTCGAAAGGGGGTAGGCCAGTGGACTTTTTTGCCTGGTTGTGTTAGGTTAGGCCATAGGCACATGGGAAACCAACTTTTATCACAAATCAACACAAGATTCCATCCTATTCGCCCGAAAGGGGAGTTTTCACCTCTAATTAAGTGCAGAAACTCACTAGAGAGAAAGTGAAGTCGGTGAAGCCGGTCACACCCCGGAGTAGGATATTGCACATTTACAACACATAACACACTTGTTTACATATGGTATGGCACAACCTAGGTTTTGGTGGGGTTCCGACGCTCCGGGGCCCCGCTTCGGCGAAACCCTGAATCCGCTGGAAAAACCCTAACGTTTTCGTCTACCCCCATAGACGTTCGTCGAAAGGGGGTATGCCAGTGGACTTTTTTGCCTGGTTGTGTTAGGTTAGGCCATAGGCACATGGGAAACCAACTTTTATCACAAATCAACACAAGATTCCATCCGTTCGCCCGAAAGGGGAGTTTTCACCTCTAAGTGCAGAAACTCACTAGAGAGAAAGTGAAGTCGGTGAAGCCGGTCACACCCCGGAGTAGGATATTGCACATTTACAACACAGAACACACTTGTATACATATGGTATGGCACAACCTAGGTTTTGGTGGGGTTCCGACGCTCCGGGGCCCCGCTTCGGCGAAACCCTGAATCCGGTGGAAAAACCCTAAAGTTTTCGTCTACCCACATAGACGTGCGTCGAAAGGGGGTAGACCAGTGGACTTTTTTGCCTGGTTGTGTTTGGTTGGGACATAGGCACATGGGAAACCAACTTTTATCACAAGTTTTTACAAGATTGCCCCCGTTTCGTCCGAAGTGGGAGTTTTTACTTCTAAGTGCAGAAACTCACTAGAGAGAAAGTGAAGACGGTGAAGCCGGTCACACCCCGGAGTAGGATATTGCACATTTACAACACACAACACACTTGTATACATATGGTATGGCACAACCTAGGTTTTGGTGGGGTTCCGACGCTCCGGGGCCCCGCTTCGGCGAAACCCTGAATCCGCTGGAAAAAACCTAACGTTTTCGTCTACCCCCATAGACGTGCGTCGAAAGGGGGTAGGCCAGTGGACTTTTTTGCCTGGTTGTGTTAGGTTAGGCCATAGGCACATGGGAAACCAACTTTTATCTCAAATCAACACAAGATTCCATCCGGTTCGCCCGAAAGGGGAGTTTTCACCTCTAAGTGCAGAAACTCACTAGAGAGAAAGTGAAGTCGGTGAAGCCGGTCACACCCCGGAGTAGGATATTGCACATTTACAACACAGAACACACTTGTATACATATGGTATGGCACACCTAGGTTTTGATGGGGTTCCGACGCTCCGGGGCCCCGCTTCGGCGAAACCCTGAATCCGGTGGAAAAACCTTAACGTTTTCGTCTACCCTCATAGACGTGCGTCGAAAGGGGGTAGGCCAGTGGACTTTTTTGCCTGGTTGTGTTTGGTTGCGACATAGGCACATGGGAAACAAACTTTTATCACAAGTTTTTACAAGATTGCCCCCGTTTCGTCCGAAGTGGGAGTTTTCACCTCTAAGTGCAGAAACTCACTAGAGAGAAAGTGAAGTCGGTGAAGCCGGTCACACCCCGGAGTAGGATATTGCACATTTACAACACACAACACACTTGTATACATATGGTATGGCACAACCTAGGTTTTGGTGGGGTTCCGACGCTCCGGGGCCCCGCTTCGGCGAAACCCTGAATCCGCTGGAAAAACCCTAACGTTTTCGTCTACACCCATAGACGTGCGTCGAAAGGGGGTAGGCCAGTGGACTTTTCTGCCTGGTTGTGTTAGGTTAGGCCATAGGCACATGGGAAACCAACTTTTATCTCAAATCAACACAAGATTCCATCCGGTTCGCCCGAAAGGGGAGTTTTCACCTCTAAGTGCAGAAACTCACTAGAGAGAAAGTGAAGTCGGTGAAGCCGGTCACACCCCGGAGTAGGATATTGCACATTTACAACACAGAACACACTTGTATACATATGGTATGGCACAACCTAGGTTTTGGTGGGGTTCCGACGCTCCGGGGCCCCGCTTCGGCGAAACCCTGAATCCGGTGGAAAAACCCTAACGTTTTCGTCTACCCCCATAGACGTGCGTCGAAATGGCGTAGGCCAGTGGACTTTTTTGCCTGGTTGTGTTTGGTTGGGACATAGGCACATGGGAAACCAACTTTTATCACAAGTTTTTACAAGATTGCCCCCGTTTCGTCCGAAGTGGGAGTTTTCACCTCTAAGTGCAGAAACTCACTAGAGAGAAAGTGAAGTCGGTGAAGCCGGTCACACCCCGGAGTAGGATATTGCACATTTACAACACACAACACACTTGTATACATATGGTATGGCACAACCTAGGTTTTGGTGGGGTTCCGACGCTCCGGGGCCCCGCTTCGGCGAAACCCTGAATCCGCTGGAAAAACCCTAACGTTTTCGTCTACCCCCATAGACGTGCGTCGAAAGGGGGTAGGCCATTGGACTTTTTTGCCTGGTTGTGTTAGGTTAGGCCATAGGCACATGGGAAACCAATTTTTATCACAAATCAACACAAGATTCCATCCGGTTCGCCCGAAAGGGGAGTTTTCACCTCTAAGTGCAGAAACTCACTAGAGAGAAAGTGAAGTCGGTGAAGCCGGTCACACCCCGGAGTAGGATATTGCACATTTACAACACACAACACACTTGTATACATACGGTATGGCACAACCTAGGTTTTGGTGGGGTTCCGACGCTCCGGGGCCCCGCTTCGGCGAAACCCTGAATCCGCTGGAAAAACCCTAACGTTTTCGTCAACCCCCATAGACGTGCGTCGAAAGGGGGTAGGCCAGTGGACTTTTTTGCCTGGTTGTGTTTGGTTGGGACATAGGCACATGGGAAACCAACTTTTATCACAAGTTTTTACAAGATTGCCCCCGTTTCGTCCGAAGTGGGAGTTTTCACCTCTAAGTCCACACACTTGGTAGAGAGAAACTGAAGTCGGTGAAGCCGGTCACACCCCGGAGTAGGATATTGCACATTTACAACACACAACACACTTGTATACATATGGTATGGCATAACCTAGGTTTTGGTGGGGTTCCGACGCTCCGGGGCCCCGCTTCGGTGAAACCCTGAATCCGCTGGAAAAACCCTAACGTTTTCGTCTACCCCCATAAACGTGCGTCGAAAGGGGGTAGGCCAGTGGACTTTTTTGCCTGGTTGTGTTAGGTTAGGCCATAGGCACATGGGAAACCAACTTTTATCACAAATCAACACAAGATTCCATCCTATTCGCCCGAAAGGGGAGTTTTCACCTCTAATTAAGTGCAGAAACTCACTAGAGAGAAAGTGAAGTCGGTGAAGCCGGTCACACCCCGGAGTAGGATATTGCACATTTACAACACACAACACACTTGTATACATATGGTATGGCACAACCTAGGTTTTGGTGGGGTTCCGACGCTCCGGGGCCCCGCTTCGGCGAAACCCTGAATCCGCTGGAAAAACCCTAACGTTTTCGTCAACCCCCATAGACGTGCGTCGAAAGGGGGTAGGCCAGTGGACTTTTTTGCCTGGTTGTGTTTGGTTGGGACATAGGCACATGGGAAACCAACTTTTATCACAACTTTTTACAAGATTGCCCCGTTTCGTCCGAAGTGGGAGTTTTCACCTCTAAGTCCACACACTTGGTAGAGAGAAACTGAAGTCGGTGAAGCCGGTCACACCCCGGAGTAGGATATTGCACATTTACAACACACAACACACTTGTATACATATGGTATGGCATAACCTAGGTTTTGGTGGGGTTCCGACGCTCCGGGGCCCCGCTTCGGCGAAACCCTGAATCCGCTGGAAAAACCCTAACGTTTTCGTCTACCCCCATAGACGTGCGTCGAAAGGGGTAGGCCAGTGGACTTTTTTGCCTGGTTGTGTTAGGTTAGGCCATAGGCACCTGGGAAACCAACTTTTATCACAAATCAACACAAGATTCCATCCGGTTCGCCCGAAAGGGGAGCTTTCACCTCTAAGTGCAGAAACTCACTAGAGAGAAAGTGAAGTCGGTGAAGCCGGTCACACCCCGGAGTAGGATATTGCACATTTACAACACATAACACACTTGTTTACATATGGTATGGCACAACCTAGGTTTTGGTGGGGTTCCGACGCTCCGGGGCCCCGCTTCGGCGAAACCCTGAATCCGGTGGAAAAACCCTAACGTTTTCGTCTACCCCCATAGACGTGCGTCGAAAAGGGGTAGGCCAGTGGACTTTTTTGCCTGGTTGTGTTTGGTTGGGACATAGGCACATGGGAAACCAACTTTTATCACAAGTTTTTACAAGATTGCCCCCGTTTCGTCCGAAGTGGGAGTTTTCGCCTCTAAGTCCACACACTTGGTAGAGAGAAAGTGAAGCTGGTCACACACCGGGGTAGATTATTGGACATTTGAATGACCCAAAACACTTGTACACATATGGTATGCATCAACCTAGATTTTGGTGGGGTTCCGACGCTCCGGTATAGACAATTATTCGTGACGTTATTTTATGTGGGTGGAAACCGCTATTCGGCGTAGCTATGTACATAGAATATGAATGAAACATATTAAACTTAATTGAGAGTAATAAATAGATACATAAAAAAGAAGATTAGGGTAAAAATGTAAAAAAACGGTAGAGGCCTGTGCCGACGGCGTTGCCGTCGTCATAGATTGCCGTCGACGTCACCTGATCCTCTGTGCCGACGGCTGCCTGTGTCCCGACAGGGGCCGTTGGGATAGAACATCTGTGCCGACGGCCGTTTCTTTGCCGACGGCCTTGTGGACGGCTGGTCCTGATACGCCCCTGTGCCGACGGCCCCGATAAATAGCCGTCGGCACAGGTTCTGGCCGTCGGCACTGTTCGCCATTCCTGTAGTGCATACGCAGTTTGGCACACACTTTCTTTCCTGAATTCTGTGAATGAACTGCATTCTTTGCTAACCTCGTGAAATTCATGTGGATTGATGAAGGAGCACGTACTTACAGTTACAGCTCCGTACTCTGTTGGCATCAGCTTCTGAGATTACATCCTTGAACTCCTTGGCGTCGTACAGCTTTTTCTCCGCAAGGCTTACTCCAGCTCTTCATTTGCGATTTACCTGCAAGAATATATGAGCTAAACATGCGTACGTGCAACCTAGTCTCCGGAAGTCCAGAATCCAGATGCCTAAGATATACATATTATCCACTTCTGGTGCCGAATTTACCTACTGTTGTCCTTGCTGAAGTACTGGAATGTTGTATAGAGATGCTCCCCCCTCTCCATTCTGTTCATGTGCACTGGTGAGGTGACGACTCCAGCATGGAAAGTGAATTAGAAAGTATTTTGTATTCACAATAATATGTTAACTGTTATCTGAATTAAGACGCTTCTATTAGTTTGCTCAATTTCATTGTTAGGCGAGATCATATTTTTAGTGCAATATAATTTAATCATGGTGAAGAATGCATGTGCTATTTATATATATATACTAGAAGTGGCTAAGGTAATTAAAAAAAAATACTCTTTGCCGTGTGCATACACACGGTAAAGGATATAATCGTTGCCGTGCGCCGTTCTGCGCACACGGTGAAGACCTGACAGATGGGCCGTTGCACAAAAAATATATTGGTTAATTGATGCCGTGTGCCAGCACACGGCAAAGGGATAAATCTTTGCCGTGCTTCGTATTCGTGCACACGGCAAAGAACTGCCGTGACGGTTCCGTTACTTCCACCGGCAGGTCGGACACGTGGCCTCGGTCTTTCCCGTGCGCGTGGTGTTGCCGTGTGTATTTGTTTGTCTTTACCGTGCGTTGGTCTTTGCCGTGTGCTATTTTGATTGCGAGGCCGTGCGCTGAGGTTTGCCGTGTGCTACGCACGGCAAAGAGTTGTGCTTCCGTGTGCCCGATATCTGGCACACGGCAAAGAGAGAAGCACACGGCAACGTACTGCTCTCCCGTAGTGAACGTGCTTTGCCATCACGTTCTTGAGGTATTCGCGACTGTGATTGTGCTGCTGTTGCCATTGTCAATGTTCTTCCACATCTCCTTGAGCCTCTTGATCTCCTCCTCTGACAGGCTCCTAGTACTATTAATCAATTGGCAAACACACTGGTCCCTCCTTCTTTTATATATTTTCAAGGATTGATGGAATAATAACAGTAGTCGGTACGCCGACGATGTCCAGTATTATAATTCTACGATCTATCACCTTCAGTTTTGCACTAAGTCCATTTCTCTAGCAGCTTCACACGATCTCATCCTTCACTCATTGACACCATTACTACTATATTTAAAGAGCAGCCAAATCGCGGCCTCTCCGCAGCTCGGGTACTGTTCATCTACAGTTCCGGTACTGTTCACCTACAGTACTACAGTGCGCCGATCCCAGCCACCAGTCGGCGATCGGACGTCCCACACGACCCCCACGCACCATTTTGCGAAAAGATCCCTCACGGGCGAAAAATAGCGCCACGGTCCACGTTTCCTTCAGCAGATGGACCTACCCGTAAAATTGAGGAAAGCCAGGGGCTTCCATGCAAAAATGCCACTTCATCCCCCTCCTCCCTCCTCTCTCCCGCGCGCCGCCGGAACCGCCGTCGCCGCCGACGCTTCGCGCCGCCGTAGCAGGCCTCCCCGCCCGCATCCGAGGCGACGGGCGGCTGCGCCGTCCTCTACTCTCCCTCCTCGCCCAAGCGCGCGTGCCGAGCCGCCGCGCCCTCGCCGGAATCGGCGCGGCCGCGCCCGCAGCCGTCCGTCGCGTTTTCTCGCCGCCGGCGGCGCTCCGGCGTCCAAGAAGTGGCGGTGCCGCCACGTCCGGGTGCGCCGCGTCGACGCGCACCCGTCGCGTACATGCGCGCGTCCCGGAACGCGCAGATGCGTCGCCGGCGCCGCCGTGCTCCGCCCTGTCTGCGCTGGCCGTCGGTGCCAGCTGACGTCACCATGACGTCACCTCTGACCCCACATGTCAGATTTTTTTTTTTTTTTTTTTGTAGACACATGTTTGAATTTGGAAAATCAGTTGCTTTAGATCTACCCAGCAGGAAAAAAGGAAAAAATATATAAAAAAAGGAAAAAAACATTCTATTTATTTATGGCAGAATACATTTATTTTGAATAGTTTGATCTGGCAAAAAAAAAAAAACAACCCAAATTTTAAATACAACTCGAAAACAATTCAAACCAAATTCAACAAAAAAATGGAAAACAAAATAGCCATTTCAAAATTGTACATACACTTGCTCCAATTACATAAAGTTGTAGTAAAAAAATCTCTACCTGCCAAATCCAGATGAAACTATGTGCATTTCCACTAATTGTAGACTTATATTTAAAATTAGCAAATTTTGAGCATTTCAATTTGCTCGAAAATTGCAGATGCTCTAAAATATATCGTCCTTCCAACAAAAAAAAAACTTTTTGCAGGGAGCACCAAATGTTGGAACATTTTTCAATTGGTCAATATTTGAAAATTTGAAAGTACTGGATATTTAAATATACGGCCGAACATATAACAAAATGCACAAACATAACAAATGTACGCCCATTGAACATAAAAAGGAACAAAAGAAAACATCGAAAAAATACTGTCCCTAAATATATTCGCTGCAAAAATGCAGGCAATATATCAAAACAGACATAAACATACATGCAAACTACTTATGCTACAAAAAAGAATTGAATATTCAAATTTTCTCAAAATATACGTACAACCCAAGTACATTTTTCCTAATTTCAGTTGACGCTCGAATATTGTACAAGATATTTTAAAAAAAAAACTCGACAAAAAAAAGCTACCTGCTCATGAGAAAAGAAAAGCATGTTCGAACTTTCCAATTTAGCTAACATTTGGAAGAACATACCGAAGTTTCGCAAACTACATCGAAAAATCTTAAAAAACGCTATTTAATTATATCAAAATACGAACATACTAATTCACTAGACCGTGACGTGACGCCACGCGAAATTCATTTGAACATTTGAAATTGCTTACGAAATAAAAAAACATTTCAAAGATTCAAAAATATAGCAACATGCAAAAAAACAATTCTCTAGCTGCTACCATTTCTACAACTTTGTGACCTTCTCAAAATTATTACAAGTTATACAAATTTTACATCGCACATGGAACAACCAATTCCCACATGCTTGCGACCTTTTCCAAATTATTTTAGCTTCAAAAAAAAAGAACAAACTAACAGCTACTTCAAATATTATGCTGCCTTCTAAAAATAAATACAACTCTTCAAAACCTTAAACAATACATACAAAACCATTTGACACTTCATGTCATTTAATACATGGATTCGATCATTTTCTTCCAACCTCAAATAACATCTACAAACATATTACCAATACTACAAAACATAAAATATGAAGCCACTCACAAAAAAAAAATAGCAAACCCTAATTATGTCAAAGTTTTTCCCTGCAAAAAAGGCTACCACATTTGAAATAGACGATAAAAAAATGTAATATATCCAAACATTTCAAACTGCTAGAAAATTACAAACACTCTAAAATATATCTCACAGATTGCATTCCCGCTAATTATGAAGTAAACCCAAATTTTATGCCATATTTAAAATATCCAAACATCCCAATTCTACAAATATATAAGAATACTCGATATGGCAAAATACAACATTTTGTCTTCATTTCAGACAATTTAAATCTGAACATCTTTTTTTTAAATCGAAACCATCGTCAAAATTTGCCATCAAGGCCGCGGCGTGCGCCGCGCCAAAAACCACTAGTAAACATGTACACGGAAGGAAGCTTGTAAGATAAAGTAAACCTGAAAATATTGCATTTAATAATCCCATTGTCATGTCAAAGAATTTTGAAATTAATAATCCAAGAAACACAGTAGATCATCATTTGATACATATCTTTAATATGCAGGCCTTTTTCCCTTGTCCCAAGCAGAATCACAGCCAAAATCTCAGGTATGCCAAAAATATAATAAGCATCGTATGAAGTTCAGAATTTTTATTTTTATTTTTATAGTGAGGAAGACTGTAAAGTTTGTTAGATGACATAATTTAGGGAGTCTTACTACAGATGCATTGGCTCAAACATGCAGTTAACACCTGCCTAGTCTGAAGAAAAGAAGGACATGACTAAGGAGGCTGCAGAACATACAACTTGATATATGTAATTCTGTGGAAAGAAAAGTACACCCTTGAATAATAATACAATACCTAGAGTTAAATCTATAAATTCTTGCACACCTATACTTGCAGTTTTCTCCTGTATGTACACCTCTCTCAATGCTCCTTGTACCTGCTTGGACAATCAACTTCAGCTAAAAAGGACGTACAGAAAAAGGCAAAAGTAGTAGATGGCATGAATGAATAACGCACTGCAAATTAGTTCTTGTTATGAGTACGTATACAACAGAATGCATCGGTTAGCCTAATTTACTCTAGACCATTTGAAGCTCTACAACGACTCTCGTTAAAAAAAGAATCTGTTTGTCAAACAACCAACCTGCAACAACCACTTGAAGCCATACAACAGCACTCTACGCACAAAAGAATCAATTTGTCAAAAACCTGACCTTACAACACTCTACGTGCATAATTGTTTGCTTAGATGTAGAAAAAAAAGAATTGATTGCTTAGTATAAATGTATAACTGATGGAATTAAATACCTAGCTGCAACATGGTTGCATGCATGCAGCTGCTGACGTGATGGGTCAAATATACCGATCGAGCAGCTCCTGTATATCTGGTACTTTCAGATCCAATCATCCGACTACGTACATACATGCCCGCCGACTACACGGGCAGATCTTGAGGATTTTCGCATGGTATGGCAGCAGCGTGTGGAGGCCGATGAGCGCAGGAAGACATGAGTAGATGGATTATGGCCTTACACGATTGCACCAGCGAATCAATCCGAGACAGGAGGCCACGATTAGGTGAGATGTGTTTTTTACTTCGTTTCTTTTTTTATTTTGGAAGAGATAGAATGAGAAAGAGACCTCGTTGCGAAAGAGACACGATCGAAGAGCGCCGGCTATTGGACGGCTATCACGGCATTATCGGATAATCGGATGGACGCAAATCTTTTAACCTCTAGGATTAACGTGGTGCTTTCTACGGTGCCTCCAATTAGTAAATATATATAAGATAAGATGTATAATCTATATAATTTACATGCATTTATGGTAAATATCTCTAAAGAGTACGATCTAACAAATATAAGAATAACAATTTCTAGTGTATGATTAAGTAAACACATTTATAGAAACTTGTAGAGTATAAACTGAACCAGTCACAATATTTTCTATGGTCAAAAAGTTATCTAGCAAGTAAATTTTTTAACAAAGTACTTGGTTTGTACTTGCTATTGAAATAACATTTTTTAGAGAAATCAACGGTGAAAATAAAATAATGCTGATTCTAGTTCTCGAGAGAGAAGTGATGACGATAACGCCTAAGTGCTACCGACGAGGCTCTCTTTGCAGTGGTGTGGTTTTTTTTCATGTGTAAATTAACTGGCTAACTCTCTCCCTATGAGTTAACAACAAATCGGCGTTTGTGCTCACTGTTAATGTCTTGTGACCTGTGTCTGGCCGTTCGGGATGGGAACGGGCCGACCTGGCCCTGGCCTTGGACCCGGCCTCGGTGGCCTCAGGGCCAATTTGTGACGCCACGGGTCGACCCATAAATATAATAGGGGTGGCCTCGCTGGCCCGATGGGTATTTTGGGTCGACCCAAATATTACATTGTTTTGCCTCTCGGCACATGTCCAAATAGATAAAAACGTCAGTGTAATGCTGCCTACATTGTTGTTCGTCGTTCTCGCGGAGAAGACCATGCTGTTGAGGTGGTGGTGCCCAGCGGCATGGCGAGCCGACGAGCTGAACAAGCATATGAGCTCCCAGCGTGCAGCGAGTGTCTTAGAGAGTAGAAGGAGGATAGCTAGCAGGAGGAGGACGTCCACGTTCGCGAGCGATGCATGCATGCGCAATCGGCAGCTAGCAACATGCTGGCAAGCGAGCGTCCAGAAAAGGAGGCGAGCCTAGTTGGATACTAGTTGGAATCGGCGCGGCGACACGCCGCCCCCTTGGAGAAAAATCACGGTGTCGGTCTGTTGTTTTGTTTTTACAGTGAGAATAAAATGTTTGTTTGTTGAATAATTGCATAAAGTATCATATATAATGACTATGGTGATGTTAGAAGCTGGTGCATAGCAGCATATATACGTAGTTACATAGTTACATTAGCTAACATGATGATCATTTGCACAAACGCCTCTGGATGAACTTATAAGAAGCCACAGAGCAAAAACATTCAGCGTGAATCGAGGACACAAAGTGTACCCTAAAAGTTCACTCTGCTGGTCAACTGATTCTGACCTTCAAACCGGCACCTAAGGAAAATTAAACATAAATCAGTGACAATTAATTTGCAACGAAATTTGAAGTGTATTAACCATTATGAGTTTTTTTATTGTCATGTTGTGCAATGGAATTTAGTTTCTCCTCGGCGATATACACAGTACTAACCAACAGCCTCTGGGGAATGACTTGCCCATCAGCATCACTTGAGGCCTACCCCCAAAACTTTACGTGTAGCCAAATCCGAACAAAGGAACCTGTGAAGAAAAGAAAATGGGCAATTGCACAAAATCCTTGCCATACATGTACCGGTCCAATCTAAAAGAAAAACACCTAAGAAGCAGAGCAGCACAATTGGCAGAACCGAACCTGCAAAGATATAATAGGTGAACTGGGAGAAGAACACATCACCATGCTAGATTATCCTGGCAAAAGTCAGCATTCACCTCAGCCTCCGTCTCAAAAAACAGTCCTCATCAGGAAAGAAGCGGTCTAGCTCTTTTTTACTGCATAACCAAATCAGTGAGAATCGTCAGAACCATATCATCGAACACTGAGCATGTGCCGCCACCTTGGCATATGATGCTCGTCCAGCTTTGTTTACAAACAGAAAGTTTCAAAAATAGTCACAGGTGCTAAGAAGCACTGTTGCTTATATGGTGACTGGTATGAATTATGACATCTCTAATAAAAGAAAATTTAAGAAAGTATTATGTATGGCACAGGCACGTAATATAATCTTAAAAAGGCCAGCTCGGTTTGCACGTATAGACGAATAAATTGGCATTGTTACTTTCATAAAAGAATTGAATGGTGAAAATAAAATTCATGGTTCCATTAATTTGCCACTCATCTCAAGGAAAACTTCTTCTAGGAAAATGACAAACATCAACGTTTATGCATGTGGAAGCACTCATCAACTTGAAAATAGAAAATTTACATGTCATTACCGCAGCCGATTCCTAAGAACACAAAATGTTCTCCCCTGAAATATGGCTCAAGTGAGCTTTTTCAAGATACAAACATGGTTCCATATGTCCAGTGAGAACTATCACAAATGGAGCAGATAATAACCTGATGAATGAATATTAGAAAGGTAGGTAAATCAAAATGGCCAATTGCTTGAGCTGTCTCCTAGGTTTGCGGAGTTTCCAATCAGGTACCTGAAATTTTTTCATTGGCTAGCAGACATATAACTTATTTTAGTTCAAAAGAATGTGAGAAATAGAATGTCGGGCCATGGTTAACTTTGGAACAGAACATCGACTACAGAATTTCTGTCTACCTCTTGTAAAAAATGCATTTGTAAATCATGAATAGCAAAATCAAACGCAACTAAATTTAACACTGAAACGAAATGATGGATTAGTTGATATTCAATGCTGATGTGGACTTGACCTGAAGTTGTTATTATTGTTTGAACGTATAAATATTGTAAACCATCAATTAGACTTTCTTCTAGCTTGTATAGACAATACACAATAATATGCAAAAGAAAAATTGAACGTAACGACGAAATATATTCTGAATTCGCATATGTTGATGGTACTATGTATGTGTTTGGATCAGAGAAGTAAAGGGCGAGAAAAATATACATGGCATGTTTCCTGTCAAGTATAAAAGCCTCAGGAAAAAAATATTTCCTATAGGATAAAGGTTTGAGAAAAATGTTCCCAGGTATTTGATCCACTCAGCAATCTGAACAGAACCATTTCAGACACAGTATTAGTGTTCTTAGTATTTGACAACTGCTAGGTAATGGAGCACAATTGAAGGCTGTGATCTACCTGTAACGGTGTATCCTCTTTTGAAGGTACATAGGCTGCAAAATTACAACCTCTATGTTGGTCTGTACTGCCCATGAAGTGCGCGCTAAATTGCGAGATTTTCTGCTTGTCTCTGGATCACAAGGTGTATATTTCCATTTGCGTACGCCTGGAGCACACACCCTGAACTGATGTTATCCCTTTCAAGTTCTCTAGCACTCCAAGTATCTGCATACATGCCAACAATACTCTATGGCTCAAATAGCTGTAGCATTATAAGCAAGAAGCAGTTAACTTTGCAGTCTGCATACAGAGGGTTGTTTTCCCCTTTTACTTTTGAGTTTTTGTTATTGGTTCTATTTCAATATAACTATGTATGCAGAATAGGAAAATGTCAGTAGTTTTTTTTTTTGGGAAAATACAAAAAACTACAGATTCCTGAATGTTGATTTATAGCTACGGTTCTTTTGTAGAATAGTATAAAAGGTAGGTTCCCGTTTGGCTCCTTCATTGCTCACCTAAAAGAATGACACTGCATACAAACGTGGAAGTAAGGTTACTCGGCTGTTACATACCAGTTTGAAATACCTGGGAACAAAGTGGATGTGTGAAAAACTGTTGGAAAGAAACTGGACCAGAAAGAATGAGTAGCATATGCTGCTTCATACCAGGAGAAGCTGTGGTGTGAACGGAGTAGTTGGCGATGGGGATGACGAACGACTTGATCTTGCCCGTGCAGTACTTGGTCTTGGTCGCCATCTTGGACATGTTCTGCACAACACCGGTATAAACGCCACTGCTCCAAGATAGATGGTTACACTGGAAAACAAAATGTGACTGAATTTGTACCTGCATGAGCAGGTAGCTCTTGCTGCCCCAGGTGTTCTTGATGACCTTGAAGCCCTGGCTGTAATATATGTGGAAAAGCGTCGCGTCCTCCACCCTGGACACAGGCCCGGCTAGCACCTGCGCCCGCGTGCTCACGCCCAGCGTCCACGGCAGGAGGAGGAGAACCTGCCACAGCGCCGCCCACAGCACAAAGGAGGATGGATGTCTGCTTCTCCTTGCCAATGCAGGTGGGCTTCCTCCAGCGCATCCGGCGGCGCTGCTTGAGGACGACGTCCTTGGCAAAGCCCATCATGTGGAGCTGCACGTTCTGCGTCTTGGTGGTGGAAGACGCCTCCTCCTCGTCGTTCTCCTGCGCGGTGGCCTGGGCGGCGACTGCAGCCTTGGCGTCGGTGTTCCTCTTGGGTTTCCGCTTGACCTGCGGGTCCAGCTCCATGGCCACCCGCCGCCTCTTCCGGGTTCCGGCACCGATGATCTGCAACATGGAAAATAGTTAAAACGAAATCAACGCAATAAAGCAGCGGGGGCTAGTAGATCGCAAAGAAATCAAAAGGAAGTGAGTTGAAATTGGCAGCAACGGACGAAATCAACATCTCCTCGGGGCCCTCCGTCCATGTGAGGAGCTGTGGTGCGGAGGGAGTTCGAGGCCGGCTAAGAGGAGGACATGGTGGCGGCGGCAGCGTAAGCCGGCCGGAGCGCGAGTCCGTTGCCACGGGGAAAGAGTAGGAGGATAGGGATGGGGATGGCGCCGCCAGCGAGGAGGCGGTGCGCGGGTAGCAGGCGTGGAGTGGAAGGGCGGAGCCTCGCGGCCGGAGGATACAGAGGAAAGAGAACAGTGCGCGAGCGCTGCGGGAGTGAGAAGGTCGGCGTCGGATCTGGCGAGGAGGAGGCGAGGCGCGAGGGGAGGGGAGGCGGGTGGAGCTGGAGGAGGAGTGGCGGGGACGACACCCTGCCGGGGACGGTGCGCGGCGCTGCGCCGCCACCACATCGCCGTCATCGCCGCCGCCTCGAGCTCGGGTGGGGAAATGAGAGGATCCCGCGATCTAGGGTTAGGGCTCAGCCTATATGTACGAAGGACCTAGATGTAATTTTCATAGAACATAAGGGTTTTTTTGCAAAAGACGTGGTGGGTACTGTTCAACACTGTAGTATCTACAGTCACCGGAGCGCGGAGAGAGCGCATAATCGCTCGTCTTTCATATACTTAGTAAAGTAATGCGTCGCGGCGCACGCGGAGGCGGCTGACCACGCTTCCACGACATGTCCATGCCTCCATACGAGTAGTCTCTACCTACGATGACACGGACTGGAACAGCCATAAACATGATAGGTAAGAATTGTATTGTGACAGCAGGATTAAAAACTCAGTAGAGTAGGGTCGGCCCTGATGACCCAACGGGCCACACGATGCCGGTTCTATTGACTCAAACCTCGTTTGGCATCAACCCACATGACCCGTTGGCCTCAATATTTTGGGTCGGGTCAGCGACCCAGCGGGCCGACTTGGCCCATTCCCATCCTGACTGGCCGTGACGCATGCGCCGTCACCCTCGTCGGTGAGTTTGCTAGCTCGTCTCCTCCTGTCCTTGCCTCCGGTGCCTGGTTGCTGAGAGACGTGATGGGCCGTGATTCGATCTTGTCACCGGCCGTTGCCGTGGGCTGCATCGGGCATGTGACTCAATCAGTCAATCGCCTCCGGAGTCTTGACTGGACCACCGCCCCGGCGCGCCCCGGCCCTCGTCGGTCGTCACCACACCGAAACAGCAAGCGGATGAGGAGGCAGGGCATTGAATTTTTGCCAGCAGCGGAGGAGTTGTTCTTCGTCGTCTCCGTTGATTCCCACCGCTCATGGGAAATGCATGCTAGGCTCTAGGCTGTTACATTTCTAGGCCTCTTGCTAAGGCCGTCGAGTCATAAAATCAGCAGGAGATTTCGAGCTACCACCCTCGAACACACGGGTGAGTCAAGGTGATCCAGCGGATTCACTACGGCGCCGTGGCGTGACCAGAAATTGCGCGGCAGGATTAATGTCCCGGAAGGAACGATCGATCTTAACTGAAACCTAGCCGGAAGGGATGATCGATCGCCGAACTCCTTGCCACGAGGGAACAATATCATTCTGGGCGAAAGAGCAGGTGAGATTGTAACTGAACCCAGCCGGCCACCGATATGCATGCAGTTACGTCGCCTGCTTGACCCGACTGCAGCCAGCAACAACCAGCGATTCAGGGTTTGCGAGCAGGTCTGTATGGAGTATGTGCGCCCTGACGAGGCTCAGCGACTACTCAATGTCAGCCATTGACATTTGTTTACAGGACACAGCAGATGTTTATTACAGGACACACAGCAGATGTTTACAGACACGGACTGTTGGTTTTGAGTAGTACAGCTTGCGGGGGCTGAACCGTCATCCAAACAAATTCATGCATCACACATTCACACAAGAAGCCCAGCTTAACTGTCAAAAAAAAGAAGCCCAGCTTAACAATAGCATTGCTACGACAGACAGGGAACGTCCCAATTATTTGCAAAATAGCAGTTGTTGCTTGCCATGTCCTTCAGTACTAACCCTATCATGTAGTACGTGTGCGAACTTAAGAATGTTGAGCGAATCTGGGTAGAGTTCCTGTTGCGATCGAGCTCCCTCTTGTCCGTGAAATTCCCGCCCTCCAAGCCTACTTGTAGGAGCATCTTGATTGCATATCTCGAAACAGTGTTAAAGAAAGGGAGAAGACGACGACGACGATGAAGACTTTTGAGCATGGTGATGGCCCATGAACGGATCCTGTCGCTCAAATCACCATATAGTTAAGAGAAATCAGGTGTCCTATTAGGCAGACTTTTCGAGACGAGTCCCCTCATCTCCTCTCCTCTGCTGTATATTTGTCTGTTGCTGTGTTCACTCCATGGCTGCATGTATACCAACTGCATTTCCCTCTGTGTCGTCGTCCCATCTCCTGGCCCTGGACCTTCAATCAATGCATAAATCTAATATGTATAGCAAACATTAGTGTATAGCAAACAAACAAACATCTTCAGGATATGTGTGTGAAGAGCGGACCTTGTGCCTATGGAAAATAAAATGTTATCAAGGTGAGAAAAAAAATGAGTATGTTCAGCTCTTGTCTGACTTTGCCTCATGTATTTTTGAGCTATAAAGTGGTCGTATTCACCGCCCGAATAGATAGAAAGAGTTGACCCAGTTTATAAGGGAAACCGGGTCAAAAAACCATACAATCTGTACAAAAGAATGACACAAACGAAGCGACCCGCCGCCCACACGACCCAAGTCAACAAACGTCACAACACACACCACCTGCTCCGAGGCCGCCGCCCCGGCGTAACAACCAGATCGACCTTCGCATTGCCCGAAAGTGATCCAGTCATGCTCGACGAACCCTCTGCCCACGCAGTCTTCATCCAGGTTGCCACCAAAACCACCTGTTCCGGGGCCGCCGCCCCGGTGTAGCAACCAGATCGACCTTCGCATTGCCCGAAGACGATCCAGTCGGGTCGACGAACCCTCTGCCCAAGCAGTTTTCATCCAGGTCGCCACCCCAACCCACACTAAACAACGGTTCTGCCTCATAGAACCGTCGTAGCGTGGGGGAACGAGGCCGCCGCCTCGACGTACCACCACCTTCCGGAGCCGCCGCCCCGACATCCACCGCCCACGACCACACGCCATTCTGCACATCCGTCGCGAAAACCGTTGCACCGCGCTGGCCAAGGGCTCCAAAGCGGCGCCTCCAACAAGGTAGTGACGAGACCGTCACCGCCGCCCGCTCACGAAGGAGCAAAGGTTTTCACACGGAGAACTTGGAACCACCACGCGTTAGACGAGGTCGAAAAGCTCCAAGACGACGCAATCAAGAAAGGGAACGACGCCCGAGGGCGCCGCCGTCGTCGGCAGTGACCGAAGTCCATGCGAGCTTTCGTCCGGAGTTCAACCCGACCGCAAAGCTTCGGGAGCAGCAGGATGGCATCCCGGCCATGTCGTCAACCACCGAGCTCCACCGCATGCCGCAGCAGCCGCGACACCACCTTCCACTGCCGCTGCCATGGCCATGCCCGCTTCAGCCGCTCCGCCGGAGTAGCCGCCACTGTCCGGGGCCGCCGCCCCGCCTTCCACGCCGCCCGGACGCCGGAGCACGGCGGCAGGAGAGGTCATCACCTGCCTCGGCGCCGGAGTCCCCGCCACCTCCTCCTCGGGCACCGGAGCACGTCGGCAGGGGATGCCACCCCCAGCGTCCGCGCCGGAACCATCTCCTCTGCCACTGCGCCCAGCACCGCACCTCCACCAGCTCCACGCGACCGAACTGCAGCTGCTTCGGTCGAGCCTCCTCACAGCCCATCACCATGGCGCGCCGGAGAAACCTCCTCCCAGCCCTGCTGGCCTTCAGCCATCTCACCGCCGACGCCCCGCAGCCGCACGCCCAAGCCCGGGCCCGACGGGCCCAGATCGGGCCCGCCAAGCCCATCTGGCGCACCACCAACACCGCTGCAGGCGGCGGCGCCACAACCTCCCGCAACGCCGCCCACCGGCGCCACAGCACACCCGCACGCACCGCAGCAACCGAGAGCCGGGGCCGCCGCCCCGGCGACCTGCGCCGGCCAGCCGCCGTCTGTCGCCCCAGACGGACAAGCCGGCCGCCATCGCCTCCAGGAGAAACGGGACCTCCCCCCACGGCACCTTTGGCACCGGAGGGGCCCGCCGCCACCGCAGCGCAGGGGCCGGCGGCAGCGGTGGCAGGAGTAGTCCGGCGAGAGGGCTCGGGCGCCGCGCGATCTGGTCGCCCCGGTGCCGCCTGGGGCAGCGGCACGGGGACGGAGGTCTAAAAAGTGAGATTCCGTCCCTTGTCTCTTTGCCTCATGTATTCTGCAAGGATTTCATGGTGGTGCCTAGTACAGAAAATGATATTTAGCATCAGTGTTACATTTGTTTTTGACGGCTTGCATCTTGTATCCATAATTCCATACTCCATACTGATTCATGCAACATTGCAGTTATATTACCATTCTTTTTCTGAAACATTTGTTCAGCTGTATGGAACTATGGACTTGAGTTGATGGCATGGGCTTTATCTAACTCATCTCTGAATCCAGCTCATACAGGCGAAGTCGCAATTAGGCTCTATCTCTTTCTTTTGTAAGACCGGTCAAGAGTAGGATTGAAAATTCCATCAATTTGACATTGTTCTCCCTATCAAAATCACGCAAAAGAAAACTGATTTTGATGTTTTTTGTCCTGTATCGTATATGCATTGCAGCCTTTTTGTTGAGTGCACACCTGATGTTCCTTTTCCGCCTGACAAGGAACGGGATATACATGAAGATTTGCAGTTCGTGGGAAAAATCTGTCTATTTCGTTGTTTACTTCGATGAAGAGTCGTCGTTGTCAAATTCGGCCCGAAAAGATTATCTGCGACGGAGTTTGCTCAGAAATCAAATGGCGTGATTCGTGAGGATGTCAGCATGGATTGCTTGCTGCATCATATACGCGGCACCGTGTTTGGCATCGGCGATTTTTAATTTTTCATTCAGAAGTTGACAAGCTTAATGTCGTTGTTCAGACTTCAGCGTCATCCTGACGATCAGCATGACTTGCTTGTTAGATCAAGTAGCTCGGTAGACAAGTTGGGATTTAAGCTGTTTATTTCCCAATATTCACATTGCAGCAGTTCAAAGGAACCAAAATCACAAAACAAATTTCGAAGAGCTTCATAAATGAAAGATGTTCCATGGAATGATCATCCTCCTATGGGCCAAGTTCGAGTAAATTCTTGGTGACTTTTCATGGTCAATTTTCTGGACGTAACTACTTAAATCATCATATCGCCTTTGACCTTTTGAGCCTTGTTCCGAGGATCTTTGGATGGATGCACCAAACTCTGCTAATAATTCTACCATCCAGCAATGTGCAGTCGCTGTTGTACCACCAAAGCATGGACGCATGCACACGCTCGCTTCTTCTCAGGAGCATAACAGTGGCCATATGAAAAGGGCACATGGAGTCATCGACACTTCTCAATTGGCCATGACTATGCACAGCACACATTGCATGCGAGGTGGCTTGTCACACAATTCACGGAAGGAATTCATGGAGAAAGTCGGAACAGTTTTCTGTTCCTTCTCATCTTTTTGCCGGCAGAAACACGGTCAAATCACATAGAAGAAGCAGTAGAGCGGTAGATCTTTGTGGACCCTGCCGACAAGCATGAGTTAAAGAAAGAAGCCACCTGACGAGATGCTTATCAGCTCAACTTGGAGATATGCTACGGTGCTAGCTTTTTCTACCTGATAGTAGCAATAGTGGTTAGGCTCGATTAGCCCACCGGTTGGTGCCTAGTCCTAGAACATGCATGGGCCTAATTCATGTGCATTGTCATCTGGATCAGATCGAGTTGTGCGTCTTTCGCTTAAGTGATAACAGGGGAATCAACCTATAGAGCAAGCTACCTACATTGTATATATGTTCGTACTATACAATAACTATTTATTGTATTTTTTTTGAATAACGGTATTGTATTTTTTTTTTTTTTTGAGAAACACAGACGCTCACATACACGCTCGCACACTCACCTCTATGAACATATCATATACGTCGAAGAGAGCAGGTGAATAGGCAATTATCCAAATTATGCAAAAGTGATTGATTTAACAAGTATGTTTCTAGGGTTGTCTAAACCACCCTACATATGCAATTCTGAAAATATAAACTTGGGAAAAAATAAAATCTAAGCAAGTAGATAATCTAGGCTATCCTACATGCTTGTTGGAGAATGATAGGACACGAAGTCCAAAGGACACAAATTCTCCGTCGCATAGATCGACCTATTTCTCCTTCACTTGGGACATCAGGTACTCGCGCAACCACTAATAGGTAGACCTTCGCAAGTGATAGGCGATCTCCGGCTGTCACAAACTTCGTGGCTCCTTTACAACACACCAAGAAGATTTTCAAGTGACACTCTAACCAGTTAGAAGGCGCACTTCCTCCAACAAGTAGCAACATTTTGGCTAGCCATCACAATCATCTTGGAAATTGGCTTCTCAAAGCATAATGAATCTCTAAGAAATTGAATTGAGGTGTAGAGTTTGGTGCAAACAAAAGATGTGAATATATGAGCTTAGTCAAAGGTTTCTCTCTTCTCTATTTCTCACTTTGCCACGGAGTGGGTGGGGTATATCTAGCCAAAAGCTAGAAATCCAATTGTCACATGAAAAACCTAACGTGATCGGAACTATTGGATGGTGAATCCTGGAGATATTGAAGTAGTTCAAAATTGAAACAATGAGGCGGGAAAAGGAATTATTGGAGGTATCACACCTATGTTCGGTGGTACCGGCTGGCCGGTCAACACAACGACTTGATTTTGTTTTGGAAATAAACATGCTTGGTAGTTCCGGTAAAAGATTGAACTAAGATATAAGACCCTCTGAAAAGAGTTGGATATAAAATATTAAGTCCATTCTCGTAGTTTTCGGACAGATTTCATTCGGAAGTGCCGGACCTATACAGATCAACTTCATGGATAAGAAATATGAAGAGTCAATGGTTCCACAGCATACCAGCCAGGTAGTGCTGAGGGAAACATATACCTATGTGAAAAATGATTTCCTACTAGTCTAGCTCTCAATCTCACTGGATCAGAGGCGACAAAAGTGTTTGGAGGTTCCGGGGTAGAATTGGAGAATTTCTAGTGAATTTTGGAAGGAAATATTTTTTGGATATTTGTTAAGGATTATTTTCCCCTGGTTTGTCAAGTGCCCTTCCTGATAGTTTGACCTATCTGTGAGGTAGCCAATACAATTTTATAATTTTTATGTTCACCAATGGCATGATCCACTTAACAAGATGTACTGAAACCTTACATACTTATATCAAAGGTTACTTTCTTAATTATCTTGTCATGAATAATCCAAAACCCCTTTACGGATTTTCAACCTCCTTTTTTTGTGATTCATGAAAACATAATCAGATCTCACAAAAAAATATATGAAAAATGAACTTTCGCATACCCTACCGCTATGAACAGCTATGAGAGACCAATACAGAAATATCATCTCCTACTGAAAGAACATAGCCGAACAGTCTAGAATAACTCAAGGAAAATGCAACACATGTACCAAGTCTGGTAATTGAACCCGGATGAGCAGGTACCAAGTCTGGGCTCGAGTACATGTATCGCGGTAGTAAATCTAGTATTATGTTACTTGTATTTTGATATGTTTTGCGGTATATTTCATCCATTTGTCAAGTAGAGGTTCAGCAATAGGTGCTACTATAAGTGGCCCCTTTTTTGAAGAAGTTTACATATATAGAGGGTGCACGAACTAAGGTTTTACTTACTTTTAAGAAAAGAAAAGGGAAAAAGTTCCAGTTCGAGTCGTGATTTTAGATCAGATGACGTTCGAGTTGACCTGCCCTGGTAACCCCCACCGAGTGAGTCAAAGGAACTTGTTCAGCTTTGCACAAAAAGGAAATAAATACAATTTTTTTTACAGAGCTGGAGTGCTGCAGGTAGCGATTGCTACACAACCAGTCCAACAGCAACAGCCATGCACGTACGTACACTTGTCTTCATTTCCTGCAATCCATTTTGCCTCTAGAAAGCTATACATAGTATATACATTTTTTATTCGTGTCGGGTTGACCTATGTCCCAAAAGTGGTTCATCACACAATACTATAGGCATTATAATGGTTGAGGTGTCATCTTATAAGGATCTTTTGTGTGATGTTAGGTTTGACTAAAGTGTCAAGCACATCACATCAAAGCTAAGCATTAAAACAAGTATCATCAACAAGGCAATTAGTTAGGGTGTACTTTTGGAATGAACAGCCAAAAGGCAGAACAGAGGAGATGCTACTATAGCTCAATTATTAGCAAGTACACATTACAAAACCGGTCTAGACGATATCATGGTAAGGGAGGAACGGAGCGAAAGAAAGAGGTTAGCTTACCAAACCAAACTTGTATAAACTTCATATCGGAGTAGTAATCTTCTTCATGCACCCACAGATCAGAAGAAGAGAAAAACTGGGAAAATGCTGAGTGCTAACCAATCCCCTTCGCCCACCACACTTATTTTGATGCAACAAAGAAATGTATGGAAATTATGGTAAACTGTGAGCAGGTACACAAGCACTACTTCATCCAATTCGAAATTGAATAGCATAATTGTGGCCAACGGGGGCCTGCTTTTGGCATCAAAACCTGCCTAGATTCTACTCCTTCAGTCGGGAAATACTTGTCACGGATTTGTTTAAATATGGATGTGTTTAGACATATTTTAGTATGTACATATTTCCGAATTTAGACAAATCTAAGTCAATTATTTCCAGACGGAGGGAATAGATGTTAAAAACTGTACAAAACCCTTTATGCATCAAGTTTGTACCTGCGTGCATGTTTTATTGTTCTTTCAACGGAACCAGAGAGGGAGATACCCGTTGTGATCTAAAAAACAAACTCCTTCGGATCCGAAATAAATGTCGCCAGATGTGCTAGTGAGTTGTAAATGCATAGTTAGTTTTTCACGACAGTTAAAGTGGGTTGGAGGGAGTACAATTTTTACTTGAACATTATCCGAATATGTAAGTTTGTCAATTAACTTTCAAATGAAAATTCTTGTAAAATTATTTTGAAACATCTTTCATGAAATATTATCACATGGATAATCTGAAATACCATTCTAGGAACAAAGTTTGAGGCATTTCACGCTTTCAAGAATATCATCTATTTTGGAGCATAAGTAGTATCTCACAATTTCGTAAAATTAAGCTCTTTGTAACATGAATAAACCTATCATCATGCATTTGCAAGAAAAGACGTACGTGTTGTACATGCATGTGGGCTGTGGCAGCAGCTGATGTCTAAAACTTCCCAGTACTTAGGTGAGCAGCTTTGGAATATTTAAGCTATGATTCAGTAAGTAGTTGGGAATAATTTCTGATACCTTCTTCTGATATTGTGAGCCAAGTGTCCATCTGCTTTGCCGGACACCCTCCCGTTTCAAGCTACCCAAAGTCCCAAGAGGACCTCTGTTCGGAGGGTAGATCCAGGAAAAAGGGTGCTAGGGTCAATGGCAAACAAAATGGTCGTTTACTAGGCTGGTGACAGATCCAACCTGAACTAGAGCCAAAAGGCAAAGCAACTTTCGACTAGAAAGGAGCTCCGCAAAAGAAACTCCCAAACAAGAAAGAAAGAAATCACCGGAGGCGGCAGATAATCATTCGCAACTTACGATGGTGGTTTTACCCTTTTCCCTAGCTACTTGTACCCCACACCTTCAATCATTTTGTGATGACGACGCTGTTCGATAGGCAGTGCTGTGCTTTAGATACCCTTTTTGGCCAATCTTTCAGTTCAAACACACACACAAAATGTTACAGGAAACATCGAGGGAATATCTAGTGCTACATAGCACTTGCATGCTACCGTTGCTACCACCCAAAAAAAAGTATTGTATACGTGTCAAAAAATTATACGAAAAATTGTGAGTGCTCATGAAGTATGTCCCTACAACATCCTAAAATTTCATGTCGAAATTCGAAATCAACAGTGAGAAACAAAAAAGACAAAATTTCATGTCGAAATTCGAAATCAACAGTGAGAAACAAAAAAGACAATTTGTCTTTTTTGTTTCTCACTGTTGATTTCGAATTTCGACATGAAATTTTAGGATGTTGTAGGGACATACTTCATGAGCACTCACAATTTTTCGTATAATTTTTTGACACGTATACAATACTTTTTTTTGGGTGGTAGCAACGGTAGCATGCAAGTGCTATGTAGCACTAGATATGTTCTGAAACATCGAGTCAAATTAGACCGCAATTTGGTTAAGTTGGGAACAAATTGTACTAGTCTCCCCAGACATCTTTCAGCAGGCAACTGGCTACACAATACACATGCGGTAGTAGAAAAACGGTTGGGCCTCGAATCGAATGGTTGAGATTTGAAGGTATGGGGATGCACGGGGACGCCCGGACCATGGTGTCAGCGAGGGGTCGGAACCTGACAATATAGTTGTGCCGGACCACGCTTTTCTTGTATCCCCGCTGTCCGAAGCGAGGCCCAGTGAACTACAGTTTTCCGAACCGTGACGTGAACACCGCCGTGCGGGTCCACACTACATGTTCCTTCCTGAGACATGTTCGTTACTGTGTAAACGGTGGTGTGTGCGTCGTGAGAGAAGAGAGCGCGCGATTCTATCGGGAAATGTCACACGGGCACAAAAGGGTCTCGCTATATTCCTGTGAAGTTCATATCAGTCTTATCAACGTAAGGGTACACATGTTCCTTCCCGAGACATGTTCATATCACTCTTTTTACTATTTAAGGGTCCGTCAAGGGTAGTCGACTAAGAACTACTTCCTCCGTTCCACAATATAAGATGTTTTAGGTGGTACACATGTTGTATAGATTCAGACTAAAAACAGACTAAAAAGAGTACATGTATACACTAAAATGTGTCTACATACATATGTATACATGTGCATGTGGGAAATGGCCAAAACATCTTATATTGTGGAACGGAGAGAGTAGCTTTGTTCTCAGTCGACTAAGAACTAGCTTGTCGACTGACGTCGCCACCACCTCTCCCTTTGGTCTTCTTCTTCACCTCCAGCGAGCGCCGCCCTCTCCACCTTCTGGCGACCCACGCCTGCCCCGCAACCACCAACGTCCACCCCGCCTGCGGCCGGCGCGCTGCCGCGACGCCTCACCGCCGGGCCCCGCCCTACCCCAAGCTCCTCCTTCGTTGGTCCGCCAACACCCGGGCATCCCTCTAAGCCTGGCCTTCTTCTCCGGCACCGATGACCTCGCACCCCGCACCCCCAACGCTAAGTTTCTTCCTCATTGGAGTCCGGCCCGCCGTGGCCGCGTCGGCCCTGCCTCCGGCTCAATCTAGGCTCGACATCGCCGGCGCCGCCGTGATCAGCCGCGTCGGCCCTGACTCCGGCGAGATGGGTGGACGGCGTTATCAGTTTCTCTAATTTCTCGCCGGCTGTGCTTCTCTATCTCTCGTTCTGGTATCGTGCGTGAGGTAGGAGAGAGAGGAGAAGAGATAAGGCAAGTGGGCCCCAATGCACGAATCTTGGCACAGTAATCCAGTGGTGATGGAGCGACTGAGATCTGATCTAATTCTCAGCTTAGAAAAACCGATTATTTAAAATTGGTATACTACCGTGTATGGTTAGGGAGTGAGGGGGAGTGAAATAGAACTGAAAACGTTGCTTGGCGGTCTTGGTTTGTGTCCTACATTTGTCATTTCGAACGTTGGCAGGACAATCGACTCGATTTACCAATAGCTGTTGAGAACAAACCGGAGCCAACATTAACTACTTGTCAAATTTTAGTTTCGAACTTACGGACATGACCCAACTTGGACTAAAGAGACGAGAAATTCAAAACGGCTCTCGAGCTTATATGCGTCTGGCAGATTAGTGAATTCAGCGAAAAATATTGAAACATTTCAAGAAATCCAAAAAGGGATGATGAACATATCCAAGTGTTCAAAGCACTTGCAAAGTTTCGTGATGGAATGACATTTGCTGTGCTCTTTGGGAAAAAAATAAATCAGTGATTTAAAAAACCACTGGGTTTTGTTTTCGAACAGATCACTACAAATACCATTCCAACAAGAAACTTTGCAGTATGTTGAACACTAGGATATATTCGTCACCACTTTTTTTTTTTTTGAAACGTCTTTTTTTTTTTTTTTTTTTTTGAATTGGCTAGTAAGCAAAACTGCACTTCCCAAGAAACCCCCAAGTACCCAATCACGATGTCTCAGAAACCAGATGGACAAAACGATATTTGCATTAGTAAAGTGGGAGATCTTAGAGATCGGTCCTGCCATTTCTCCGGGGTCATAGGCTGTTTTATGAACCGTGCGGGTCACGATTAGCGTATGACCCCAGTTAACCAAACAGCGATATTTGCATCAAATAGACCTGATTGGACAATCCGCAGTAACCAAGCACACCCTTAAGGACTTAGATCCAGCACCTCCCAAAGCGGACACAATTTTGATGTTGTCGGTCACGTGTCCGGCCATTCCAACGCCGCCTCCCCCACCGACACTCCCCAAATCAAAATGCCCCAAATTCAATTTAGCTCATTTCTTCACAAATTGCAACAAAACAACCTCAAATCCGGCGAAGTTAAACGAAATTTTACAAGCTTACATTTGAAAACCTAAACGAAATTTAACAAGAAATTTAACAAGCCTTATGTAAGTTTAAACCTTAGATCCTATCCCATCGGCAACCGTGAGGAGGCCTATCCTGGCACCGCCCGGCGCCTTGCCAACCACTATACGACAACATCGAGGAAGATGCCTATCCCAGCGCCGACAACCTTGAGGAACTTGCATGCCTCAATGATCTGCCCACGTCGGCGGCGTTAGCAACTTGGATGCTGCTGGCCCGCCGCCCACGTGCCTGGCACCGGAAGTACTTCTGGTTTCGCCGCCCGTTCGTGGTGGGATTTGATCTAGTGGCAGCGGAAGGAGGCCTCGATGGCCGCCTACATGTTCTCCCACTCCGGCTCTGGCCAGTCGTCGTCTCCGTCTTCATCTTGCGCCTCCTTCTCCGGCATCGGCGCTGGTGCTGGGGCAGGTTCCTGTGGCTGTGGCGGTACCATTGGTAAGGGAAGCTCGTCGCCCTCGTTGTCAGAGCGCGCCCGCTCGTCGTCCGACGCGAACCACTCCGGCGGTGGTTCCCGCATGCCGGCAGGTAAGAAGAAGCTGTCGAGGCACGCTTGGTACTCCGTCTCCACAACGTCGTACCAATGCAGCGACGAAACGGAGTAGAAGGGGTCGGCCCGCTGCGCAAACGGCAGGTCCCTCCACCTCGCCATGATGTAGTGCAGGCACGCCATCCCGCTGAGCCACGGCACGACTAGCACGTTCACCATGTTCCTCACCCACCCCTCCGGCTGCTGACGGCCGTCTGCCACCGGGATGTTGTTGTAGAGGTGGTGTTGCGCCTCGTCGATCGTCAGAGCCGCAGACGCCTCATTGGACGGTAGAGGCGCAGGCGGCGCTCGTAACGAGGATGCCTCCTCGCGCCGCATCTCGCGGTGCCATGCCTCCGTCATCTGCCGCTCCTCGTGCAGGAGGCGGCGTTGGGCCTCTTGCTCGTGGCGTACCTCGTTGCGGCATTCCGCACGGTGTGCGGACAGAGCGTCGCGGATAAGGCGACGGTCGCGTTCTGCCGGCTCCTCGCGGCTGCCCACCATGGTTTGAAGAGGGAGAAATACTTGGGAGGGGGAGGAGAGTCAGGCTGCGTGGGGAGAGGAGAGGCGCGGCGCACGACGTTTTAAAGGCAGGCGGAGGAGCGGGGTTGGGTGGCGCCCATTAACGCCGAGCACTGGCTCCCCAGGCGCGCATTCACGCCGACAACGTGTGTTCAGGGCGCCGCCTGGCGAAGCCGCTGCGACGTCACCACGTGGACGGCGTGGCTTGACGCGTCGCTTTGCTCTGCGCCCGCCAGGGGAACCGTTCCGGCGTAAATGCGACACGTGCTGCCGCCCTCTCGTCACTTCGCCTCCCGTAAGGGAGCCATTAATCGAAAGAAATGACGATCTCTGCAGCGTCATAATAAACACGGCCGCCCGCTATGTGTCACTGGCAGGCGGGCTCCGCCTGTTAGAGCGCCTGACCAGCCACTGTCCAGCACCCCCGTGAGGACCTCCAAAGTTGGGGGCCTGGTCGGGGGTGCCGGACAGAATTTGGGTGGTCGGGCCGGACCGATGGGGGGTGTCGGTGGGGCGAAATTTCGTGTCCGGCACCCCCAATGGGTGTTTGGGGGTGCTTTGGGGGTGCACCTCCCAATTGAGCCTCAATTGGGGGGTTCCGGACCTGTGTCCGGTCAATTGGGGGGTGCAGCCCACAGCGGCGCACCCCAAAGACAAAAAAAATTGAATTCAAACGAATTTAAAGGCATTTTAAATTTCATTCATATTCAGTGCAAATTACAAAATATTTGAACGAAATTTGAAAAATCCTAAATCCTAGCCGCCGCCTAGCCTACTCCTCTCTGTCCCACCATCACTCGTCGTCGCTGTCGTCGTCGAGGTGCACCATGGTGGCGGAGGAGGCAGCACAGCTGGTGGAGGCGCCGTCGTGTCGCAGCGCGCGGCTGGAGTAGGCGCCGCCGGAGAAGGAGGAGGCTGCCATCTGGGCCGAGCTCGCCAGGGTCGCCATGAGGCCCGGTGAGTCCCGCTCGATGTCAACCACCGAGTCGGAGAGCGCCGCCATTAGGCCAGGGTTGTCACCATCGTGCTCGTTTCGCAGCTCGGACGGTACGTCGTAGCCCGCCGGGATTACCTCCACAGGCATTGCCTCCGCCCTGGGGCGACGAACGTAGAGGCGCCCGCGCGGACGTGGTGGCGAACGCTGGCGCTGGCGGCGTTCGCGTTCACGGATGGTGATGCCGCCTCCACCACACGGCGGTGAGCGGCGCTCCTGCTTCACCACCTGGCACGGCACGGGGGGCAGTGGAGGGAAGCGCGGCGCCGGTGGAAGGAGGCGCAGCGGGATCCGCTGCCCGTGGCGGCGTGCCGGCGGGCAGCTTCGATAGCGGAGGCAACCGTGTGGCTGGTTGCATCCCACCAGTCGTGGCGCCCCTCAGTGTTGTAGCGCGTCTCGAGCGCTCTGGGGCCGTCGACGGTGGCGATGACCGCCTGCCGCTCGCGCTCGAAGCGCTCGAGCCAACGGCCCCAGTTCGCCTGGCCCTTGTCATTCTTGGGGAGGCGCCGCTCCGCCGGCGTCATCCAGCTCCGTCGGCGAGCGATGAATCGTCGCATCTGCTCGGCCGTCTCGGGCAGCGGTGGCACAGGAAGGCCAACGGGCGAGACGGCCCAGTGCTTGGGCAGGCGGCAGTCCGGAGGGGTGAGGAGCCCGTACCGGTGCAGCTCCTAGGCGTCCTCGCTCAGGATCGTGCGCCCGCCGTACGCCATGGGTGCGAGTAAGTAGGGGGCGAGAAGAGTGAGGGCGAGAGAGAAGACGGGGTGGATAAGCACGGCGAGGGTGCCGGCTTTTATCGTGGCGATGGGCGGTGCGGCCGGCGTAAATGCGACACATGGGAATCCGCAACGCTGGCCACATGGCCCGGGGAGCCGTCGCGTCGCCTGGCCGCCGTTAATGGCATGCGTGTGTGCAGGCGCACCGCCGTCCAGTCGCGTCGTGTTGAAACCGCCGACGACTGCGCCATTAACGCGGCCAGACCGGCCTCCTGCACGGCGCGATTAATAACGCCTGAACGCGACGTGTGTATGACAGGCGGGCCATCCCTGTCGGAGGCCATGTCTGCCCCATGTCCGGCACCCCCGAGAGGGCCTCCAAACTTGGGGGCCCTTTCGGGGGTGCCGGACACAATTTTGCTCGGGCTGACCCTTTGGGGTGCCGTTGGTAACGTGTTTTGGCGTCCGGACCCCCGATGGGCCTTTGTAGGGCCATTTGGAAGGTGCCGGTGGAGATGCTCTTAGAGGTGAAGCTAGAGTAGATCGGCTGGGTTCAGTGGAACATGCAATTCTTCTTTACTAATATGTTTTTCAATCGTCATAATGTACTATACATGAAAAAATATCATCTCTAGCCATTTCTCTAGAACCTTATAACTCTCAAAATATTGTTTCTTAGAAGTTGGAACCATCTAGACATTCCTCTGTATTTTCATAGCTTCCAAAAATATTAGGGGTATCCCCGCTACATTCGTCTATAATTTTGAGAAGAAATTTCCTTTTACCATCCCCTTCTACTTGAGCAAAATTTGATGGACTAAAATTTTAGTCGCCAACTACCCCGACTTGTCCTCGATGGTACCTCGCAGCCCACGACCCCTCGCACCCTCTACTCGCTGGAGCCCCTGTTGCCTCCCCTAGCTCCCGTCGCCCCTACCCAGACACCCGCTAACCTCGTCCTCACCTCCCGCTGCTCGACAAGGCCCCCAATGCCTCCCATATCCCCCACCATGACCACCTCCTCTGATTTAACCGAATCGAGCTCATCCCTCCATCGATTTCTGCGTCACCTCCCGACCACCTCCATCGATTCAATGGCAGTGGTCTAGATGTAGTTTTTAGCTGTGGAGTGCTTTTGGAAGTGCTGGTTTCACCAGTGCTGGGGCTGATGCCCAGGCTGGCTCTTGGGTCCGTTATGTTATCAGTGGTTTGTAGTGATGGTGGTTAAGTTGTCGTTTACTTTCCTTTCTAGACCTGTTTTAAAGCAGGCTTGTTCTGACGCTTATGGTTTCGTTACAAGTTAATGGAACCGGGGAGCGATCCCTTTAAATCTAAAAAATACCCAACCCTGGAGTAGGATGTCACCAGAGATGCATGTATGAGCTCCTGACCGCCTCCACGCCGCCCCAACATTGGCTTCCACCGCATGCCAAGTCACGACTTGCTTCCTTGTTGTGTCAAAGTTCGTCACCAAGGCCGACAATCAACGCCTCCCACGTCCATGCTTCTTTCGTGCCTCCTCTTTGTCTCCTTGCTGCTCTCCACGCCGTATTTATCATGAAGGCACCTCTGCTAGCCTTTCTTTCATGACGCAAAGCTCATGATTGTCCTCTTATACGCACGCTTGGTGCTGGCAACATCGACGTGAGCCTTCGTCCCCGACGTTTCTTGAGACTAGGCAAACCTTGTATGGCACCTCATCTACGACGGTTTGATAACATCGAATTTGGTATTGGCACCCTGCGTGACGACTGCCTCGATTGAGTCATCGCTTTCGTTTCTAACACACCCATGTGTCCCCGACTTCAGGGCTTCCCTGCACCCGCATCTTCACGTGCGACTACCTTGACATCGGCGAACCCCTCCCACGACATCAACCGCACCGCCACCCTACAACACCCAACGCTCTCGCCTAGCTTCACATCGGCACAAATGGCTACACCTAGCTTGAGCACCTCACCAGCTTCCTCTGCGGTCAAGGCGACTGCTTCACGACACTGTTTACGATGCTCTCGCTACAAGTGTGGTGGATGTCACTATGTTTCTTTCTTCCTTTAGTTTCTCTCGAGTTCGACGGCGATACTCCTACTGTCTTTGACATTATCTTTACGGGGGATGTTAGAGCATGGTATGTACGATTGTTATGAAATGATATGATTGAGATAGGATTTGTTCCTAACTTGTCTTTTATTACAAGTCGATACCTAGTACGTCTAGATATATACACTTGCCTAAGAGACTAAATACAACATTCAACACATTACATAAAATCTCATCCTCTTTTAGTAGCCAATATAGGGATCTACTTAATTATTATTTTCTACGTCGATGGCATGTGACTAGTATGAATTCTTTGGGAGCAATTCATATGAACTAGAAATATACTATAAGCATTTACTGAAATTCTTTAGTCAACAAGAGTTAAACATGGTACATTATGGTAAATCGGCCTCTGAATTGGGTAGACTTGATAAAATCATTAAGTAGGGTGTTATCTCTATTTGGGGGGAGTAAATTTTGTCAATCGAAATCCCTCTGTTTATAGGTATTAAAATCCTTGAGTTGGAGCGAGCCTGACAAAGGGGCCAGCCTTGTCGATGTGGAGATTTTTTTTTTTTTGCATATTCGATGTGTTTTTGTTTGTTTTGATAGAATCGTTAAATAGGGTATTTTCACTTTTGCCATTTTTTGGAAGAGTTTTTCTGAATTGAAACCCTGCTATACATTTATCGTAATCCTTAATCGAAACGAGCCTTCAACTCATGGAGTACTACTGTAGTATGAATTGTTTGGAGGAAGATATACAGTGGGCGCAATAATTAGGATCCTCATCCAATGACACAACTCCGTTCCGTTGCATGCGTGCGTAGCGTAGGCTTTAGTCGGCAGCCGCGGTGGCTAGTTCCATCCGCTGCACGTCAACCTTAACCATCCCATTGAGGCCCCGACACCAACAAAACCTTTCTTCCACCCGAGCGGCAGAGCAAGACGATCGGAAAATCAATCATACCCAGGCCCAGCCACCCCACACCGCCGCAAGCCACAGTTCGGGTTTCGTACCACCAACAAAGTGCCCAGCCATGGCGGATCCGGAACCCCATCGCCCAAAAGGGACGCCAACCACTCTCTTTCTACGAACTCCATCGATCCCTCTCTCTCTCTCCCTCTCCTTGGCCCCAGTCTGCTCTACTCTACTCACTCCGGTCCCAACTGCCAAATCCCCTCGTCCATCTCTCTCTAACCTCTGAGCAAGTGAGCGGATTGCAATTGAGGTCAGCTGAGCTCCTCCGAGCAAGCGCACCAACTCCTTCTAGAGGTCGACGCGGTCGGCGCCATTCAATGCCCATGCACTGACACGGCACAGATTACCGCCACATCATTTAACCCCGCTCTTCTCCCTCCACTTCCCCAAGCACAGAGGCGCGCGGGAACCGATGCGCCCATGCACATATCCACCACCGCCGGCCGCATACGTGCGGGCGTGTGATCAAGGCGGCAGCAACTTCTCTCCTCCCGCGCGAGAAGCTGACGCGTAGCGAGTGGTGTCCTAGCATAGCAGCAGCAAGCGCCGAGGATGAAGCGAGGAGGAGTAATGGCGCGAGCGCTGTGGCTGCTGGTTCTGGTTTCTTGCGCGGTGGTGGCGGCGGCGGCCGATGACGGCGATGTGCTGCTGGAGGTGAAGAGCGCGTTCGCGGAGGACCCTCAGGGCGTCTTGGAGGGCTGGTCCACGGACGGCGGCGGCGGCTCGGCGGCGTTCTGTTCCTGGGCCGGCGTGGCGTGCGACGCGGCGGGGCTCAGGGTGGCCGGCCTCAACCTCTCCGGCGCGGGGCTTGCCGGGCCGGTGCCCGCGGCGCTCGCGCGGCTCGACGCGCTCGAGGTGATCGACCTGTCGTCCAACCGCCTCACGGGCCCCGTCCCGCCGGCGCTCGGGCGGCTCGAGAGGCTCCAGCTCCTCATGCTCTACTCCAACCAGCTCGCCGGCGTCATCCCGGCGTCGTTCGGCAGGCTCGCCGCGCTCCAGGTGCTGCGCCTCGGCGACAACCCCGGCCTCTCGGGTCCCATCCCCAAATCGCTCGGGGAGCTCCGGAACCTCACCCTGATCGGCCTCGCGTCCTGCAACCTCACCGGAGGGATCCCGAGTGGCCTAGGGAGGCTCGCCGCGCTCACGACCTTGAACCTGCAGCAGAACTCCCTCTCCGGCCCGATACCGTCGGACATCAGCACCATGGCCAGCCTCGAGGTGCTCGCTCTCGCCGGCAACCAGCTCACCGGCTCCATACCGCCGGAGCTCGGGAGGCTCGCCTACCTCCAGAAGCTCAACTTGGGAAACAATTCCTTGGAGGGCGCCATACCACCGCAGCTCGGCGCGTTGGGCGAGCTTCTGTACCTCAACCTCATGAACAACCGCCTCTCCGGGCGCGTCCCGCGCGCGCTCGGCGCGCTCTCGCGCGTGCACACCATCGACCTGTCCGGCAACGCGCTCACCGGCGCGCTCCCCCCGAGCTTGGTCGCCTGCCGCAGCTCAACTTCCTCGTGCTCTCCGACAACAACTTCACCGGCCCTGTCCCGGGCGACCTGTGCGGCCGCGACGAGGCAGAGTCGTCCACTACCCTCCAGCACCTCTTGCTCTCGACCAACAACTTCACCGGGGAGATACCGGGAGGGCTGTCGCGCTGCCTCGCGCTGACGCAGCTCGACCTGGCAAACAACAGCCTCTCCGGCGTCATTCCTCCCTCTCTCGGCGTGCTCGGAACCTGACAGGCTTGCTGTTGAACAACAACAGCCTCTCCGGCGAGCTGCCGCCGGACCTCTTCAACCTCACGGAGCTCACAACCCTCGCATTGTATCACAATGAGCTCACCGGCAGCATCCCCGATGCCATCGGCAACCTCAAAAACCTCGAGGTGCTGTACGGGTACGAGAACCAGTTCGCTGGCGAGATACCGGAGACCATCGGAGAGTGCTCGAGCTTGCAGATGATCGACTTCTTTGGGAACCAGCTGAACGGGAGCATACCGGCGTCCATCGGGAATCTGTCTGAGCTGGTCTTTCTTCACCTCCGGCAGAACGAGCTGTCGGGCCTGCTCCCGCCAGAGCTCGGCGATTGCCAGCAGCTCCAGGTTCTCGACTTGGCGGACAATGCTCTGTCAGGTGAAATCCCGGCCACGTTCGGGAAGCTCCAATCACTCCAGCAGTTCATGATGTACAACAACTCTCTGTCCGGCGCCGTCCCGGACGGCATGTTCGAGTGCCGGAACATCACCAGGATCAACATCGCGCACAACCGGCTGGCCGGCAGCCTCCTTCCGCTTTGCGGCTCGGCGAGCCTGCTGTCCTTCGACGCCACCAACAACTCGTTCGAGGGCGGGATCCCGGCGCAGCTAGGGCGGTCACCGTCGCTCCAGCGCGTGCGTCTCGGGAGCAACGCCCTCTCCGGGCCGATACCGCCGTCGCTCGGCCGCGTCGCCGCACTGACACTGCTGGACGTGTCGTACAACGCACTCACCGGCGGCATCCCCGACGCGCTCTCCCGGTGCACGCAGCTCAGCCACATAGTCCTCAACCACAACCGGCTGTCGGGGTCTGTGCCGGCCTGGCTGGGCGCGCTGCCGCAGCTCGGCGAGCTGACTCTTCTGGCAATGAGTTCACCGGCACAATGCCGGTGCAGCTCACCAACTGCTCCAAGCTCCTGAAACTCTCGCTCGACGGCAACCAGATCAATGGAACAGTGCCGCCTGAAATCGGCAGGCTGCTTCCCTCAACGTTCTGAATCTCGCGCAGAATCAGCTCTCGGGTCCGATTCCGGCGGCGTGGCAAGACTGACCAACCTGTATGAACTGAATTTGTCACAGAATTACCTGTCGGGCCCGATCCCGCCTGACATCGGCAAGATGCAAGAGCTGCAGAGCCTGCTGGATTTGAGCAGCAACAATCTCGTGGCATAATCCCAGCATCACTTGGGTCTCTGTCCAAGCTGGAAGATTTGAACCTTTCTCACAATGCACTGGTGGGAGCAGTGCCGTCGCAGCTCGCGCGGATGAGCAGTTTGGTGGAGCTGGACTTGTCTAGCAATCAGCTGGAAGGGAGGCTAGGGGAAGAGTTCTCCCGTTGGCCGCAGGGCGCGTTCTCAGGCAATGCCGCGCTCTGCGGCAGCCATTTGAGAGGTTGCGGCAGCGGTGGGGGTGGCCGGTCAACGCTGCACTCCGCTTCGATCGCGCTGGTGTCCGCGGCGGTGACGCTGACCATTGTGCTCCTGGTGATCGTGCTGGTGCTGATGGCGGTGCGGCGGCGCCGACGGGGCTCCGGGAGGTGAACTGCACGGTGTTCTCGTCGAGCCTTGGCAACACGAACAGGCAGCTCCTCATCAAGGGCTCGGCGCGGCGGGAATTCCGGTGGGAGTCGATCATGGAAGCAACGGCGAACCTGAGTGACCAGTTCGCCATCGGCTCCGGTGGGTCAGGGACGGTGTACAGGGCGGAGCTGTCCACGGGTGAGACGGTGGCAGTGAAGAGGATCGTGAACATGGACAGCGACGTGCTGCTGCACGACAAGAGCTTCGCGAGGGAGATCAAGATCCTGGGCCGCGTCCGGCACCGCCACCTGGTCAAGCTCCTCGGGTTCCTCTGCCATGGCGCCGGCGGCGACCGTGGGGGCAGCATGCTCATCTACGAGTACATGGAGAACGGCAGCCTGTACGACTGGCTGCACGGCGGCAGCGGCGACGGCAAGAAGCGGGTGCTGAGCTGGGACGCGCGGCTCAAGGTCGCGGCGGGGCTGGTGCAGGGCGTGGAGTACCTCCACCACGACTGCGTGCCGCGGGTGGTGCACCGGGACATCAAGTCCAGCAATGTGCTCCTCGACGGCGACATGGAGGCGCACCTCGGCGACTTCGGCCTCGCCAAGGCCGTCGCCGAGAACTGCCAAGGCGGCAAGGACTGCACCGAGTCAGCCTCTTTCTTCGCTGGATCATACGGGTACATGGCTCCAGGTAAATTCCACCACCTGAAACGATAAACGAAGTTCAGGTATTGCAGACATACGTAGAAGTTGCTAACCGTCTACACGTCCGTGCAGAGTGTGCTTACAGCTTGAAGGCGACGGAGAAGACCGACGTGTACAGCACTGGCATCGTCCTCATGGAGCTCGTCACTGGTCTCCTGCCGACGGACAAGACCTTCGGTGGCGACATGGACATGGTGCGTTGGGTGCAGTCCCGGGTCGATGCTCCGTCTCCGGCCAGGGACCAGTGTTCGACCCTGCGCTGAAGCCTCTAGCCCGCGCGAGGAGTCGTCAATGGCGGAGGTCCTCGACGTGGCTCTCCGGTGCACCAAGCCGGCGCCAGGGGAGAGGCCGACAGCGCGTCAGATCTCTGACCTGCTGCTCCACGTCTCACTTGATTACTATCGGGCCGGCGAGCAGAAGCGCTAGGATCGCAAAGTGTCCTGGGAGCTTTACCATCTGTTTCTTGTTTCAGCTAATTTGGGTTACCATTTTTTTCATGCATGAAAGCGATAGCAAGAGTTGTGGTCTTTGAGGGTAATCAGGTATAGAATCGGCTTCAATTGGATTGTTTAGCTGTCAATTTGACTGGGTTTAAATATCGTTTGTACAAGCATCAAGAAATTTCGAAGAAATAAAAAACTGGGGAAAAGGTCTGATAGTTGAGATACTACAGTAACATTCTACAACAGATAAGCTATAACAGCACTGGGTTGCAAAATGGAAAAGACGGTACGGTGAAAGACATATGTGAGGGCTGTAGGAACAAGCAAAACTTATGTCTCATGGCCATCATTTGAACTGAACAACTATGTATCAGACACCGTAATCTACCAGCTTCAAGTACCATAAAAATGGCCTCACATACAAGTGAAGGATCAAATACTGTGTCAAACATCAGTTTATTACAGTACCGCCTTCATTTGGATTGTTTAGCTGTCAATTTGACTGGGTTTAAAGATAGTTTGTACAAGCATCTAGAAATTTCAAAGAAATTAAAAACTTGGGGCAAAAGTCTGATAGTTGAGATACTGAGGTAACATTCTTACAACAGATAAGCTCTAACAGCACTGGGTTGCAAAATGGAAGAGACAGCACGGTGAAAGACATATGTGAGGGATATGTAGGAACAAGCAAAACTTATGTTTCACATGGCCATCATTTGAATTACAACTATGCATCAGAGAAGGTAATCAATCTGATTCATGTACCATAAAAATGGCCTCGCATACTGTGTCAAGCATCAGTTTATTACAGTACGAAACACAACAGTTTTCTTACAGAAACAACAAATGGATGGTCCAGTCCATGTTCTCTGGCCAAAGCAAACTGTAAAATGCCTGGTTGCTGGCAAAGAAATTTGGATAGCTAGTCGTCGTCCTCATCTGCAGAGAAGTAGAATAAAATTTCAATGAGCACAATGATATAAAAAAGATAATTATCTATATGTAGCTATTGATTATCAGTGGGCATAAAAACCATGGTTCATTTGGAAATGCACATTTAACTTCGTTACCAGCGAGCATTTAAATAGATTCTGAAAGATATTTAGCTTGTCACTTGAATAGTTGCGCATGCAAGCAAGCATGGTAAAAACACTGTTCAACACTAAGATTACAAGAAATCAAACATGTGTCAAATAGCTCATTTCTAAAGGACTTCATACAGTCAGAGAGTTTTAAGAAGGAAACATATCTGTTCATATTGATCACCCAAGACCCTATTCGAAGCAAGATATAATGGTGTGATTGAAACCCAACTTACTAGAAAATGAATCGAGAATGTAACATGCAAATGGAAATGGAAATGTCCTACATCTCCTTTTGTACTTCTTAAAGCTATTAGTACATTGTCCATGCCTTTTACAGCCTTCTTTTCTCTTTGCTTTATTACCACAACAGCATAACCAATCTACTTAGGTGATGTCAAGAATCAATCTATTTGGACCCTTGAGCTGGTTTGTTCCGATTAACAGAAACTTGTGTTTTAGTATTAGGCCAGCTATATAGATATTAGTAATATCCAATTAAGCTAGAGTTTGTATTCAATTAGGAGTCCTTGTTTTGGGAGCCAAGTTATCTAATTGAGTTCGTATGTTAAGGATATGAGTCCATCTGTCATAAGCGGAATTACTATTTGGTGAACAGTAACCCCTAGAAGATATGTAATTGAGTTCGTACGTTAAATATGAGTCCATCTGTCATAAGCGGAATTACTATTTGGTGAACAGTAATCCCCCTAGACGATCCATATAAGGGATGTTATCCCGATTGTAAGGGGGCAAGCAAGAAATGAACTCTCTACTTTCTACCTCTACCCATCTAGCTGTTCTTCCCAGCAAATACCTACCTTATGAGAAGTTGAAACATTGCTACCCCCCCCCCCCCCCCCTAAACCTTTTTAACATATGTTTTTGTTTCCATGTAAACTCCATTTTGGAATCCAATTTTTTTCTGCTGCAATCACATACTTGGGCGTTTATCTGTGAATAAAATTTAATTGCAATTTTTTTTTTATATGCTATCCATTTCTTGGGTACACATGTCAGGTATTTGATACGAGTTACGACACTCATTTCTTGGGTACTCATTGTCCGATGCCCGGGGATGCCCGACCAGACAGAAAAGTCAAACTCAACGAATATAGACCAACCAAATATTCACAAAACCACAAGTAGACAAATTTAGAAATCTGAACTAAATAAGGTTACACTGGCTCCCTTCAACGCAACCAAATACTCGATTAGGATGGAGAAATGGACAAAGGAAGCCGAAAACTAAACCCTCACACCTGCAACGTACTAATGCCCGAGATCACAGATAGCCAGGGAGGCATGACAACTTCACGCGCTACATGCGATTAAAGACATTATTTTAAGGAACAGGATTAATTATGTCATTATGTAACAACAAACAATATAGGAATTTATTCTATTTATTCACAAGAAGTATCTTGTAAGTACTGGTGGGTATGTAAAAACATAGCAATGCAAACATGTGGGCATATACTAGTAGAAATAAAAAATAAATTTAGGTTTTAACTTTTAAGAGAAGATGCACTCTGCTCCACCTGGATAATTTGCCAAAAACCCTTACTCTCTCTAGTTCACACTATGCACTAACTTCCAGCGAAACAGTGTAGCAGGCTAGAGCTCGGGTAAAATTTGACGGCAGGGGAGATCAACATTTTCTGGAAAAGTGGAGAAATCTGGTATCCTCGTGGAAAGCTTTTAAGCTCATCGTACATCCTTCATATCATATGAAAACTTCTCAGAGTTTGGAAACACTTAAAACTCATATGCTATCCCTTTAGTCTAAACAAGGGGAAGGGGCTGAATTTTTCCATTCCACCGAACTATCAATTCTATTTTAAACGTCAATACAACTTTAAGAAAAAAAAGATCTTCATGGTCAAGGAAGCACTGACATATCAATTATGTACGCCTGTAAATCTTGTATCATTACTGTGTGCAATGCTGGTTCAATCAATAGAGCATAGCCTACCAAGATTTGTTAAGCAGATTCATGACTCACCATATTGGAGTTGGTATAGAAGATGTTACTGTGATAAACTAATAATTTTTCAAACAGCTCTCCTGGGACCAAGTGGCTCTACAGGTTTTCCTAGGAGCATAGCATATATAATCAGGATTAAAAAAAAGTCACAGGTAGTAAGCACATACTGAAGTAGCGCTGCTCGTTAGCTTGCTTTGCACGCTCAAGCATCTTGTCGAGGTCCTGCTTGAGCTTCTCATCCCACTTCACAAGTTGGTTAACAAACACTACACCGAGGCCCATTCCCAGTACATGCTCCCAGGGATCTATCCAGCAAAGGAAAAAAACACATGAGATAGAATCAAACCAGCAACTAAACTGGTACAAAGCTACATACAAAAATCAAGAACATGATAGGCAACATTAAGCTAAAATTTCGACAGTATGTGTTCACAAATCAAGTCAAATGGTAAATTTGTGGTGTCATAACTCATAAACTGTACTGCAGCCGGAAATTACATAAATTTCTACAGAAAACCCTAATATTCGGTCTCATAGAGGAGAA
The DNA here is from genome assembly GCA_947311845.1 of Poa pratensis. NCBI lineage: Eukaryota > Viridiplantae > Streptophyta > Magnoliopsida > Poales > Poaceae > Poa > Poa pratensis. Next base: position 108,377,666 of record CAMZMU010000107.1, on the reverse strand, counting down.
AACCAATGACTTAACCGGAATCTAGAGCCGACCGAACCTAAATCAAGAACCACGTCCTACAGGACATGCGCATATAGGGGACACAAGACGCCCAACTCGCCCAAGAAACCTCATGAAGGGCACCAAGCTAATACAGATCAGAAGAAATGAAGAAACGGGACGGGGGATAGATGGCAGGATGCATCGCAAAAAGACAGATCAAGAAATGGAAAGGGGGACAGGAAGGGGGCTATACGGCGCATATAGGGGAGCTTGCGGAGGGCGTTGGAGTACATCTGGGTGCCCAGCCCCAGCAGGGCACCGATGATGGTCGGCGTCGCCGGCATCTCGCTGTGGCCTGTGGCTGCGCTGGCTACTCCTCTCGGGATGGACCGGACGGCGTGGTGGGGGAGGTGCCGGAAGAAGAACCTACCTATAGGACTTGGTTGCCGAGGCAAAGAAACTGTGAGCTGAAAAGGAAGCCCATGGGCCGCCTCAATCCAGCCGGTTTCTGCACATGACATCTTTCAGCCTAAGAGGAAAAGGATATGGTCGTCTTCACATCTTGTGTAACAATATTGGTATCACGAACATGTAAAAAAATTGGTATCAAGAAGTAAATCCCTTTTTTTGCATTGGGTAGACCTCCGATTTTTATTAAGGAAACCATCAGTATAGCTAAATTGTTCAAAAGCAGTAAAAAAAAAAGTAGAAACAACCAGCATATTCGAGCTAGCCATACATAACCTCCATAACTCCATAAGCCAAGCCTGCATCAGGAGGTATCAAACAAATAGCAGACATCCCAGCCTTGCGACAAAGGTAAGCTATAGGAAGCGAAAGGACCATCTTCACAATTTCCATCATCTTCTCAACCGACGCATTATGGACAATTCCTCTAGGCATCATCCCAGCTCTTCATCGAGATAGTGACGCTACGGTTATTTCTAAGCCTCGAGTGGTTGGGTTCTTGCCGAGGATATCGTAGAGGATGCACTTTATGTATATGTGAGCACCATATGGGCCATTAAGACGAGAAACGGAGCCATTTTAGATTGGCTGCACAACAAATCAAAGCCAAGCCAAATGTGTCGCGCTGGACACGATGTGTGATAACGCCATGCAGGCGGTGCGACGAAGCGCGCCTATCCATCTAGTAGCAATTACATTGTATGGATCTAGACACCTCACGGGACCTTTCTATTGAGAAACATGGAGGAGAGATAACCATCTAACTACTGCCATGGAGGTGGTAGTGGTGGTCTAGATGACTCCGGCGATGATTTCCCCTCAGGCAGGATTTCGGAGCGGGGCTTCACATCTGTATTCACGATGGCACCGACTCTATATCTTATTTTCGCGTAATTTCTATTCCCTAGGGCTTAGGTTTTTGGGGACTATATATAGGCGGAAGAGCGTCGGGAGACACTCCTGACCATTTGTGTTTGCTATCTGATGGGAATGGACAACCCAAAGCCCCACCAACCTCTCCATCGAACATCCATCATCATGTCATAATGGAGGAAGTCCCTTCACCGCTTCAACGAGATTAGAAGAGGAAGTTGGTCGATCAAACAGAGAATTGGACAGGTCAAATCGATCAATCCCTCTGCGCATTGCACCAACATCCCCAATCCCAAATCCATAGGGGCGACCCCAATCGCAAACAAATCAAGTGCACACCCCATGCATGAACAACATCAAGCACCTGAGCGCTCCGTCCACCGTCATATCCCACCTCCTAAACCTTGCCAACTCTGCTCCACCAATCACCCAAAGCGTCTCCAACGCGAAGGTAGCATCGCGGATGTTGCATAGAAGTTGATCAATATCTCTCAGAAACTAAAATCATGAGAAATGGTGCACAGTTAAATTTTTGCTAGAATTATGTTTACGTGTAAAGATTTGCAAAATATTCTTATTTGTGTAATTACTATAGAATTCATTTGTGCGAAACGCATCTTGGGATCAGTCTAAGATTTCTGAATTTTGATGTGGTACTAGTAGATGAGAGTAGGGTGGGCGTCAATAGGAAACTAGAGATTTGGAGGCAAACTTTGGAATCCAAGGCTTTTATACTTCGTAGGACAAAGTCCGAGTATTTGTGGTGCGATTTTAGTAGTGATAGATGCGAGGACCGAGAGGTTACTCTAGGAGGGCAATTAGTGCCCAAGAAGGGGACCTTCCAATACTTGGAATCAATGTTGCACAGTAATGGTGGCATCGTGAGGATGTTAGCCTCACGATCAAGGCACGGTGGATGAAGTGGCGCAAGCATCGGGTGTCCTATGCCAGTGGCGGACCTTGGACGAAAAATTAGGAGGGGCGAAGACACTAATTAACCACTTAACTGCTATTACTATAGCTAATTACCATTAATTTGGTCTTAACATCTGTACTAATTGAAAGAATTGATCAAATGTTGAGGGGGCATTGCCCAGGTTCGCCTCTATGAAGGTATGCCACTGTCCTATGTGACAAGAAGGTCCCACAGAAGCTACAAGGTAAGTTTTATAGGACGGCAGTTAGACCTGCCATGATTTATGGAGCAAATGCTGGCCCACTAAAAGGCAACACATCAACAAATGAGTGTCGTGGAGATGCGTATGCTTAGATGGATGTGTGGGTACACAAGGAAGGACCGAATCAGGAACAAGGTGATACGTGAGAGGGTAGGAGTGGCGCTGCTTGAAGAGAAGCTAGTTCAACACAGGTTAAGGTGGTTTAGACATGTTCAACGGAGGCCACTAGAAGCACCGGTTAATAGTGGAATTCTAAGGGGTATAGATAATACAAAGAGGGGTAGAGAGTGACCAAAGTTGGCATGGGAGGAGGAAGTTAAACGGGATTTGAAGGACTAGAACGTATCTAGATATTTGGCTTTTGGTAGGGCTGCATGGAAATCAGCAATCCATGTGTCCGAACCTTGATTTACTCTTTTATCTTTTATCCTTTGTCTTTTTTTTTTCTTACTTTTTCACAGTTTTCTATGTGGGTTTCATATCTAGCCTACCCAACTTACTTGGGACAAAAGGCTTAGTAGTAGTTGTTGTTGTTAGTCACAAAAATATGGATAAATGGGTTACACAAATGGTATCACAGAGTCACGGATACAATACTAGTTGGATAAGATGGATTGTAACAATCAACCACAATGCCATACACGGCATGCGGGTCTTAATTAGTCTCTTCTTTTAGCATATTTCACTCTTTACGAACACTAAAACAACTCTTGAACTTTTTCCCAGGAGGTGTAGTGCATCATGTGGTAGGGATATTTGCTCTACTTTAATTAACCAGGACGGTAACAAAACATGACACAATCGGAAAATAGTATATCTCCAACCACACCCTTATTCTAAATTAATACTATATATAGACATGTGTATTAATGGATGCAAAGGACGGGGTATACCACAGCCACTGTAATAATATTGACTATTTATATCCGAGTAATGAATTAGTTTACACCACGTTTTTTCTAGCTACACAAAAATGCAGGATTTTCTACGCTTCTCTTTTTTCGCCTGCTAATAGGAGAAATGCTTAGATAGGATAATTCGTATTTGCAGTTCATTATATGCAGATCGTTATGTGTTGCGATGATTGAACTGGGTGGGGTGCAGGGACTAGCAAGCGAGAGCGATGTATGGAATTTAGAAATGCAGGTAGCAATTGTTGATGTTACTCAACCAACAATTCGTAGTAACTTTTAGAGTTAACGTCTGTGGGTCATCTTCGAACATTCGATGAAATTTCCATTTCGGAGCCGGTAAAACTGAATCACGGCTTTCTGACAGCGCCGTTGGTTTAGTCACCAAGCGGTTTACTATATTTGGACACAATCTGACTAGTCTCCTATGTTCTTTACACGTATGTTAACTTGTGAATTAGTTAGTTCCAGGTAGCTAATCATTAGGCAGTGAGGGGGCTGAATAATGACGATTTGTGGTTGGGGATCAGACCACTGGTGCAGCAAAATCCCTATGACGAGAAGGAAAATGAAGAGATCTGATTGAACGCAGAAACTATAACACTCAGTTTGGCGTTGTCAAACTGTACCAAATTTGTTTTATAAGTTATGTTGTAAGAAGTAGCAAGAAAAACATCATTAGCCAAGCAACATACAGATACAGTCAAGAAAAGTTTTTTTAAGGGATACAGTCAAGAAAGGTATGAACACTTGATACGATCTCAATATAAGCATGGAAAACTTAGCCATCGTTCATAATAAGACTCCAATGTGAAAAACATTCGGTAGATTGACTAAAGGGGCCCACCAGTCCTCTTATAAATATGTTGTGTAATTTTCACTTTTCAGTGTTCAAGACGTTTCTTCATGACAGGGAGCGTCCACTTTTATATATGCTCACAGGCAAAAGAGTAAATTGCAAAATGATATTGTAATTTACTGTAGACCCTGTAATAAAAAACACAGTATAATGAGACGAAAATATATACATATAGCTTCGGTTCAAAATGACAAAATCCATACATAACACGGAAAGCAAGGCATATATCTATTTTTGCACGGCCCATAAATGCTCATATTGTGTTTTAACAAAGACTCGTGTGTATACATTTCGCCCCTCATACACATGTCACATGTTCAGTATTCCTCCTGTTTTTTTTTTTTTTTTGAACAGGATCCGACGCATATATTAGGAAGCTCAGTTCAGAAGTAATCAGAAATTACAACTCAACCCAGAAAATTGCACTAAACACCCCAAGCCACCAGAAGAACTCACGGACGGATCCACCCCAGCACCCCAAACACCTAACCTCCGCCGGAGCCGCCGTACCTCCATTCCCGGGAAGACAACGCGACGAACACCTAGCTCGATGAACACACACAGCCATGGCGCTTTCTTCCACAAACCACCCAGCTTCCCGCCGTCTCCGCATCGGCCAAATGAACACGTAAATGTAGGCCATGGTTCATGCTAGCTTGCAACGAGAAAGGACAATGTCTGATGACGACGACGAGAGCAAGATTGGCCAAAAGATTTCCTTTGCAGTGGCAGCTTGAGGCACAAGACTGCGGGCAGCACTGCTCTTTTCCTTTTGTCTGATTAGCTAGGCTTCGAGAAAGGAAGATAGGTCTGCAGGTGAAGGAGCTTTCGTGTCCACTGCCGGAGGTTTATTTCGTGTGCAGTGCTGCATCCTAAAAAGAAAAGAAAAAACCTGAAGAGAAAGAGATGTGGCAAGAAAAGCAATAGTGTTTTCGTGGGTTTATTAGAAAGTTAAACCTGACTCGATATCTCTTGGATCCCAGCAATCTTGCACGAGCATTACACGATATTTAGGCCGCACAAATATAGGCTACATACATCTGAGAGAACATGTATATCACGTGGTTTTTTCTTCGCAAAGCAGTCTGCATGCTAACTCAATTTCTCATCTATTGGGTCAATTCTTCTCGGATACAGCTAATTATCTTTTGGATGGTTTGGAATTATTGGATCACAACTCATAAGCTTTTTTATTGGTGTACAATGGGTTTGGTAAAAATAACTTACAGGGTAATTGTACGAGCAAGAGCATGTACAACGCTGGCTCTTAGACGTGCGCTAGGCAAGAAAATCCGAAAATCTCAGAAGTTACGCCAAATTCCCTGTCGAATCTGGGATCGAGCCTTGCGTCGATGCATGTTGTTGGCGCCGGATGTTGATACTTTTTTTCTCCGATAGAAACAGATTGATCAGTGAAGGACAGGTCTGGCGCAGTGGTGAAGTACTCCCCACTTGTGCCAAGAGGTCCTGGTTTCGACTCAGCCTCTCTGCATTGCACTTTGCAGGGTAAGGCTTGACTCGTATAATCCTTCCGCAGACCCCACCTGGTGTGGGAGCTTCTAGCACTGTGTCTGTCCTTTTTTTTACAAACAGATTGATCAGCGATTTGTAGTCGGGTGGTGAACCAAATTAGCGCTAAGCGTTGGGGTGTCCGACACGTAGCTAATAATTAGACTTTATAGTTTTAAATTATTTGCACTTAAGCATCTGTATAAGCGAATTGCGATGTATGGCCTAAGAGGGGATGATCCTTTGATCTCGTACTGGAAACTGGCAGAGGCTCGCGGGATGCATATGGTGGTGCATACCACCCTCTATGCGACAACAACTAGAAGCAAGGTGGGGGGCCTAAACCTGCTTCCGTTTTCTCCGGTTGCGTGTGAGGGCCTCATTCTCTCATTGTTGTGATCCGGCTAGCAAATAGGTTGCCAGCCAATATGGAGGTTGCTGGAAGTGATGGTTTCAATAACAAATATGTAGCCACTCCAGTGTAAACCCAAGATCTTAGATTTGGCAATGTTGGCACACACATGCGGTGTGCCATTGCTGAAGCTGGTGCTTTGAAGCTAGGATTTGGGAATTAAAATTCCGAGATTGGCCTATGGTTAGAATCTTCCATTGGCATTATGTATCAAAACTTAATCATGGCTGATAATTCTTAATCATAGAAATCCTAAAAAGATCATCTACATTTTCAAAAAAAAATCCTAAAAAGATCATGTATGTATCAAAACTTAATCATAGCTGATAATTCTTCATAATTGTACATAAACAACTCTAAAAATGGTAGATCTTCTAAACCGTGTCTAATTAGATCGCTGCTGCTGAATCTTAATAATGAACCCATGGGGGAGCTAAGGCAAAGAGTCTGACTCATCTCGGTCACACTTGCACTAGTAGGAAAAGGCCTACTAGTGGCGAACCAAATTCAGCTACCGCTGGCGAACGGCCGTGCGCCAGCGCTGCCCCGCCAGTGGTAATAGTTACCGCTGGCGAACGCGTTCGCCAGCGGTAAGGAAACTTACCGCTGGCGCACCAGCTCGTTCGACAGCGGTAGCACGGGAAGTTCGCCAGCGGTTGTATTTTCTGTACTCCTGCCGTTTGCCAGCGGTAAGTCCATGGTTCGCCAGCGGTAGTTTTTTCTGGAATTAATTGTTTCCTGTATATTTCGTATTTTAGCTGTATAAACAGTAACAGCAGTGGTATATTCAGGTATATTTAAAAAAAGTACAGATACACAATTTCAGAAATATAAATAGACAAGTTACCAAATTGGTGGTTCATCACATGCATTACAAACCGAAATAGACAAGTGATGACCAAAAGTTTTCATACACATGCACGAATACATCTCGATGGAGTCGTGCGATTAGGTCGCAAGTTTTCGAAATAAAAGTAGTCATCAATCTAAACTAACAGTAGCATATTACAAGGGAATCGCAAAGACGATGAGCAAGAAGGGAATGTGTTGTTCGTAGCTAGCTTCCGCCTCCGCTTTAATCTTCTAGTCCTTGTAGTTGTCCTCGAACCACTTCTTCATCTCTCTGTACACACAAGACAAAGAAAAAAAGCATTACGCAAAGAAAAGCAAGAATTGATGCACACAAATCAAAAAATAGTCAAATAATAGATTAATGCATGCCTCATACGTAGACTATTGGACACACACACAAGCAACTCTGATAACTCTGTTGAGCCAAGTAGGATGCACACAGCTTATAATTGTGCATATCACAAGGCTCAACAGACCATCAAGGTATCACGTAGTGAGCCACAACATTTTAATCATCGGCATTTAGAAAACACATATTACAGAGACGGAGCCTCATACTTAAAAGTGACACACACATATTTCATAGATGGAGCAAGCGAGCCAAGTAGGATGCACAAATATGTGTACTCGTGCATATCACAAGGCTCGCTAGCACCATCCCTGGATCACACGGTGTCACAACATTTTAATCATCGGCATTCTCAAAGAAAGACCAAAGCAAACGGAAACGAATTTGGGTGCACAAAGATGTAATTAGACACAAATAAAGTACGGCCAACTCAAAAGCATGCCTCATATATATTTGGATTGGACACACATATTTCAGAGACGGGGCTAGTGAGCCAAGTAGGATGCACAAGACTCACTAGCCCCGCCTCCAGATCACACGGTGTCACAATATTTTAATCATCGGTATTGTAAGAAGGAAGACAAAACAAGATTCAAAAAGATTTATGCCTCATACTTAGAATATTGGAAACACAAGCAACCCAGACAGCTTTGTTGAACCAAGTAGGATGCACACAGCTTATATTTGTACATATCACAAGGTTCAACAAACTGTCAGGGTATCACGTAGTGCGCCATATCATTTTAATCATCGGTATTCTAAAAATGAAGTAGGGTCAACTCAAAACATCATCTGAAATAATGAACAGTAACATAATTAACTAGACAAAACATCGTCGATCACTGATTCTTGCTCACCTTCTTCTACATCATGGGCGGGAATGGCCTGTCATCGCAAGATGTAACCACCCGGCGGGAGGTAAGACGTCACAGCAGATGATTCGCGCGATCGTCTCCTGGATGCGACGAAACTGTTCTCTGATTTCATCATCAGTGGCATCTGCTATGATCTTGCACCATTTGTTGAGATCAGACGAAAATTGTTCTCGTTGTTGATCCTTTAAGAACTCTCGCAAGTGAAGGATGAGAAACCATGCCTCCATCCTATTGCCTGGATCCTGCTTAATGCAGGGGAAGTACAGTCTGTGGGAGAATACAAACTTTCTTTTATGTTTCCTTGTAGTTATCATCGGGCCGCCCCTTAAGATGTAGGCGTTGAGAGCATCATTCAAAACCGCCATGATGCCGGTGTAGTCCTTATTGTCCTCCCCAAAACGATACCCGCTGTCGAGATACACGGCAGTCGACTTTTGCAGGTCCAGAACAATGAGGGTGCTGTGTCGGTTACTGCGCAAAACAGTTCAAAGAGACCATCATACTCAAAATCACCATTGTAGATGCGAATTTAACGATGGAAATCTACGAAAGCATGTTATATATGACGGCTAGGAATGACATACTCGGGAAAGTAAGGCATGAGAAAGTTGCGCTTGGGAATATTCGCCACGAAGGTGTCTTCAAGGTATTGTGTCGCGTCTACCTTACCACTAGAGTCATTCACGAACATTTCTTGCATGTATTAGGGGTCAACTATCACGATGTCCGGGGTTTCGTCTTGTTGGATCTTGTACGCCATACTGAGCGCAACCAGGCGGACCATGGATGGGTGGAGCGGTTGCATATGGTACATTCTGAAGATGTCATCAAATCTCATGAAGAGCAGGTCTACGTGTTTTTCTTCACCGACAAAGCCCAAGCCATCTGGTACCTTTTGAAAGTGCATGGTGTCCCCATGTATGGTTTTGGTAATTAATAACAATCCTTATGGACTAATGTTTGTGTTGAGTTATTCTTGTAGGTTTGTCCATTGGCATCGCTTGAACTCCATGTGTTGGATTCAAGGTTGTATGCCATCAAGATCATTGATTATAATGGACATATTTGATATGATCAAGAAGATGAAAAGATACAAGGTTGATCAAGACTAAGTGCAAAGAATAGATTCAAGTTGATCAACACACAAAGCTAAATGATATACCATGTGGGATCATGTGATCCAATGGTATGGTAAGAATTTGTCCATATAGCTTTGTGAACTAACCCATTATGTGTATGTAGCATTCCTTTGTTGGGGTTAGGTATCTCTCCATGGGCTTGCATCAAAAGGAAGATTTCTTATAGCTCATGGAGGATGACGTCAAGTGGTGATCGTCATCAAGATTGAGGTGTGTAAGTTCAAGATGGGCATCTAGAAAATTTCATGCTTGCATGAAGCTTGCAACCCATTTGGAGATAATGGTCAAGTGAAGATGTTCCTAAGAGAGGCACTCCCATCTTGGTGTATGGGGGAGCGATATGTGAGTCTTAACCAAGCAAAGCGCAATCAAAAAAGGTGGTCCACTTGAAGAGATCAAGATCGTCATCATCTAGCTCAAGTGGAATGCGCAAGGCAAATGTATGATCTTGATAGGGTTTCTATTTTACCGGTCTCATGGTGTTAGTGGGAGACCAGGTTATAGGATAGTTGCCGTACTATCAAGAGGAGCTCTCAAGTGAGTAACTTGATCGCATCTTTGTGGAGAGCTCAAACCTTTGTATACTTGGCATATCATCTTTCTTGGCTCTTACTTGGTTTTTCTCCTTGTTGGGTTTTGGTGCTTGTTGTGATCTTCATGACAAGCCCAAGTTCTCTGAAAACGGATTTCGTATGGAAAACTTGTTGCGTTTTCGGGTTGGAAATATTATCAGTTTATCCTTGAGGAAAGTTCCACACCTCCATGTGTGTCAACTTAACTCTATTTATGGTTCTTAATATTTCCGACAAAATTGGTTTCACCTCATTTGGTTTTCGTACGTAAAAGTTATTGGGTTTGCAGTTTTCGGTCTGGTGGTTGTCGGATAATCCGGTCCAGTTGACTCGGAATATCCAGCCCCCAAGGTTGCTTGTTTTCGGCTAAGGACTTAAAGAAACCTGTGTTGTGGCTCTCCGTTGGTTGTCGGATAATCCGGTCCAGAGTTGACTCGGAATATCCGACTCTCAAGGTTTCTCTCGAAATCGGCTAAGGACTTCAAGCAACCAGTTTTGTGGCCCTCTGGAGGTTGTCAGAATATCCGATACAGGTTGACTCAGATTATCCGATCCTGACTTGTGTCGGAATATCCGACTCCCTTGTCTGCAACGACTACATTTCAGGGAGGAATATAAAAACCCCTCCACCTACCTCCAGCCAGCCAGCTTTGCCCAGCACGTTTTTCTCTCTCTCCCCCACCATTGTTGACCTTGGAAAGCTTGCCCCTCTCTCAATTCCTCACATGATTCTTGCATATCTTTGAGGGAAAAGAGAGAGGAGAACTAGATCTACATTTCCACCAATCCATCTCTCCTCTAAGTGAGGGGAACCCTTTCGATCTAGTTCTTAAAGTTTCATTTGTTGAGTTCTTCTTTGTTCTTCCTCTCTTCTCCCCCCATAAACATTAGTTGCTTTTGGTGGGATTTGAGAGTGAAGATTTGAGCACTTGTGCCTCTTGCCTTTGCTTTTGTGCATCGGTTTTCTCTCTCCACGAGGATTCGTGAAAGTGAAAGTTCATGAGTTTGTTACTCTTGGGTCGTTGGACCCTAGACGGTGATTGAGACCTTTTGTGGTCACTTGGGAGCTCCCAATCCTTTTGTGGGTTGTGCCTCAAGATTGTTGTAAGGGACTCGATTTTCGCCCAAAAGGAAATCAATAGTGGAAGGTGAACCGAGCTTTTGTGCGAGGTTCATCGGAGAATAGGGTGAGGCCATTTATGGCGTCTTGAGTTTGAAACTCACACCCCTCCAACGAGACGTACTCCCCTCAAAAGGGGAACTCGGGAATACATCATCGTCTCCGCGTGCCCCGGTTATTCTATACCCGAGCTCTTTACTTATGCAATTTACATTGTGATAGCCTTCGTGCTTGAAGTCTTTATCTTGCTATCACCTTGTTATTTGTCTTGCTTAGCATAAGTTGTTGGTGCACATAGGTGAACCTAGTATATTTAGGTTGTGTGCTTGTTAAATTAAAACACCTAGTTTTATTCTGCATTTATCAAGCCTAAACCGGAAAAGTTTTAAATCGCCTATTCACCCCCCCCCCCCCCTCTAGGCGACATCCTTGTCCTTTCACCTTTGCAATAAAAAGCGGGTATGATGGATCTTTCTCCTTAAGAAGATCCTTCTCCAAATAAGAACAAGATCATGGAGGTCCTTCCTATCCTTAGTCAATGTTTTGACGCACTTCGGCGGCAGGATCGGTTTACCCAACTCATGCGTCCCATGCCAACCGCGGATGGGTATCATGTCCACAAACCGGCGCTGCAGTGGCTGGCTGTTGGAGTCGTCAAAGTTACGTTTCTTATTTCTTTTACGGAACTTTTCTTAGGCTTATTCACCAGTGCATCTTCTGGCGTATCATGGTGGGTATATCTGTGTCATCTCCGTCATTGTAAGGATCAACGGTCTCCAACGGGCAGAGACGGATGGGATGCTACCAAAATTAGGGTTGGCGGACGGAATGTCCACAATAGGCGCCATATTGATGATCGAGACGCCATAGCCGAAGCTGATCATGGGGCGAGGCCCTTAATGGCCTCCCTTCATCCAAGTCTCGACGGACTCAGAGATGGTAGGAAAGAGGGAGTTGAACGACTTTGTCAGTGTGTCTTCGATGGACGCCTCCATCGAAAGATATTGATTTTCCTCGATCGGATCCAGGCCTCCTATCCGAGAACCCCCGGCCTCGTTGATGTTAGCCATATTCGCACTAACGAGGAAAGTCGAAGTTAGTACAACGAATATAAGGAAAAAATTCACTTAATTAAGTACTAAGATACCCCATGAGTCCAAATTTGCCGGAATGTCGATAAACTTCCGTCCCGGCAAATTCGGGCACTTAAATATGTCATATTTTTAGCAAAGTCATGCCAAAATTCACGAAAAATTTCGGCATGACCTTTGCTGAAAATGTAACATATGGAGTACCCGAATTTGCCGAAACGGAAGTTAATCAACATTCTGGCAATCTCAAGGGCCTCATGGGTGTACCTGCAAACATTTCACAAATCTTCAAACCCGGCCGGCATCTCCGGCCGGCAACATACACAAACATGCCTGGTGCATCTCTCGGCCGGCAACATACACAGACATTTCACAAATCTTCCAACCCCGGTCGGAGAGGCATTTGCACAAATCTTCCAACATACACAAACATCTCATCGGCTAGGAATTTGCACAAGCACCTTTAGTTGCTATGAGGGAGAGGATGGGTAGGGGTCATACCTTTGGTGCCGGTGGCGGAGGAGGATGACGGTGGAGGCGAAGAGGGTACGTGAGCGCTTGGGGCGGCAAGCGCAGGGGGCGGCGGGGGGGGGGGGCGCTCGGGGCGGTGGCGGGCACGCTCGGGGCGGCTGGCGACGGCGTGGTCACGGACAGCGGGGGTGGGCGGCGGCGGCATTTTGAATCAGTTTGATCGAGAGGGAGAGAGAGGGAGCGCGCGTGGCGGCGGACGCTCGGGGCGGTGCGGACGTGCGCGAGGATGGGGTAGGTGGCAACGGCGGGCGCAGACGGCGGCGGTTTCGAACTGTGGAGAGGAGAGAGGCGCGCGGGGTGTGTGTGGCCGAAATGTGAGAGAGGAGAGAGAGCGACAGCGCGGGCCCATGCGTAAGTGCCTCCTAGGGCACATTACCGCTGGCGAACCCGCCTATTCTGTTCGCCAGCGGTATTTTTTTTTCTTTTTTCTAATTTCCTTTTTTCTTTTCAAATATATTTGCAAATACTTGTGTGCATTTGAAAACACATTTCGAACAATGTGTGCATTTCAAAAAAAATCAAAAACTTGTGCGCATTTCAAAAAAGAGTGTACATATGACTTAATAAAAACACTACTGTCCAAGTCTCAAGAATATACATATTATGCAAAAGAGGTACATATAAGTGTGTAGTTATACAAAACAGAGAGAGTACACATAGTTTCTTCACACATATCGCACGTTTTTCTCAGCGTTTAGCCCCACATCGTGACTTCTTCTTTTGAATGGAAGACCTTGCCTAGGTAGCGTGGTTGTGTTTCTTCTTAGGGTGTATGTTGCCTTATCATCATCATCTTCATCATCATCAATATTTGGGTCGCCGAACTGTCGAACTCGTCCTCGTTGGCGACCCCATCCATTCCGATGATATTTCTTTTCCCTCTCCTAACGACAACACGGCTAGGCTTTGATGGGTCCGTTATGAAGAAGCATTGGGACACATGCTTAGCCAATACCCATGGATCATTTTGCGTGGTGACGTTCGCGCTTGATGAAGTGCCGGCTTTGGGTATAACCATTGTGGTGAAGTATTGTCTTCTTTTTTGACGGTCGATATCCTAGCCCATCTGACCCGGAACATCGGCACCTTCTCTCCAGAGTAGTTAAGCTCCCAGATCTCCTCGATCCTTCCATAGTATCTTAACTTTTTATCACCGGTGTAGGATTCCATCGTTACCCCTGAGTTTTGGTAATCAGAAGTTTTGTCATTTTCCTCCATGTAATAAGTGAACCCGTTGATATCATATGTTTCAAACGTCGTGAGGTTGGGGGCGGGGCCACGTGACAAGGCGTATAAGAGTTTACCGTTTGCACAAGCCGTTGGCGGAGCGACAAGCTCATCTTTGAACCAATGCAAGAAAGAGGAGTTGTGCTCTCTAATTATTTCTCCTTCAGTCCTCCGCCTGCCCTGGTCAGTGTACTTCTTCTTAATCTCGCTCTTGTGCTTTTTCACCCAAGTATCGACCAGTTCAAGGTGTTGGAGAGCTACTAAGTTTGCCCTGTTAAAGTCGGCGCGTCGCAAAGCGTAGTCCACATGCAAATCCTTCCGGCCATTTTTGTGAACTTCTCCATCGAGCTTGCCAAGGTGCTTGTTTCCGGGCAAACCAACAGGGTCCTCCACGTCCAGAAAATTCGTGCAGAAAGAGATGCACTCTTCGGTGAGAAAGCCCTGAACGATGCTTCCATCCGGATGGGCTCTGTTACGAACGAATCCTGTGATGACCCCATTCATCCTTTCAAACGACATCATGTTGTGCTGGAACAACGGCCCGAGATGGATGATATCATCCACGATATGGACCAACATATGCGCACAGATGTCAAAGAATGCGGGCGGGAAGTACATCTCAAGCTCGCATAGTATCACGACGATCTCTTCCTGCAGCCTTGAGAGACACTTCCCGGTGATCGACTTTTGAGAGATCACGTTGAAGAAGTTACACAGGCCAAAAAGGGTATCACAGACGTGCTTGTCCATTATCCCTTGGATCGCAACTGGAAGTATCTGCGTCATCATCACGTGACAGTCATGAGACTTCATCCCGCTAAACTTTTGTTTTTGCGGGTCCAGAAATCTGCTGATTAGTCCCGAGTAACCTAAAGACACTTTGACTCCTAGAAGACACTTGATCAATTGTTCGATCTCCTTCGGACTTAGAGTGAAGCAGGAGGGAGGCAGTAATAGTCATTCCTCTTAACCCTTTTGCCCTTGCAATCGTCCGTCCGACTGATCGTCACGATCTGGGCGTCCCCCGTGAAGGTCTTTCCTAATACCCAGATGTATCAGGTCACTTCTTGCTTTCGGCCCATCTTTGGTCCTATCAGCCATGTTGAGCAGAGTGCCAAACAAACTCTCGAACACGTTCTTCGTGATATGCATTAGATCAAGGCAGTGAGGCGTAGCGTGAAAGCGCCAGTATGGCAAGTCCCAAAACACAGACCTCGTCTTCCATACATCCAGGAGCAGTTTTGGCGCCTTTTGCTTCTTTCCCGGCTTAGGGCACTCTTTTCAATTATTCAGCAACTCGTATATTTCTTCACCGCACCTCTTACGTGGAGGTTCCCGGAGCTTATCTTTACCGTTGAAAAGTTCTCCACGCCTTCTCCATGGGTCTTTATTTCTTAGCCACCTTCGATGGCCTATGTAGACGGTTTTCGAAGACCCAGGATCTCTCTGAAGCTGGTAAAACGTTGGGTCATCCATGCACCTCACGCATCCGCTATGTCCGTGGCACACCTGACCTGAGACGACTCCATAGCCGGGCAAGTCGTGCACCGTACACAGCAAGGCGGCTCGCACATTGAAATATTCTTCTGCGTATGCTCCCATGTGTGGACCCCTTCCTCGGCCCATAACGTGTCTAGCTCATCTTTCAGTAGCTTCAAATACAGATTGATGTCGGAGCCCGGTTGTTTCGGCCCTTGAATGAACATGCTCATGTTTATGTACTTCCTCTTCATGCACAGCCAGGGGGGAGGTTTATATCCATACAAACACGGGCCAGGTGCTATGTGTGCTGCTCTGGTTACCAAATGGATTTAGCCCGTCGGTGCTCGCACCCAACCTGATGTTCCTTGACTCTGCCCGAAGGTTTCATATTCATCGTCTAATGCCTTCCACTGGCTTGCATCTGAAGGGTGTGTCAGATTTACCTTTTCATTCCGATTTGGATCTTTCAGGATTTTCTCCTTTCTTTCCGCGTGCCAGCGCATGAGCTTTGCTTCCTTGCGGTTCGTGAAATAATGCTGCAGACGGGTAATTAGCGGAAATTACCACACAACTTTTCGAGGAGCTTTCTTCCCTGTCTTGTATCGAGCAGCGTTGCACACTGGACACGTGGTCCTGGCCGCGTCCTCTTTCCGACAAATGTAGCAGTTGTTGATGCACACATGATATTTCTCGTGCGGTAAATCAAAGGGGCACACGACTTTCTTGGCCTCGTGACAATTTTTAGGACACGTGTTGCCCTCCGGAAGGATACTGTGCAAATACTGTAGATTTGCGTCAACACTTACGTCGCTCCATTTGTGTCTTGACTTCATCTGCAAAACATCGAGCGCTACTTTCAAGCGGGACTCTTCGCAGCCTGGATACAACAGAGTACTCGAGTCTATCTCAAGTTGCGCCAGCTTAGATTGCTCTTTAGAAGTCGCCTTCTTCAGAAGCAGTTCTTTGAGATGAGGGTCCCGCACAGCTGAAGTTAGCGGTGTCCGCGTGTCGTCCTCGTCTTCTGTTACGTGTTGTTCACCGTCTTCTCCAGCATCATGTGCGGGATCAGGCTCTTTGTCTTCTCCAGCATCATGTGTGGGATCAGGCTCTTCGTCTTCTTGCTCCTCGTTGTTATTGTCCTCTTGCCGATTATTTTCTCCCGCCGCCTCATGGACATCATCATCTTCGTCATCTTCATCATCACTTATCCACTGAGTGTGCCCATCCATGAAACCACTCCTGAGTAGGTGCGCCAGCAAATCTCCGGTAAAGGGGCTGAGCAAGCCCCTAGTTTGCATCTTCGACACGGACATCGTATCCATTTGCGCTTATTTTGCAACATGTCTTCCGTCGCGTGTCTCAAGTATCTATTCACGACACGTTCACTCATAATGACCATTGTCGCCTGCACGGTACGTGTAGAACCTAGACAATTATTAGAACCATTTATATACATATATCGTGTTTCACGAAAAAATTCGGCATGACTTCCTACATATACGACCTAAAGGGAGTGCCAAAATTTGCCGAAACGGAAATGAATCAACATTTCGGCAAAACATTGGCAACTCATTTTCATGTCAAATTTCAATTCACACATCCACAACACAATTTCACATGCACATAAATATTTCATTTCATCGCCTCGCATGCACGCGCGCAAATCCGCTCAAATTTCACAAAAATCATTTTTATATATTGTTTATCTCCACACCTTAAATAGATGAGGACATGAGATCGAGAGGCGAGTCGACCGAAGAGTGTTGTGGGATTCTTGTAGGATCTTGGAGCTAATTTGGATCTTGTTGGAGAGAGTGCGAGGAGAGGGATGTGTAGATGATCTAGATCTAGATCTAGCTAGTGTGAGGAGAAATCTTTTGGTTGGATAGGATGTAGGGAGGGAGATAGAGCTAAATCTATCAACTAAACTAATTTTAGTTGGTTGTAAAGAGTGTAAGAGATGGGGGAAATGGGCAAAAAATGGAGGAGCTTGAGCTAGACAGAAGGGGGAGAGTGAGGTGCAATAAGTGAGGTAGGTGGGTGGCTGGTCCGGTTGGACGACTCACAGGTTACCGCTGGCGAACGTCGCCATGCTTCGCCAGCGGTAGTAGCGCTACCGCTGGCGCACCATCGGGTCGGCTTGCCAGCGGTAACTTAGGGCTGCGGCGCTACCTACGCCTGGCACAGTGGTTTGCGTGCTCGCCAGCGGTACTACCGCTGGCGCACTTGCCATCGAGCTTCGCCAGTGGTATGTCTAGGTGGCGGCGCTAACTACTGCCGCATGGTTGCTGTTACCACTGGCGACCCGCTTTTGGTATGCGCCAGCGGTAAACCAACTACCGCTGGCGAGCGCCATCGTTCGATTCGCCAGCGGTAATAGCACTGGCGCACGTCCTGGTTTGTTCGCCAGCGGTAGCGTGGTGGCTATAAGCCTTTTCCTACTAGTGTTGTACTATCAGATGTGTTGACCTCGAATATGATATATGTGTAGCTTTGTTGAATAATAAAATATTCTTGAAGTTCTCTAGTCATAGAATATGTGTAAGTGTAAAGACATGGTGAGATGCAAAAGAAAAGAGAGTTTACAATTTAGTAAACAAAACTTCCTGTGATATGCTTTCAATCAAGCTACATGCACCTCCCTTTGAAAAGCTTTGAAAACCTCATGGGTGAAGTACAAACTGGCATGCTTCTCGACCCCCCAGCATGTAATCAATGGAGGGGTAGAATTGATACATTCGTGATCAGACTTGAGTAGACGTTGTTCTTCTAAGGCTGTACCAGTCCTAATCCAAAACTCCACCAAAGCATGTTTGTAACCAATAAAGTGGTTAAAAAACGAGTTAGCACTCTCAGACCTTGAAGTTGTTCTGAGAATCTCACCCAAGAACACACCTCTGAAGTAAGCTGGTATCCATGATTCATGAAGTTCATGTCTCCTAGCAAACCATGTGTTGTCCTGGAGACCAAATTCAGAAATCTTGGCAGACCATTTTTCCTCAAATTCAACAGGTTTTTCAGAGCCCCATACACATGAGTTAATAGTATTGTATAAATGTTCATCGTCTCGCAGTGGAGGGCCAACCTTCTCCGGAAGCTTTCTCATTATGGGCCACATGCATAACCTATGGATAGTGTTAAGCATAACTTCTTCAAGTGCAATACTCATGCTCTCGTCTTCATCAGTTATTATAAGCCTGGGTGCTCTCCCATCCATTGCTTTCAAGAATGTTTCAAACGCCCATTTATATGAACCTATATTCTCATTAACAATCTAGGCGGCACCGCGACACCATAAAAAACAGACCCCATGTGGTGGTTTATTCCTGTGAATGGGCAAAAAAAAAATCATGTTGTACTGGTTGGTGCTATATGTAGAGTCAAAAGACACCATTTCTCCAAACAAAACATGATTCTTTCTACAAAAAGCATCTACCCAAAACACATGTGTCAAGCCGCAAGAACATACCCAAAAAAGATATCAACAAGAACATACCCAAAAAGATATCATCAAGAACATACAAAAAGAATCCTGGGTTGATTTGCTATCTTTTCTGAGGTTGTCGATGAACATTTGAGCATATGTATATTGTAGGTATACTTCTCATGTCACGATGATAATTCTGCATGTCTCTCTTTGTGCACCCCACAAACTCGAATCCACCATCACCAACACGCAACAATTGAAAGGCCCCAGATGTGCCAATGCTAGTTGCATGGCATGTGAATAGTGTGAATAGTGTGAATAGTGTCGCGAGGCAGGTGGCCTCAGCAAGAAAAACTAAGTCCTTGAAACCATCACGGTGCAGCCAACCCAATTCGGCTTTGAGTTAATGTTTACAATCGTGGAGTTTTGTAATCCCCTAATTGAATGGTGCATTGTCGAATATAGCGCCTTGATACACTCTACAGCACAAACTATGACCAGCGGGTATTGGGCTTCCCAATCGTATCCAAAGGTAGCTTAAAAATAAGCCGCCTAGTTTATTACTCAAAACTTTTAGTTTAACTGTGGGAAGACAATTTTAGAAGCCCTAATTAATAAGCTGGGCAGCTTAAAAGTTGAAGAGGGGGGAGATTATTTTTAAGGCGCCAAAAGAATTGGGCAATATCCTTGGGATGCAATGTGAACAGTTTGATTTAATCCCCTCGAATTTGGACTAAATTGCTCTTAATCAAACTCGGATCACACTACATCCAAACAACTCATAGGAGTAGTAATTTTGAGATATATTACCATTAAACCTGATCGATTCACTAACTGAATGGTGCATACCTGCGTGCAACGGTGACCGATATTATAGCATCAAAATTTCGATCTTGCCACTTTCTAAATTAACGACAGCTTAATTTAAGAAACCCGCCGAGAGTATTAACTAACAAGCACGAAACCTGATCGACTCACTTATTAAGTGGTATAGATATCAGCAACAGTGACAGTGCATAGAGTATCACTATCGATGTCTGCACCGACAGAGCCCATATATATCGATCTCTCTTGTCCTTCAAGAGTCCCGGCAGCAGCTTGCATGTAAATTAAGCATCGAGACCTCACGGCAGCTAGCCTAGCTTCACAAGTTTTAGCAAACACGTAGTACCTGTTATACTGACGCCAAAACTAGATTTGCAATTAACATACAGAGTTGGTTGCTGCTGGCAGTTCACTGTTGCTCCTATACTAGGTCACCACGATATCAATCACTTGTGTGAATTGAAACTTCCTCCTCCAACGTACTAGCTACCTTTTTCGATGGATGCGACAATGGACAAACTTTATTTGGTGTTCCCTTCCTCCACACACAGCGGCATAAAGCTCAATTGACCTGGACAAACGGGCAGCGCCGTGCCTGAGTCTCTGCGTGCGTGAGGGAGAGGGAGGAGGAGGAGGAGGGTGAGTCGATCTCGGCTAGCTAGGTCAAGCTCAGGCGGCCATGGGGCACCACTGCTGCAGCAAGCAGAAGGTGAAGCGCGGGCTCTGGTCGCCGGAGGAGGACGAGAAGCTCCTCAGGTACATCACGGCCAACGGGCACAGCTGCTGGAGCGCCGTCCCCAAGAACGCTGGTACGTCGTCCTCCGTGAACCTTCCTTACCCAACTACGTCCATCCATCTCGATCGCGGATCTGAATCCATGTTTGTTCTCCCAACGATCGTGGTGGTGGTGGTTCAGGGCTGCAGCGGTGCGGCAAGAGCTGCCGGCTCCGGTGGATCAACTACCTCCGCCCGGACCTCAAGCGCGGCACCTTCTCGGAGCAGGAGGAGCGCACCATCCTCGACGTCCACCGAATTCTCGGCAACCGGTAATACATGTTTGTCTGGCTGAATTATTCAGCTTGGCGCCAGCTTGAAACTCAGAGACAATTGAATCGATCGCATCCATGGCATGGCAGGTGGGCGCAGATCGCCAAGCACCTTCCGGGGCGCACGGACAACGAGGTCAAGAACTTCTGGAACTCATGCATCAAGAAGAAGCTCATCGCGCAGGGCCTCGACCCCAAGACGCACAACCTGCTCCCGGCCTCCAAGAACCTCCTCCACTCCCACAGCGGCAGCGGCACCGGGAGCAACCCTAGCAACAACCATGCTGCATCCCAGTTCCAGTCGTCCAACGGCAACGGCAACGACACGCCGCCGTTCACCATCAGCTCCCCGACAAAAGCGCCTGCCACAGTTGCGGTGCCTCCGGCATTGTACGACGTCCCTAACCCCGGCATGGTGATGGGGCAGCACGACGCCGTGGCGATGCAGCAGGGCTACCCGTACGACGACAGCAACCATAACGGTGCTTTGCTCATGAGTTTTAGGGATCGGAACGGCGCCGCCGTCCACGCTTCCATGGACTTCATGAAAGGCTCCTCCAATTCGTCCTCTTCCATGGAGCACGCCGCCGGCATGCCTAGTGCCGGCAATGGCTTCAATCAGGGCATGGGAATGGCGGCGTTCATGGACGAGACGGCAGCAATGTGGGCTACCGTCGCTGAGCCTGATGAAATGGGTGGAGGGATCGAAATGCCGCACCAGCACCAGCAGCAGCGAGGGTTGGGGCAGGAGGAGGTGGTTGGGCCGCGGCGCCAATGATGATGAACGGCGGTGCGGCAGATGCCAAGGGCGTGGATATGATGGACATATCGTCAGCGGTGTACGGAGACGCCGGTGCCACCACAGCGTTCGACCTGGAGCTGATGGAGTCGTGCGGGATGTTTTACGGCGGCGCCGGCCACGGCATGGACCAGCTGCAATGGGATTGCTAATTCTGCTAGCTAGCTCATTATCCTCAGTTCCTCACCCCCTAATTCGTTCGATCATTCTCATGTTTTAATTCGAGCGCTCTTAATTTCTTTTTTGATGTGCATTTCCTGTCTTTTTTATCCAGAATTTTGTATATCGTCCTTTTCCAGCAAGAAATGCATGGTAAGCTGAGTCCCGAATTGAAGTCAGATTTAATTGCGATATCAAAAAATTAATTTACTATTTGAAAATCTATCTAACAGTAATATACTATCAGCATGTTGTTTATGGTTTTGCTCACTGTTTCATTTCAACCCTAGCGAGATGGTGGCGATTCCACATGACATATGGTAATAACGTACGGTAGTACACTTTTCATCTATAAAAACAATGTAATTAATCCCTTTAATTAACCAGAACCTTTTGCACCCTTTTCTTGGAATATTGCCAATCTCAAATTCTCAATTCTCGTGTGAACGAACAAGCTAGTCAGTTACTATAGCTTGCAGGCATGCAGAAGCCCATACGTTTCACTCTTTTTCGTGCAAGAGACAAGTTATTCAGCTTTGTCAATTCATGAATAAGAAGACAAGTTTCTCCAACAAACAGTGCACCCTTGCATGCTTGCAGAATGTAAAGCCTTTTGTCTATCTTACAAAGGATAACCATGCACTGCACAAGAAATAAAAGATCCCAAGCAATCTCCAACGTATACATTGAACAAACTTGTAGCTAGTAGTTACAACTTTTGTCTGTATGTTTACAAGGAATTAAAATCTTTTAAAGCATGCACATGTGTAAAAAAATTGTAGTATTTTGCTTTTCAAATAAAAAAGCGCGCTCCTGTTAGTGTAACGCAGGTGTTTTTCTCAGTCGATGGATGGGATATCTATAGAAACGAGCTCTGAAACAGGAGCCACTCGGTCACATTTTACGATGAGAAGATCCAATTTGGCAACTAGTATCATTAGATTTTTAAGTCAGGGAAAAAATATTACTTAATTAGCATAGAACTCTATTTTTAGTCCAGCCCATTTAGTTATATAAAAATCTTTTATTAAATGTGGTCATTTAAAGAACATAAAATAATGCAGATTTAATCGTGTATACTACCATATATAAACTAACTGGAACATCGTTGCGAAATGTTCCAGTTAGTTTATCATGTAAATTAGTATTGTTGCCATTTAAGAGTATAAAACATATGACTATATGAAAATCTGAGCTAATTTATTCACATTATTATAACTCCTTCTCCATATAAATACATGTCCATGTTGCACGCATGCGTATGACATACCCTTCCTGCAATGCAATGCAGGAAGATGCATATGGAAAAAGTTTTAATTCACATAACAATAGGCCACGTGGTGTGGCGAGTGTGAGAATTTGGTGACCGAGCTCCACATAGCTTGTCTTTTGAAAAATTCAAAAAGGGCATTTGTAAGTTTCGAAAAATGTGAAAAACATCCTAGAGGTAGAACTTGATTATTTCTATCAGTGTGCAAAATATCAATGAGAAATATTCTGTATTTTGGTCTGTGTAAAAATGATAAATATCTGGATCTGAGATGTGCACAACTCAAAATTTGAAAATTTTCAGATTGGTCAGGATTTGTCATTTTGTGTAGACTGGAATATAAACTATTTAGAGTTGAAAATTTACATTACTGTAGAATATGTCATTGTCAACATCTACGTACCCACATCAAACAACCCAAACAGCTAGCGGTTGTGGTACTGAGACAATTTCATCAAGAGATGGAACACTCGTAAGAAGATGTTACTGGAGCCAGTTTATGATGAAAAAAACACATGCTTTTACTCTAGGGTTCACAAGACTTACAAGGAAACATCTCAGAAAGAATCACTAGTACAAATCAGACCCTCTTTGGAAAGTCAAAAGTTTGTTTGAGGTGGTTTTACTGCACATAAAAGGTGATGCGTTGGTTAATTCTGGTCCCAATAAAAGCGGATGAAAACCCGCCGACAGGGCACATTTCTGGTGGATTTTTTTTTCCAGTAAATCAAGTTTTTATTGCCTTAGGAAAACTTTTATGATTGCGAGAGGCTTATGTCACGGAGGATTGGTGATTCTTAATTTTTCACTATACCTATACATAAAGCAATATACAACAAGACACATACATGACATGCTAAAATAGTTAATAAATAACAGACACATAGACGACAAATGCTCTGGTACTTGAACAAAACATATCTCACAGTCATCAAACATCATCATACAATTGTGTTTTTAACAAAATGGAAATTATTTTAAATCTAACCATTGATATCAATTACAATGGACAAATGAAAATAACAAATATGTTCAAACTCGATTAGTCGTTTTCTTAGCGAATAAGGACATCAAGAGGGAAGATAAACATTGGATGTAGATGCCTCCAATATTATTTTTCCCACGAGACCTCCAGGACTATCCAACAACTAAGATGAAGCTTTGTGCCTACTCGAAAATAAAAGCAATGTGGCAAGTTGTAATATCATGTTAAATTTGTATAAATCTAATAGCTAGTTCATGGGGATTGTAATTTGATTTTGGATATGTTCCAAATAATTCACATTTGATATTGAGATCGATCAGCCCGCTATCCATGAGCATTTTTTAACGAATTAGAACCCTGTTATGGTAAGAAAATAGCTTGTGTTCATCCTCGGCTGAAGGAATCTGCTGCAATGATCATATTTTTTTCTAACGTGACACCAAAACAGGGAATAATAACCAACATTTTGACCGTGGTATATCAAAAATTCTTTCAAACAAAGTATCTTGCGCGGTGCACAAAATGACATGATAGCGACGAGGTTAAACATACACACATGAAGAACATTTTTTTAGTTTACCCCTAATGACATAAAAGCGCATATAGCATATTCATTTCTCGTATGAAAAAGTATAACAACTTAAGCAACCATTTATATTGAAGTAGTGAAGATGAGTCCGCAAAATTTTGCGGAAAACAAAATGGAGTGGATATCTTGGTTATCTTCGATGCCTTGTCGATGGAAAAGGCTTGCCAATTTTTTGCAAAATATAGAATGTGACCTAAATGATTTGTACAATGTCAATGGAGTATAGTCCATGTTTAAAAAGAACTTTCCAACTAAGCAATGCAACATGCCATTTCGTAATAGCTAAATGGGTTTGGAAAGATATTAGAATAATTATTATCCCCCGTTTGAATATTTTCCATGCATACAAAGTTACCTTGTTTTGGCCAACTCTACAAATGCGACTAATGGTCTAAGAATTGTAAGGTTACAAATGAGACTTGGAGCAAACATCTGGCAACCCAGACTTTATGCATGTACGGAAGATCTTGTGTTGATTAATGTACAAAAGATCTTTGTACATGCATGCCTAAAAGTATAACATATATGTAAGGAGTATGTGATGTTTCTCCTCGAAGTCGTATGTAAACAAACCATTAGGCAATGGGTCGGGCATTTAGAATCGGTCAGAAGAAAGTATCACTTATAAGACATAGAAATTTCTAGTCATCATTGGCACCAAGAAATGATTGCATATTCTAGGTTTCCTATTTTTCTAGTTCTATAAAGGAATGACTCGACCAGGCATGGTGTTTAGTCAATACAGTAAGCATTCCTTTTCCATGTAGATCATGTGAAAGTGAATGTATACCCCATGTGTTATTTTGGTAATTGATGAAAACTCTTTTGGACTAATGATGGCATTGAGATGTATAGGAAAAAACGTTCCATAGGTAATTCATGGAGTATATGAGATGGATTTGGTGTGATGCCATCAATAAAAATATATGCATCAAGATCATTGAGTTTAAGAGTTCGTCAGGAAGAAGAAAGTGAATAGAACTTCAAGGCATCAAGATTGAGTTTAGTGAATGAACCAAATACTATGAGGATGCAGTTACCATCAAGAAAAAGATGTAATTCACTAGAGGACCTCAAATCTTGTAGGCTTATTAGTGAAGCCATAAGGATCAAGATCCTGACAAAATTAATTCAAGTTATGGATTCTACATATGTGAGTCCTATGTGGGTCCTAGTTGAGTCCTATTATAATTGCAGTACTAGTTGGTTTTTGGCTACCTTGGTCCTTGTATTCTAAGGTGTACCACATATTGAGATGAAGGAAAAAATAGGGCACGATACGTGCCCTTGGCAAAGATATTTTGAGTGTGTTTGTTCGTCTATTTTGATATGATCGGTCTAAGGAAGAAAACCAACATTGAAGAAAGTAACTCAAATGAATAGTTCATTGTGTCTCAACATAGTGTGATATAGAACAAAGATGATAAAGTGGTGGCCAATATGATATTCATGGTGATACTCAATAATTTTCATGACATTATTGATTCGTTGGTTATTAAGTTTTGAAGCAATGAAGTGAAGTGAATATTTCATTGTATCTTTCAAAATATTGGCATATATATAGCTTGAAAGGAAGATAACGGTTGACCGAAATGAAGCCAGGAATATGATTCTATATTGTCAACACACAAATGACCTAGTTATATGGTTAGTAATTGTGTATTGCGTTTTCTGAACTAACCCGTCTATTATGAGTTTGGTATGTCCACGTGTAGGTGATTCTCGTAGACTTGCATCAAAAAAAAATATGGCTCATATGTGAGGATGACACGTCAAGTGAAATGTTCTTCAAGATTGAGAAGGACAAAATTCAAGATATTATATACTAGAATATTATCATATATTTTGTGATAATGGACATGTAAATATGTTCTTAGGTGAAGGATTCTCATACATATCAAATTATGGGGAGAAAATTGCGATTCTCACAAAGGGACCGTGATCAAGATAAAGATTGTGGCTTGAGGAAGCATGAATGTCGTAATTGAGCCAAAGTCGAATGTGTAAGAAAATGTATGCCCTTGCTAAGATTTCTAAGTTCTTCTGGTATCACGATGCTTAGCAGGAGATTGATTATAGGTTTGATAGCCTTACAATAAGAAGGGCTGCCGGATGAGTAGCTTGATCATGTCATTCATATTGTTCTGAAAGATTTGCATGTTTTTCCTCGTACTTTTTGGTTGGTTTTGGTGGTTCTCTATGAGAGGACCTATAGCTTGTTGGTAAATCTGAAACGATGTTCTCATACTGCGTAAGATATTGGATTGTAAGTTTGACATACTTACAATAAGAGGGCTACCAGATATGTAGCTTGATCATATCATTCATATAGTTCTGAAATATTTGCATGTTTTTCATCGTACTTTTTGGTTGGTATTGATGGTTCTCTATGAGAGGACCTATAGCTTCTTGGTAAATTTGAAACGATGTTCTCATAGTCTGGAACCTCTCGGAAAAAATGCGGACCTCTTGACACCCTGACCTCCAAACGGACCCCTGATAAGGTCAATAGTTGCTTACCTAGCTAGGAAATTGGTCCGTAGTTCTGTATTCCGTGAGCTCCGGGTGATTGCCCGGAACGTCCAGATGGGCCATGGATTGGGCATAACAGGCATATCTTGAGGAGTTCAGGGTGCCTTAGAAAGGGGTCTTCTTCTTCACCGTTTGACCTCCAAGCTCCTCTACCTGAAGCCAACACCTCCCATCCTTTTGAGGAAAAGAAACCCATGGATTTATGAGTCATTTTTTGACCTCCTCTTTTGTTTCTCTCCGGTTCCTCCTTTGCATGAGATTCCATCGTTTGATTTTTTGGGAGAGAGAGTTTAGCATAAGTTGATCGAGCTCTCCTCCTACAGCCTAAAGACAGACGAAACCAAAAGGAAAAACCATGAGAAACTAGAGTACATATAATCAAACATTGTCGTCGTATGAAACAACAGATGCGTAGGGGTAGGCTTATGTTTGGGGCCGATGGACGCTAGAGGATTCGGGGAGGGATAGCGCGCTGAAGAGCACACACGGAAGAACAGATCAACACGGGGATTTACCCTGCTTCGGGGCTCTCGTGAGAGATAAAACCCCTACTGCAGCATCTAGCCTATTATGTGTATATTTCCCTCTGTATACGGTCTGTACAAATGCTCCTCGAGCTGTATGGAGCGAGCTATGGAGATGTGCTCAAGGGAGCCAGCAGAGAGAGCGGGGGGAGAATGAGCCCAAGGGGCAAGAGAGCCCGCGCAGGGCGTGTCTCCGTAGTGCTCCCCTGGTGCTCTTTATATAGGGAGAGCCCAGGGGACAAGGGTGGCCCGCATGTCACTGTACAGTCACTGTAGCTGAAATGACTACTGGGTCTAATCAGCACTATACATGCGTCACGCCGGTGTACTCTTGTCACATCAATGGCACTGTAGCCACGATTGGCCATGTCCTGGATAGGCATGGCCTGTCTTGTCCGTGTCCTTGGTCTGTCTTCTAGCGTCTGTCTTCCGGATCTTCAGGGGATAGCAGGAGTATCTTGTACTTGCCGAGGAAGCGCTGGGGATGTTGGAGGTTGAGGCAGCGTGCTGAGGTAGAGGTAACAGCCGAGGTATAGGTGCCGGTCGAGTGGCGGGAATCTCCGTCCAAGCTGCTGGAGAGATCGTCCGTCCGAGACTGCATAACTCAGCCCAATCCGGGGTTCCAAGCGCCGGTGGATGGATATGTCGGTCGTCGACGGAATAGAATCCGGCTCGCTGGTGAACCTCGTTCCAGTCCGATATACGGAGGTGGCCCGAAGCTGAGGCATCGCCCTGGTGGCCGATCTCGGCTCCGTCCGAGATAAGGAGGGCCGGGGTGTCGCTGTGTCGGTCGAGGTGCTGGCGAAGTCGGCCTAGGCCCAGCTGAGGCCTGGGGAATGTCGGCCTGCCCCGAGTTTGGAGCGACGCCAGCCTTTCCCGAAGCGACTGCCTGCTCCAATACGGAGGCCTGCTCCGAGGTGAGGTGAACGTGGCCCGCCCGAGGTGTTGATACCTCGGCCCAGCCGAGGTGCGGCTACTTCGGCCCGCCCTGGGGAGAGAAGATGCTGGCCCGCCAGGATATCTGGTCCGCCAGGGGCTGGCGCGGCCCGGCCCAGCCGAGGCTGGCGTGGCTTGCCCAGCCGACGCTGGCAGGAGCTTCGGCCCAGCAAAGCAATCTCGGCCCAGACTAACTCTTTAGCTTTTTTCTTTATCTTTTGCTTATTTACCCCGGTTTTTATCCTTTCTACCACTTCAATAAGACCACCAACTATGGGGGTATCCGGGGTTACATCCCCGACATTAGTCCCCGAGGCTGCGGGGGACTCGCAGAGTCGCGCGTAGTCTTACAAAAACAAATAACCATATCAAAAAGCCTCCATATACACAACCTCCTGCCTGCATGGGCACCATTATATGTCGGTTTTCCGCCACTCTGGGCATCACCGAAGTCGCATGCCGCCAGCATTCTGGACCGACATAAAACCCGCACGGACATATCTCATATGTCTCGGTACCTCTGCCTCTCTAGGCATATCTCATATGTCTCGGTACCTCGGTCTCTCTAGGCATATCTCATATGTCTCGGTACCTCGGCCTCTCTATAGGCATATCTCATATGTCTCGGTACCTCGGCCTCTCTATAGGCATTACCGAAATCAGATGTCACCAGCCTTAGTTGGATTGACATAAGCATATCTCATATGTCGTTTTCTGCCACTCCGGGCATTACCGAAATCAGATGTCACCAGCCTTAGCTGGATTGACATAAGCATATCTCATATGCCGGTTTTCTGCCACTCCGGGCATTACCGAAATCAGATGTCACCAGCCTTAGCTGGATTGACATATAGCCGTCAATGGCTAAATCTGACATTTTGCCTTCATGGGCACTTGTCAGATGACGAGTTGAGACACCTCTCAACCCGTAAAACTCAGGGAGATTAGATACCTTTTGACTCATTGTGCCGAGATAATGATGCTATGATATTCTGGTAAGCTCAGATAACTGAAGATCATGATAACTGATTAAGCCGATAAAGACAGCAATTATGAGACACTCGATGATATGAGATAGATGCCATGATATCTTGGCAAACCGAAATAAACGGCGATTTGAGATATGAGGTGATGCTGAGATATAATTGCAAACCGAAATAAACGGCGATCTGGAGAATACCAATAATGGTATGATATTTTGGGTAATCCGATACAACCGATAAAACCATGATCTCGGGGATGAATATCCTCTCGGTAAAACCGATATCACCTTTCAATGTTAGTTCAAGCATATATATATAACAAATATTCAATGGGAACAGCAATTCTATTAATAGAGGAAACTAAATCTAGCAGCAAAACTATGCACAAGGATGCAGACTCGGTCACAACCGAGTCCCCGAGTCACTTTATAGATCTAGGAGAAGAAGCAGAACTGACTGACCAGCCAGTCCCCGGGTCAAGACATCTTGGCCCCGGGGAAAACAACTAAGCAAAGCAGAAAAGAGGGGAGAGTCCCCGAGCACTGTTTGAGACTATTTAAAAGAGTGATGCAGACATATAATTGATACTCACAAGGTAGTGTTGTTGTAGCAGTAGAGGAAGACGCTTATGCCGGCCGGAACACCGGCCTGTCGGCCTGATCCACCAATATCTCGGTTTGAACCACCTGCATGTCAGATTTGACCAACATATGTCGGATTTTCCAAGCTTAACTCGGATTTCCCAAGCTTAACTCGGATTTTCCAACCTTATCTCGGATTTCCCAACCTTAACTCGGATTTCCAAGCCTAACTCAGATTTCCCAAGCTTAACTCGGATTTCAAGCCTTAACTCAGATTTCCCAAGCTTAACTCGGATTTCCAAGCCTTAACTCGGATTTTCCAACCTTAACTCGGATTTTCAAGCCTTAAATCGGATTTACCAGCATATGTCGGATTTACCAGCATATCAGCATATGTCGGATTTCCAGCATACCAGTATATGTCGAATTTCCAGCACAACTCAGACTTCCAGCATATCAGCATATGTCGGATTTCAGGATACCTCGGATTTCCAGGACACCTCGGATGGACAGTGTCGCCAGGACATGGACATGTCGGATGAACAGTGTCGGCGGACATGGATATGTCGGATTTCCAGTGTCGGCAGGACATGGATATGTCGGATGAACAGTGTCTGGTGAACAGTGTTGCCAGGACAGGGATATGTCGGTTTTGCTATTCCTATGTCGGTTTTGGCTATTGTTAACCCGGGGGTGATGTCGGAGTCGAGTCCCCGAGTTAACCAAAAAGGTCCCGTCCGAATTTATTCCAGCAAGCGCCACTAGAAGCTCCACGGTGGGCGCAAAACTGTCGTCGTATGAAACAACAGATGCCTAGGGGTAGGCTTATGTTTGGGGCGATGGACGCTAGAGGATTCGGGGAGGGATAGCGCGCTGAAGAGCACACATGGAAGAACAGATCAACATGGGGATTTACCCTGCTTCGGGGCTCTCGTGAGAGATAAAACCCCTACTGCAGCATCTAGCCTATTATGTGTATATTTCCCTCTGTATACGGTCTGTACAAATGCTCCTCGAGCTGTATGGAGCGAGCTATGGAGATGTGCTCAAGGGAGCCAGCAGAGAGAGCGGGGGGAGAATGAGCCCAAGGGGCAAGAGAGCCCGCGCGGGGCGTGTCTCCGTAGTGCTCCCCTGGTGCTCTTTATATAGAGAGCCCAGGGGACAAGGGGTGGCCCGCATGTCACTGTAAGTCACTGTAGCTGAAATGACTACTGGGGTCTAATCAGCACTATACATGCGTCACGCCGGTGTACTCTTGTCACATCAATGGCACTGTAGCCACGATTGGCCATGTCCTGGATAGGCATGGCCTGTCTTGTCCGTGTCCTTGGTCTCGTCTTCTAGCGTCTGTCTTCCGGATCTTCAGGGGATAGCAGGAGTATCTTGTACTTGCCGAGGAAGCGCTGGGGATGTTGGAGGTTGAGGCAGCGTGCTGAGGTAGAGGTAACAGCCGAGGTATAGGTGCCGGTCGAGTGGCGGGAATCTCCGTCCAAGCTGCTGGAGAGCTCGTCCGTCCGAGACTGCATAACTCAGCCCAATCCGGGTTCCAAGCGCCGGTGGATGGATATGTCGGTCGTCGACGGAATAGAATCCGGCTCGCTGGTGAACCTCGTTCCAGTCCGATATACGGAGGTGGCCCGAAGCTGAGGCATCGCCCTGGTGGCCGATCTCGGCTCCGTCCGAGATAAGGAGGGCCGGGGTGTCGCTGTGTCGGTCGAGGTGCTGTGTCGGTCGAGGTGCTGGCGAAGTCGGCCCAGGCCTAGCCGAGGCCTGGGGAATGTCGGCCTGCCCCGAGTTTGGAGCGACGCCAGCCTTTCCCGAAGCGACTGCCTGCTCCAATACGGAGGCCTGCTCCGAGGTGAGGTGAACGTGGCCCGCCCGAGGTGTTGATACCTCGGCCCAGCCGAGGTGCGGCTACTTCGGCCCGCCCTGGGGAGAGAAGATGCTGGCCCGCCAGGATATCTCGGTCCGCCAGGGGCTGGCGCGGCCCGGCCCAGCCGAGGCTGGCGCGGCTTGCCCAGCCGACGCTGGCAGAGCTTCGGCCCAGCAAAGCAATCTCGGCCCAGACTAACTCTTTAGCCTTTTTCTTTATCTTTTGCTTATTTACCCCGGTTTTTATCCTTTCTACCACTTCAATAAGACCACCAACTATGGGGGTATCCGGGGTTACATCCCCGACAAACATAAACTCCACCCGTATCTTGAATCAACTACACGCAGGCACCAACAAAAAAACCTTGATTTTTAAGAAAAGAAACTAACCGCAAATTACAACAAGATTCCAATCATGAAGCTGCAAGCCACCTCCTGCAATAGGCCGCAAGTGGAGGGTGAGATCGTGCAAAATAAGCCGTACACCTCGCTATCCAGCTAAATTAGCTGTTCTTGATAACACTATGCCTTCCTTTATGTTAGGCGAGTTCATATTTAAACCGCAAGTTAAGCCTATCACAGAACTCAGAGAGCAACTCATCTATATATAAATAACCACAGAGTTAATCAGTACTTTGTAAGAATATTACCAAACACAGCCTAACACATACATACTCTCTCCGTTTTCGAATAAGTGTACAGCTTTAGTACTAAGTAAAAAATATTAAACTTTGACCAAATTTATGTCAGAAAGTGGCAACATATATGACATAACATTGGTATATTTTGAATCTTCATTTCAAGACGAATCTAGTGATACTAATTTAATGTCAAAATGCGGGTACTTTTCCCTATAAAATTGGTCAAAAATTAATAAGTTTGACTTAGTAGACGTACACTTATTCGAGAACGGAGTAGGTTGGAATATCTCTATCCAAATGTTATTCGCCAACTTGCCGAGCCAGCTTGAGATTGCAATTCATGCATGCAAGCGAAACAAAGGTGTCAGTTGTGACTTGTTAAAAATGTGCACAAGTACGCCTATAGAAGGTGAGCAATCATGACATCGTAAGAGCATCTCCAACCATGGTTGGCAAAACCTCCCTAAACGTCCGGGCGGACAGCCCGGACGCGGTTTGGGCTGAAATCGGCCACCCAACCGCGGCCCCCAAAACCTCCACAAACGTCCGGGCGGTCCGGCACACCCCAAAGCCAGCCCATATGTAGGGCGGGTTTGGGGCCGCCCGGACGCGTCCGCCACGTCGGATCTGGCAAGGCGGCTCCACGAAATTTGAAACACCAAATTTCGGCGCCGGCCAATTTCATTTATCCTCTTCTCCGCCTCAACTTCCCGCCGGCCACTTTCATTTCATTCCTCCCGCCGCGTCCACCTGCAAATTCGGATGGAGGCGGAAGGAGCCATCGATTCGGCGGAGAAGGGTGCATCCTCCGAGACCGTAGAACAGGCGACGGACTCGGCGCTGAAGCCGGAGACCGTGGCGCGGAGAAAACGCCGCCGCAAGCAGCGCGAACGCGAGCGGGAGAAGAAAGGCGGAGAGGATTGCGAACGCGGAGACGTAGGAGGAGGAGCCGGTGATGACCACGCCAGTGCCCATGGTCCGGCGCCCTACGCCGGCGCCGCCTCCGTCCTCGACGACGAACCGGGAGGAGCCGCGCCTCATCGCGGATGAATACCCGTCGCAGGTGCCGCCGACGCAGGACGAGGAGGTGGTGGGGGAGTCTCCGCCGCTCCAGCGGACGCGAGCTTCTTCCGGCGTCACCGACAACCAACTCGCCCACAGCCTGTTCGGCGGAAGTCAATTGGACTTTGGGGTATGAATTTCTATCCGAATTGCATAGTTCCGAGTCAATTTTAGATCCGTAGTGTAATTGTTAGCATGATTAGGATGAATATATGATGAAATTGATCCGAAATGGGGTCGTCCGCCATCGCAGGAGCCGTCGGCATCCACACTTCCTCCCTTTTACACTTTGGGTGAGGACGAGCCGCGGACGTTGCGACGACGAAGAAGGCGAAGGCCAAGAAGGTGTACACGCCAAGAGGCACTTCGTACACAACTTTCGAAGATGTTTTACTTTGCCGAGCTTGGTTAGCCACAAGCATGGATGCTATATGTGGAACCGAGCAAAAGGGCACCCGATTGTGGGAGAAAATACATGCCCACTTCCATCATCAAAAGGAATATGTGCAACCCCACCCGATTGTGTCCGATCGCAACGCCGGTTCTCTCCAACATAGGTGGGCTTCGATCCAAGAAAGCGTGAATAAGTTTTGTGGCTTTCATGCACAAGTGGTGAATCGGAATCAAAGTGTGTCAACGTGAATTCCCATGTAAGCAATTTCTTCTATTTGTTTCATTGACATCTCTTCATTTCATCACATTTCATTGCTCTAATTGCTCTACTTGTTTGCTTGCTAGACCGGTTTGGCCTCCACTTTGTACCATCAAACGGAGGGCAAACCCTTCACCATGGCACATTGTTGGCTAGAGTTAACCGGGAAGCCCAAGTGGATCTCCCAATATGATGATCACAAGAATCGGCTAAAAAATGGAGACCAATGATGGATCAAGCTCTTCCATCCCAATTGGACTTGATGAAGAAGATGGGCCGTCCGAAGCCGGAAGTGGCCGCAAGAGGATGATGGGGAGGAGGTGGGAGAAGGATCGGGTGGCTCGAGACGGCGCCGCCACGAAGATGTCCACCACATGGAAGGACATCTTCTCAAAGAAGGATGAATCCATGCACAAGTTGGAGAAAGAAAGAGAGGACAAGAAGGCCGAGAGGTATGACGCCTTCTTGGCTTTGCAAAGGGAAAGAATGGAGTTTGATCGCCTCCGACTCAAGGAGAGGATGGAGATTGAGAGGGCGAGGTTGGAATTGGTGAAGCAGGAGGCTTGGATGAAGGTCCAATTGGAGCAAAAGAAGATGGCGGATGCCTATGCGATGGAGCAAGAGAAAGTCAATGTTGCAAGAATTACCGAGGAACAAAGGATCATGTTCCAAGACGCTTCCCTCTTGGATGAGCCTAGCGCAAAGTGGATCCTCATGATGAAGAAGAGGATCTCCGACCGTGACCTCGGCCTAGATGCCTCCGGTGGAACCGCCCCTTGAAGAAGAAGAGATCACTCGCCCCTTGTATCGGACAACTTGAACTTTGTTTGTTTCATTTGAATTTGAACCACTATGTTTTGTAATGCGGATCCGGTATGTATCGGATCGACGTTGCATGGCTTGCATGAGTTTGGGGACAACATTTTAGGGGATGTGGTTGTAGGAGCCCAACTATGGGGGTCGTCCGGTCACTGTCCGCGGACGCGTCCGCGGACAGTTTGGGGGCCGAATTTGAGGGCTCCTCTTGGAGATGCTCTAACAACCTTGAAGCGAAATGACTCGTCGTCGTTACTCACCGACCGATTGTAAAAAGAGTAATGGTTGCATCAAGGTTCTGAAAAAGGAACGACGAATGGTGGACGTGATACACGCACCTGTGGGACCTAGTAGCTTGCTAACATTCTTAAAAGTGCTGGTTTTATGGATTTTTATTTCCTGCTCCACAAGTCAATATTTTGGAGAGACCACGATGGTGACTTCAAGACCGAGGTGGCGCATGTTGGTGGGCGGCAAGATTGGTGTAGCGCTACGGATTGTCTGGAGATGTGGTTCTTTGGGGGTCGGGAGAAATCACTGTCATCTTGGCACCGACGCGGTGACGCTTCTGAGTGTCGCCGTTCCTTCCTGAAGGGTGTCGGGTATACCCCTCCCCACTTCCCATAGTATACCGGGGGAAACCCTAGGACTAGTCCGGGCAGCAGCGTCATCGTCGCTTTCCTTCTTGGAGGTGTTGCTTGGTATGCGGCGATGCGGAGTGCTAGGATCGTGGTGGGAATTCTCGGAGGGTGCAGCGGTTGCGAGTCATCTTCACTTACGTCGATCCGCCAATGTTGGCTTTGTTTTCTTTTTTCTTATCTCTTTTTTCTTTTGGGCTTGATTGTGTTGTTTTGGCCCAGCAGCGGTTTCGAAGTTGTATCGTGTGGTTGGTATATTAATATAGCGGGGCGTAAGCCTATTTCGTCAGTCAATATTTTGTAATAATTTTTTACCAGCAAAACCGTAGGGAAGCCCCCACGGTTATTTTTCAATTTTTCTATTAACCCACCACAGTCCTCACCCTCAAGCAAGGGTGAAAAACAAGTTCAAGCCATACAGAGATCAAGTTACAGCGGGTTGAGAGGATCAACCCAAAGCTAAAAAGAACAAAAAAATGGAGGTGGCTTTCAAGCTTTGCGAGACGAAAGGTTCTCAAAAGTTAAACCGAAGTAGTCCAAGCAATAAGGTGTTCTCTCTTGGGGGGCTTAACCCTGTGTGAAGTCAGAATGATATCCTTCTTAAACCTTGCCTTCCACCTCGAGAAACTTGGTTGCTGGTTCTCGAAGATGAAATCGTTTCTCACTTTCCAGATCTTCCAGGTCGCTATCACGGCAACCTCCAGGAAACATTGGCTAGTAAATGTGTCTTTCGCCGCAGTAAAAGCGTCAGGTATAGAATTTGTTCTGGGCCAAGTAATCTTCAAAAGATTCCAACATCTGGTTGCGAAACTACACTGGAAAAACAGATGTCTCTCGTCTCCAAAGTATTAGCAGAGCACAAAACACAATTAGGGCCAGAATCAATATGCCAGTGCCTCCTTATCATCATATCTCTGGTGTTAATCCTGTCAATTATCATCATCCATGCAAATATTTTTAGCTTCGGCAGACATCTGCTCTTCCAAAGATGCTGAAAAATGCTCACATCAGGCAGTCCTTGGAAGATGAATTTATAATAAATGGCAGATGAATAAACTCCTTTATTGAAAGAATAGATCCACTGATCCTTTTCCCCTTGGTGCTAATTCTGAGGTTTTGCACTGCATCTTGAAAAAGATTAAACTGTTGATAGGCCTATTCAGTCATAGGAAAAAAAACATTTGAGCTGGGTTATCCACTTCTAAAGTTGTCTTGACTGAAATGTCTTTATCCAAAGCAAAAGGGTATAGCCTCTGGAATTTAATTGCAAGCAGTTCATCCCTTCCCATCTATCTTTCCAAAGCAAAATGGAATTTCCAGAGCCCGGGACAGAAGATGTGATTCCTCTGTACTGAAAAGAGAGAGCACATATTTGTTTCCACCAAAAAGAGCCAACCTTTGCAGAGGCATGCGGCACCTTTTCAGAATAATATGTATGCCAGATTAAATCTACCCACGGAATATCTGCTTTATTCAAAATTGTCCATATGTTTCAATAGTAGTGCATCATTTTGTAGCTCTAGGTTAAGGACACCAAGTCCCCCCTTGAGTTTTGGCATACATACCGTTTCCCAAGCCACCAATGCTTGTGATTTTCCTCCCAGTCTCCTTTAGCCCACAAACAGTGTCTTCTCCATCTGTCAACTATTTTAACAGCTGTTTTTTGAATTTTCAGTGTGCACATATAGAATGTGGGTAGGGCAGAGAGTACTGAATCTACATATGTGAGGCGACCAGCATAGGTTAAAAATCTGGAGCATGCATTAAGCCTTCTTTCCACACTATCAAGCAAAGGAGACAAATATTTTGTAATAATTGCTCAGTTTCATGATTATGTATTCTGTGAATTTTCTTAACTAAGTAACTTCATGACAGTTGTTACTTTTTTTTTAGAAATGGGTGCCCCCGGCCATGACGGTTGTTACTGTCGTTTTGTGAAACTTTCCTTGTATATGCGAAAAAACACGTCCAAAAATGCAAGGCCTCCATATATTTTATTTTATTTTGAAGCGAGGACCGTAAGGGAAAACCCCTACGGTGTAGAACTAGGTAATTTTCCATACCATTTGCTGCGGGCGAACCTCCCTGCCGTGGCAGCGTCTCTTCTTACCCGCCCGCCGCGCCCGTGTGCTTCTTTTTCTCCGGTTGTTGAGAAAAGAAATATAAATTATGGTGATTGATTGTTCATGCAAAAGGAAATGTAAATTATGGTGATTAATTGATAGTGTGGAAAAAGAAATGTAATTTATGTTGATGATTGATCATTGATGGAAAAAAGAACATAATTAACTAGAAATATACCCAGCGTGTTGCAGCAGGAACCTTAAAAAAATAGTATAAAAGAAAAGATATTTGATGCATGGAAAAAAATCTCGGGAATGGAAGATCTGATTAGCCACAATAGTCAAAATCTAAATTTAGTCAATATAAAATATTTCTATATTTAGCCGCTAAAAATTTATGATGTGGAAAATTGTATGTTTGATGACATGAGAAATAAATGTCTCAAATAGTGTATGATGTGGTTATGACATGGATAAATGAATGGCTCATATAATGCATGATGTTGACACCTTGAATATAAAGATAGACTAATTGAATATATATTAGTTGGGTTTTGCTTTATAAATTATACTCCCTCCGTTTTTTAATATAAGATGTTTTAGGTGTTGTACATGTTGTCTAGATACATACTAAATTGAGTGAACATACACACCTAAACATGTCTACATACATTTGTGTACACATGCATGTGGACAAATGCTAAAACATCTTATATTAAAAAACAGAGGGAGTATATATGGAAGGAGAGACGTGGAAAAGAATGGACGAAGGGTAGCCAAACACATGCTGCAAAGAAACAGAACGCTACGTCAGTTTTAGTTGTAGAGATACAGGTGGAGTGAGGCGTTATGAAGCACAAGCTCCATAGCTCTCTTTGTGTTTTTTAATTAAAAATTTGCATTTTAAAGTTTCAAAAATATTGGAGATCTTTTTTAATGTGGATAGTGATATGATCAACAATTGTGCAAAGTTTTAGTTCGAAATTTGTTGTATTTTAAGCTAGGAAAAAATGACAAATGGGTAGATCTAGATGATGAAACGGTACACGGTTTCAAAAACTTGAAATTAGATTTATATTTGTGTAGCCTAGAATAATATGAGTTTTGGATTGAAAATTTGCACACTTGTAGATCTCAACATTATCTACAATATGGAATTTTTGTTTGAATTTTTTTGAAACTCAAAAATGTTGATTTTAAATTTTTTTAAATGAGCTACATGGAGTTTGACCTCCATTTCCATTATCCTCTGAAGGTGTATCATATTGCATAGAAGAAGTGCCAAGGGACAAATTTTACAATTCCTTTAGGGCAACTCCAACGGGGAGACCAATTTCATCCTTTTGTGTCCTGTTGTGTTTGGATAGGCAAAAATCAAAACCCAACGGGGCTGCCCAAAATGTGTCAGGTTGTCCGTTTAGGTTGTCCGTTTGTGTCCGATGGTGGCGCATTCACGCACCAAATTTGAGGTAGAACAACTCCAGCGGCGCGACGCAAATAGACGCGAGTTTTGTCCGCATTTTGTCAGTTTGGGTCGTGAGACGGACAGTCTTGTCCGTGCGTGTCCGCTCGGTCGCGTAGTGCACCCAACGCACTCGACCCATTTGAGTTTTTTTTAACTATTTTACTACCAGGCCATATATGGGCCAATTTTGCACTAGTGGGTGGGCCACAAACGATCTTTTTACATATATCTAACTAAGCAAAATATAAAAAACTAAAATGCCCGCGGGCTTCTACTCGTCGTCCTCGTCGTCGCCGAGGACGGCGTTCTCCGGCGCCTTCCAGAGGTGGGCCGGTGGCACGCGAGCCGGCGGCGTCGCCGGCTGTTCCAGATCCGGTGCCGGCGGGAGAGCGGGGAAGGGGCCAATCCAGCTCCAGGACTAGCCGAGGAACCCTTCGGGGAGCGGAGGCACCGGAGGCAGGTCCACCTCCATATCATCCCACCATGGCGCCTGATGCTCCATGGCCGCCTGCGTCTCCATGGCCACCTGCTGCTGCCTAGCAACCTCGAGGACTTGCGTCCATGATGAGGGTCTTCTTGGACTCCTCGAGGACTTGCGTCAGGAGCTCGTCCTCGTCGATGGCGTGCTCCTGATTCACCACCGGTGGCGGGGTGCGCAGCGGGGCGCTCTGGAGCGTGGGGGGCGGTGATGAACGGCCACGGGGCGGTAAGGGAGCCTACGTGAAGAGCGCTTACCGCCACAAGCTGTGCTCATCCTGGAACCAAGTGTCCTAGTACCGGGAACTGGCCACGAATGCGGGTTCATTCCGGTACTCCGGCGGGAGGTGCTCACGGCTGGTCTGGATCTCCAGGGCCCGTGCGCGGCCGCTGGTCTGGATCGGCGGCACCGGGATCCGCTGCAGATACAAGTGCAAGTGGTCAGGCAAATTGGCATCCGACTGCGGCACCGGCGTCGTGTGCTTCCAATACCACCAGCAGTCGCCCAATGTGACATAGTGGCGGCCGCGCACGGTCAGCTGCACGCCCGATGGCGCGATGGAGAACGGCGCGGGAGGTGCGGAGGCGAAGATGGTGTGCGGTGGCGGTCCGATGATGACCCCGCCTCGTGGTCGTGCTTCCCTTTGCCCGTCCACCGGATTGGCATGGCCGCGGTGGCTAGGGTTTCGGCCATCAGAGGGGGACCAAGGTGGGGGCGAGTGGGAGTGGGGAAGTGGAGAAGCTAACAAAGCAAAAAAACTGCAAATGTAGGGTGCTCAGTGTCGAAATTATAGGATATCTAATCTTTGTTGTTTTATTGCTCTGACCCCGTGAGGATATATATAGTGGTATAAGAGCATGTCCAACCATGGCCCTCAAACCTCTCCCAAACGTCCGGGCGGACAGCCCGGACTAGTTTTGGGCCGAAAACAATCACCCAACCATCCACCCTATAGTCAGCCCAAACGTCCGGGCACTCCGGCAAACCCCAAAGCCAGCCCATATGTGGGGACGGTTTGGGGCCACCCGGACGCGTCCGCCACGTCGGACCTGGCAACGCGGACCTACACATCTTTCCCCTCAATCTGATGGAAACCCTTGCTTCTCTCTTCCTCCGCTCTGTCCACTTTGGCCGCACCTCTCTGCCCCGCCGCCGGCCCCTTCGTGTAACCGCTGCCCCGCCGTGAGCAGCCAAGTCCTCCGCGGTCGTCTGAATCCGTAACTAAGTATGATGATTACTTCAAGTTGAAGTATGATTGCTGCGGAAAACTCTCTTTCTCCCCATTTGCAGAAATGTACCGCAGCTTTGAGGATGCTTGCGTATGGAAAAGCCGCGGATGTTGTTGATGAGTATGTCCGGATGGGAGAGAGTACATGCATTGAGTCCATGGTGAAATTTGCATACGCCGTGGTGCAGGTGTTTGGAACCGAATATCTGAGAGAACCTAATGCCGAGGACACCGCAAGGCTTTTGGCCATTGGTGAAGCAAGAGGATTTCCAGGTATGCTTGGTTCACTTGACTGCATGCATTGGCATTGGAAAAACTGTCCAACAGGGTTGCGTGGGCAGTACCAAGGTCACAGCAAAGAGGCAACAATCGTACTTGAAGCTGTGGCATCTCAGGACTTGTGCATTTGGCATGCTTTTTTGGCATGCCTGGTTCCCACAACGACATCAATGTGCTTCAGCGGTCTCCTCTGTTCAAGAGACTCTGTGATGGGGATGCTCCACCATGCAACTACACCGTCAACGGGCACGACTACACCATGCGATACTATCTTGCAGATGGTATCTATCCTCAGTGGGCGAAATTTGTGAAGACTATTAGCAATCCTACTGGTCCCAAAAAATGTGGATTTGCAGCTGCACAGGAGGCTGTTAGGAAAGATGTTGAGAGGGCATTTGGAGTGCTACAAGCTCATTGGGGTATAATCTGTGGAGCCGCACTGTTGTGGGATCCGGAAACATTATGGCAGGTCATGACTTGTTATGTGATTTTGCAAAACAAAATTGTGGAGGACGAGGGAGAAGGGGCTGCTCGCACAAATAATTTTGAGAAGCCAGGAGAGCATGTCCACCTACCTGAACAAGATGCGCAGCATGCTATCAACTTCCTTGAGATGCATCGATAGTTTCGAGATGAACAAGTGCTGTCGCGTGTCGGTACGCGGACACCGGGGATGTTGGACACCCCCTATTTGTTCGGTAGGAGGGCGCGAGGTGCTCCAGAATCGGTCCCGAGCTCAAGCACGAACACACCAGATTTTACCCAGGTTCGGGCCATGTCGCCGCGTAACACCCTACGTCCTGCTTGTCTGGTTGGATTGTGGAGCTGATGATTTACAGTGAGAAGGCTACCAGCGCTCGCCAACCCCCGCAAGCAACTGAGATACACACCGAGAGGTTCTCGAGGTGTAGCTCATCCAGCCCCCGAGTACAAGTGGAGAACTATGAGCAGCTGCTCGTCATCGTGTGTCCTCTACTCAATGACCTAAGGCCTCCTTTTATATGCCAAGGGGACACCACAAGTGGTCGTGCTGAGGGCGTGCCACCGAGCCAGGGCACGCGTCGCGCCCCGGCCCAGGTGGCAGCCACCGGCCATCTTCGTGGCGGCGTCTTGCCGCGCTGTCTTCCATGCCGCCCGCCCCGCCATGGCGGAGGTGACAGCAAGTCGGGTCCCGTCTGCTGCCCGGGCATCACGCCGGGCACTGCGCCTGCACTGACGGGACAGAGTGCCGGGTCTTGTCGATGTCAGGCCTGCGCCCGGTAGCAGGCGTGAGTGGTCTTGTCTGTGATGTCAGCTGCGTCTTTCTTCCCTGCGAAGCAACCCTTCCCGGGGTGTGGCGCAGGAATCTCGTGCCACGTTGGTATCCCCTGACTTCCCGGGGTGGTTGCAGGCTCCCGGGGTGAACCCTTGGATCAGACGTGGTCCAGGGTCCCCCGGGGACTCCTCTCCCTCCGACGCCCGAGATCCTTCCATGAGACGAGCTCCTCAAAGACGTCGGAAGTCCCGGCCCTACGACATCTTCAAGAAGCTCCGCCCGAGGGGGTATCTCCTCCTCGTGGCCCCTGTCTCCGCCTCCTCACCGATGGTCTTGGTGGGTTAAGGCTTCGAGATCATCCCTGTCTTCTTATCTTGGTGCTCACTGCCCTCCCGTGCTCTGAGAGGGCAGGTTATCCTTAGCCGGGGGCGCCCGGGTCGGGGTGCCCTCTTCTCCCGGCTGCCACGTCTCCGCCTGCCTGTACTGCGTGGCACCCCGTGTCCCGCGACGCCGACGTAGCCCCCGGGCGCTCTCTCGTGGCGGGGTGGGGAGCCATGAGGGAGCGTCCTTCCGACGCGCGGCGGGATCTAGGCGGCTTTTCACTATCCTTCAAGCCATGTCATTCTGTGTGTCGAACGCGTTGCTTCCCGGGGTGCGCCCCTCGCACAGTGTGTCGCGCGGGGTGCGCCACTCTTCGGGGTGTCTTTCGACCCTCCGAGGCTTCCCTGAGGCAGACCCCGAAGTTGTGCCGGCTCTTCCCAGCGGGATGTACACCCGGGGGGGCTTTCCTCGAGCCGGACTTCAAAGATGAATTCATTCTTCCCCTTTTCTTCCCGGTGGGAAGTTATCAGTGTAAAAACCTCCCCGGGGGTGGGGGCCTCTCGCGAGACACCCAGCTCCCCCGGAACTTCCCACTGGTGCCATGCTTCTTTGCCCCGCTCGAGGTTTCGCCGGAGCTAACCAAGAGGGTTGGGGTCTTGCACAAGGGTCAGAACAATTCATATATCCCAGAGGGAGTCCGAGAACGTCCACTGATCTAGCGG
Organism: Poa pratensis; assembly: GCA_947311845.1. Lineage (NCBI taxonomy): Eukaryota > Viridiplantae > Streptophyta > Magnoliopsida > Poales > Poaceae > Poa > Poa pratensis. The sequence goes on along the minus strand of CAMZMU010000107.1, from coordinate 108,334,088 downwards.
ATTATAATCAGGCTCATCCTGATAACGCTTGTCGCGGGGGACGATTCCCGGCTCCCGAGTCCTGGGTTGGCACGACGTCTCCGATCTGCCGGCAATCTTGCCCTATCCCTGATAGGGCTGATGGGATGCGGAGTGTTTGGGGCGCACGTGGTCACATGGCCCATGCGCTCCTCCTTCCCTCATCCGACCACCCGCCGTGGAACGCCCGAAGCCCGGCTCGTGCGTGCCGTTCGGGCCCTCCTTGGGGGCTCGCTTTTTTGCGGCCGGTTTTAGGCCAGCCTCCTCTTCGGGGGTCTGCATTCCCGCAGCCTTGGCCTTTTTGGTGGACAAGGCCGGGGTTGGCTCCCCGGCTTCTTCCAGGCCTCTTCCCCCGGGAGTCGCCGCCGCCAGGGCCTGGAAGGTTTGCTTGACACAGGCCACCGCATCCTTGGTGTCTGCCTTTACCGTTAGCACTCCCCAGGTGGTGGGCATCTTGAGGGCGTTGTAGGCGTGATGGGTGATGGCCATGAACTTCCCCAGCGCCGGGCGGCCCAAAAGGCCGTTGTAGGGGAGCGGGATGTCCGACAGGTCGAACATTACGTTCTCGGTGCGATACTTTTCCTTGGCCCGAAGGTGACCGGCAGCATTAGCTTGCCCAGAGGCTGAACAGCCCCCGAGCTTACTCCTTGGAACAGCGACGTCGGGAGTAGTTGTGTCTCCGTAATCTACAGCTTCTCCATGAGTGCGGCCGAAATGAGGTTGATACTGGAGCCCCCGTCAACCAGCATCTGGGACACGGTTATGTTGTTGATGATCGGGGATACTACCATAGGTAGAGTTCCCGCTCCCGCGCAGTTGGGTGGATGGTCGTCTTGGTCGAAAGTGATGGGTACGTGTGACCACCTTAACTTGCTCAGGGCTTCGTATCCCTGGATCACGGCGCACACGTCGCGGGTGAAGCGTTTTACCTCCCCATGAGAGGTGAGGGAAAAGGCTCCCCCGTGTAGGCACGCGGTGTCCCGGGCATCTGGGTACTCGTCTTCTCCCCCCGTAGAGTGATCGGCGGGGTCTTCCTCCTTGGTGCCAGCGGGTTTCCGAGTGGGCGGGGCGGCCCCTTCGGGACCCCGCCCTCGGCTCCCCTAGGTCGCTCCGCGCCCCATGTTGCCCTGTCGAGAAGGGCATTCCCGGGTCCGGTGTCCGGGTTCGTCGTAGATGAAGCAGTTCCCCACCGTGTCGTTGGCCTCCTGCTCCGCGTACCTTTTTCGACGTGTATCCGCTATACCCCTTACCGCTCGGCATTCCTTGGCATCGTGGGAGTCGACCTTATGGATGGGGCACCACATCCCTGATGACGATTTGATTGCTGCCACCTCAGCCATCGGGTTAGCTTTCTTCGTCGCTGAAGTGGTCGCCACCTCGGCCGCCAGCACCTGCCTGGGATCTCTCCTCCTTGTCGCCTTCTTCCGGGCCTCGGCTTCCGGCTCCGCCGCCACCCTGGCGGCCAGCTCAGGCGCCCGGCGACCTTCCCCATTTTAGCGCATCGATCCGCTAGGGCGTACAGCTCGCTGGTGGTGCGCACAGTCCGGCAGCTAAGTTCCTCCATCATCCGCACTTCCCGCACGTTCTGGCAGAAGGCTTGGATGATGGCGGCGTCAGCCGCATCCGGATGTTGTGCGACGCGTGGCAAAAGCGTTGGATGCAATGCCGAGCATCTCACCCGGCCTCTGGATTATGGAGTGGAGATAGTTCATGGTCCCAGGGCGCTGGTACCCACCCTGGAAAGCACTCATGAACTGCTCACATAGTTCCCGCCACGATCCAATGGTTCCTTCGGGCAAGTGCATCAGCCACGTCCGAGCCGGGGGCACCAGCGCGAGCGGGAACCAATTGGCCATTACCTTTGAGTCGGCCCCCGCAGCCGTCATGGCCGTGGAGTAGATTTGCAGGAACTCCTTCGCGTTCGTAGTTTCGTCGTACTTCAGCGCAGTGCTAGGCCTGAACTTAGCGGGCCAGACCACCTGTCGGAGGGCCCGGGTATAAGCCAGGCAGCCCCCTTCGTAGTCGTGGGCCTCGAGCCCTGCCCCATACGAGTAGGCTCCCGTCTCCGGGTGGCGTCCCCTCTGGCGCTCTATGTGGACCCAGGCATCCCCGCCTGCCCGCCCGCTGGTAACTTCCTGGGGCTCTTTCGAGGGGCGAGTCGTAGAAGGTCCCACCGAAAGATGCTCCGGAATCCCGCCATCAGCGCGGGTCGCCGGGTGCCGCGCTGACGTTGTTGCCTCGGTGGCGAGTCCCCCGGCGTGGTGCCCAGAGGCTCCTGGGAGGAGCGACCGAGAGCGGGCGGCCTCCATCCTTTGGCGGGCGTACGCAAGGAGGGCCGCCAAACGGGCTTGCCACCGTTCGTAATGGGGCGAGTCAGTCTTAGGGGGGTACTCTGCCATGGCGTTGGCCATAACAAGCGCTTCCCCACAGCTCCTGACCCCCGCGGGAGCGGGCATCCGGCGTGTGTTTTCCGAGCCCGGCCCCGCCCCATGGGCTCCCGACGGCTGCGGCGGCGCCGCCGAGGGAGTCCGTGATGCGTTGCTTCGGGCGGGTGGAGGCGGCTCCTCTGCGCCGGGTACGTTGGGGGCCTCTTCCCCAAGCACGTCTTCGAGCACTTCTTCTTCTTCGGCCCCCCTCGCCGGCTAACCCGAAAGGGTCGAGGGGATCGGCGTCCGCCTGGCGGGGGCGGGCTCCGACGCAACGGGCCCGCGCCACGCGCGGGGGTCCGCGGTCGGGTCGACGGCGGGCGCCGGCCCGTGAGAGCGGGTCCGCGACGCGGGTGTGCCGGTGGCGACGGGGTTTCCCACCCCGGGCGCCCTTCGCCTCGGTGCCATGATCAAGCTTCAGGTTCCGACCATGAAGCACGGGCGCCCCCTACCTGGCGCGCCAGATGTCGCGTGTCGGTACGCGGACACCGGGGATGTTGGACACCCCCTATTTGTTCGGTAGGAGGGCGCGAGGTGCTCCGGAATCGGTCTCCGAGCTCAAGCACGAACACACAAGATTTTACCCAGGTTTGGGCCGCATCGCCGCGTAACACCCTACGTCCTGCTTGTCTGGTTGGATTGTGGAGCTGATGATTTACAGTGAGAAGGCTACCAGCGCTCGCTAACCCCCGTGAGCAGCTGAGATACACACCGAGAGGTTCTCGAGGTGTAGCTCGTCCAGCCCCCGAGTACAAGTGGAGAACTATGAGCAGCTGCTCGTCATCGTGTGTCCTCTGCTCAATGACCTAGGGCCTCCTTTTATATGCCAAGGGGACACCACAAGTGGTCATGCTGAGGGCGTGCCACCGAGGCAGGGCACGCGTCACGCCCCGGCCCAGGTGGCAGCCACCGGCCATCTTCGTGGCGGCGTCTTGCCGTGCTGTCTTCCATGCCGCCCGCCCCGCCGGGGCAGAGGTGACGGCAAGTCGGGTCCCGTCTGCGGCCCAGGCATCGCGCCGGGCGCTGCGCCTGCACTAACGGGACAGAGTGTCGGGTCTTGTCGATGTCACGCCTGCGCCCGGTAGCAGGCGTGAGTGGTCTTGTCCGTGATGTCAGCTGCATCTTTCTTCCATGCGAAGCAACCCTTCCCGGGGTGTGGCGCAGGAATCTCGCGCCACGTTGCTGTCCCCTGACTTCCCGGGGTGGTTGCAGGCTCCCGGGGTGAACCCTTGGATCAGACGTGGTCCAGGGTCCCCCGGGGACTCCTCTCCCTCCGGCGCCCGAGATCCTTCCCTGAGACGAGCTCCTCGAAGATGCCGGAGGTCCCGGCCCTACGACATCTTCGAGAAGCTCCGCCCGAGGGGGTATCTCCTCCTCATGGCCCCTGTCTCCACCTCCTCGCTGACGGTCTTGGTGGGTTCAGGCTTCGAGATCATCCCTGTCTTCATATCTTGGTGCTCACTGCCCTCCCGTGCTCTGAGAGGGCAGGTTATCCATAGCCGGGGGCGCTCGGGTCAGGGTGCCCTCTTCTCCCGGCCGCCACGTCTCCGCCTGCCTGTACTGCGTGGCACCCCGTGTCCCGCGACGCCGACAAGTGCACACCGAACTACTCAATGATCTGGTAGAGCATATGTATGACTTCATGGGAAAGTAGTGAATTTTCATTTGCACTATGCATTCCGAATAATTTGAACTATTTGTATTAAGTAGATTCGAACTAATTTTAAGCTACAATTTCATGTCTTGTAATAAATAGATTTGAACTATTTATTTTACACTTATAACTAGTTCTATGATCGTCGTGCATGGCTTGCATTATTTGGCTTTCAATATTTGAACATGATGGTTGTAGCACACCTCATTTGGGGGTTGCCCGGGCTGTGTCTGCGGACACGTCCGGACGTGTCCGCGGACAGTTTGAGGGCCGATTTTTAGGGCCATGGTTGGAGATGCTCTAAGGAGGCAGATAGATTTTGGACTACAACAAGATTTAAGAGTCCTAATCTATAGAGGAGATACCATCAGAGACGCATTTGATGATGACAGAAAGAAGAAGAAGAAGACGGAAGCGCAAGAACTTAAATCCAGTTGCAATCATCCGTTTCACTCCCGCTATGACTGAGGGCAATTTTAGAATAGAATACGTGTACAAATCAGATAAATATCTAGGAGTGCTACTCTATATCTGACTCGTACTTGTATTCTATTCTAATACTCGGGATCTCCAAATCTGCTCCACTGCTTCCCCTTTGATGCTACATGTGAAGAAGGCGCCATATGTCGATCTTGCCGAGAAAAGACCATCTTCTTCCCACCTCCAGACTAGCGAGTCCATGACCATGGGATCTAGCTGCATTGTCGCAACTTTTTCCCAAACCTGAAAGATTTCAACAAGGGCATCGCCCGATAGGTCAGATCCATAGTCGGTCAACCATGCTCCTTGGAGCCCTATTTTAGGTGCTTGTAGAGATAACTCTCTTATCAACCGCCGCCCAGAGTTTTGGCGCAAAGTCACAAATCCTTTGCCCATTGAGCCACCAATCAGTCTATCACGCTAGAAGAGGGTCTTTTCACCATTGCCAAGGATCATTGTCGTGACCGCCTCATAGATTGCCAAATCCTTTTGAGAGACTTAAATTTTGAATTTGACCCGTATTTAGAAGTGTCAAGCCTTTGTAGCCACGGCCATCAACATTGCAAGTTTAGGAGCCACATATTCGACATCCCAATTTGACCATAGGGTTTTGGCAGGCCACTTTGCCCCATGACACTAGGCAGTGTCCCCCTTTAACGGCTTTTCTCCCTTTCCACAAGGGACCGTGAATAATGCTCTCAAACGAGTCAATGGTGAGTGGAGCGGGATAGCGGTGAGTGTCGTGAACCAAAGTTGCCCGATCTCCCATGTTCATCACCTTGGAAGTTTCTGTATTTGCTGAACTTTTCAGCTCCTTGTACTCGCAAAAAAAAATCACCTTGGAAGTCCACGAGGGCAGACGGTTTGCTTATCCGGCATGAGCTGCAAATGAGCCGCGGAGGCTTTTGTGGGGCCCATGGGTAGCCCAAGGTATGTGGTAGGAAGCGTTACCCCATTGCAGCCCACAAAAGGTGCTCGGACACCCAAATAGTGAAATAGACACAATTTATGAGTGTCCGGAATTTTATCGTGATGCCCGTGAAGATGCCCTCGAAATTTAAGGAGAAATATGAGTCTGGTCCTAGAGACGACTAAAATCTGGCCACTAGGCAGTGGCGGACCTAGGATTTTGCCACTGGGTATGCCGCACAAAAAATTGTTGGCCATTTAAATAAAGTATATGTACCAATTTAATAAATAATTGTAAATTTGCATCGTAATACGATATAAAAGCAGTACATAATATGTAGTTGTAAGATTAAGTACGAAAGTTTCATAAATTACCATACAAATAGTTCAAAACCATACTAATAGTCCGAAATGTGCATAAAAGACTTGTTTGACTTGTCTGGCCTACGCTTACTTAAGGACATGAAAGCCTGGATTATATCATTTTCATCCACGTCGAAGAAAATATCCCGCTCAATGTATGTGACTAGACAATCATCCAAGAGACTCATGTGATTAATCAAAACTTGTAAATTGCCGTGAATTCATGATGATCGGTGAAATACGTACTAGGTTTGTGGCTAGGTTTGTGGCTGGCGGCTAGACGACGAAGGATAAACTGGCGTTCAAGTGTGACGGCGTGTGGCGTGAAGTCTGACCGGCCGCTGGCGTCAAGTCACCGATTCCCGAAAGCAGCTACGTGCTGGGCGACACACAAATTAGCAGAGATGAGAAATAAATGACCGATTCATGATTCAGCTAGCTACCTAGCTGTATGTATATGATCGATCGATCAAAGGAGACATACCTGTAGATCGATGACCAACGGAGCCACGGAGGTGAGTTCCGCGCGTCGCGCGACCTGGCGGCTGGCGCTAACTCCTCGGCATGATCCCGTGCGGACTGCGGCGTGCCAGGTTTTTTTTCGATTCGATCAATCGCATAGCTGGTTGTTTCGCCAGGACGGCCTGCTGCGTAATACTAGTAAGTACGTGGGCTGGGCTGCAGGGTATGCCGTGGCCCACCCGGCATACCCCGTAGGTCCGCCACTGCCACTAGCACTAGGCCATCTCATTTTTGGATCTGTGTCCCAAGAAAATAAAGAAAACATTCTGTGCACGCTACTTAGATCTTAGCAAAAAAAAATGTGCATTTTGTACTCCCTCCGTTCCTTATTATAAGTTGTATTAGTTTTCTGAAAAAGTCAAAATTGACTATCTTCGACCAAGTTCTTAGAAAATATTATTAGCATTTACAATACCAAATCATTATCATTAAATTCATTTGAAATGATTTTTCATATAATATTTCCTAGATATTTTAGATGTTGATAGCGTTTCCTAAAAGCTTGGTAAAAAGTAAAGTCTGACTTTTTCAGAACACTTATATAGCTTATAAGGAGAAACGGTGGGTGTAATTTTTTTCTAAAAATCTAGTTCACAGATACGGAGTTAAAATTTACCCATGTAAATTTCTACCCAACTATACTTGTTCGCTATAATTTAAGAAATGAGAAGATAATATTTTAGATTCAAAACTTAAGCTGATTTTTGTAACGTAATCCTGGTGTAACATTTGATTTGGCATAAATTGCAAGACTGTACCAAGATCTTCAGAACAAGCATGGCCGAGTTCTAAAATTTCGCTGTAGATCTTGTTGCGCATGAAGACTCGGCTCCACGACTTGTGTCATTGTGTGGAACTAACAGAGAGAAACACCACACGCGAAGGTTGTACCGCTGCCAATGGAAACAGCGACTCTATGTGTAGGCTACCAGATCTGACACCCTTTATCTCTCCTTAAGAGTCCACATAAGCATTCATGCATTATGCATGACCTTAGCGGGAGCAAGAGGCCACAGAAAGAAAAACAAGGGAAATACTTCGCCCAGAGTAGAACCCGACAAGACAATCATCCATGATAGGCAGTATAGTTATTGATGCACATACTGGCCATGATAACAGCCTTGTCCAGTGCATGCTTCAAAAAGATGTAAATGTCACTTGTTGGGCTTTTGGCTGTACATATACTAGCCATGATAGCATCTTAGTTCACTGTATGGTATGAAAAGGTTTAAAAGCCATTTGTTTGGCTTTCTGATAACAAGTCATGAGCTTTTGCCGTAGAGGTCAATGGATCCTATTTGAAACCTTGGATTGGCACTAGATTCTCTTGCACGTAGAAACCGAAACCTGGCATAAGTGTGCAAAAACTCTTTAGTCGCAAGGAAAAAATATATATTGCACAACGTTTCTATCAGCCAATATTATAAAGCCTACCGAAATGCATTTGCCGTGGATCTCTTGTCAACAGTAAATGATTTCCTACAGAAACGGCTGTCAAACATTACAGAATTCCGAGCATCAACAGTGCTCCAGGTAGAGCCTCCATCTGCGCTCCCCTCGAGAATCCTGCAATGCAACATTTTAAGTCACTTACAGAGTATTTTCGACAATCCAAATTATTTCTTCTTGTATTTTCTATCGTGGTCTCCTTTTATGGTGTGTGTGTGTGGGGGGGGGGGGGCAAATCATACGGAGATGTGTCTTTAGGTTTTGTAGAGTTAGATGTTTTTCTTTAGTTGAGATGCGGTACCCAAAGTATTAAGGAACAGGTTTTTCTGTTATTATACCAGTCCATTGGATCCCTCTCTGGAACATCATTAGCTGACATCAGATCATATGACTCTAACTCGCAAGTTTGGCCATCATCCACCTGATAAATTAGCCAACATCCTGCAAACGGATTTTGTTAGCCAATACAGCAAATCAATAAAATTCCACATTTGTAAGCATTTGAAACAATTCCACTTATGTTCTTTAGCACCGCATGAAAATTCTGCAGAACATCAGCAACTACAGTTGACCTCTGACACTATTGCCAAAAGTTGATCAGCTGGATATCATACGAAAAAAGCTAGACTGGTTTCAAAGAGGATAATGGATATTGGTGGCGAAGAACTTAGGAGCAGAAAAGTTATATAGTAGAGCATTCTACTTTTTTTTTAGAATACTCTTAGCATGTGTATTATCATCTGTTGAAATCTGTTGAAGAAGGGTTGCTGTGAAAGACACCAGGTACAACGTAGAATGAATTAATATTGCAACAGTTTAAAGAATAAACTCAAGACAGTACATTCTAACGGTCTGTGAGTTCAGTTCCAAAGTCAGAATCTAGCAACTGGATATATCCATCTGGGAAATAAATGGTATAGAAATAATGAAAAATATCATTCAGATGCCGAACTTCTTCACAGTTACCATAAAAAAAAGGCAGCCCGGTGCAGTAGCTCCCGCTTGCGCAGGGTCCAGGGAAGGGTCTGACCACTTTGGGTCTTTAGTACGCAGCCTTTCCCTGCATTTCTGCAAGAGGCTGTTTCCAGGACTTGAACCCGTGACCTCATGGTCACAAGGCAGCAGCTTTACCGCTGCGTCAAGGCTCCCCTAGGTACCAAGGCATGCACGGTTGGGCGGCACCATTTTCATCGGACCAGGTTGGGATATACCAAAAATACGAACCAATACATTCACAGCTCCAAATTCACAGGTATACAAACAAGAATATATATGCAATAGTATTATTCTAATAAAGAACACGGATCTCTAGACTAGAGCGTCCTTCAAAGTAGTCCAAGTGAATAAGATCGACTGTGCACACAAAGTTATATAGAACCAAAGTTTACCTTTGGCTCCATCAGGTTCTTCCCATTTGGACAAGCGAATGCCGTCAAATGCTGCTGTTGCCTGAAATGATTTCATTATTTTAGAGAAAGAACTGATGAATGTTATATATAGAAATGATCAATTGATTTGCAAGACATACAATTCCAACTGGGAGTTGCTCGCTGCTTGCGAGGACTGAACCTGAGCAGAGTCTACTGCCTCTTGGGAACTGATGACCTTCTGTGTATAAGATATTGCTCTTATAGTTACTCAGTATCTCATCAATTACATCTAGTGCTACTGGTAAAGCTAAGGATGTATGTATTAGATTTCCATCTGTAGCCACAGATTGTTCACCATCAGTGCCTGATTTTGTTTTCAAAGAAATTGCAGAAAGCAGTCTTTCAGCAAACGGAAGTATCTCCTCAAACATTTGCTGTGATTTTTGGTCCAATGTAACACTCCTGCTTTTAAAGTTGGCATCTTTAAGATTTTGCATCAAGCTCCTCAGTGAGTCAAAAACTTCAATGATTCTTTCTTTAGAGATGTTTCTATCACAAAAATGAGAAAGAATAGCTGAAAGAGCATCATATATTTTTGAAACATGAGCATCCACACATCTCCGAATAGGACACGATGAGCAACTGAGCGAGTCTGCTTGGCCCAATTCTGACCTTGCTGTTCTCCATTCCACAGAACCACTTTGCCTTCCAGGTAAAGATATGTTGTTGTTGACTTCAAGATAGGTAGCTTTAGTAAGTTCCTCCGACTCTTTCATGTCACGGTTTTCTATGGCTGAGAGTTCATCAATTGACAATCCACTGCGACACTTCCCAGTTATATTCAATAGAATAGCTGAAACTGTATCCTCGGAGGTAATTGTTCGCCTAGAGAGAACCTGCAAATTTAAAGCCGTGTGACATGAGATCAACAATGAAAACATTTTTTTCTAACAAAAAAACAAAGATCACCCACCCCCAAACAGGCCCTAACCAAGCGAAAATATTATACCTCGTGCCACTTTCTAGTGTAGCGTTTTGTTACATCACGTACTCCAACTTTTGAAATAGCAATGGCATAATTTAACTTCTTGCTCCACCTAGAAAATAACATAACATCAGTATGCAGTGAAAAATAGATAAGCTGTCAGATGAAATTATATGGCAAATTAATATGCACAAATCACTTGGGCAGAATTATATTTACCCTTTCTCATACAACAATGGATTATCGTAGACTCCTTCGCATGGATCTAGGTGCATCCATCTAAACATTCCAGAACTGTGGCATTAATAAGGGTACCAGAATACCGCAACAGAAGCATTAGAAGGTTAAACTAACCTCCCATACAAGTTTGAGTAACATTCTGTCCACACATGATCAGTGAAATCCAGAATCTGTAAAGTAAAAATAAGCATGTTCAATTTATTGACCATAGTCGAAATAAACAGTGACAGATTCATTGTTGCTCCAAACAGAACTGCTAGCAGAGCTTAAGATGTCTCTACAAAAAAGGATGTCACCCTCCAGTATGAATGAATATGTAAGATATGGAAGGCACAGACAGGGAAAGACAAAAAGGTGGCAACCACTTGACAAATACGGAATCACTTATACAGAAACTATAATTCACTGTAGCTAAGATGAATTTATGAGCATCCTGAGACTAACCAAACGAGCTTCATATCCAAAAGCTCGACAGTAGAATGTGAAGCAATTTGCCCATTCTCCACAGCGCCCTTTCCTAGTTTGTAGAAGCTTCCAAAGCAAGAAATATCAATTTCCAGTTTGGTTTACAAAAACACACACCCTACCTGGATCACAAGAGACTGGGACAATTTAGTCATACCTTAAACGGATCATTGTATCTTGGGAAACGGGTGATACTAGAACAATGGTTGCACCTAAAATAGAATATGTCAGTATATATATGCAGTTCTAAGAATATTGATCATGCAGAATTAGCTGAGAAAGGAGATCTAGCAGAATGGAGATCTAAAACAATACAACATTGACACAAGATGCATCTGCCATGTCACAAAATTTCAGATTTGATTATGGTCCGCACATCAAGAAACAAGGAAGACGGGTCCTGCTGTGAATATTGGCAAATTTTAATTAACAGCTTCCAATTATATTCAAAAGAAGATTTTTCTCGTTTCTCGACATGTGTGATGAAGGATCAGAAATCATGGTTCATGCATACAATGTGAATGTTGTTTGAAAGTATTGGAAGAGCTCCAAGTAGTAGAATTATGATTTACTTGGACATCTAATTTACAAGTTGTTGAAGGAAATCTAAAACTAAATTCAAATTAAGATGCCAGAAGTAAGATTGACTAAATAAAATCCAACTGACTACTACCTATAGATCTCAACACGTGAGGCACCAAATTCAATTTCCGAGGGAAGTGGGTTGCCCATTCCAGCCATAGATGTCTCACGGTCACAGCTGTCACAAGCTGCTGCATTAACCCATCTGCAAAGATAAGCATCATTATTAGCTGATGGAGCGTATGAGCTCCCTTCTCAGGATATTCTATCACATGCGCAGGCTGTGTACTGTGTACTGAGCGCCGTGAAAGTGTAGGATCCAATTATAAACACCACACATGATACCATAATAAGGCTCAGTAGCGCTAAGAAAGATAGCGTAAATTTTAATCTCTCCTTTTGTAGACTAGATTAGGATATGCCCCTTTTAGGTTTGCCGGTGTTGGTTTTTGTTGCTTGTTTAGCCTCTGTTTTGGATTGGTCATCCCTCCATTGGTGAGCTGTACTTTGTGCATTCTAGGCATTTTTCTTTTAATGTAAAAATGGCATGTATTTCACTACGTGTTCAAGAAAAAAATCTATATGTTCCATAGGCTAAAGTGAAGCTGTGCAAATACCACCAGAGTCATTCATTCAGTCATGCTTTGCTTGACTAATCTGACAGCACTGTTTAATATTTCAAGTAGCAATACTTTTCAGAGATTTCATTCAAGATTCCCCTATATATGTTCCAAAACAGTAAAAGTAATGCCACAGAGTATAGATGATAGCAGACACACAACACTCGTCATTTGAAGATAGTAATGACTGAAAAAGGGTGCATGAGAGTGTTTCAATAACCTGAATGATTGCTTAAACCAGAAAAGCAATTGCAACAGAAAGGCGTGATCCTCTTCATTCTTCGAAGGACTGAAGGTCCCCTCCTACTAAAGAATTTTGTGTAAGAATTTCTGACAAACCATCTCTTCGAGCATAGAATGTAACATAGCAATCACCACAATTACATCAACAAAATATCTAGACGCGGTCATGCTGTTCAAATTTGTAAGGGTGCAGTAAAATACAACAATCTTGGAGCCTAACGTGTACCAAAAAAATATGCTTACAATAAATCTAAGGAAATGTGACCATGTTGAAAATTTAGAAAATCAAGCTGAAAGCAAAAGAATAAACAAACAGAAGATCAGAAGCAGAAAAGGAAACCTTGGCCAGTGAAATCAATGCCTTCTCCTTAAGTTCATCTACTGGAACAGTTTTCAGTGCTGCTTCCTGACGCATTGGATCCTCATACTACATCCGAAAAAAGTGTCAACAGACAAGCACCAGAAACAACCACATCATAATGGAATGCTTTGCAAATGAAACATAACCACACCTTCAGAACCTGGCGCACGTATGGCTCAACTCTTTCTCTGAACACCTCTCCTCCGTCATTTTGTATGCTGTACTGTTGCAGTAGAAGAGCCTCTTCTTCCGCCTAAGAAAATTTCAAGAAATAAGCATAGTTGAAATGATAAAACTGGTTTGACACTTTGGAATGACGGATTTCCAAAGGAATTTTGCCTAATTTATCCATAGGAATTTTTCCTAGATGCCTTTTGGTTGAAAGGAGTGAAACCTTCAATACGGGTTTATTTCCTACAAAATACACACCCAAACCCACAGAACTCCTCGCAAGAGGTTAGATCTCATGGAAATTTTCCATTGTGTCTGGAAACTATGACATGCACTCAGTCTCTATAGAAAAAATTCATGTGCTATCCTGTTTTGCAACCAAATAAAAAGTGGAATTCATGTAGGATGTCATGACATCATATTCCTGCATTCCAAAAATGCCCTAAATTTTGTGTTTTCCCTTAGGATGTCGTGACAAACGCAGCTAGACTGCACCAAAATCAAGGATGTTGCATGCCTCTGCTCATTTTCAATGCCCAGTTAAACAAAACCGATCTCCAACAATTACTAAGTACAAAAACCCCTCGAGGCCATCCAAACTGTAGTGCCTATGTTTCACCAAATTTCATGTTTGTTTCAGTATCTCACCTGCTGGTTCCCCACTAGGATAACAAAACTTAGCGTTCCATTTCAACCTAGGAACCAAGGTCAGTGCAAGTTACTCGGCACCTGAATTGAATTCAAACTTCCCATCTGGTTTAAAACTGAGCTAAATCGAAGCAAATATAAATACCAACAACTGCTAACAGTACAAAAACCCACCGAGGCCAACCAAACTTTAGTGCCCATGTTTCACCAAATTTCATGTTTGTTTTACCACCACAGTATCTCACCTGCTCATTCCCCAAAAGGATAACAGCACTTAAGCGTTCCATTTTCACCTAACAACCTACTCTAGATCACTGCAAGTTACTCGGCACCTGAACTGAATTCAAACTTCCCAACTGGTTTAAACCTGAGCTAAATCGAAGCAAATATAAATACCACAATCCTGTAACATTCATACAAGAATGTAACAAAAATGCAGCTAATTTGACACCGGTTTCCTCCAACTACAACTCATTAGCTATGGAATTCAAATATAATCAAGTCACCCTACCCCCCAAATTATCACTGAATAACTGCTAGTCCAATTCTGAATCGCATAAGACCATCAGCTATTGCAAGGGATGTCAGCTAACGATGCCGCACCTGAATCATCCTCGCGAACTCCTCGTCGGACTTCTCCTGCGCCCTGGCCGCTGCGGCAACCACATCCTCCTCCTGCAGCTAAATCGCGTAAACCAGCTTACCAGTTTTTTTTTAAGAGGCAACCAGTTTACCAGATAAATTTGTATACTACCATTGACCAACAGCACCTAGTCCAATTCCGAATGCCATCTGCTACCGCAAGGGATGTCAAATAACGAATCCGTACCTGAGCCATCCTCGCGAGCTCGTCGTCGGACTTCTCTTCCGCGGCGTCCCCCTCATCGATGGACACGAGGCGGAGGCCCTCGGAAATGGACTCGAGGTCGGTGCCATCGTCCACCACGGACCCATCCGCCTCCACCACGATCTGCAGGAGCACCACACCGCATCAGATAAGAGAGGGGCGCACGGATGATCGCGGGGCGTGTGTGGTCCGGGCGGGGAGGGAAAGGGAACCTTCTGGAGGTCGGGCGGGACGGAGGTGAGGGAGAAGATCTGGAAGCGGAGGACGTCGAGGCCGTCCTCCGTGTCGTACTCGACCGCGTGCTCCTCGCCGGCGGAGGCCTGCCGGACGACGAACCTGCGAGCCACCATCGCGTTCTCTCTCGGTGGACCAGGTCGAGGTAGAGTCCACGCTCGAAAGGGTTTGCGTGACAGGTGGGAGGCACACGAAAGGCGAGGAATAGCACCCAAGACCGGAGCAACGCATCAGATCTACTGCAGCGCGCAGAAACGAGTAAATTACACAGATCTACCGCATTTAGGTCAGCTGTAACAGGCCAGGACCATTCTTTGTTAATTTTTTAAATATGTACGGACTGTGGGACGAAGAGCAAGTTTCAATAGTACAGCTAGCAGCCGAATAGTCGCATTGGCTCCCATCCTACAAGAGGACGTTTTTGAACTTTTTGAAAATATTTTAAAAATTTCGAAAAAAAATACTCGACGTAGCCAACCACACGCACAACGATCCTGGAAAGTTACAGCTTAAAATACACTGTATTTTGGCTCAGAAAAAAGACAAACCGAAAAAAAAGCTAGATAAAAAAAAGCTGATCTGATCATGCCTTAGATCTGTATTCTTGTCTTTTTTGCTGAGGATAGAATACATTGTATTTCACATAAATACTTTGTACCAATCGTAGTGCATAGGGTTGCCTACATCATGGTATTTTTGTTTGAATTTTTTCGAAACTTTAAATTTAATTATTTTTAAAATTCAAATATTGTGCTCCCTGGCGCCCGGGAGCCATATCGCCGCACTCAGCTAGCAGTCGGCTATATAAAACTGCCATGCAGGGTCGGGCCAGCAAAATTCGGGGCCTGTGCGAAAAATTTAAAATGGGCCCTATCTCACACAATTTTTTTAAACTAATAAATAATTCTAATTTATTTGGCATAATATTGTATGTAACAAGCGAATATATTGAGAATCATACCTATATAACTCGAAGTTGCATAACATTTATTTGAACATCATCATTCTTTTTATGTTCTTTAAAATGAAATCTTCAATAAACTTGTCCATAGCACCTTTTTTAGATTTAATCAAATTTTATTCTTTTTTCTTTTCTCTTACGCTTCTGGGAACATGACTGATGTTTTCCCATGTCAAATTTGTATTATTGAAACACAAGATATAAGAGATGAATAAATTTATATTGAGAAGTGTGTATGCGACCAGAAATTAGAAGTAGGGATACAAAAGATTAACCGGACTATACCTGTTCTCGCGATCAACCGATGATGCGATGAGGAGGAAGTGTCGCGGTCACCGCCATGTCACCCACTCACCTGTCACCGGCGCAGCGGCACTGTGCCGATCGAATCGAGTAATCGAAGGATGTGTGTCCCTGCGTCGGTTCGTGTTCGTTGCTTCCTGCATGCGGCGGCGGGGCCTGGGAATCTGGGTGTTTTTGAGATGATCGATCGATTCGTATTCTATTCAACTAGCACACCCGCACACGCGAGACGGACGCTCCAGGGGATGATTCCTATTTCACGCGCACGCGGACATGGCCTAGCAGTGCAGCGCGCCATGCGGCCCAACGCGGAGGATAAATCCTAATTTTCTTCAGATGTTATATACAAGTATAATGTATACATATGCATATAATTTTTTGGGGGGGCCCTCAAATTCTTGGGCCCTGTGCCACCGGCACAAGTTGGAACCACTATAGGCCCGGGCCTGCTGCCATGTCATCAAAAGTTAGTCTTATAGTTAGCTCATACAATAGAGTTGGTTATAAGGTTAGCTATTAGGTTAGTAATTTTCCCACATTATGTCTTTATCTCTCATGACATTTAATGTTTTTTCCTAGGAGCACGCGTAGAGGCTGGCTCTTGCATGAGAGCTCACTCCCTCTCTTTTTCTTTGTCGCTCTCCTCCACGTAGACAAAAGTGCCATCTAAGCAGGCTATAAGCCCACTATTATACTTGCTCTAATGACCATAAGCCGCGCTAATAGCTTGTCTTAGCCATTCCAGTTAAATCTAGAATTGGACCTCTAAGTCCATGGGCTTTGGACCTGAAATAACTGGATCTGACTGGACTGGACTTGACTGGACGTGGACTCAACGGGATAATATGTCCAAAAACATAACGTGGACATGGACCTCAGAGTTGGGTAGTCCGGTGTCCATTGGACCTGTGCTGACTCTCGCGTCGCCGGCCACCGCCGCCACACACAGAGGCCAGGGCTCCCTGTCTCACGTCTATCACCGTCCCTTCGTAATTCGCCGGCTCCGTCGGCCGCAGGCTTCCCATCTTTCGCCTGTCGCTGCACGCTCAGGGATTTGGGGATTTCTCAATTCTCAATCTGTATGAAGATGCCGAGCAGCGACACACCCTCCCAAGTTCACCTTCCTTCTTCCACACCCCCAACCACGCCGTGCTGGCCAACGGCACCGGAGCTGGCCAACGTGCGGCCGGCGGCCGCTCGCTGTGTTTTTTTCTGGTGTAGATTCCATCGACTTGCACGCATTCTATTGTCCATTGGGCTATGGATGTCCAACGTCACGATAGCTTGAACTTGGATGGATTTGGATAACAGAGAGCTAATCGTGGATTAGTTGGATTACCATGTTTTGGACTTGGACCCTGATCCAGTTCCAGATTTAATTCCAGTGCTGACTTGGCGTCAACGGCCGTTAACTGCTCCTGTTAGGACCGCGCCCGTGAGTGGTCAACACCAGCCCCGACCAGCCCAGTCGGAACTATACAGTGGGAGAGAAAGACTTTGCTGCAATGCAAGAGATGAGGTCAAAGGAAAAATATAATTTGCTGGGATATTTGAGGAGAGAAGGAAGGTGAGAGAAGATACACTGCTTCACTGTGAAGGGGATACTGACATTGGAGATCTTTTTGTAACAGAAGATGAGCCAGCCCCGGTACCAGCCTCTGAACCTGACAAGAAGAGAAAGAAGTTGCATGTTCGAAAAGGGCCCACACTGTTAACCAAATTGTTGCCTCTTAAACAGACCGGAACCATTTATGAATATCACGCTACTTTTGGAAAGTGCATGTATCATCTGATTTCCTTGGTTGAAACTCTTAGTTCACGCTCGTTTGTTGCACAACTTGTGTTTGGCTTGCGGGATGAGATTCTATGCGTAGTACATCTTCAAGCTCCTACCAGTATTACTCGACTAGATGCTCTTGCTTGCATACAAGAGGAAGAAACTGAACATCACAGACCTCGGACACGACCGCCTGTACCGATCAAGCACCTTCCTCAGACTCTTGTTCTTGTAACCACTAATCTAACACATCGTATTGATTCGCCGTTTTGCCAAGGTTTGATGACGTGGATCACACATTCGTTGGGAGACCCCAAGAGGAAGGTATGAAGCAGTGTAGCAGCAGTTTACCTCAGTATGAAACCAAGGTTTAATCGAACCAGTAGGAGTAAGGAATCACTTTTGAAGGTTGTCAGTGGAGCGCTGACGTGGAAACTACACACAACACAATCAAACTACTTTGCCCCAACGAAACAGTGAGGTTGTGAATCTCACCGGCTTGCTGAAAACAAAGAATTAAACGTATGGTGTGGAAAATAGTGTTTAATTACAGAGAATGAAAAGGAACAATGATTGCAGTTGGTTGTATTATCAGTGTAAAAGAATGGACCGGGGTCCACAGTTCACTAGTGGTGTCTCTCCATAAAAGATAACTAACATGCTGGGTGAACAAATTACAGCTGGGCAATTGACAAAATATTGAGTGCATGACAGTGCATATATATGACATGATGATTACTATGATATTCATGTGGGCATTACGACAAAATACATAGACTGTTATCCAACAGCGTCTATGACTAATAATCCACCTCCAGGTTGTCATACCGAGTTCCCCATTGGTATTAAGTTGCAAGCAACGGATAATCGCATTAAGTAATGTGCGTAATGTAAACAAATGCATTAGACCTAACGGCGCACCCTTAAGCTAAGTATCGGTTATTTTATCCCTAGTGGCAACAGCACATCCACAATCTTAGAAGTTGCTGTCACTCTCCCAGATTACCGGAGGCATGGACCCACTATCTAGCATAAATACTAACTCTTGGAGTTACAAGCATCTACTTGGCCAAAGCATCTACTAGTAACGGAAAGCATGCAAGATCATAAATAACATATAAGATAGATTGATAATAAACTTGACATAGTATTCAATATTTATCGGATCCTAGCAAACACAACATGTAGCATTACAATAAGATGGTCTTGATCATGATAGGCAGCTCACAAGATCTAAACATGATAGCATAAAGTGGAGAGACAACCATCTAGCTACTGCTATGGACCCGTAATCCAAAGATGAACTACTCACGCATCACTCCGGAGGCAGGCATGGTGATGTAGAGCCCTCCGGTGATGATTCTCCTCTCCGGCAGGGTGCCGGGAAGAACTTCTGAACCCTCCCGAACTAGGGTTGACGGCGGCGGCGTCTCTGAAACTTTTCGTGGATAATGGCTCGGGTGTCTAGGGTTTTTCCGTGAAGATGAATAAATAGGCGAAAGGACGGCAGCTGGAGCGACCCGAGGGGCCCACACCACACCGCGGCGCGGTTGGAGGTGGGGCCGCGCCGCCCTATGGTGTGGCGCCCTCCTCGGTCGCCTCCGTCTCTCCTTTGGACTCCGTGTACGTGTTGGAAAAATAGGAGATCTTGTCCAAGTTTCGTCCAATTCCGAGAATATTTCCAGAACAGTTTTTCTGAAATACAAAAACAGCAGAAAACAGGAACTGGCACTGTGGCATCTTGTTAATAGGTTAGTCCCAGAAAATGCATAAAAATGCTATGAAGTGTATGTAAAACATGTAACAATTGGTATAATATCAACATGGAACATCAGAAATTATAGATACGTTTGAGACGTATCAAGCATCCCCAAGCTTAGTTCTACTCGTCCTCGAGTAGGTAAAACGATAAAAGCAAAATAATTTCTGAGGTGACATGCTACAATCATAATCTTCATCAAATAGTATTGTAAAGCACATGTTATGAATGAAGTGATCCAGGTCAATGGTCTATAGTTTGCTAGCAAGTAGATAATAAGCAAACAACTGAATCATATAAGCAAAAACTTTTCATGAATAGTACTTTCGAGACAAGCATCAAAGAGTTTTGCATAAGAGTTAACTCATAAAGCAATAGATTCTAAGTAAAAGGTATTTGACCAACACAAAGGAAGATTTAAGATTCAGCAATTGCTTTCAATTTTCAACATTATATCTCATGGATATTTGTTAACACAAAGCAAAATAATAAGTGTAATATACAAGCATATAAAAATTGTTGCACCATAGTTGACACTAGTGTTTGCTTCTGAGATAGAAAGAAGTAGAAAAACTGACTCAACATAAAAGTAAAAGAAAAGCCCTTCGCAGAGGGAAGCAGAGATTAAATCATGTGCTAGAGCTTTTTAAGTTTTTGAAATCATATAGAGAGAAAATAAGTTTTGGGAGGTGTTTGTTAATTGTCAACGAATCAGAAAATGGAAAGTACAATATGACCCCTGCCAACCAGACTTTTAAGAGCGGCTCCCATGAAGGACGTTATTTCTACCAGTAAGGCAGATCATCCCTCTTCTCTTTTGTTTACACATGCAGATATTTCACTGTTTTTCATTGCTTGACTGATAAATCAGGGCAAAATTGTGAAGAGAATTAAGCGGTTAAAGTTGTAATTAATTGGGACTGGGCACCCCATTTGCCAGCTCTTTTTGCAAAATTAATGAATAAGCGGATGTATATGCCACTAGTCCGGTGGTAAAATCTGTTTGACACTTGACATAAAGACATCCACCCGTCCTCATGAGCTTGGTAAACATTGACACAAAAGGAGTAATAATTTTTTGAATAGTTTAAAGGTAGCACATGAAAAATTTACTTGGAATGACAAGGAAATATATCATATAGGTAGTTATGGTGGACACAAATGGCATGGATTTTGGCTCAAGGTTTTGGATGCACGAGAAGCATTCCCTCTCAGTACAGAGTTTAGGCTAGCAAGGTTATTTGAAAAAAACACAGGATATCAACTGACGAGGGGTTAACTCATCAAATCCCATAGTTAGGACCTAGGGTTGAGATATGGGGAGAGAACGTGGTAGTACTGGTAGTTTCGTCGGCTGACAAGCAGAGGCAAAGATTTACCCAGGTTCAGGCCCCTCGGGTGGAGGTAAAGACCCTACTTCCTGCTTGTCTGGTATTGATTGTATGAGATTATGCGGTTACAAGGAGAGCTCTGGCGAGATGTCGATCTGGCTAGGGCTTTTGGTGGTTCGAGTATGGCTTGGTCCTAGATCGGCACCCCTCCCAGCCTTTAAATAGGCTGGGTCCCAGGAGTTCATAACCGACCTAGTTTACACGTAAGGAAAGCCTAAACCGACTATGCCTATGACTAATCTTGGAGGGTACTCCATCTTCTTGGGCCTCTGGTCTTGGGCTTCAAATAGGCTCTTCGCTATTGGGCCTTAGTCGCCACGTGCACCAGGTACCCTCACGGTAGGGTACCGAGATGTATACCCTTGTCAGTAGCCCCCGAGTACTTGTCTGACTCAAAGAATCGGGCATGGACTCGTTCGTAAGTGCATGTCATATGCTTTGTATTATAATTGGAATTCCTGTATGAATAGCACATGTTGGCTATGTCGAGTATCTCATCGACTGTGGTTTTTTGCTTATGATGATCAAGGGATAATAGCTTAGCAGGCCCAGTACACTCGACGGATCGGGACTGGTTAACTACACATTCGGGTAAAACCTTACTAGCTTTCAATCAAACTCGAGTCCCCGGACTCGAATCTGGAACAAACTGGTCAGATTCGACTAGGCCGCAGAGTTCTTACTGAGTCTATCTGCAGTATAGATTTGAATTTTACCCGACGCGTCCGTCAGGATTTTTCATCATGTCTGCTGACACGGAAAGTATAAGGATTGACGTTGCTGGAACGGTCCTTAGCCCAGATCGAAAGTTCGGCGGGTCTTACCTTTGCACTATGCGTGCAGCATCCGAGATATTTGCGGCGGACGCAACTCGGGAATGTTTCGAGTATGATTTTGTATATGAACTGAGTCGATCCTTTTGTCGACTGACACTTTGTCGTTATTCTATCGGGTGCGCGACAGCGCTCCCGATGGGAGTAGCCCCCGAGATTGTGCTTTATTGCTTGCAATGGAGGATAATCTCAGATCTTTTTACCCTGCACGTGTTAATCGAAGAAATTTTTGCCATAATTCTATCGGGTGCACGACAGTGCTCCCGATGGGAGTAGCCCCGAGATTATGATGTATTGCTTGTAATGGAGGATAATCTCAAAATCATTTTTATCTTGAGCATCTCAGTCGAAGAATTTTTTTGATATGCTCCCGATGGGAGTAATATACCTCAGCCGAAGAAACGGTCGAGTGACCAATTTTGCCTTAACATTGCTTTTTACACACCCGAACCAACAAGGCAGTCGAGTGACCGGTATGCGTTGGGCGGACTCGATTGGATTTCTGAATAGGGCGTGCAATGACGTCAGGGATGACGTTTGTGGCGACTGCACTTCTTGACACGCGTGGCGTGCGTTATGCTGTGATAGATGGGACGTGACACGTCTGTGGGTCCACAATGCAGCCGTTTGGACTGGATTTGACCGTTCAGGCACGATTTCTCCAGGACTATGATGACGGTTCCTAGATTCCCGTGCGTAGTGGGCGGAGTGGCCGGCGACGGTTGCTCTCCACGGCTACCACGTGTACGGCTGGATTTGTCACTTTGCCCACGATCTCGCATCAACGGTGCGGATTCTTTTGCGTGGAGGTTAAAAGGCTGCGGCGGAGTAAATAATATTTTTACTTGCCATTTGTTCTCCGCCGCCGCTGCTTCTTCTTCCTCCTAGCGCATCGCCATAGCCCAACAGCCAAACCTCTGCCACCCACCATCGTGATGACGAAGCCCTCGACCCGGAAGAGCAGGAGCGCCGCGAACGCGTCGGCAGACAGCGCCGCTGGAGCCGCTGCCAGTGGTTTGAAGAGGGACAAAGGCTCGTGGACCAAGACCACCTGCAGCAAGAGGATGCTCACGGCCTTCGGAACGACGGGCTGATTCATGCAGACACCTCGCAGGTTCGCATCCCCGGCAAAGAGGTAATCCCGCGCCCAGGCCCCAATGAGCGGGTATGTTTTGTGGATTTTGTGAACAGGGGATTCTCCTTCCCTGTTCAAAACTTTCTTCGTGCACTGATGCACGTTTATGGAGTGCAATTGCACGATTTTACGCCTAATGGGCTTTTGCACATTGCGTGTTTCTTCATTCTTTGCGAGTGCTTCTTGGGCGTTGCGCCCCACTTTGGGCTGTTTCGCCGCATCTTCAACGTCAAGCGCCAGCACAACGCCAAAGGACCTGGTTGTTTTGGAGTACAGACTCGACATGACGTCGAGTACTTCAAGATCAACTTTCTTGAGTCTGTGCAAGGATGGCGCCAAAAGTGGTTCTACATCAAGGATGTGACCATAGGCACCCAAGCGTTCGGGTTGCCTCCTTTTGACGCAGACGCCTTGGTGAAGAAGAGGCCATCCTGGATCGTCCAGCCGACCGGAGTCGAAGCCGAAGAGGCTGACATTCTGATGGAGAAGATGCTAAAGCTTCAGACCACTGTTGGTCGGAAGGTTACGGGCATCCATTTGCTAGCCATTATGGCCAAGAGGCGAGTGCAGCCCCTCCGCGCCCGAGCGCATGCCATGTGGGCATATAGCGGGGTTTCTGATCCAACCCGCTCACGTGCGGTGGAGCTTTCTGACGTGGAAGCAGAGAAGTTGGTAAGAAAGCCTTACCAAACTGACTGATGAAGAGCCTTGCGAGATGAACTCGCCTGTGGCTCCTTATGAAACCAGCAACCCTCTACCAGAGGTAACAGTCGATACTATATGTAAGTTTATATGTTATGCATGTGCGTTATTGATTCCTTTGCTGTTTCTGTGTGCAGGGACACAGAATGTATGAGTCGATGCCTCCTCTGCCAGAGAGCAGCCCAGTGCCAGACAATGAGCCACTCGAGGCGGGCTCTAATGATGAAGTGACCTCACTCGCCACCGCACATACGCCAGACGCCGATGAAGGCGATGCTGAGGTGCAAGCCAAGCAGAAGCGGTCGCGCGAGGAAGAAGACACTGCTGACTCAGAGGAGAAGGAGGGGAACGAGACGGAGTCGACGATGGCGCCACTCGATATCCCTCCGATTCGCTCGCTTCCCCCACGACCCCCGAAGAGATCACGCCCTAGCATGGGTGTTCTTGCCCCTGGTCGAATGGTCGACCTTACTGAAGAGTAAGTAGTATGAGCATCTTCTTTTTGATAGTTTATGAACGTTGCCAAGTTATTTACTTAGCATGTGTGACACAGCGTGTCTTCGGATGAGGATTTGCCACCGCCACCTCAGATGGAGAAGAGCAGCGCGGCGTCGACTGCGCGGAGTTTGCCACCAGAACAGCCGCCAACCACTGCGACTCCGGCTGCCGCGGGCGCGGCCACACCATCTGAGCCTGAGGTTGCGGCTGACAAAGAGGAAGCAGCAGCGACAGGCGTTCCTGCGTCGACTTCCTCCTTCTTGAATCAGGTAAGCTTGTGCTTTTGTACTATAGTTGAATCACCATCGAGTGTTAAAGTTGTTCATAGACTCGACAACTCCGTTCTGAACTTTCACATGTTGCGCTGTAGTCATTTGTCCAGGAGCTACTGAAGGCTGGCTCCAAATATGTACACATGGAGACGGAAGTCGCCACCCTGCAACAGCAACTCGAGGATGCGAAGAGTAAGCATCCTGTAATAAGAACTCGAATGTTTTTTATGTGAATATCTTTTGCAGCATGTTGAAGAAATGCTTTTGTGTTTCGCAGAGTCAGCGACTGCCGCTACAGAAGAGATGGGCAAAGCCCACCGTCAAGTTGCTGATCTGGAGAAGAGGCTGAAAGCAGCCGAAGTTAGAGAATACCAAGCAATTGGTCGACTCTCTGCTGCCAACACCACTTTGACAGGTGTGCAATTTTGCCTTCGCATTAGATATTTGAAGTTTTTGTACTATGCTGCTGATCATAGTGTTTGCATGCTATGCTAGATGTGATGGATGGTCCTACTGCTCCTGGCAAGCAAAACGTTGGCGCTTCACTTGATGAAAGTGTGGCTGTCGCAGAAGTTGCCAACATTAGGGCAGGGGAGATGCTGACGAAGGCGGCGAGTGCTTTGGGCGCCCTTCACAGCAGCTTCTTCCCTGATGACGAGCTTCCATCGACGTTTGCAGAACTGGTGGAGCTGTTTAAGCCCGAAGGAACTGCCGTCGCCGATTTCTGTCGCGAGCAAATGGTAAGTGGTGCTCAGACTACTTCTCATGCTGCTCGCGCACGGAGTCGAGGCGGATTTTGACAAGGTCACGATGAAGTTCCCGAGGGGGCCTGGCGGCAAAACCGTCGGGTTAGGCACTTGGATGGAGGCTGCCCAAAAATATTCTCAACAGCTTGTATCAACTATTGAAGACAGGGTAGCCAAGGTTCAGGCGAAGAAGGCTTCCTCCAAGAAGTCGATGACTAGCGAGTGATTCCCTCGTCGCCTAGTTTTAGGGACTTTTTATGATTTTGCTTTTGCTGTAAAAAACTTCAGACTTCGTATTTGTGCTTCCTGAAATATGAACTCCAGTTATCGGGAGGCACAGCCCCCGAGCCTTTTGCTTGATCTCTTCTGTTTTTCTTATGTTCTGAGTTATTCTGGATGTAGACCCGAGCCTCTAGAACATCGACTGATCCAGGTGCGAGCGGCTCCACTCAGTCACATAGCATGAATGATCGAAAAATCATCGACTTCCTTCAGCTCAAACTTTCCAAGGTGACAAGCGAGCTGAAGAAGGCACAAGACGCATATGCGGAGTTGCAGTCGAGGCCATCTCCAATTACGGAGCGGGAGGCCTTTTTGCTTGAAGAATTGGAGAAAGTAAACTTACAGCTGGAATGTAAGCATTTTGGAAGCTGATTTGTGGACTCGACACACAGGTCGACTGGGATAATAATTTTGCTTTATTTTTGCCATAGGTGTTTGCTTTGACCAGTCGAAGGAGGAGGCACGGCTACAGGACCGACTCGACGGTCAAGCGAGTAGCGCGGAGTACGCTGCCCACCCCTTTTGGTCGGACAGGGCGAGGAGTGCCATTTTGGTAAAGCTTCTGGACCGTGTGTGGCGAACTGCCATTCGGCTGGAGAGCTGCAGGTTAGCTTTGTTTCGAGTCCACGAGGTTTTGTTTCCTTTGAATGAGCAGCCACAAGGCCTTGCTGCATTGCTGAAGAAATTTCGAAAGGGCAAGGCGATCAAGAAATTTGTGCGCGAGCAACTGATTAGCGGGGCTAACGTTGCTCTTGCCTTTGTGCGGTCGCACTTTCCGCACCTTGATTTGAAAAAGATTGCGATGGGGCCTGCACCCGTACCATGTGGTGGTCCTGTGCAATTGGAGGAGCACTACCGAGAGACAAGGGTGGACGCATAGGTCCTAATCCATCATGTGCTAAAGGAGGAGGAGAAGTGGACCCAACCAAAGGATGAACCTGTAGATTAAGCTTATATGTATAGGGGTCAGACCCCGAGTGTAATTTTGCCACTTGTGTATATTTTGCTTGTGTATGCGCGCAGCCCCGAGTGTATCGAGTGGGATGTATGAAAAACAGAGTATGGAACATGAATTGCACAGCCCCCGAGTGCTCGAGTGAGGTTATGAAGTTTTGCGATGATTGAAGCTGCAACTCACGATTTTGAGCACCTTTTTCGTTTATGTATGATTTTCACGACCCAGCCCCGAGTGTTCGAGTGCGGCTGGAGTATTATGTTTAAAGGAGCGAGAGCTCATGTTTTGAGACAACGTAGCCCCCGAGTATTCGGGTGAGGCTAAGTGTGTTTGAATAAGTTATGCGAGTAGTAAGCAGGGAGAAATATGAGAAATCATTGATTATATTCCCTTTTTGAATGTTAGGCTGCAGGCCGACTCATTAAAAACCTTCCAGTCCCCGTAGGTACCCTGGTAAGGAAAAGAGCGCGTCTGAAACCTGCAGCCATCCGACATATGTGTCTATTACATTATGCGACTGAACAATCTAAGCATAGAAACGGCGCAGCTGCGCAGCGTTGATACGTCCAAAACGTATCTACTTTCCCGAACACTTTTGCTATTGTTTTACCTCTAACTTGTGTGTTTTGAATCTTATATTTACTAATTGGAGGCACCATACGAGACACCACGTTAATTCTGGAGAAAACATAAAAAATAGCCCTAAGATGTAAATTCTACGGATAGGATCGAAAGATCGTAACTATTATGGGGCGACAAGAGTCCAAGAAGCGTACGCATCGGTAGCCTGATCATCTTCTTATTCTAACAAAACAAATACTCCACGCTTCCGCATTACGGCCGGCCGCCGGCGCGCCGCCTTTGATGGGGACCTCCACAATTTCATCGCGTCTCCAGCCATGGTGAATGTTAGCCGGCTTGATCTCTTGCAGCAGCTAAGACATATCGTTTTCATAAAGTGGTTTGATCACACGTCCCACCACGTGAGTTCTAGGTAGCCCTAATTCTCATCTCCTCTCAAAAAAAAATTCGCATTCTCCTCAATCTAGCGACTATGGCCAGTTTTAATCTTGCAGCCATGCAGAGCTATGCACGTACTGAGCTGTTTCCAATTGATTCATCTGTGAGCTGCTTACTATCGCCAATGGCGTTCTTTACAAAGCTGGCCACGGAGTGCCTCTGAGACCTACATCTGGCCGCCTGACTGGCCTTCGGCAACCTGCATAGGAGGCATGAGGGCAACCCGACGAGGCTCCAGCTGATCATCGATCGGCGACATACTTTCCGGGTCAAACTACGTCCGATACATTGGAAGCTAACCCTACCGTTTATCTCAGGACGCACATGCGAGTAATACAGATCATGGATGGAGCATGGCGTTGCAGTCTTGCCGGCAGAACGACGCGGCAGTAGTTTCACCACGCTAGCGGCCAGCTGAGTAACCGGCCGCCATGGTCGCAGCAGCGAGATTCAGGGTTCCGACGGCTGTCACGCTCCATAGATCAAACCATCACAAAATCTATCTAGCGCTCCCGCCCCCCATCCATGGAGCGATGCATGGCTACGCTCCTCTTTGTTGTCTGCCTCACCAGTGCTCTGTGCCATGGCATCCTGTATTTTGGAGTTCCCTTGACACTCAATCTATCTGAAAAAGACCAGGTTCAAACTTGCCTGTCACCAATCGCTTTCTTCTCCTAACTTTTCATGTCTCTGGACTTCAAGTTTCAACAACGCTGCATTATAGTATCTCTTTTTCTGTGATTTCTATAATCCAGTTAGCTAGAGCACGTCAACAACTGATTTAACGACAGGAGTAACTAACCCTGTTATGCTTTTAATGTTATCTATGTAATCCAGTTATTTCTTTAATATGGCTGGATTCTATAATATAATTAGGTTTGTTATTTTTCTTATATATATCGCTCATACTTTTTTTTCTGAAATAGGTATAGTAATTCAATTTGCATGTAACAAGAGAGAAATGGTGAACCTGTTGCAGCAAAACCAAACAAAAGGCTTTGGCGCCATGATTTTCTGTAAGTGGTTCGTACTTTTTTTTTTAGATAAAGGGATTTTATTACTTAAGAGTTTTAGCATTACACCCGGCCTCTGCATAGCTAAGATGCACTGTAAGTGGTTCGTACTACGCATCTCTTAGTCTGAATTACAGTGTTTTCCTATTTGGTACATGGAAATATATTTTATAGTATACTCACAAAACTGCCGGTAAACATCATTATTTATTCTGAACAGAAGTATCTCTAAATTTTCCTGCTATAGTTGGGTGTCAATATTAGCTGAACTTCCACAATATAAAAATACACTTCTTTCCACCTATTACCTACAAATAATTTTCCCTGTGATCTCTTAGATATTGATTATTAT
Source organism: Poa pratensis (assembly GCA_947311845.1). NCBI lineage: Eukaryota > Viridiplantae > Streptophyta > Magnoliopsida > Poales > Poaceae > Poa > Poa pratensis. The sequence goes on along the minus strand of CAMZMU010000107.1, from coordinate 108,305,502 downwards.
TCTTTGCATCAAAGTGTATTGGATATTATAAATGTATTGGATATTTTATTTATGCATGATATTGCATTCAAGTGTGTATTGCTACAATTAGTGTAAGTGTCTAACCTTGCAAGATATTTATAATCTTTTTGCTTTGTTCTTTGTAAGGAATGACCAAGCCTCTGTACAAAAAAAAAACTCTTACGAAAACATGGATATTATAGATGTCCAGAGGTGAAGTTAAATTTGTAATTATTGTGTTGATGGTGAAATTATGAACAGCGTAGATACTTTTGTTCACATTGGAATCGCTAAATCCCTGTAATTCCACCTTCACGTCCCTTCTTATGTAAATGCTTATGTGTCACGAAAACTAAGGAATTTCTAAATCCCTTTGTCATTAGTATATAACAGTCTCATATGCCATTTCCATGAATGTTGAAGGCATCATATTTTTTAGGAGAAGCATCACTCATTTGGTTGCAGATGATTGGTGTGACAATTTCATGACGAGCATTCGTCAGTGATGATATTGTCTTCATTTACCTCGACCATGTGCGTGTGGATAATTTGTTGCTATTCCTATGGTGAAACTTAATATGGAATACATTTTATGGAAAAACTTATGTTTGATTTCTTAAACTTTAAGACCGTGTGATATACAGGTCAATGAGCTATATGGACTGAGCCTACCTGGAGACTTGGAGCCGAAAAAGTTTAGTTTGTGCTTCATACTTTCCGTGTGATTGTTCTTATGAGTTTGTGAGGCTATCTCATCTCTGAGCTAGAGAGGTGCATGATTCCCAGAACGCCCAGGACAGTTAAGCTAATATATGGTGCACGCCTTCTGTTTTTCAGGTATGTCCTCATTAATTCATTAGTTGGATTATTCACATACCACAATTGTCCATGTATCTATAGAAACTATTCTCCGCATGCAATAATTCGAACCCTTAAGAAGAGACTAGGTTTACACACTCAAGTTAGTTTTGGGATATAACACATTGATATACCAGTCTACAATCCAATTCCAAATATGAATACTCATACACATTAATGCTTACAAATATGTAAGTTGTACTATAGTTCACAACCATGCTTCAATTTCGGAACAAAAAATTTACGGAACTTACATTTGTTGTCATAAAAAAGCTATGAAAATATATTACATTCTTTAAATAATAAGTTGAAATAATAGATCCAAATGGCAGTACAGTTCTAAAAGCATGACTATTTATGTCTTACAGCAAAATAAACTAGCCCGTGCGGACGCACGGGTTGACGACTAGTACAACTAATGCGGACTAACGCTGTTTTCAGCAGAATTGCCCTGGTGTCTTGTTTTTGTGCAGAAAGTCAACTTTCGGGAAAAACACCAGAAAAGATCGCAAACCTCCTATTTTACCAGAAGACTCACGGAGCCAGAAGGGGAGCAGAGATGGGCCACGAGTGGCCCAAACCACATGGTGGCGCGGCCTGGGGGCCCACCGCGCCAGCCACTGAGGAGGGCGACTCGGGCACCTCCCCGAGTCCCCCTTTCGACTACTTAACCCTCTCTGACCTAAAACGCGAGGGGGTCGTCCACTTCATCCAGAAACATCACCGTACGCCGCCGCCATCGCGAAACCTATTTCGGGGACCAGAAACTCCGTTCTGGCACTCCGCCGGGACGGGGAATTGGAGGAGATCATCGCCATCATCATCACCGACGCTTCTCCATCGACCATCCATGTTTCCCCCATCCATGTGTGAGTAATTCCCTGCTGTAGGCTGAGGGGGATGGTAGGGATTGGATGAGATTGTTCATGTAATAAGTTATAAGATCATTAGGGCATGGTGCCTAGTATCCGTTGTTAGTACTTATTGATGTTGTTGCAACTTGTTGAGCTTAATGCTTGTCACTAGGGCCCGAGTGCCATGATTTCAGATCTGAACATGTTATTGTTTCATAATGATATGCACTGTTTATTGATCATACCTGCAAGTTGTATACACATATTGTTGTCCGGAACCCGCGGTCCCAAAGTGACAATAATTGGGACAGCCGAGGGGAATGGCTGCGATGTGAGGATCACATGTGTTCACGGCGTGTTAATGCTTTGCTCCGGTACTTTATTAAAAGGAGTACCTTAATTACCAGTAGATTCCCTTGAGGCCCGGCTGCCACCGGCTGGTAGGACAGAAGATGTTGTACAAGTTTCTCATTGCGAGCACGTACGACTATATACGGAACACATGCCTATGTTTACTTAGTACTTGGATGCTTTATCATTATTATCTGCAATGCCTATGTCTTGATTATTATATGAGCTATCTTATCCATGCAGCGCCCGTTCATCCATCCCTATGCCTACAGTGTTTTAATCCTACTGTTTACTGCAATCACTACTGCTGTCTTATTTACTGCTGCTATTATTTCACCGCTACTACTGCTATAAAACTGTTGCTACTGATAATCTGTGTCGAGCAAGACTATTCACAGGTGCAGCTGAATTGACAACTCCGCTGTTAAGGCTCTCAAGTATTCTTTGGCTCCCCTTGTGTCGAATCAATAAATTGGGTTTTACTTCCCTCGAAGACTGTTGCGATCCCCTATACTTGTGGGTCATCAAGACTATTTTCTGGCGCCGTTGCCGGGGAGCATAGCTTTATTTGTGAGTTCACTTGTGATCTATATTGCTCGCTGAAATTTATTCATCATGGGTAAAGCTCGTGATGAGAGGGTCCGTGTATTGCCATCCACTACAAGAAAAGGTACGACACTTAGTACCTCTGCTGCTCTTGACTCACCATCTGTATTGAGTCAACTTGTTACACCACCACAATCTTCACGTGTTGGTACTACTGCTGAATCTGAAATTGCCTCTGATAATGTTGATGATGCTTCTACTGTGATTGATGAGAATATTTCATTAGGTCCACTTTTAGATGCTGCTATTGCTAAGTCTAAACAACTTGAAAATACTAGAACACCTAATGGAAGTCCTACTACTCCTGTTTATTCACCTGAGTTAAGGGATTATACTTGTGATGATGATCCTGATGAAACTTATGTGGAACTTGATGATGATTTTATTGATAAATGTAATGCTACTACTGGTGCAAGTAATATGAGAAATTTTCTTGCACAACATGCTGTTAAATACAAGTTGTCACCTGATCCTAAGTTTGCCACTTCTCCTATAAACATTAAAGATAAGGATTATGATTTTTCTCTTGATTTATCTCATATATCTATTGTTGAGAAAACTCCTTTTTGTGGCACTAAGAGTGAAAGTGCTGTAGAGCACATGAATGAGCTCTCTACTTTGAGTGGCTTATTTTCTGATGATATTAAGAAGCGTAGCTATTTTGTTGCTAAGATTTTTCCTTTCTCATTAAAAGATGATGCTAAAGCTTGGTATAACAACTTGTCTCCTGGTTCTATTACTAGTCCTACTGGTTTGCTTGATGTTTTCTTTCAGAAATATTTCCCTGCTAGTGCTCAACATGATGCTTTGCAGAGAATTTATAACTTTGACCAGGAAGATGAAGAGAAACTTCCAGAGGCATGGACAAGGTTTTGCTCTCTTATCAGAGCTCGGCCTGGACATGATTTGGAAAAGCATGATCTACTTGATATATTTTACAGTGGACTAACTATTGAATCTAGAGCATATCTGGATAGTTGTGCTAGTTGTGTTTTCAGGAAAAGAACCCCTGAAGAAGCTGAAGAATTATTGGCTAAAATCAGCCAGAATTATGATGATTGGACTCTACCTGCGCCGACCCCCACACCTACACCGACACCAATATCAAAGAAGAGGGGAGGTATGATTGAATTGAATGATGAAACAATGAGGGAGGCCAAGAAGACTCTCATTGAGAAGGGTATTAAATCTGAAGATGTGAAGAACCTTCCACCTATTGAAGATTTGTGTAAGCCAATTCCTCATCCATCCATAATTGAGGTTCACTCTCTCCACAGGTTCGATGAAGGAGATATTCCCTACTCTAAACCACCTGATCAATGCTTAGATGAATTTGATAATTATGTTATTAAGCAAGATAATTTTAATATGAGAGTAGAGAATCATTTGCATGAAAACTCTCAAGCTATTAGTAAGTTGCATGATATTGTGGAGAGAACCTCCAATGATGTTAAGATGCTTATTAAACATTTCCATATGGTTCAAACTCAAATTGATCAACTCACTAAAGTGCAACAAGACATGTTAGCCAATGCTTCTAAGAAAAATTAAAACCTGTCTATGTTAGCACTAGAAGTGGAGCTCATACTCAGGATCCTTTATATCCTGAGGGACACCCTAAAAGAATTGAACAAGATTCTCAACTAGCTGAAAATCCAGTTTCTCCTTCTAAGAAAAAGAAGAAGAAGAAACATAAAAATGTTGTAGAATCCTCTGAAACTGTTAATGATCCTAATAGTATATCTATCTCTGATGCTGAAACTGAAAGTGGTAATGAACTTGATAGTGATAAGGATAAAAATGATGCTCTTGATAAAGAAGTTAGTGAAAAGGAACCTGAAAAGCATACTAAAAACACAAAGTACACTAAGGAAGACTTCATTGCTAAGAAACATGGTAATGAAAGGGAACCTTGGGTTCAAAAGCAAATGCCTTTTCCAACTAAGAAACTAAAATCAAAGGAAGAAGAACATTATAATAAATTTTGTGAATGGATGAAACCCTTGTTCTTGCAAATTCCTTTGACTGATGCTATTAAATTGCCTCCTTACTCAAAGTATATGAAAGATATTGTTTCTAACAAGAGGAAAATTCCTAATGAGGAAATTTCTACTATGCTTGCTAATTATTCTTTCAATGGCAAGGTTCCTAAGAAGCTTGGAGATCCAGGTATACCAACCATCCCTTGCTCCATCAAGAATAATTATGTTAGAACTGCTTTATGTGATTTGGGAGCAGGAGTTAGTGTTATGCCTTTTTCTCTCTATAAGAGACTCTATCTTGATAAATTGATACCTACTGATATATCTTTGCAAATGGCTGATAAATCTACTGCTGTTCCTGTTGGCATTTGTGAGGATGTCCCTGTTCAAGTGGCTAACAATTGTTTAATTTTGACTGATTTTGTTGTTCTTGAAATGCCTGAAGATGATAATATGTCTATTATTCTTGGAAGACCTTTTCTAAATACTGCAGGTGCTGTTATTGATTGCAATAAAGGAAAAGTAACTTTCAATGTTAATGATAAAGAACATACTGTTTATTTCCCCAAGAAAGTTGACAAGATTTATGGAGTCAATACCATCTCCAATTTTAAAACTATCAAAGTGGGAAGTATTGATTGCCCTATATATGATCATCAAGAAGGATATCAAAACATTATGATTGGATCCATATCAATACAATACAAGGTAACATGAGTGTTTCATGATGTTTAAATCATTTGTGTCATGTAAATTTATTTGGTGCCAAGACTTGATCAACCTTGTTATCAAATGTATTTGCATACATAAAAGAGCTAAACAGCATTTCTTTCTTCAACTTTGTTTTACCTCCTGTAGTGATAATTAGGTTGCAAAAGTTTAGTTGTTTTGAATTTTAAAAATAATTTTTCTGCCCAAGTTTTATTAATTTAAATATCCAGATTTCATGCAAATTGAAAGTTTTCAAAATCTGTAAAAATTATACCATTGGTCCTATTTTTCAAAGAGCATCGTGGGAGTGCCTGGTGCTGACCAAGGGGACCCACCATGGGGTCAAACCACATGGTGGCGCGGCTGCCCCCTTGGCCGCGCCAGCCACTGAGGTGGGGCACCCTTGGCCCTCCAGCAGTTCCCCCACCTACCACTTCTTCCTCTTGCATCACTCAGCTCGTTTTTCTCTCTCACACTCGAGTTTTTGCTGTTCTTCCTCGCGATTTCGATCTCTTTGTTCAGCCCATCTCAGCTGCTGAGATTTGGGGCATTGCTCTCAGGTATGTGACTCCTCCATGTATCCAAGTAGAATTTTGTTTAGTAAGTATACCTTGAGTATTTTGCTGCTGTAGGTGACTTGTTAAGTGAGTATGCATGCTTGTTCTATGTTGAAATTATTAGTTTTGATGCATGTTTAGTCCTCTAGCAAGTTCATATAGTAGTTCCCCTCATTTGTATGTCTCAAAATCATTTTTTATAATGTTTGTTAAAAAATTCAGAAAAGGAAAATGCATAACCACACCTTTGGGGAGGTGTTTGAAAGGGATTCTCAGAGAGCAAGAAGGCCTTTGAGGGCATCTACTCGAGTTAGGCGTTCCTATGATGAGGATGTCATTGCACCGAACATTGGAGATGGAGGGGATGACCAAATCCCAAATGCTTCATCCTTTCCATGCATGGAGTTTTTGCGTAATGCAGGGTTGCTTGATGACTTCATGTTCCTTATCCAGAGAGTTGGCCTAACCACTTATATGCAGGATGAGGGCGACCAACATTATTGGCTCACCAAAACTTTTGTTGAGAGTTTTAAATTTGTGAATTCATCTTATGCGCCTACTGTCCAATTTAAGATTTATGACAGGCCTGTTACAATGGACTTGGGAGACTTTTGTGCTGCCATAGATATTGCTCCTTAGGTACAGCAAAGAAGATTGCAGGGAACACCAAAGACTTTGTGGAACTTTACCGAGGAGTGACCAACGACGATGACCGCATCGCTCAGCGCGGCAAGATAAGGAACATCCAATTCCCTGCCATTAGATATTTCGTTTATTATCTTGCTACTAGCATTCTTGGTAGGGAAAACACCAGTAACATTTCTAATTATCATCTTGCTTTTCTTGCTGCTGCACTTAATGGTAACACTGCTTACAACCTTGGTGCCCTTATTGCTCGCCGTTTGGCTGCTAGTGGACCTATTTATGGAGGAATTGTTGCTTCACGAGTTATCGCATATCTAGGTCTTTCCGTTAGTCCTAATGATGAGAAGCTAACCCCTTTCAGACTTGATATTTCTGCTATGAAAGGCCATCAGTTTGTCACACCTAATTCTCATTTAGGAAACATTGTTTACAAAGTTTTATTTACTAACGGGGATGAATATGAAGTGCCTTTGCCCCAGGCCGATCTGTTCCCTATACACAGGAGACCGTGGTCGTACTCCAAGGAGGCGTTGGAGGAGCAGCTTAGAGTGCGAGGCTTTCACCAGCAGCACCAGGAGGAGGGAGAAGCACCTGATGATGGCTACACCGTCACTTACCTTGGAGCGTCATCCAGCTCTTACCAGGACGAGGGCCCTTCCTCGTCGTACTATGGAGGCGCCACTTCCTGGGCACCATGGGGTTGATCTCCACTTAGGCCAAAAGCCTAAGCTTGGGGGGAGGTATATCGACATCTCACTCATTTACATATCATATCTTGTCGATACTTTGTATATCCATGTTGCAGTTTTCTTTCTTTCTTTTTAATTGTTTACCTTTTATTGCTGCATTCCAAAACACAAAAAGACCAAAAATATTTCTGTTGTTTCTCTTCATTTGTTTCTTAAGTTTCAGTATTAGTTTGCTTAGTTTTAAAATTCGGTTTGTTATTCAAAAATCCAAAAATATTTTGCTTTATTGTTGTTTCTTTTTGCTCTTGTTTCAAAAACTCGAAAACCCAAAAATATTTGTTGTTTCTTTTTGGTTTTGTATAGTGTTTTCAGAGTTGGACAGCCATCCGTGACTCCGATGGAGCTTGGTTTTCATTCTTATCATTCGAAGCAACACAAGTGAAAAAGCAATAAGGATGATCTACAACAACTCGAGTTGGGGTGAGAGGCTGGTATGAACTCTATTTGTTTTCATTTTTGTACATATACTCATCTATGTGAGCATGCTTAGTTGGTTCATGTGAGGTATATGTCATTTAGTGGATGCTTAGTAGTTCTTGTTCTCTCATGATCGGTCCCAATTTATTAATAGTGGTAGCATGTTATGTTGATGTTTGCTTGCATTGTTCTATTCATAGAGGGTATGACATTGTGGTATCCTCCTCTGAATAATTCATTCGAATTGACTTGGCACATGCTCATGCATGCGTATGACTGAAAAACAAAAGTCAATTAAGCCTTGATGATTTATTTTGACTCAGAGTTCTTGTATCACTTTTATGTCTCAATTAATTTCATTTTGTCGCAAGCATGATTATGACGGTTATTGCTCTCTTGATTGTCGCTTCCCAGTCTATTGCTAGCCTTCACTTGTACTGAGCGGGAATGCTGCTCGTGCTTCCAAAACCATGAAAACCAAGTTATTCCAAAGTGTCCACCATAAATACCTATGCATGGCATTTCGAACCATTCAAGTAAATTTTCATGTGCTACCTTTAAAACCTTCAAAGTACTTCTCAATTTGTGTCAATGTTTTATAGCTCATGAGGAAGTATGTGGTGTTTTATCTTTCAATCTTGTCATTCAGACTTTCACCAATGGACTAGTGGCATATACATCCGCTTATCCAATAATTTTGCAAAAAGAGCTGGCAACGGGGTGCCCAGTCCCAATTAATTACAACTTTCATCAATAATTCTCTTCACATGTTTTGCCCTGATTTATCAGTAAGCAACTTAATTTGCAAATAGACACTCCTCCATGGTATGTGAATGTTGGAAGGCACCCGAGGATTCGGTTAGCCATGGCTTGTGCAAGCAAAGGTTGGGGGGAGTGTCACCCATAATGAAACTAAAATACATGTGTAAACAAAAGAGAAGAGGGATGATCTACCTTGCTGGTAGAAATAACATCCTTCATGGGAGCCGCTCTTGAAAGTCTGGTTGACAAGGGGGTTAGAGTACCCACTACCATTCGTTGACAACAACAAACACTTCCCAAAACAATTTTGCTTCTGTTTTAAAAATAAAAAGCTCTAGCACATGATAATCCCTGCTTCCCTCTGCGAAGGGCCAATCTTTTACTTTCATGTTGAGTCACCATCCTTTCTTTGAGCACTTTCTCGAGAGCATAGTTGTCATTCTTAGTGTAATGTGCTTGTCCCAGAATGTGGTTAACTGTGATATAACTTTGATGCTTTTATCTTTGATATCTTTGATTCTAGTCTTCCCATGAACTTCAGAGGTGCCTGGGCATTTATGTTTTGCTGTACAAAAACGGGCAAGCGAGATACCATCTTATCATATCCTATTATGAGCATTACAATCTTGTGAATTAATATGTTTCATGTTTGTCGCTATTAGTATGTTGGTATCTTTTCATAGTTTACATGCCTATTGAGTGACATTATTTGCATTTGCCTCATCTTGAATTGCCTAAGCATTTGTTCATATAGTGAGAATATATGCATCATATGAAGCAAATGTGTTCGTGAAAGTCTTTTATCGCACTCAGTTGTTAACTGAATTGCTTGAGGACAAGCAATAAGCTAAGCTTGGGGGGAGTTGATACGTCCAAAACGTATCTACTTTCCCGAACACTTTTGCTATTGTTTTACCTCTAACTTGTGTGTTTTGAATACAACTAATGCGGACTAACGCTGTTTTCAGCAGAATTGCCCTGGTGTCTTGTTTTTGTGCAGAAAGTCAACTTTCGGGAAAAACACCAGAAAAGATCGCAAACCTCCTATTTTACCAGAAGACTCACGGAGCCAGAAGGGGAGGCAGAGATGGGCCACGAGTGGCCCAAACCACATGGTGGCGCGGCCTGGGGGCCCACCGCGCCAGCCACTGAGGAGGGCGACTCGGGCACCTCCCCGAGTCCCCCTTTCGACTACTTAACCCTCTCTGACCTAAAACGCGAGGGGGTCGTCCACTTCATCCAGAAACATCACCGTACGCCGCCCATCGCGAAACCTATTTCGGGGACCAGAAACTCCGTTCTGGCACTCCGCCGGGACGGGGAATTGGAGGAGATCATCGCCATCATCATCACCGACGCTTCTCCATCGACCATCCATGTTTCCCCCATCCATGTGTGAGTAATTCCCTGCTGTAGGCTGAGGGGGATGGTAGGGATTGGATGAGATTGTTCATGTAATAAGCTATAAGATCATTAGGGCATGGTGCCAGTATCCGTTGTTAGTACTTATTGATGTTGTTGCAACTTGTTGAGCTTAATGCTTGTCACTAGGGCCCGAGTGCCATGATTTCAGATCTGAACATGTTATTGTTTCATAATGATATGCACTGTTTATTGATCATACCTGCAAGTTGTATACACATATTGTTGTCCGGAACCCGCGGTCCCAAAGTGACAATAATTGGGACAGCCGAGGGGAATGGCTGCGATGTGAGGATCACATGTGTTCACGGCGTGTTAATGCTTTGCTCCGGTACTTTATTAAAAGGAGTACCTTAATTACCAGTAGATTCCCTTGAGGCCCGGCTGCCACCGGCTGGTAGGACAGAAGATGTTGTACAAGTTTCTCATTGCGAGCACGTACGACTATATACGGAACACATGCCTATGTTTACTTAGTACTTGGATGCTTTATCATTATTATCTGCAATGCCTATGTCTTGATTATTATATGAGCTATCTTATCCATGCAGCGCCCGTTCATCCATCCCTATGCCTACAGTGTTTTAATCCTACTGTTTACTGCAATCACTACTGCTGTCTTACTTACTGCTGCTATTATTTCACCGCTACTACTGCTATAAAACTGTTGCTACTGATAATCTGTGTCGAGCAAGACTATTCACAGGTGCAGCTGAATTGACAACTCCGCTGTTAAGGCTCTCAAGTATTCTTTGGCTCCCCTTGTGTCGAATCAATAAATTGGGTTTTACTTCCCTCGAAGACTGTTGCGATCCCCTATACTTGTGGGTCATCAAGCGTTCCAAGGATTATGCGAGAGTTCGCCTGTCTTCGCGTGCTTCAGTCTGTATGCTCCACCACCAATGACCTCGGGGATGATGAAGGGTCCTTCCCATGGAGAAGCAAGTTTGTGCACCTTCTTTTGCTTCAGTCGAAGTATCAAGTCACCAACCTCGAAGGATCTGGTACGTAGTCGACGGCTGTGATAGTTGCGGAGGTCTTGCTGATAGACAGCTGTGCGTGCTAGCGCCGTGTTGCGTGCTTCTTCGAGCAAGTCGACTGCATCTTCGAGTGCTTTATCTGTATCTTTTTCGTTGTATGCTTCGACTCTTGGTGCGTTGAACCTTACGTCTGATGGCAGGATTGCCTCTGCACCGTAAACCATGAAAAATGGGGTGAACTGTGTTGAAGCGTTAGGAGTTGTGCGTAGGCTCCATAGCACAGATGGAAGTTCTTCGACCCAAGCACCCACGGCCCTTTTGAGTGGCACCAGGAGGTGTTTCTTGATTCCGCTTGTCACAAGTCCATTGGCTTTTTCGACTTGGCCATTGGACTGCGGGTGTGCCACGGATGCATAGTTGAGCGTGATATCTTGCTCTCTTCAGCCGTGAAGTTTGTACCGTTATCAGTGATGATACTGCTTGGTACGCCGAAGCGGTATATGATGGATTTTATGAATTGACTGCTGTAGTGGCAGTCGAGCTTGTGATAGGGACTGCTTCGATCCACTTGGTGAACTTGTGGACCGCCACCAGAAGGTGAGTATGCCCTTCATGGGAGGATTTTTTGAGTGGCCCGACCATATCGAGCCCCCATTGGGCGAAGGGCCAGGCCAATGGTATTGTCTTCAACGCCGATGCGGTGTGCGTGCGGCTTTGTGGCGAATTTTTGACAGCCGATGCACCTTTTGACTATGTCCTCCGCGTCTTTGAGTGCTGTGGGCCAGTAGAAGCCTGCGCGAAAGGTTTTGGCTACGAGTGATCGACTGTTGGCATGATGCCCGCAGGTACCTGCATGAATATCACGAAGGATGGCTTGGCCATCTTCAAATGTATGCATCGTTGGAACATACCTGATACGCTGCGTTTGTACAGTTCGCGTTGATGACAGTGTATACTTTAGATCGTCGAGTGACGCGTCTTGACTCGTTATGTCTTCAGGTACCTCGCGCGGAGTATAATGTAGGAGATGCTCGCTTTTTCTTGATGGACCTGTGCTCAATGCGCTTGAGGAAGACACAAGGTGGAACTGGTGCTTTGGTCGCGCCAATGTTGGCTAGCTTATCTGCTTCTTCATTGCTCTCACGCCCTATGTGCCGCAACTCGCAGCCTTCGAATCTGCCCTCCATTAAGTTGTACAGGTCACGGTAGGCGATCATGTTATCTGCGATTGCATCACAGACCTTCATTGTTTGCTGCACCACAAGGTTCGAGTCACCATAGATCATCAGTCGAGTGCACCCGAGGGCTTTGGCCATCCGCATGCCATGGATCAGGGCCTCGTATTCAGCTTCGTTATTGGATGGTAACTCGAATTCCATCTGCAGGATATAGCGAAGCTTGTCGCCTTTTGGTGATATGAGGATGACACCTGCGCCCACGCCTTCGTTCTTCTTTGAGCCGTCGAAGTACATAGTCCATGAGTTGGACACATCTGGTACTCCTGGCAACTGAGCTTCAATCCACTCGGTATGGAAATCAGGTAAGACTTGTGCTTTGATGACCTTCGGGTAATCATACTTGATATCTCGTGGTGCTAGCTCGATGAGCCATTTTGCGACTCGCCAGTTGCGTTGGGGTTTGTGAGGATGTCCCCGATCCCTGAGGTGCTGATTACAGTGATCGGGTGCTCTGCGAAGTAGTGTGTCAGTTTCCTTGAGGTCATGAACACGGCGTAAGCCAGCTTTTGATAGTGCGGGTACCGCTGCTTTGATATGGAAAGCATTTCACTCAAGTAATGACTGGATGTTGTATGCTTTGGGCGTGTCCCTCCTCCCTGCGTTCGACCACCAGTACGGTGCTCACCCACCCTGTTAGTTGCGGAGACATATAGGTATAGTGGCTCGCGTTCCCTTGGTGCTACGAGGATTGGAGGGCTTGTGAGGACTCGCTTGAGGTCCGTGAAGGCTGCTTCGGCTTCTGGCGTCCACTCGAATTTATCTACTTTCTTCATCAGTCGATAGAACGGGAGCGCTTTTCACCTAGCTTGCTGATGAATCGACTGAGTGCTGCCACTCGACCCGCTAACTTTTGCACATCATGGAGCTTTGAAGGCCTTTGCATCGTCAAGATGGCCTGTATTTTCTCCGGGTCTGCCTCGATTCCTCGAGCCAAGACTAGATACCCAAGAGCTGCCCGCTGAACGCCGAACGTGCACTTCTTCGGGTTGAGCTGATGTGGAAGCATTTGAGGTTTGCGAACGTCTCTCGCAAGTCATCGAGTAGTGTATTTTCCTCCCTTATTGTGATGACAATGTCATCTACGTAGACCTGGACGTTTCGCCCAATTTGCTTCTTGAGGCAGTCTTGCATCATGCGCTGGTAGGTTGCGTCCGCGTTTTTGAGCCCGAAAGGCATTGTTGTGTAGCAGTAGACCCGAGTGGGGTTATGAACGCCGTTTTCTCTTCATCCTCTTCCTTCATCCTTATCTGGTGGTAACCCGAATAAGCATCCAGAAAGGACAAGCGAGCGCACCCGGCGGTGGAGTCGACGATCTGGTCGATTCGAGTTAGTGGAAAGTGATCCTTTGGACATCATTTATTGAGTGCTGTGAAATCTACGCACATCCGAAGGATATCTGTGTGCTTCTTCTCTACGAGCACGGGGTTGGCCACCCATTGTGATTTCTTGATTTCTTTGATGAAACCTGCTGCGAGTAGTCTGTCGACTTCGGCTTCGACTGCAGTTCTTTTCGGGCCGGATATGCGGCGCATTGTTTGCTTGACTGGTTTTAGCATCTGGAAATAGTTGGAGAGAGTGCTCGGCGAATTCCCTGGGAATACCTGGCATGTCGGCTGGACACCACACAAATATATCCCAGTTCTCACGGAGGAATTCGACGAGCGCGCTTTCCTATGCGATAGGCAGACTCGACGAGACATTGACTGTCTTGGTCGTGTCATTCGGGTGCACCTGATGCGATCGTGTGTCATGGTGGCATTGAATGCTCTGTCGACTGCACCTTTTTGTGCTCGGCATAAGTGTTCGATCGTTGGAGACCGCTAGATCGGCGAGTGTTGCTTCCATGCCGAACATCTCAGAGATTTTACTAAACTCTCGGTCGCAAGAGTCAGACTTTTGGATGTTTCCCTTGAATGTGATACTCCTTTGGTCAGGCATCTTTAACTAGAGGTATGCGTAGTGTGGCACCGCCATGAATCGAGCGAACGTCGGGTGTCCAAGTATGGCATTAGTATTGTGACTTCCAGTCGACAACTTCGAACTCAATCGACTCTGTCCTGAAGTGGTTCTTGTCCCCGAACGTTACGTCGAGTTGTATGGTGCCTTCTGGGCTTATGCTTTGCCTGGGACGATACGTGAAAGGTATTTGAAGATCTTTGCAGGTTTTCGACTGACCTGTTCATTTTGAGGAGCGTATCTGCGAAGATGATGTTTATGCCGCTGCCACCATCCATGAAGACCTTGGACATGGCGTTAGCCTCCAATTTGTGCGTCGAGTACCAGAGCAGAGTGCCCTGCACGAACGACCGATGGTGGGTGGTCTTCTCTACTGAAGCTTATTGCAGTTTCGGATCCCTTCAAGAATTCAGTTACGGCAGGAGGTGACATGACGCCATGTTTACTTGTCGAGTGCGAAGTTTTTGTTCCCTGCTGGAAGGGCGACTTTCTGTATCATGTACATCTGCCCTTGGGGCGGAGGGTACTGAGGTTCGTCCCACGAGGTACATGTTGTATGGCACCCGCGATGTTGCCGCCTGCTGCAGGCTGCGGTGGTGGTGGTGGTGCCATCAGAACGGGTACATTGGCTGGCTGCGGCGCAGCTACGGGTGCGGGTGTGGCTGCTGCCTTTCTGAGATTTATGTAATCAGTCGCCATTTGGTCGAATTGTCTGCAGTTTCTCATCGAGTGATTGGAGCGTAATTTTCCATCTTCCCCCTTGTACAGGTGGAGTCTGCAATCAGCATCCATCTTTTTTCGAATGATCGCTCGGATTGTGCGCCGGATCGTGACTTGCACCAGTCTTTCCTCTTGTAGCTATCACTGCGTTGGCCGCGGTCTCGACTGTCCCGGCGATCATCTCGACTGTCCGTTGATCATCTCGACTGTCCCGTCGATCTTCTGACGCCGGTCGCTTCTGTCTTGGTCGTTGCGGGGTTGTGGAGAACACAGCCGCCATGAATTCGGGTCTGTCATCGTCGTAGTGACGTTTTGAACGCTTGCGCCTTCGGTCGTCTCTGTTTGAGTCTCTGCGGCTTCGACTGCCACTTTCATGATTGTCACGGGGTGAGGACCCGCGTGTGGCTGTGCGCCATGTCTTCTCGTCTGCCCACTCAGTCGCGATCTTTAAGAGGTTAGCCAAAGAGGTTGGCTTTTGGCGACCAAGTGCTTCTTTGAAGTCCGCCTGGCGAGGCCCATGATGAAAGCATCCATGGACATATCTTCTGAGATTATTCTAACTGAGTTGCGTATCTCAGTCCATCGTCTGATGTATGACCTCAACGTTTCGTCTGACCGTTGAACGCAAGCTCACGGCTCCTCGAACGTTTTTGGGCGCTCACATAGAGGCTCGAAGTTTTTGATGAAGTCAATGCGGAAGTGATCCCACGAGTCGTATGTTGATGGAGGTAGAGCCTTGAGCAGTCACGGGCTGTGCCTTCGAGCATGAGTCGTATGTATTGCATGGCTGTGATGTTTGTGCTCGCTGGCACGCGACAGCCAGCCTGTAGTCTTCCAGCCACCCTGAATTCTTGTCGACCGTGTACTTGGGTTGTTCAGATGTAAGTTTGAACCTTTGGGCATCCGTGTCTCGCGGACGCGTCGAGTGAAACATAGAGCTCCGTGTGACTCAGGCTCTCGATCAGAGTATGAGTCGCTACTGTAAGATCTGCGTGATCTGCTCCTGGACCTGCACCGACGTGAGCCGCTTCTTTCCTTCGAGTGGTGGCGGTGACCACCGCGATTATGCTCTTCATGACGCGTTGTCAACTATGGCATGATCTCGACTCCTCCTGGAGTTTTTGGGATTTGGTGTATGGCCTTCGCGCTAAGGCGAGTGATTTGATTTGTTGGCGATGTAGCTTTGCGTTAGGGTCATCAGCTGGAGGCTTGATTGCCTCTAGGTATGCTGCAGCGGTAAAAAGAGCACCCGTAGCTGTTTGGGTACTGGCACTCCCTCCTCGTCGTATGTCATGAAAGAGTTGCCTAGGTTGCGGGTGAGTGCTGCCCTCTCATCTGGTGCGAGGTGTGACAGCCTTGATCTGGGTCTTGTGTCCGCTCGCCCGGTGGAGCTCAAGGAGAGTTGTCTTCTTCGCGCACTTGACAAGCTAGCTTGCTTTTTACGTTCTTCGAGTGTTGCTCTGATCTGCTGCAGTCGAAGTGATTTCCTGCCAGTTGAATTACTGGAAGGTCAACATCTCCTCCCGTGTTGCGTTGCTGGCATCATTGTGCACTCCTTGATGACTTTGTCTGCTTTTGCTGCCATCTCAGGAGTAATTGTGAGATTTGTGACTCCATCCGGCATAGTAACCGTGCACGGAAACTCTGTAGGCATACGACTGGCCGCAGCATCAGATGATTCTGCGGCGAAGGCAACGTAGATGATGCAGTTCTATCTACTGCTATGATAATTCCATTAAGGCTGCAAGGTATGTGGTACCAGCTAGACGACGCATTGTTGCTAATGCTGATAAGAATGGAAAGTTTGATCAAGGCGCATGCACTAGTTCAATTTTTATTGGTAAGATTTCTGTACAAATTGTTCCTAAGCCAGAGGTCAAACCAACATTCAGGACGCCTTGCAACGTTGTGACGAGGCAAGCCTGTACATTGCCACTCGGAAGATGAAGTTCCATGTAGAAGGTCTTGAAGTATTTGAGCAGTACGTAATATCCAGGCTGAATAGGTTTGTTACGTACAATTCCTATTACTAGTTCTAGTCTAGTTCTTTTTCCATATGGCTTTGCGTGAGATGTAAAAGGGCTAGCTGTTGTTTAGCGGCCTAGTTTGTTAGCACGCCAGATAATTAGAGTCCTAGTCGGTTTGTAAGTCCGGTGCTTGCATGCACCATATATTAGGTCAAAGGTCATGTATTTAGGGCAGACAAGTTATTTTCGAGTTGAGAAAAAGTACAGAAAACGCCATGGTTTGGCGGCCAATTTCTGTGCGTGTATGAGTTGAAGAACGATCTGGTTTGTTTTTCCTGGCAGAGAAGATTAAGGGCAAGTCGCCTCTAATCTGCTGTGATCCTAGCGAGGATTGTCCAAGTAATTCCCACAGGTTTGGGTTTGCTTGTTGTTTATTCCGATTTGTATTCAGCGTGCAAGTCAGGAAAGGTAGCATCGATCTGCTAGTGGCTGCCGAGAGTAGCTACTTTTTGCTGTTGCTGCTAGAGACCGTGTGACAAATCATCTCCTAATTGTTTGCTCGTTAAAGATTGCATTAGAGTGTACCGTGAAAGATCGACTAGACATACTGCGGCTAGCTACGCCGTATCAGTAGACTGCTGGGGTATCACCCGAGGGTATGTGTATGTGTTTTCGAGTCCCGTCATGGACTCGACGTCGTCATCAAGGCTCATGTCGGAGTCGATATGCCCATCGAGTGGTCCGTCTGGACGAATCTCGCTATCGATGCCTTCATCGCCTATGCTCATCTCGGCGTCGGCGGAAGTTGTTATGAATCTCGAAGTCGGGTTGTTGTTGGTGCAGATCTCGGAGTCGACGTTGTTGTCGATATGAGTTTCGGGTCGTCGAAGTCGCTGAAGGAGAGCCCGCAATCGAAACTATCCTCGAGTGGGAGATGGAACTCGGGATCGTTTGTGCGGTATGCTGATTCGGCCTCCTCACCTTGGAGTTCTTCAATGAGCTCGTTGATCTTCTCGAGTCAACATGGTTGTTGCAGACGAGCAAGATTGGAGGATCGACGATGGTTTGGACGCAGTTGATGGATCCGCAGTCGAAAGAGCTGCAACCGATGGAGCTCGGGTGCGGAAGTCGCGAGTTGCGTGGATTTGTCAAGTCCTGCACACCAAGCTTGTTGACGAAAAAATTGAACGAACAACGAGATAAACCCAAACCTAACTCGAGATCGGAGAAGGTCTCCTGGATTCTGGCGAGTGTGGTTCGAAATCCATCAGAGGATTGATGTGCTTTTTGCAGGTGAAGCTGGCGTGCTGCCGTTTGTCGAGTCATTCGGCGAGTTTGCCGTGTGCCGCCCAAGTCGGCGAGTTCTGTGGTTTGTTGATGCAGCCGGCGAGTTGCCGTTTGTAGATCCGATCGGCGAGTCGCCGTTTTCCGATGGAACCGAAGAAAACCGTGAGTCCGGCACTATTCTTTCCCATAGAGGCGCCAATTGACGAGGGTTAACTCATCAAATCCCATGGTTAGGACTAGCGTTGAGATTATGGGGAGAGACGTGGTAGTACTGGTAGTTTCGTCGGCTGACAAGCAGAGGCAAGATTTACCCAGGTTCAGGCCCCTCGGGTGGAGGTAAAGACCCTACTTCCTGCTTGTCTGGTATTGATTGTACGAGATTATGCGGTTCAAGGAGAGCTCCGGCGAGATGTCGATCTCGCTAGGACTTTTGGTGGTTCGAGTATGGCTTGGTCCTAGATCGGCACCCCTCCAGCCTTTAAATGGCTGGGTCCCGGGAGTTCATAACCGACCTAGTTGACACGTAGGAAAGCCTAAACCGACTATGCCTATGACTAATCTTGGAGGGTACTCCATCTTCTTGGGCCTCTGGTCTTGGGCTTCGAATAGGCTCTTCGCTATTGGGCCTTAGTCGCCACGTGCACCAGGTACCCTCACGGTAGGGTACCCTAGATGTATACCCTTGTCATCAACCGACACAGCAAGATTTATATGAAAACATATTGCAAGCATTATAAGACTCTACACTGTCTTCCTTGTTAACCAAACCCTTTTACTAGAAATATATCTAGACCTTAGAGATACCAATCATGCAAACCAAATTTCAACGAGCTTTACGGTAGTTTTTCATTAATATGTTTTAACTACATGATACAAAAGCTTAAACATGAACTTCTTGATAACTCAAAACAATTGACAAGTATCAAATTATCCAATACAGTGATCTACAAGAATATGTAAGCTTTTTCCATTATACATCTACCACATCCAACATTTTCTGTTCCAACCAAACACCATCAACTTATTTCAACATAAAACTCTCCAAACAATTATAGTGAATCAAGAGAGTACTTTCTTTAAAAGAAGTAACAGCTATGAATAAAGAGATGCATGCAAAACAGGAGCTAAAAAGCATAGCAATAGCTAGATAAGAATACTCAACAAGTATAAGTCAAGAATAGGAGCATTCATATGAAAAAGCGGAGCGTGTCTCTCTTCAATCAAGAATGTTAGGGTCCAATCAAGTTGACCATAAGAAAATAAAATACTGAAAATAAAAGGCACATAGACACTCCAAGTAAAGCAATATGATGTGAAAGAATTAATATATAGTTTCACTAGAGATGACCTGATAAGTTGCTGATGAAGAAGGGGATCCTTGGGCATCCCCAAGCTTAGACGCTTGAGTCTCTTCAAATTGCTGGGGTGATCCATGGGAACATCCCCAAGCTTAAGCTCTTCACTCTTCTTGATCACATTATATCATCCTTCTCTCTTGACCTTGAAAACTTCCGCCACACCAAACTCTGAGTAATTTCATTAGAGGGTTAGTGCACAATCAAAAACTCACATGTTCTATAAGGACGCAAACATGACCGTTACTTTTAACATTAACTACATGCCAACTGATGTTATGTGAAGCTCTTCACCCAAAAAAGAATTACACTCAACACTAGTAAAGAGAGAATGTGAAAAATAAAAGACAGAATCTGTCTAAACAGAAACAGTCTGTAAAGACGAATTTTTTCGAGGCACTTACGTTGCTCAGATCGAAAAATGCAAAACTAACGAAAGATGCGTACATATCTGAGGATCACGCACAAAAATTTGCAGATTTAAATAATTTTTCTGTGATTTGCAGAAATAAACGGTGAACAGCAGAAATCTGTTCCTACGCAAAAATCCAAATCTAGCATCATCTTCCTATTAGAGGCTCCACTTGGCACAACAATGCGATAAAATACAGATACAAATGAATTGTTATAGAAGTAAACAACTCCTTGACTCAAAAAGAAAAGAAAAATTGCAGAAATAAAATAATGGGTTGTCTCCCATAAGCGGTTTTATTTAACGCCTTTCAGCTAGGCGCAGAAAGTAAGAATCAAGTGTTTCCAAGTGATGAGGCATCAACAGAATAATTTTCTTTAACAATAGAATCAAAAGGTAGCTTCATCTTGTTTCTAGGGAAGTGTTCCATACCTTTCTTGAGTGGGAATTGATATTTAATATTCTCTCTCTCATATCAATAATAGCACCAACAGTTTCGGAAAGGTCTTCCCAAAACAATAGGACAAGAAGCATTGCATTCGATATCCAAAAACACAAATCAACGGGGACAAGGTTGTTGTTAACCATTATAAAAACATCATCAACTCTCCCCAAAGGTTTCTTATAGTATTATCAGCAAGGTGAACATCCAATAACAGTGTTCCAAAGGTGCTAAATCAAGCATATCATAAAGTTTCTTAGACATAACAGAAATACTGCACCAAGATCAATAAAGCATTGCAATCAAAATCATTCACCTCATTTTAATGATGGGCTCCAAACCATCTTCTAACTTCCAAGGGATAGAGCAGTTCATGTTTTAATTTCTCTTCCCTAACTTGCATGAGAGTATTAGTAATTGTGTTTAGTAAAAGTCATGTTTATAGCATAGCATTAGGACTTCTAGCTAGCTTTTGCAAGAACTTAATTACTTCAGAAATATTGCAACCATCAAAATCAAAATCATTATTATCAAAGGTAATGGGACCATTGTCTCCCATGTTTTGAAAATTTCAGTACTTTTATCAAGAACAGTTTCAGTGTTGTGAGGCAATTTTAAACGTTTTGCAATTAGAGTAGTAGAGACATTGCAACACCAATATACTTTACCATTAAGAGTAGGAGGTTCTTAAACATTTGAAACTCAGCATTTCTGTGGTGGTAATAGTGTTAACTCTAGCAATATTTCTTTTTAGCAATTTCATCCTCTCTTTCCACCTAGCATGCAACTCAGCTAGCATCCTAACATTGTTGTCAATTTTAACTTGATAGCATTGAGAGTTTTTGCTCTCTTTAACATCATGAGGCATATTCTTATTTTTTATCAAATCAACATCAAGAGCAAGACTATCAACTTTAGAGGCAAGAACATCAATTTTCCCAAATTTTCTCAACAGTTATTTATAAAGCAGTTTGTGTACTAAATAAATCCTTAGCATGACTTCAAGATCAGAGGGTACACTCTTTTGTTGTTGTAGGAATTACCATAAGAATTAACATAACCATTGCCACTACTAGAAGGATAGGGCTTATAATTGTTATTACCAAAATTATTCCTATAAGCAGTGTGTTGAAGTTATTGTTTTTAATGAAGTTCACATCAACTTGCTCTTCTTGAGCAACCAAAGAAGTTAAAGGAACATTATTTGGATCACATGCATTTTCCATTTGTAAGCATAGACATAATAGTATCAATCTTATCACTCAAGGAAGAGATTTCTTCAACAAAATTTACCTTCTTACCTTGTGGAGCTCTTTCGGTGTGCCATTCAGAAAATAATTATCATCAATCATCAAGAAGCTTTGATGCAGCACCCAAATTGATGGCATAAAGGTACCTCCAGAGGCCGAATCAATAGGTTTCTTGAAGAAAAATTTAATCCTGCATAAAAAGGTTTGATGATCATCCAAGCAGTCAGTCCATGGGTGGGACAAATCTTTACCAATGATTTCATTCTCCCAAGCTTGAGCAACATGCTCATTATCAAATTGTTTGAAATCATAATGCAACTTCTCAAAGATATGATCTTAGCTGGAGGATAATATTTTCCTATGAAAGCATCTTTGCATTTAGTCCATGAATCGATACTTTTCTAGGCAAAAATAGCAACCATTCTTTAGCACGTCCTCTTGATGGCCTTGACGTAGTTACCTGCGTCAAAAGAATATGGGTTAGGTTGAGACTCCAAGTGCAGAGTGTATAGTATAGGAAAGACGGGTTTCCCCACGAGGAGTGACTCGAGGGTTTAATATCGAAACTCTCGGGAATCAGTAGTGAAAGATTTATCTTCTTATCCTTCTCATGAAAACCTACAAACAAAGTAAATTGTTTGTGCCCTCAACCTCACCAAGTGGTTGTCAAGCACAAGGTGTGAGAATGATATCAAAATAAAATGAATGCAAACAGTAAATAAATAATGATGATAAATAAATATGCAGGATGGTGGAAACAATGATGGATGATATTTTTGGGTTTTGTATTGTGAATGCAAGATGTAAAAGTGTTTTTGTATTTTCGGATTTTAAATGGCAGAAATGTAAAGTGGATAAAAGTTGTTGGAAAGGTGTTTCTTATGATTAAAAATGGACTGGGGTTCATGGTTTCACAAATGCACTCTCTCTTTAATAAAGTGGTACAATGGAACACTGGAATTGACATATGAGATTGCAACAAAAAGGTTTCATGACAAGTTACTAATTATATGGGCATCACGTCCTAACATAGAGGTCTTTTGTTTATTAATCTCTCTTAAACTCCACCAAGATGCGAACTAAATCATAACACCTTAGTAATTTAGATAAATCAGAGCATAACATTAAGTATCATGACATGAAGTAAATAAGAACATGCTAGATCTAGTCATGGGTAGAGTGCAATGGTCACACCCACATCTCCGGTAGCAAGGTATTTTTCTTTATCCCTAGTGAAGCAACAAAGTAAGGTAAAACACCCAAGTGGATAGCGGAACTTTCTCTCACGTTCACCGCACTAGCCACCCCCCGTTACTCCACTAATGCACAAGTTCCCCCTCACACGCTCTCATACACGTGCTTGATCATAACAAGTACACAGAACGGGGTACATAATATGCATCTACTTCATAACTGAAACAAAACTATTGCAATCTCAAAATATATTAACTCATAAAAAATCCACCACAAAGGTATTACAAAGATGACCGTAATCATGTTCAGCAGCTCATACGGTACTATTAGTGAAGCTCAAGAGAGAGAGATACATAAGTTACTTCCACAAACCCATAGTCCAGGGGTGGACTACTCCCTCTTCATCATGGAGACGGTGGAGAAGTCGTTGGAGAAGATGGAGACCACGCCGGCAGCGCCCAGCCGGAGTTTTCCCCCTCCAATCTGCAACTCCAGGTCTCTGTTTCTTGGTTTTCTGTGTTTCTGCGGCGCTCCTAATCCGAGGGCGTCGGCGACTATTTTTATAGTCGTTTTAAGGTCAAGATGGAGGCTCGGAAAAAAAGATCGACGGCAACGGAGCCGAGGCCCCAGATGGTGGGTCCCACGCGGTCAGATTCCTTGGCCGCATGGGCCACCCTCTTCTGGCCCTCGGGCCTCCGTTTGTTCGCTTCTTCGCTCCCACTCTTTGTTCCTTCCAAAAACTGATGCTCGTAAATTATTAGGTCATTTGGACGTCGTTTGGGTCCCTGAAACATCAAAATATAGAAAATAGGGTTTTTCTGCCTGTGCAGGGTTAATTCCAGAAAAATGGGAAACAATGAAATATTCCAAAATCAATAGAAATCAATGATATAACCCTTATATGATGCAATTGATTAAATATAAGTAATATAATGCAAGTCATGTATGCATTTTACATGCATCAACATCCCCAGCTTAACCTATACTCGTCCGAGTATGAAGGTGATAAAAACTAACATGGACTTTGCATTTTAATATTATCAAAGGATATCAAAGATGATTACTATTGCAACATAGAGTCAAATGATTCATTCTTCAAAGGAGTAGCAATATACAAGATAGATTATGAAGTGATATCAAATATTCAATGTAAGGATGTTCAATGATAATTCACAAAGTGTAACATAGAAGAAAGTACTATGGACCAAATGTATGCATAATGAAAAGTAAAAAACATCCTATAATGGTCATAGAGTATTCTTGTAAATCTGAATATAAAAGGTGGACACTTTGGAAAGATATATAAATGAGTAGAGGTAAA